>CM046875.1:277322178-278012178 GCA_025667525.1 Glebionis coronaria | reverse complement strand
CTTTAGGGGTTATTACTTCTTTGGTAGCTCAACACATGTACTCTTTCCCGGCTTATGCATTTATAGCACAAGACTTTACTACCCAAGCTGCGTTATATACTCATCACCAATACATCACAGGATTCATCATGACAGGATCTTTTGCTCATGGAGCTATATTTTTTATTAGGGATTACAATCCGGAACAAAATGAGGATAATGTATTGGCAAGAATGTTAGAACATAAAGAAGCTATCATATCTCATTTAAGTTGGGCCAGCCTCTTTTTGGGTTTCCATACCTTGGGACTTTATGTTCATAATGATGTCATGCTTGCCTTTGGTACTCCGGAGAAGCAAATATTAATTGAACCTATATTTGCTCAATGGATACAATCTGTTCACGGTAAAACGTCATATTGGTTTGATATACTTTTATCTTCAACGAATGGCCCGGCATTCAATGCGGGTCGAAGTATCTGGTTGCCGGGTTGGTTAAATGCTATTAATGAGAATAGTAATTCACTATTCTTAACAATAGGTCCTGGAGACTTTTTGGTTCATCATGCTATTGCTCTGGGTTTACATACAACTACGTTGATCTTAGTAAAAGGATTTTGGGCACACAATGGACATGACTTACCCATGGCGAATCCGAAATAGGGTAAATCAAGCCGGCATCTAGAAGTTTGATAACCTCTTGTTTGATGACATCATGAATTCGAGGATTAACCCTTCTTTGGCTTTGGATTGCGGGTTTAAAGTCATCTTCCATGAGAATCTTGTGAGTACAAAAGTTTGGATCAATTCTGCGGATATCGGAAATTTTCCAAGCAATTGCCTTCTTATGATCTTTAAGCATGGCGATGAGGCGAGATTTTTCTTTTTCTGTCAAGTCCTTCGTGATGATGACGGGCGACTTCTTCTTGTCTTCAAGGAACACGTACTCGAGATGGGACGACAACCCCTTAAGCTCTAAATCCGGAGGATTTTCGATGGGAGGCGTATTCAAAGTCGGTTCATCGATAGCAATAGCCTTGGGAGATGGTGGAGAAATATGGTCCTCTTTGAGAAGTTTCTCAATGAGACGAATGTCTTCATCCCAATCGGTGGGAGAATCGTAATATTCTAAGTTCACATCTCCCATGGTGGCTTCAAAATCTTTCCAAAGGAAATCACTTTCTCCAAATAGAGTTAGTGATAAATCAATAGAGGCAACGGTCTCAACATTGGGAGGAGAGGTAGGAATACTTTTACAAGCATCTTTAAAGTGTTCTTCACAAGCCTCATCAAGAACGTCGATACAATTAACACTCTCGTATGAATAAGGCTGTTTAGAAATCTTACCCATGTTGAAGAAAATTTTATCGTCAGCCACTCTCATGATAAGCTCACCCGCTTCAACATCGATGAGAGTGCGACCGGTCCTCAAGAATGGATGTCCTACGATTAATGGAACACGAGGGTCCATCTCGTAGTCGACCACGACGAAATCGGCAGGAAAAGTGAATTTGTCGACTCCTACAAAAACGTCTTCGGCTATCCCCACTGGATAAGCAACCGTACGGTTAGCTAATTCCAAAGTCATTTTAGTGGGGACTAGCTCAGGGAGAGATAATTGCTTCAAAACGCTTAAAGGCATTAAATTGATACTAGCACCTAGATCGGCTAGGGCCATGCAATTCTCTACTCCCGGGAAGTTGCAAGGGATTAAGAAGCGACCCGGATCACCAAGTTTAGTTGGCAATTTCCTTAAGAGAACCGCAGAGCAATTCTCATTAAGTTGGGTGTTAGCAATATCAAGAAGCTTTTCCTTGTCACTAATAAGATCTTTAAACATCTTCGCGTATTTAGGCATGTGAGCGAGAGCCTCAGCGAAGGAGATGTTGAAATTCAATTGTTTAAACATTTTGAGAAAGTTCGAAACTTGAATATCGTCCTTGCTTTTGAGCTTCTATTTCCTCAACCTTGAGGGATAAGGTATATCGGAAGAAGAGGAAGGCTTAGGAATAGTAGGATCACTCACATCCTTGGGTGGAGGAGGGGTAGAAGTAAGAGGTGGAGGAATTGGGGAAGTAGAAGGTTGAGGAATAGGAGCAGGTGACTCGTTTTCCTTAGTCACAATCACCGGTGGAGGTATAGGAAGCTCGGGTTCCTTGGTACCTTTGGCACTGCGAGTGGTGATTGCTTTCATATCCCCTCTTGGATTAGCCACGGTGTTACTCGGAAGAGTACCCGAAGGAGAGGTTTGATTACCTTGGAAGAAACTAGCCATCATGTTTCTTAAGTCATTCGTTTGACTTGCCAAAGTGTTTCGCATATCTGCTCGAAGCTCATTCCCTTGCTTCACCATATCTGCTTTCATGTTGGCCATTTCCCGCTGGAGATTTTCCACGATCACATCATTAGTCCTCATGTAGGTTTTAACATCTTGGTGTAATGCGGTGGGTTGGTTGGGAGGAGGAGCATGGTAGGCGGGTGGTTGATAAGCAGGTTGTTGGTACACTTGGTTGTTTCTTTAAGGTGGATATGGTTGTCGTTGAGGTGGTTGGTATGGTGCTCGAGGTTGGTTTTGGTTGGGTCGGTTAAGGTTTTGTTGTTGGTTTTGATTGGGTGGGGGAAATCCGGGCGGGGAAAGAAATTTGTTTGAGCGGTAGCTAAGCAAGTTGCGGTCTCCTTGAGGACGAGCTTAATAACCGGCCGGTGGATAGGTACCGTATGCTGCGTTAACATACTCAGGAGGATAGTCTTGGGTGGAAGTACAAGTAGTGTAAGAGTGAGGACCCCCTCATATTTCACATTGTTGGCTTACAGCATTGACATGAGCATTTTGAGTGTTGATGCTTTTGGTGTTGCTAGCAGTATGGGAAGCAAGCGATTCAAGAAGCGAAGTAATTTTGTCAAGTCGCTTGTCGTTGTCACTAGTACTAGCACTAGCGGCATTGGTCTGAACACTCTTGGTTTGCACTCTAGACTTATTCTCAATAACATCCCAAGCAGCATTAGAACTCTTAATCAAAATATTACCCCCTGAGGCACTATTTAGTGAATCTTGGTCATTCATGCTTAAACCATTGTAAAAAGTATTAATTTGGTGCACTTTGGTAAAACCATGTTGTGGGCACTTTCTTAAAAGGTCTTTAAAACGGTCCCAAGATTCACTAAAAGTCTCATCGTACTTTTGTTCAAAATTAATGATTTCATTCCGCAAAGCGGTAGTACGAGAGGGTGGGAAAAAGTAGTTTATGAATTTGGTCTCTAAGTCCGTCCACATCAGAATACTTTGTGGCGGTTCCTTTGCAAGCCAATGTCGGGCTTGTCCCTCTAAGGAGAAAGGAAAAAGTTGTAAACGGATTACCTCTTGTGGAACACCATTGAATTTGACCGTATTCGTGAGTTGCAGGAACCTTTTGATGTGGTCATGAGGATCATCAATGGTACGCCCCAAGAATGGTTGAGCAGAGACCATCTAAATAAAGCCGGATTTGAGCTCAAAGTTGTTGGCTGCAATCGCGGGTATGACAATTGGATCGTTGTTGCCCTCCACATGTGCTTGCAAAAGTTCAATCATAGGGCGATTGTCCGGTAGAGATTCATTGTTGTTATTATTCATGTTGTTTTGGAGGTGGATTGTTATTGTTGTTGTGTACACCGACCATGTCTAAGTTATCGAGAGTCTCGGGCTCTTGATAAGACGTTGATCGAGTGTGCATACACCTGCAAAAGAACGAACAAAGCAAACAAAGCAGAAATATTTTTGGTTTTTTTTATGTTTTTTATTTTTTTGTATTTTTGAAAATTTTATATTTTTTAGGATTTTTGAAAATTTTTAATGATACAAAAAGTAACGTTCACGACGAACGGATCCCAAAATCCAAGTTCTCACAAAAAACTGTTAATCCTTACGAGAAGAGCCGGCGGCAGCGCCATTTGATACAAATATTTTGCTTGGGTTCAATATATTCTCGGAATCTTCTCGAATTGATCACGACTCAAAGTGGAATAGTTGTTCTTGGTTACTAAAAAGGGGTTTGGTTTTCTATGCTACTAAAAAGGTAAATGCGTGAAGTAAATAAAGATAAAGTAAAAAAATACAATTAATTAAAAGAAATTAATAAAAATAAAACTTTACTTAAAATAAAACAGACAAAAACCTTAACGCAGAAAATCACTGATGCGGAATATATATCCTTCATGCAGAATGTTTGTTTATGCGGAATAACCTTTTATCCGGAATAAAGTGCTCATTCGGAATGATTAAAAACCAAGCTTGATTCGAAATAAATAAAGAAAAGTCGTTGATCCGGAATGTTAGGTGATCCGGAATAAAGGTTGACCCGGAATAGAATTGTTGATCCGGAATATAGGTTGATCCGGAATAAAGTTGTTGACCCGGAACAATATGCAATCCGGAATAAAATGTGATTGATCCGGAATAATGGGGTTGATCCGGAATAATTGATTATTCCGGATGAAAGGCTTTGATCCGGAATATAAAATATTCCGGATGAACAATCTTGATTCGGAATAAAAGTAAACAGTGCTTGATTCGGAATAAGTAACTGATCCGGAATAATATTGTGAACACTTGATCCGGAATAAAAAAATGGAAGATGAATGATTCGGAATCTGGGCACGAAGAACAGTAAAACAGAAAAAACAGGGCAATACGATTTTAATCAAATCAAGCCAAATTTAACCAAAAGATTTAAACCAAACTAAACACTAATCATTTATCAACCATAAACAACAAATCCCAACAATAAAAACATAAAACCCACTAACTTTTAAGATCAAATCAACCAAAATAAAAACTTTGAAAACTTTGAATCAATAAGAACAAGATGAACAAGATTAAAGGAAAGATGGTATTGAAAGCTTAATGTTAAACAAACTAAATGGAACATTAAAACTTACAAATTTGTGAAGGATCAAAAACTATAAAAAAAATCACCAAACACCCTAATGGTGTTGGTGACCTACGAACAAGAAGGAAAAAAGAAAGAAAAAATAAAAGCTGGCATCTAAAATGTGAGGAGAGCTCTATTTATAGTCCATGTGGGTGGTTGGTGAGTGGGCTTTCCTTCTCTCTTTTTGTCTTCGCGTCTTTTCAGTAAAGTTGACGTTTTCGACTCAGATTCGGGATTTGTTGATGAATAAATTCAACTCGTCTTTTAATTTCTTCGTTTAATAGACTTGAGTTCTTCGACATATGTAAATCTTCCATCTTTGGTCCTTTTCTTCGATAAATCTTCAAATAGGCCTATTGACTTCAAATCTTTTGCATCTCTTGGACAATAGACTTCGTTTTGAGTCTTTTTCTTCCATAAAACCCGTGCAATCCCATGTTTTCTCCAAAATTCATCCGGTTGACTCTGAAAACACAACAAACACAAAAACCACGCATAATTCCAAACAAATGATATTAAATACGCGTTTTGGTCTCGTTTTAGTAAGAAATAAGTGGTAAAAGGATGGGTTTTTCACACCTATCAGACTCTCATCAGACTCGCTGGCCGGTAACCATCCTGGTAGTACCGAAGTTGGTGATAAAGCAGTAGGAGATGCAGCTGGTGAATTCATGATGAATCTGAAAAAAAATTAACATTTTAATTGACGTAAGTATAAGCTTACTCAAGTTAAAAGTTTTAGAAATCATAGTTGTAAATTATATAATAGTGCCATTTAACATCGCAAGTTAAAGGTTACGTTAATACTTATAAGATTAGTTAACCAGATGTTAATAATCAATGCATAGATAGTCCACATAATAAATATATGCTCTACATTCTACATGCTCAACCATTCTAGTCCCGAAAATCCCAAAAAGATTTTTAAGCAGTTATAGTCTAGTTTATATAAAAAAATATTTTTATATTTATTTAATTTTTGGTCTGGTTCTCTATAACTATCGCTCTGATACCATTCTTTTACACCCCCAAATAGGTCAAATACATCGGAAATAACAATTGGGTGTCACGTAGGTGGATCAACAGCAGATAGTATGTAGAGCAACAGATAAAAGATTATTAATACAAATATTACATGAACCAGATTGCAAATGTCATAAAAATTGTCTTAATAATTATTCAACAGTTTGTTTATTCCCAAGTTTATAAAACCCCAGATGAGCTCTGATAACGCTCTAATTATACATGTTTGCGTGTGCGTTATCTGTATATATTTAGGTTAATTATGTGAACTATCTATACTTAATGGAGTATATTTGATGTATAGGTTCCAAGTACGTGTCGTGGAAGGAAATGGAAGAAAACACGAAGATATGAAGATTAAATGAAGAAATAAAGTCAAGCTTCTGATCTCCCGACACTGTTTTGGCCATATCTTGAGCATACGAACTCCATTTTAGTTGATTCAAGCGGCTATGGAAAGAGGAAATAAATATCTACAACTTGACCTTTTGGTCCAAGCTGGAAATGACCAAAAGTGAGGCGCACAATCCAAAAAGTGCGGCGCACTTTTTTTGCAATTTTTGGAACGTTCTAGACGCGAAATTGTGCGGCGCACCATCCTGGTTGTGCGGCGCACCATCCTGGTTGTGCGGCGCACATCTGTCCACCAAATGTGCAGCGCACATTTGGAAAAGTGCGGCGCACTTTTGCCCGCACTAAAAACTATAAATAGAGAGCAATCTCTCTCATTTCACACACACCTCTCTAACACTTTTCCCATCTCTCCAATCTCTTCCTTAGTAGTTTAGGACGAATTTTGGGTTGAGTAACATCACCCAAAGGGTTCGGAAGATTTGTAATCATTAGTTTGATTAATCAAGAATAGTTTTCATTTTGGAAAACTTGTAATCATCATTTGGATCATCATATAACTTTGGTATAATCTTTTATCCCTTTTATTATGATCAATTCTGGAATTATGATGAATCTTATGTTTGTTATTCCTTTAATTATGGAGTAATTGTCTTGTGTGTTTGGTTAAGTGTATATAAAATATGATTAGATTGTATTAGCTTCGCAGGGGCGAAGTGCGGCGCACCATTAGGTTTGTGCGGCGCACTTTTTCCCTGGTCCATGATTATAAGCGTGGTTGATTTGTTCTTGTACTTGATACTATTGTGTTTGCTCATTGTTATGTATTTGGTTCATTCATGATTATAACTAGTACTTATATGATTGAATGGATTCCATGTCATCTAGTAAATGATTCTTGGTATTCGCCTTTGTAACGATTGGTGGAATGAAATACATAACAACTCTCGCATAATTTTGTTTAGTGCTTAAATTATTGAAACCAACATAAACCGATCTTAATGCTTTTGGTATGACATGATCTTTAGTCGGATTTTTGTTATATTGATTAGATGTTTCATGTGCGACTAGTCATCCACATATTGTCTTACATTGTTTATGTGCCTATAACCATCTTAGCTATATATCATTTGTATGTTCTAGCCTTAACCAAGCACACCTTTAAATCATTATTAGAAGCTGAAATATGTAGAACTTGTGACACTCTAGAGATCATTGTTTTTACTTGTTAACAAAAATCCCGTGGATCGACCTGGACTTTACCTTAGACTATGCTATACACGAAAGGGTATACTTGCCCGTCTTGTGCTTTTAGTCCCTTGTTTGGTAATCATCTAGTAATATAAATTTAAGACTTTCGAACACACATCAAGTTTTTGGCGCCGCTACTGGGGATTGTTTTTGTTACTTGTTAAAACTTTCTGAGAAACTTCTTTTCAAAAATTAAACCAACGCCGTAGAGATTTCTGGTAATCTCAAACTTTTCTGTTATAAAATTTTCAGAAAGTACGCCGCACATTTTCATTTGTGCGCCGTACTTTCTGGAGGATTTCTAAGTACGACGCACTTTTTCATTTGTGCGCCGGTTTTTCTGGAGAGCTTCTAAGTACGCCGCACATGTAGCAATGTGTGCCGCACTTTTTGGAAAAAATTTCCAAACGTGTTTCTTAACTGATTAAGTTCAGTGATTTTCAAAAACCCACCCAAAACTTTTTAGTCTTTGTGCCTTCTGGATTTGTAAATATATAGTTTAAACATCTTTTTGGAAAAAAAGAACAAAAAAACCAAAAACCAAAAAAATATTAGTTTTGCGTTCGTTTTTATTCATCTTCTTGTCTTGTTATAATCTCAAAAATAATAATAATAA
Source organism: Glebionis coronaria (assembly GCA_025667525.1). NCBI lineage: Eukaryota > Viridiplantae > Streptophyta > Magnoliopsida > Asterales > Asteraceae > Glebionis > Glebionis coronaria. The sequence goes on along the minus strand of CM046875.1, from coordinate 278,004,049 downwards.
AATTAAAAATGTCTTTTTGTAAAATTTTGAACGTATGTTTAAATCCTCGATCTTGGGGAAAAGAACTTGTAAATCTATTATTTAAATTAAATAAGAATCTAATAACGAGTAGTTATGAATTTCAAACGATTCCAAAAGAATGTTTTCAAATCGAATCACCCATGTTTTCAATCCAAAATCCATCCAAGAATGAATTTGTCATTATAGATATACATGAAGAAGATGTCGAAACCCAACCCAATCCAACAGAACATATCATAGATATTGATCCCGATGATCAACCCTTGTGGAATAGTGCTATTTCCGTAGCACCGACTCCTAATTCCGCCATTGTTCGAACCGATGTTGATGAAAACTTTGTTATTAACACTACCCACTTAAAATTGGTTCAAGAGAATAAATTTGATTCTCTTTTGCTGGCCGATCCGCATGAACACATCCGTGAATTTCTCGCAATCTGCAACATGTTCAAATATGGTAAAACTCAAAGTGAAGTTGTCAAACTTTTGATGTTTCCACTATCCTTAGCCGATGATGCTAAAATCTGGTTCGATACGCTTAATGAAGAGTCTATAACATCGGGAGAACAAATGAGAAGAGCTTTTATAAATCGATTCTTTCCACCTTCGTTATTTGAACGTCTTTCTCTCAAAGTTAGAAATTTCTCTCAAATCAAATGTGAAAGTCTAACCCATGCCTGGTTACGACTTAAGAACATGCTTAGAAAATGCCATGAACATGGTCTAACCAAAAGAGCTATTATTCATATATTTTATCATGGTTTAAACGAATCCACTCAAGTAATCCTTGATGTAACCGCTGGAGGAATTTTCTTCTACAAAACTCTAAAACAAGCTTTTCAATTTCTTGAGGACAAAATTCTTTTTGAACTTGATTGGCCCAAAAAGTCTCGAAATAAAAATAATCAAAAATTTGCTTCTTTCGCCGATAAAAGTAGTATTGATACCTCTTGACTGATGAAAAAATTGGAAGCTCTTGAAGCTAAAATGGATTCTCATGTCCAAATCTTTAAAGAAGAAATGCATGATATGCGTGAAAAATATAACGATATCGAACGTAATATCGCTTTTAAAAATTGCATGAACGATGACACGCCGATGTGTGAACGTCATGAATCAAATCAACTCGAAGGTTGTGAAAACCGAAATTTTCATGATTGGTATTCTCATCAATCTCGACCTCATTCCAAAATCGATATCGAAAGAATAATCACTAAAATTTTGGCTAGTCAAATAGTTGCAAATAATTTTTTTAAGAGACCGTTAACATTATGAGTTTTAAGATGAAGCAAAATGAGAAAAACATCCAAACTCTTTTCGAAAACATGGAAACAAAAATTAGTGAGTTGTCAAAGTCTCAAACTCATGTCTCTTTTGATCAAACCGTTACGACTAACTTACCTCCTCCTCCATCCGCTCAAGTTGAGCACGTGAATGTTGTATTCACGAGGAGTGAAATATCCGGAGACCCTCTGAAAAACGCAAAACATCCACCACCACTCATCGTTAACAATAAAATCGAAAAAAGTAAACCATTCAAAACAACAAAGAAGGATTTTTATGTGGTCAAATCGAAAGAATATCAATTTTTGGAGTATATACCGAAAATACCGTACCCTCAATGTTTAGAAGTGGACCATTCCCACTTGAACCGTATTGTAAAGGTATCTTGAATCTAGCTAAATAAAAAATAGTAATAGTAGTATTAGTATAATAAGTAGAAATAATAATAGAACTATAAAAAAAATTATAAAGTCAAAAAAAAAAGTTTTCTTATTTAGCTTTTTACTTACGTTTCATTTATGTGTTTGAATTTATTTGTAAACAGTTATATATGTTTTTAATAAATAAAATATAAATAGAGTGTTTTCTATCATAATAAAATCGCCGCACATATTATGTTGTGCGGTGCACTTTTGTCAAAAATATCATTTTATTTTAAACCAATGTGTTTGATGAGTTTTTGTCTAAATCTAAAAAATCAAAAAGATTTTATTTCACCTTTATTTTTCTTTCGTAGTTTTTAGTGTGCTTATTATTAGTAGAATGTGAATAAATAAAAATTATAAGAAAAATATATAAAAAGTATAAAACGAAAAATGCAATTTCTTTAGTACGTTGCGCGCCGTGCTTTGTTATTGCACCAAAAATATTTTACGAACTTTGTGGGTGTGTTTCCTGGAAACCCTCACGAGACTATAACTCATCCACTCGGTACACCGAGGGGTTTAAAGGCTTGTTGCATACGCTAAATGCAGTTGTGGTGCCTACGAAAGTGTGCTTTAGAATTTTACCTTTTTTGTAGTTTTGTCTATCTTTGTAGATTTAATAAATAGGTGGAAGCTTGGTGTGGATTGGCGTGAGAGCTTATTATTTGGGGATATGACATATATATTTGGATCAGTGTAGATATTGTTGAATTCACATGCTTGTGATGGCGCTCCTCTTTGCGCTATATTTTAATAATTCAACCGAAGAATTTATGAGCCCCAGGAAGTCTCGTTTCTCTTATATTTATTTTCCCACTTATCCTATTTTTAAGTTATTTTCTAAATAACGCATATTGCTAAACTTAATTGTAGGGGGAGGGGAAATGAATTAGAAAATGTGACTTGTTATTTAAACAAAAAACTTTTGTTCCTCCTCGGTAATCTGAAAATCAAAATTATTTTTCCTTTTTCTTTGCCACTTTGGTTAATATATTAGATTAAAACATAGAAAAAATAAATAGTTGGTTGCTAGTTACCCGGTATGATAGGTTGATTTTTGCTAATAGTTGTTTCGCGGTTGGTTATGAGTATGGTACCATTTCGACAAGTATGGATATTGATCGCCTTCTATTTTGTATTATTTGTGGTGCACGCTTATATCAAGTGTGAGAGAATTGTTAGTTGTGATGTTTGTGAAAGGCGTGATGAAAAAAAAATGAAAAAAAAGTAGTGAATAAAAAAAAGCCAATGAGCTATATGCATATTTATGAAGATGAAGGAAGACGAAGTTTATTGAGATATCGATTAGCCAATGTGCTAAGACGTGATATATGTTTATATTGATCGATATGTGATTATAGAAAAAAATGTGTAATATTTCATGGTTTGTGGTACGTTTGGTGACTAGCAACATGTAAAAAATATGTTATTTTCCTTTTCTTGCTTGAGGACAAGCAAACCCTTAAGTGTGGGAGAGTGTTTGCTCTTTTAGCAAAAATTTCTTATCAAAACCCAAAAATACTTGCAATTTAAAAAAACTTTATAAATTTTATTTTCTTTTGGAACTAGGTAAAATTTATTTCTAACTTTATTTTTCTTAGCATTGCTTGAGGGCAAGCAATAGTTTAAATGTGGGGGAATTTGATAACGCTCTAATTATACATGTTTGCGTGTGCGTTATCTGTATATATTTAGGTTAATTATGTGAACTATTGATACTTAATGGAGTATATTTGATATATAGGTTCCAAGTACGTGTCGTGGAAGGAAATGGAAGAAAACACGAAGATATGAAGATTAAACGAAGAAATAAAGTCAAGCTTCTAATCTCCCGACACATGTCACTGTTTTGGCCCTATCTTGAGCATACGAACTCCGTTTTAGTTGATTCAAGCGGCTACGGAATGAGGAAAGAAAGATCTACAACTTTGCCTTTTGGTCCAAGCTGGAAATGACCAAAAGTGCGGCGCACGTTTCTTCAATTTTTGGAACGTTCTAGACGCAAAATTTTGCAGCGCACATATGACCACCAAATGTGTGACACACATTTGGAAAAGTGTGGCGTAATTTTGCCCGCAGTGAAAACTATAAATAGAGAGAAATCTCTCTCATTTCACACACACCTCTCCAACACTTTTCCCATCTCTGCCATCTCTTCCTTAGTAGTTTAGGACGAATTTTGGGCTGAGTAACATCACCCAAAGGGTTCGGAAGATTTGTAATCATTAGTTTGATTAATCAAGAATAGTTTTCATTTTGGAAAACTTGTAATCATCATTTGGATCATATAACTATGCTATAATCTTTTATCCCTTTTATTATGGTCAATTCTGGAATTATGATGAATGTTATGTTTGTTATTCCTTTGATTATGGAGTAATTGTCGTGTGTGTTTGGTTATGTGTATATAGAATATGATTAGATTGTATTAGCTTCACAGGGGAGAAGTGCGGCGCACAATTAGGTTGTGCGGCGCACTATTCCCTGGTCCAGGATTATAAGCGTGGTTGATTTGTTCTTGTACTTGATACTATTATTTTTTATCATTGTTATGTATTTGGTTCATTTATGATTATAACTATTACTTATATGATTGAATGAAGTCCATGTAATCTAGTAAATGAATGTTGGTATTCGCCTTTGTAATGATTGTTGGAATGACATACATAACAACTCTCGCTTAATTTAGTTTAGTGCTTGAATTATTGGAACCAACATAAACCGATCTTAATGCTTTTGGTATGACATGATCTTTAGTCGGATTTTTGTTATATTGATTAGATGTTTCATGTGCGACTTGTCATCCACATGTTGTCTTACATTGTTTATGTGCTTATAACCATCTTAGCTATATATCATTTCTATGTTCTAGCATTAACCAAACACACCTTTAAATCATTATTAGAAGCTGAAATTTTTAATACTTGTGATACTCTAGAGATCATTGTTTTTACTTGTTAACAACAATATCGTGGATCGACCTGGACTTTACCTTAGACTATGCTATACACGAAAGGGTATACTTTCTCATGTTGTGTTTTTAGTCCCTTGTTTGGTAATCATCTAGTAATATAAATTTAAGACTTGCGAACACACATCAAGCTCTATAAATGCTGCCTATCATGATGTTTGATTCCATGCTATTGGTCCCTTGTAATTAGTGCTATACTTAAGAATACTAAGTATAGTCCTAACCCATGGTTAAATAATGTAATAAACTTAATACAAAGTAAAGTAAATGACCCAAAGGTTTTCAACATTTAACTATTAGCTTTATTAAAGAATTATACCCTATTGTATACGAAGCTACAATAGGGATTGAATAGATAATGTGTATTTTGGTGATCTCCTCACTAACAAGCTAGTCCAATCCTAACGATTACTAAGCTTGACGATTCTATGAGCAAGAGTTTAGAACTCAAGTGTTTGATCGTATTTTGGAGGAGAGAAACTTTGTTTGTGAATGACTAAAGCATTAAGTGCACAAACTTATTTTCTCTCCTTTTACAAGCATCCTATTTATAGAAGGAAAGTTAGATAGAAGACAAAGAATTGCCCATGTGCAATTCTTGTCTTATTGGTACAGTGTACAATCTTGTCTTAGCCTATTCTAAGTATTAGGACATAAGTCCTTTTACACTTGTCAGTACCCTATCTATCGTAAAAGGGTAACTCACGCTAATTGTGTGATGTACTCCATCTTATCACAATTCAACTTATCCCGTCTTTACTTCAGTCTTGGAGAATGCTTGTTACTTCAGGGAGATCGTATGGGGTTCAGTGAGTCTATTACCACAACTCACTGAACCCATCACCTTCTTCTTCGTCTTAGAAGTCATTCATTGAGCTTCGCCTATCTGAATGCTCGAGTCTTCCTTTTAGACTCAGTCTAGGAACTCGAAGGTAACTCACTTAGTGACTGTTCACTCAATGACTTCATTATGTTCAAGTTTAATACTTCACTTAGGCTGATTGTTATTCAAATCCATCAGTGAGATCATTAGGCACTAAATTGACCTAACAATCTCCCCTATTTGGATATAAAATATGCCTAAGTGAAATTTTTATAAGTGAGCAAAGAGGCTTCTTACACAAACTATTCTACCGATAAAAAGACTTGTTTTAACAAAGTACTTCATTTTTATTCATCATTACATAAGACTGAATAGTCTGATACAAGAAACATAATAAAACAAAAGATTACAATTATTCAGGAATCCATTGCTTCCCTCTTCACCCATGATGACTTTAACACCTTTTATTTATCAGGCCTCCTAGCAATTACCTCCCTGATCTTCTCAGCAAATCTATTATTCTCATCAGTGTGAATTTGACCAGCCATCACCAAAAAGATGAGAACACTCTCAGTGGTGCATTTCTCTATGTCACTCTTTGTTTGAAAAGCTTGGTCCCTGAATACATCAATAAAGAAGATACCCCACTCAGGTTCTTCTATGACTATAATGTTCACAAAGGGGACATTGTCAGGGAGAGTACGATTGCATTCTAACCCAGGGATCTTAGTCTCAGCTTTAAGCTCAAATCTTTTCCTTTTTCTTTCCTGAGTTTTGGTAGGATCCTGTTCCGCTAAAGGAAGATCTTCAGTGATCCCTAATTGTTCCTTGATCTGATTCAACCTCTCATATCTCTTACTGAGAGAGTTGAGTATCTCAGGGACACATTTATTCGTCTTGGTCCTGAAGATCCTTCCCATTTCGTCCCACTCATTATGACCGAAATCACCAAATGAAAATTTTTTCATAACATCAAAATTCCTTTCATCATTGTTTCTGTAAACAGATACTGAGACTGGTGTGGTATGAGGAATTATTTGAACGTTATTGATTGGTTCAGGCTTCCTTCTTTGAGTGACGACTTTGGTGTATTTGTCATATAATTTCTTTGGTTGGGTGGTTCTTTGTTGTTGCTTCAAGACCATTTCGTCCTGAATAGCCTTGAGTTCTTCCTCTTGCTTTTGGATGAACTCCTCTCCCCCTTTCTTACTTAACAAGGCCTCAGGGTCACCACCCACTTCCTTCACAAACTCAGTGGATACCTTGAGAATCTCAGTCCTTGTTGCTTCACTAGCCTTAGCCATCTCCATTCTGTCTAAGTACTCTTGAATTTGATCAGGAGTTATCTTGTACATTTTTCCATTAATCTCATAAGGTACCAAGACAATGGCATCAGGATCAGGCCTTCTTTCTCTTGAAGCTTTTACAAGCTTCTTGGGTGAAGGTGTTAGGGTCTCATCAGCAATGCCTTTTCCCCTATCTAAATTAGATACTGAGGGCTTAGGGTTGGGAGGAATTGAGTTTAAGGGTTCTGGTGTAGGGATCACAGGCACCTGAGGTTGGGGTTGTGCCATTTCTTCCTGCTCCCCCTCAGTGTGAAAAGGAGGTTCACTCCAAGAAAGCATCATCAGTGGCACATTCTCCCCCTTAAAAGTTGAAGGATCAACCTGACTAATCCTAGCTTTTGACCTCTATGATGGTCCTGAAGTGGTGTTGGAGGACCCCTTGAAAGCCTGAAACATCTCAGTCACCATTTCCTTCATGGACTGAGTATCAGCTTAACATCCAACTGAATGAGAGACTGGGTGTTTTCCATGGTGGTGATTCTTGTCCTAAGTCGTGGGATATCAGCATCTTTCAAGGACTTGGAGATTTCAGAGAGATTGGAGGCATTAGCCATATAACCTTGTGCAGCCTTTCCCAATCTAAATTCTGCCTTAGAATCCATGTGAACATCCTCATAGATGGCATCACATTTACCCTTCACCATATCCAAGTCAGACCTGATAGAGTCCAACTTGGTGAAGACGTCAGTGAGCCTGTCCTCCTTCAATAACTCTAGAAGTTGACTAACCCTAGAAGTGGACTCAGTAGTACTAATGATCAGTCCATCCAGGGTTGTTTTTAAGGACACATTCGCCTCAACAGTTGGAAGAGCATGGTTGAGGAATTTGATGAGCTTCTTTTCTTGATTCTCATGACTACTATTAACAGAGCTAATGAACTCCATTTGGTTGTCCACCTGAATTCTCATCTTCTCCTCAGCCATGTTAAAATGATCACCATACGTTCTGAATTCATCGAGGAGTTCATCAGTCTTGGAATCATGGTCTTCATGAGTCTGAGTTACCTCACCTTTCAAAGTGGTTGAAGCATGGGTTAAGACACCTTTAAGGGTTTCATACAAAACCTTCTCAGTAACAGGATTGGTGTCATCAAAAGTGGTATCCAGAACCACAGTCTGAGTCCCCAATGAAGAGGTGTCAAGTTTTGCCTCTTGGGAGGGCTTTATAGTTACCTCAAGGGAGGGATCTTTTTGTTCGGATGTCTTAGTGGAGGGCTTTTGGTGAGCCTCAGGGGAGGGTTATATGTCCTCGAACAGTGTTGGGGACTGTGTCTTCTGGTCTGATTGAGGAGGGGCCTGAGTGTCAGGTTCATCCCCAGCCTCAATCATGTCATCGTCGTCACTGAAACCTTGGAGTAGCTCTTCAAGCTCTTCTAGTAGATTTACAAAATCTCCAGAGTTTAGTGATCCCCTTAGTTTGTCCAGCTCCCCTCCAAAAGAAGGTTTTCCTTGGTTATCGTCACTCCCTGCCCTAAATCTTGAGGCTTGGGTTTTAGCCAACTGATGCCTAGGGGCAGTTTGCGATTGATCAGTTGTGGAAGTGAGATCCCTATCAGCGGGGTGTTTTACCCGCGGGCATCCCTCTGGGTCTTTGGGATCAGTAGTGGTTCCGTCAGGTAAAGACTTTAGTTTTAGTGTGCATTCGTCGGGATTTGGTGGAAGTGATAGGCCTATCAGCGAGGTGTGTTACCCGTAGGCGTATCTCTGAGTCTTTGGCCTTAGTTTTGTCCTCAGGCAAGGGTTGTGATTTATGAGTGCCATCATCAGACTGAATGGAAGGCAGTACCATAGGAGAAGGTTGTATGTTTCCTTCTCCATCAAGAGGACCAGTAGGTTGGCCCGTCGACCCTGACTGTGATGTATCAGGGCCTCCCCAAAGCTCTTTCCCTTGGGGTAGATGAATCTTGGTCTGAACAAGGGTGGTCTTTTTAGCCTTGGCCTTTTTGGGGCGTGTCTCAGAAGCCTCAGGGCCCTCTGCCATTGTTGGTTTGGTCTTTGGCATAGTCTGAGTCTTCTTGTTCCCCTTCTTTGGTAAGAAGGGAATGGGAGACACGGATGATTCACGACTGATCACCTCAGTCATGTGAGCCGTCAATTAAATGGGGTTGACTTCAGATGGGTTCTTTGAAAAATTTGTGGAACTCAGGATGGGATTAGAAAAAACATTGAAGTTTTCCTGAGTGTAAAGGGAACCCAATAACCGTTCTAAGGCACATGATATGAATCTTGGGTAAGAAACATACTTTTGCCTAGACTCCTTTAGGAGCCTGGTTACGAGATCATTATAAATGATATCTACTATGTTAATCTTCAGTCCATTTATGAGACAGTAGATTAGCATCTGCAGAGTAGAATTAACTTGCTCAATAGATGAATAATTCCCACCGATCACCTGAATCACAAAAGTGACCAGGATCCTCCAAGCCATGGGGAAAGCAGTTTTGATCAATGGGGTTTTAGTCACAAGTAACTCAGGGACCCCGATTTCTTTTGGGCCTTTTTTAACTGACTTGATGTCAAGATGTGCAACATACTTTCCATTGTTATAATCATGTTCACTGGTTTGGAAAAAAAATTTAAAGTCTAAAATCAATGGTGTCTTCCCATTGTTCACAGTGAACGCAATGACACAATTCTTATGCGACTTGGTCTCAGACCCTTGAGAACCTTCAAGCCCTTGGGTAGTAGGGGTTACAACCACAGCCTTATACCAGAACTCCCTGAGATATTCATGGTAGATGACTGAGGGGGTTTTAGTAAAAGCATCAGCCTAATCACAGTTTTTCAAAATTTTGCAAATTGGTTTGTAGGCTGAAATTGTGTATAATGCATTTCGTTTTTCTCAGTTCTTGCTAATTTAAAGTCCAATCAATATCGGGTTTTTAACAGTTTTTGGTTGTTAATCTTTTTTTGGATATTCTATTTGCTAATTCAACAAAGCCTTGCAAAACTGAAAAATATTACCTACTTATATGTAAAACATCGTGCAAATACCAAGTTTTTATTCAAGTAAAACTCAAAATGTAAATTTTATAACTAAAAGGACTGAAAATATAAATTCAATGAAAATTAAATGCTCAAAATGTAAAGTCTAACAAGTATAAGGACTGAAAGTGTAAAACAGCAAACTATAAGGATCAAATATGAAAACTATGTAACAAACTAACCAAAAAGTAACAAATTCCAAAACTACTAACTGAAATTTAACAAATTCAAAACTGAAAGGACTTATTTGTGCAAACCCTAGAAATTAGCAAGTTTTAGCCAAAGTTAGAAACTGTTTAATACAAGAGGGACCAAAATGCAGTTTTTAAAACTATTTAAGCCAAAAACGGGTTTACAAGACAAATAAGCTCGTTTGAGCTTATTACTGGACCAAAAATGATTCAAACCAATTGCAAAACACTTAGAATTCAAAATAAGCTAGGTCTATAAAAGGAATCTTGCTGAAAATGTCAAATAAGCAAATAAGCACTTCACAATAAGCACAAATTAAGCTCTAGGACAATCTGGACATGCACAATTGAATTTTTGTGCTTAAACTGATTAATAAGCTCAAATGATGAACGGCAAATCAAGTCATATCAAATTTCATCAAGTAATAAGCTAGGAAATTGAAATAAGCTGAAAATGGCTTATGTTGACCAAGCGTTGACCATAATTTTTTGACAAAAAGCTGAAACTCTCAAATATCAACCAATACCATCTACTAAGTGGATTTGTGAAAGAAAATTGCTTGGTTAATGAATAGAATCAAAAGATCTGAAAATGCAGTTTCCATTTACAGAAACATTGCTTATCTCAACTGCTCAGATTTTTGCTTATTACTCCTAGCTTAATGGAAACTGTATCAAGTGCTTATAGACTATGAAACTTTATAATATGACCTACAAATCAGAACTGGTTTGGCAAGATTTCATCAAGAATTCAGTAAATGGCAAGCAAATGAAATTGAATACTTTTTTAAACCAAAACTGACTGAAAATCAACCCAAACTTTTTCTTGCCAATTGCCTTTTTGACTTAAGAGTTGACTTGAAAATTACTCAAAACACTTTGTAATCACCTAATGACTGAAAATGAACATTAGCTTGCCAAAAACCAACACTTGAAAACTTTTCAAAAGCTAATTCCAAACACTCCTTTATCTGAACTATATGAAAATTTTCAAAGACTTTTATAGAACTAGTTAAGACTGAATGAAAACCTTTAGCAAACCAATTTCAATGCTCAAAAAGAAATGTGTAAGAACTACTATCAAGCAATGAGGTCAACTAGAACTCAAATAAGGTGATAGGACTAGAAAGGACTGAATAAGGCTAACAACTAAAACACAATCCAAAGCAATAAGCAGATAAGTAAAGCTAAGGCTATCAGCTAACTAGAATCAATCCACAATTAAGCTAACAAGTTTTATCATACATTCACAAGGATTTACACTAGAAAAGAAGCATGCAATTGACAATTTTAGTGGAACCAAAAATCAGAACTTTAAAACCTTGTGAAGAAACCATTGGGAAGTAGAGGAGTGTTGTACTCTCTATCCTAGTGCTAACCACCACCTTAGCACTAGATCAACAATCTACAATCAACAAAACTGCTACAAATCAACAAGAAACATCTCCATGGCATGAATTCATCTCATAAGCTATGGATTTGAACTGAAATCAACAAACAGCTACAATTCTTCCTCCAAAGTTAGTTATGATCAATGTATGATCATAACAAACTTAAAACAACAACACAAGTATCAATTGATGGCAGGTATGAACAGTAATGATGAAGATAGAATTTGGCGGGAAATGAAGAATTTGAATTTTATTAATGGAATTCAGTTACAAAGTTGGTTAAAAGATTTCTAACTAACTAACTAACTCAAGCGTGTGTCAGACTCTTGAGTAGTTTAGCTAAGAAAGGAAAAAGTTGAGAGAAAATGTAAATGTGTGTGTTTTTCACACTTACAACTACTTAGTACAAATGAAGCCCTAAACTGCTATTTATAGACATGAGAAGGAAGTTTGTTGGGGATGGTGACGTGTTGAGACCAATCCCAGGTCTCCACGTGGCACAATTCTGCTAAATTGATTTTCCAAGTATGAACATGAATTGGGGCTTTTTGATTGAGTCGATTTCTTGTTAATTGATGATGACCATTGTGTTCGTCTCTCAAAAATAAACGCTTTTGATGTTTATAACTCTTCATGAAATCCATTCTAGCTCAAGAACGACCCTGGGAATTTTTGGCCGTTTGAAACTGACACGTGTCATGCTCTGAATGGTTGAAAACAAGGCACACGGATCACACTGTTCAGATTTTGTTATTTAATGTGACGGCTGAGTGGGAAATTAATGCTTGTGATTTGGCAATCCTTGTGCCCATTTTTCTTGCTTCTCATTGGTTGAAATTGTATCACATGGATTGAACTTGAATTAATTTCCAATATTGGCAGATTTAGCCCTTAGACTTTGGCAGATTGCACTTTAAGGCTTGTAACTTCATTTCTTTGGCACTTTTAGTCCTTCAAACTTCATTCTTGAGCAGAATTGGTCCTTTGATTGAGTTGACTTGAAAGTTGACCTTGTTTGACTATGATCTTGACTTTTTACAATATTTACACTTTGGTCCTTCATCTTTGGCAGTTTGTCAAGATAGGTCCTTGCACTTCAAAGTCTTGTCACTTTTGATCCTTCTTTGTCTTTTTCATCAATTTAAGCTTTATTATCCCTTGTTTGCGTGAAAATGTATCCTTTTACCTACACAAGTGTACACAAACACCAACATACCACATAACACTGTTTTTGCAAGATAAATTGGTATTTTGCTTCATGTTTTAGGGTTATTTGTTGATAAATTGATATGAGTTTTTGCTCATATCAAATCCCCTACACTTGAACATTGTCATGTCCTCATGCAATTATATATTTTAAGGCACAAATTTACATTCTCCTCATAATTAACCCACCTTGGCCATATGGAATGCATCTACACTAATCTAAACTACATGATGCATGATTTTGGCTTTTAACAATGCAATGAAGAAAATACAATTCTATCTATATCTTTTTGATTTTTCTTGAAATGGTTTTGATGGAAATAACTCATAAAGAATTCAATGACTTAGATTAGGGCTTGGGTACCATGGACATTTATCACCCTCAAGTTTCACTGTCCCCATACCAAGCTTAAAAATGGGATCATTGCATTCACAAGTAAAAAGTGCATCAACTTATTCATGACAATTAAATGTGGAACCGGTTATTATTTGAGCAAATTGCTTGTGGGCAAATTTGTCATTTATTCAAGTGTGAAGTATAAGAAGTGTAAAATCCAAAAATAAGGAAGCACAGTTTTAATCCTAAGTAATCCTCTCATCCTTTACTTGAAAAACCGCTCACAATTAATACAAGTCCGTTTCAAGAGTAATAAGTCATTCGCCTTATGTGTAAAATCCTCATGTCATGCTTTCATAAGTAACTACACACTCGCTAAGGAAAGAAAAATAAAACTCACGCAATAATTTACATCCGCCATCTTTTTTAGACTTTGGATCTTCAACCCCGCAACCCGTCAAGGTAATATTGGATTGGAGCTATCTATTGAATCCCCGCAACCCGTCAAGGTAATATTGGAACTCAATAGTCACTATAATTAACACCACACTGCCCCTCTTGGGAGTCTTGTATATATATTTTTTTCTTTTCTTTTTCTTTTTCTTTAGCCACTCATTTTTTTTCAAGCCGCTCTTATTTTTCTTTATTCCTCACAAAGAAAGTTTAAAAGAATAAAAGGAAAAACACCCGCTAAATATTGAGCATGACATAAGTCTAGTACACATAAAACGCTCTAACTTAGAATCTTAAGACGTACTTATATCAACCATGAATGATTAGCCAAAAATGCATAAGAGATTACAAACCGATTAAAACCGTTCTTGATTATTTATTAACAATTATATACATGCGAAGAAAATAGAGGTTAAGAAGAGAAGGGTTTAGCCACAAGTAATTATCATGAAGTTTATCTAGCCCTTTTATACTTGCTTCAACTCTATCATTTCCCATTCTCCACAAATTTAAAATCTCAAATAATGAGATTGGTAGATGCTTAGCCTAATAGACCAATGAAGGACTACATGGTTAAGGATACTAGCTAGAGAATGCTAAGATAAGCAAACTCGGGTTGAGTCAAAATATCCATAGCGGGCCTAATATGTCAAAGAAATCTAAACTTGTTAAACCATGTTTTTATTATATTTTTTTTTCTTTTTATATATTTTTGATGAAAAATAAGAGAAGAAATATATACAATGCAAATGTATTATGCAAAATGATTGATGCAAAAATTATGAATGCATATTTTTTTTGTTGGCCAAAGTAGATCAAAAATTTGAAAAATGTTGAAAAATCAAATTTTCCATGTTATCATGCAAGACAATGACAAGTTCTAGGTAAGGTCACTTCGATAGAAAACCCCCCTACACTTAAGCTAAACATTGTCCTCAATGTTTAAGAGCATGGAAGTATAAAAAACTTCCGCTACACTTATGACAATGAATAGACTTTTCTTAACCCAAGTTAAGGAAAGGACAACTATTAGTGAAATCATGTTTAAGCACAAGGTGTCAATGAAAAATCACTATAGTAACAAAGTGAACCGGATACAAGGGCCTCCTCCATAAGCTCCAAAGCATGAAATGAGTGAGCAACCCTACAAACAAGCATGTAGACAAAAGAAGGTCTCCCCTACACTTATCTCCAAGTCTATACCTATATTTCTAACCTACAACACTCTAAACCTAGTTATACGATGCTTGAGTTAATGAGTCTCTAGCTCGACTCATCCCTCAATGAATTAATTCATGGGGAAAATGGGGATCTCTTGGACCATTTCAACGGAAATGTCCTCCCCAAAGTAATGCTTAACACGGTGACCATTCACTTTGAAATTTTGACCATCGGGTTGGGACAACTCAATAGTTCCATATGGAAACACTTGAGCAATAGTGAATGGACCGGACCATCTCGACTTAAGCTTGCCCGTAAAAAGTTTCAATCTTGAGTTAAAGAGGAGAACCGGCTCTCCAACTTTGAACTCACGATTCTTGATCTTAGCATCATGCAATTTCTTAGTCTTTTCCTTGTAAAGCAAAGAATTTTCATAGGCATTGGCTCTCAATTCATCCATCTCATTGAGTTGATCTTTCCTATGGGAACCGGCTTGGTTTAAATCAAAGTTATCCCATTTGAGAGACCAAGATGCCTTATGTTCTAGCTCGAATGGGAGGTGGCACGCTTTTCCATAGACAAGCCTATAAGGAGTACAACCAATTGGTGTTTTAAAATCCGTCCTAAACGCCCACAAAGCATCATCAAGCTTATCCGACCAAGAAGCTCGATGCTCTCCCACCGTTCTCTGTAAAATTCTCTTCAAACCACGATTTGTGACCTCGATTTGACCATTTGTTTGAGGGTGATACACGGTAGAAAGTCTATGATTAACTCCATACTTCTTCATCACTCTCGTGAATTAATCATTACAAAAGTGCGTACCACGATCACTTATGATGGCCCGAGGTACACAAAATCTAGCAAACAATTGTTTCAAAAACTTCACAACAACTCTAGCATCATTGGTAGGTAAGGCTTTAGCCTCCACCCATTTGGACACATAATCCACCGCTACAAGTATATACTTGTTTCCTTTAGAGGATGGAAAAGGTCCCATGAAATCAATGCCCCACACATCAAATATCTCGCACTCTTGGATAAAATTTTGTGGCATCTCATCCCGTTGCGTAATTTTTCCTTGTCTTTGACACACATCACAAAATTTCACCATTTCATGGGCATCTTTGTAAATGGAAGGCCAATAGTAACCCGAATCAAAGACTTTCTTGGCGGTATAGTTAGGCCCAAAATGTCCACCCGTAGGTCCTTTATGACACGCTTCTAAGATCTTAAATGCCTCGGGCCCATCTACACACCGTCTAATGATTTGGTCCGCACATTGCCTAAAAAGATATGGATCATCCCAAAAGTAGTACTTAACTTCCTTAAGAAACTTCTTCTTTTGTTGATAAGTAAGACCCTCAATAAGCACATTGCCCACAAGATAGTTTGCGATATCCGCAAACCAAGGAGTGGCATCCTCTTGGGAAGAGATAGACATGAGCTCCTCTAATGGAAAAGATTCATTGATTTCTTGATGTGGTAAATCTCCTTGAAAAGGATGCTCAAGTCTACTCAAGTGATCCGCCGCTAAATTCTCGGCCCCTTTCTTATCACGAATTTCTATCTTAAACTCTTGAAGCAACAAAACCCATCTCAAAAGCCTAGGCTTAGCATCTTGTTTTGTCATAAGATACTTGAGAGCGGAATGATCCGTATACACTATGGTTTTGGAAAGCACAAGGTATGGTCTAAACTTCTCAAAAGCATATACTATAGCAAGCAACTCTTTTGTCCGTGGTAGTGTAATGAAGTTGTGCACCGGTCATGGTTTTACTCGCATAGTGTATAGGTTGAAAATGCTTATTAACTCTTTGTCCTAAGACGCCCCCCACCGCATAATCACTAGCGTCACACATAAGCTCAAAAGGTAATTCCCAATTTGGAGAAACCAAAACGGGTGCCTTAGTCAATTTTTCCTTAAGAGTCTCAAAAGAGTCCAAACAATCTTGGTTAAAAATGAAAGGAGCCTCTTTCTCCAAGAGGTGAGTCATCGGTCTAGCTATCTTAGAAAAATCTTGTATAAAGCGCCTATAAAATCCCGCATGACCTAAGAAACTCCTCACACCTTTAACCGAGGTGGGTGGGGGAAGCTTAGCAATCACATCAATTTTAGCTCGATCAACTTCTAATCCCTTGTTGGATATTTTGTGTCCTAAAACAATCCCATCTTTCACCATAAAGTGACATTTCTCCCAATTAAGCACTAAACGTGTTTCCTCACAACGCTTAAGCATTTTCTCAAGATTAGTGAGACATGAGGTAAATGAATTTCCAAAGACGGAAAAATCATCCATAAAAATCTCCATGGTTTGCTCTATCATGTCATGGAAAATCGCCATCATGCACCTTTGAAACGTCGCCGGTGCATTACATAAGCCAAAAGGCATCCTCTTGTAAGCAAATGTACCGTAGGGACAAGTGAATGTGGTCTTTTCTTGATCCTTAGGGTCAATGGGTATTTGGAAATAACCCGAAAAGCCATCAAGAAAACAATAGTACTCATTTCCCGCTAAGCGTTCAAGCATTTGATCCATAAAAGGAAGCGGGAAATGGTCTTTCCTAGTCGCCTCATTGAGTTTTCTATAATCAATACAAACTGTCCAACCGGTCACAAGTCTCGTGGGAATAAGCTCATTGTTCTCATTAGGCACCACGGTAATTCCACCCTTCTTTGGAACACAATGAACCGGGCTAACCCATGGAGAGTCGGAAATGGGGTAGATCATACCCGCATCTAAGAGTTTAATCACTTCTTTCTTAATAACCTCATGGATTTTTGGGTTAAATCTCCTTTGGTTTTGAATGGCGGGTTTATAATCATCCTCCATAAGGATTTTGTGTGTACAAAAATGTGGATCAATTCCCCTTATGTCGGATATTTTCCATGCTAAGGCTTTCTTGTGTTTCTTAAGGACTTCAAGAAGTTGCTCCTTCTCATCCTCTTTCAACTCTTTAGCAATGATCACAGGTAATTGGTCTTTTCCCTCTAAGAAAGCATACTCTAAGTGAGATGGAAGGTCCTTAAGTTCAATAGGAGGTGGACTTTCTATGGAAGGTTTTACTATGGAAGGTTCCTCAATGGTAATTTCTTGTGGAATTGGAGAAGGAATAGGGTCCTCATTTAGCAACTTTTGGATTGTAAGAATATCTTCTTCCCAATTAATAGGAGAATCATCATCACCAAGAAAGTTTGACTCAAATTCCTCCAAGAGGAAATCACTCTCTCCAAAAGGTGTTAAAGAGGGAGCAATTGAGGCCACGATTTCAACATGGGGCATCTCATCACTAGTACTCTTACAAGCATCATGAAAGTGTTCATCACACACTTCATCTAACACATCAACAATGTTAATAGTCTCACAAGGTCTAGACTCCTTAACCTCTTTCCTATCACAAACTTTCCCTAACTTAAACACCACTCTCTCATCTTCTACTCTCATAATTAGTTCTCCTTCCGCCACATCTATCAAGGTACGACCCGTTCTCAAAAACGGTCTACCAACAATCACAGGCACTCTAGGATCCATGTCATAATCAACCACTACAAAGTCGGCAGGAAACGTAAACTTATCCACACCTACAAACACATCCTCCGCTATACCTACGGGGTAAGCTATGGTTCGGTTGGCTAGTTCAAGAGTCATCCTAGTGGGAGTGAGCTCGGGAAGAGAGAGTTTTTTCCAAACCGATAAAGGCATGAGGTTTATGCTTGCCCCTAGATCCGCCAAAGCCATGCAATTTTCAACACCGGGAAAATTACAAGGTATCAAGAAGCGCCCCAGATCTCCAAGTTTTGTTGGTAAGGTTTTAAGTAGCACCGCGGAACAATTTTCATTAAGGGATGTGTTGGGCAAATCAACCAATTTTTCTTTGTTTGAGAGTAAATCCTTGAACATCTTAGCAAACTTTGGCATATAAGCAAGAGCTTCCGCAAAGGATATATTGATGTTGAGTTGCTTGAACATCCTTAAGAAATTGGAGACTTGGATGTCATCCTTGTTCTTTAACTTGTCCTTTTTCAACCTTGAAGGATATGGAAGAGTAGGTTTTGGTGTAGGTGGAATAGGTGTTGTAGTGGAAGATTTGTCTTTGTTAGCTTCTTCATTGGGAAGTGTGGAAGGTAAAGGAGAAGTATGAATAGGTTGAGAAGGTGTGTTTGAGTGAATAGGAGCATTTTGAGGAGGTGAAGTAGAGGTAGAAGGCTTGTCACAAGTAGGAGCACAAGTGGGTTGAACAATAGTAGGTTTAGGAGGTGAAGGATCCTTTGTTGTTGTTCCACTCCTTGTTGTAATAGCATTGACATTTGCCCTTGGATTAGTTTGTGTGTTGGAAGGTAAAGCCCCTTGTGGTCTTTGATTAAACATAATTTGGTTTTGGAGAAGAGCAAATTTCTTGTTATTTTCCTCTTGATTATCTCTCAATTGTTTCTCAAAAGAAGTAAACTTTTGAAGCATCAAATCCATGGGGTTAGCTTGCACATTTCCTTGATAAAAACCTTGTTGTGGGAAAGATTGAGGTGGTGGATTAAACCCTTGGTTTGGTGGATAGAATTGATTTCCTTGAGGTTGAAAATGATTGGTTGCCTTGTAGTTATTTCCTTGGTAAGGTGGTCTTTGCCCTTGATTCCTTGGTAAAATTTGAGGAGGATTTTGTTGAATTTGGGTGGTTGGTTGGGGCGGGAATCCCGGTGGAGTAAGATAGTTTTGGGACTTGTAAGAAAGGTTATTTGGATTGATATTTGGCTTGAAGTGTTCACGATGTTCCTCTTGGTAAGCATAGCATTCTCCTTGATAAACTTGCACCTTATCACATTTTCATAAGAATGGGGACCTCCACAAGTGACACAAGAAAGAGTAATGGCATTCACATTATTTGAAGAATTGTTCAATGACATGGACTTAAAAACTTGAAGTATTTCTTGTTGTACTTTCAAATTCCTCTCACTATCTCTATCCATCTTTTGAATGATCTCTTGTTGATACTTGAGGAATTGGTTGTCACAAGGTGTTTGAGAATTGTTTTGGATAACATGAACCCTTTCTTCAAATTGATTGTTTGTTTGAACCATTGCTTTAGTCTCAATGATGTCCAAGGCCTCTTGCACGGATTTAAGAAGAATATTCCCTCCCGCGGAAGCATTAAGTGAATCTTGGTGGTGAGGTTTAAGGCCATTATAGAAGGTATTGATTTGGTGAACATCATCCAATCCATGGTTAGGGCATCGCCTCAATAACTCACTATACTCTTCCCAAGCATCACTAAAGGATTGACTAGGTTTTTGTTGAAAGCCTATAATTAATGTCCTCAAGGTCATGGTCTTAGATAGAGGAAAGAACTTGTGCAAAAACTTAGTGGTGAAACCATCCCATGTGGTGATACTATCGGGTGGTTGGGTGTCTAACCAATGCTTAGCGGGTCCCTCTAGTGAAAATGACACTAACATCAAGTTAATAGCATCATGTGGAACTCCATTGTGCTTAATGGTATTGCAAAGAGAAAGGAATCTCTTAAGGTGAGCATGAGGATCATCATTCTTGTTACCATAGAAAGGTGATTGTGAAACCATAGTAATCATAGATGTGTGTAGCTCAAAGGTATTTGCGGGAATCTCGGGAATCTTAATAGCACTAGCATATCCATGAACATTGGTTTGCATACGTTCCATCAAAGAGCGATTATCAATAGCCATGGCTTCTTGTGGTGGAGGAGTCAAAGCACGATTCTCGTGATCGGCTTGATGGACGGTGGTGGTCTTACTCTTTCTCTTTTTCTTCCTTTTCGGAGGAAGAGGTTGTACACCAATCGGTATGTGTGCACACCCGCGAGTGAGCATGCAACTCAATACGAGGAATGAGAGAGAAGCTCTCGTGTGACTTTGAAGAGAAATGGATTATCCTCTTCGAGTTTCAATATTAAATCTTCAAGAAAATAACAATATATGTATGTACTACTTGGGTGCAAGACCCCCAATGAAGCCTTCCTTCTTAGAATACTTACAAGTGAACGGGGGGTTAGGTGGCGCGAAGAACTTAAGTACCTATTGACCCTTAGATGGCATTTTATAGCACATCGCCTTTCTATTCACTTAAATGTTCGTATTCTTCGAATTGTTGCTTATTGAGAGTATTTATCTATTCTTGCTTTATTTTGTTTGATCGATACACGTGTCAAGGACCGGAACGCCCCTCAACACGGTGTATTGCCTTGGCAATACTTATGGAGAATATGTAGATTGGTTGTTCTTATACGTATACGTATTTACTTATAATAATATATGGAAAATATTTTTGTATTTATGAGTTTTTTAAGAGAAAATACTATATGTACATAAAAACCGAGAGAATCCAATAATACATATTTTTGGGTGCAATCTCTTAGGGAAAAGATTGCTTTTTGGATTTTTTTATTTTTTTGGTCAATTCTTTAGGAAAAGAATTGTTTGTTAATTTTTTAGTTTTTATATATTTTTATATTTTTGATTTTTTATTTGTTTTTGATTTATGATACGTAAAAATAACGTTCACAAAGTGAACGGATCCCAAAAGCCAATGAAAACCGTCAATCGATAGTCTCTCGTAAAGTCAAAGAACCGGCAGCGGCATGATATGTGTGTAAACACACATATTTTCTACCACTTAATTACAATAATAACCGGACCAAAACGTGTATTTTATGTCTTTTATGTCGGAATCATGCGTGGTTTGTGTTTTTGTTGTGATTTAGGACGAAAAGGTGAAAAGTGGAGAAAACACGGACATTCACGGGCATTTACGGACTTTTATTGAAGAAAAAGATGAAAGACGAAGTCAAGAAGTCAAGAGTGCAAAAAGAACGGAAGTCCAAGACCAATTCTGAAGATTTATCGAAGAAAAATTCAAAAGACGGAAGTTTATCAAAAGCCGAGAAACTCAAATCTAATTTATTGAAGAATTTAAAGACGAGTTCAAAAGAAATCCCAAGCCAAAAGTCATTTAAGTCCAAGTTTAAAGAAGATTAGAAGAAAAGGACTAAGCATGCAATTAATGAAGAATTAAAGAAGGAGAGACTTAAGCTTGTAATTAAGAAGAAATGAAGGAGGGGAGCAAGCTTCCTTAATCCTCCGCTATAAATAGTCATTAGTTGTTAATCATTTTCTTGGTTGGCTAGAGTGACACTAGTTCTTCCATTTTCATTACCTTGCACATTTAAATACATGTCATTTAATTTCTTGTCCAATTTAAATACTTGTCTTGCACCTTAAATTCATTTAATTTCAAGTAAGTTCCCATTTAATTCTTGTCAATCTTTACTTTATCTTGTTAATCTCTCATCTACCTTTCTTAATTCTTGATTTTTATGTTTATGTTTGTGTTCATGTTCATGTCTTTATTTTGATCAAATGGGTTTTTGATTATTGTGGTTAAATTTGTTTGTTTTGTTGATTTAAATTGTTTGTTTATGTTTAACTGCTGATTCGTTATTTGTTTAGCTTAATCGTTGTGATGATTTTGATTAATCTGCTTTAGATCTCTTGTTTCTGTGATTCCCTTGTTCTTCGGGGTGTTTGTTTGTGTTTCTGTATCCCAGGAAAAGTTCCGAGCCAAGGCAAGAGAGGAGTGTTCATTCGGAAGTCTGAAGTTCCGAACCAAGGGGTTTCATCCGGAACATTCAAAGTTCCGGATCAAGAGTGTTCATTCGGAACTCCAAAAGTTCCGAGTCAATACTTCCGAACGAAAGTTCCGACTCAAGCATTTGTTCATTCGGAACTTAAAAGTTCCGGATCAATATACTTCATTCGGAACTTAAAAAGTTCCGGATCAAGGAGATTCATTCGGAACTCAAAAGTTCCGGATCAACTTAAAAGTTGCGGACGAAGGACAAAGTTCCGAATCAGCCAGATCTTCCGAACCAAGTTCCGGGTCAATAAGTTCCGAGTGAAGAGTGTTTCATTCGGAAGAAGTTCCGGATCAACATCTCTTTGTTCATTCGGAACTTAAAAGTTCCGAATCAAGGGCTAAGTTCCGGATCAAGCTAGTTCATTCGGAAGTTTTGAACTTCCGAATCAAGGTTTCTTTCAGTTCTTTTTTTTAAGTCTTTTTTTTTAGTCTTTCTTTTTAAATTTCAGTCTTTTATTTTTAAGCTTTATTTTTCCCGCCTTTTATTTAAATTGCACTTTAAGATTACTTGCCTTAGTTTTATTTTAGCCTTGCCTTAGTTTAAGTTTTAGTTGCGTTTTAAGATTGCCTTAGTTAGATTTAAGTTTGCGTCATTTATTCTTAGTGCCTTTAAATTCAGTCACGTTTTTAAATACTTGCACTTTATTTTTAATTAGACTTAAATTTAAATTAACGCACTTTTACTTTAATTGTCCTGCACATTTTATTTTAAACACTACAACGACACATCTTTGTTCCACCAAAATAAAACTGAGTCACACATTAAGCACAAGTTTTTCAATTCGAAGAGATTGGTACAACGAACTTTAACCTGAGTAAAATCTAGTTATCAAATGGCGCCGCTGCCGGCTCTTTTCGTAAAGATTAACGGTTTTCTGTGAGAGACGCGTTGCTTTTTGGGATCCGTTCACTTGTGAGCGTTATTTTTCTTGCCTAAAAAATTCAAAAATCATAAAAATTAAAAATTGATAAAAAACCATAAAAATTAAAAATTTCAAAAATCCAAAAAGATTTTATCTTTATTGTGTATATATATTGTCTTTGTGTTGGTTTCTTTTTCTTTTGCATTTTCAGGTGTATGCGTACTAGATCTTCTAATTATCAAGAGCCCGAGCCTCAAGAAGATTTAGCTATGTCAGGTGTCAACAACAACATTCCACCGCACCTCAATAATAATAATAATAATAACAATGTTCTTCCACAACCCGATCTTCGGACCATGGAGGAACTTTGTCAACCAACCATGTTTGGACGAGGAGGACCGATTGCGCCGATGCAAATCAACGCTCCTGAGTTTTCGTTGAAGCACCACATGATTCAGCAAGTAGAAACAAACCCATTCCGTGGATTGCCTGATGATGATGCCAACAAACACCTCGACAAGTTCATTACAATCACCCAAAGCATGAAGTTGGCCGGTGCCACAATGGATGAACTTCGCCTACAACTCTTTCCACCTACTTTATTACATCATGCCGAGAAATGGTTTGATCGTCTTCCAAAGAATTCAATTCACACTTGGGATGACATGACTCAACGTTTTTTGTCGCGCTACTTTCCACCATCCATGGTCACAAGCCTTCGCAATCAGATCAGCGGTTTCATGCAAGACCCTGATGAATCTCTTTTTGACGCTTGGGAGAGATATAATGTCTTGATCGATAGATGTCCAAACCACAACATGCTCCCTGTGACCTTAATCGATACTTTCTACAACGGATTGACTTTTCGAGATCATGATACGATTAATGCAGCCGCCGGTGGCACATTCATGAAAAGGAGACCCGAGGAGTGTAGAGAGTTAATTGAGAACATGACTACTCACCACAAAAACTGGGATTCCTCTGCTTCTTCAAGGAACAACCCGAGAGTCAATGTTTCCTCCACCTCAGCAAACCCTGAGATGATCGAACTCACCCGCATGATGACCGAAATGAGCAAAAGTATTACGCTTCTCGCTTCAAACCAACAACAACAACAAGTTAAAGGGGTTGCTAATCCTTGTGAAACATGTGGTGGTCCTCACTCATACACCGATTGTCCTTCTACACAAGGAAATTCGGAAAATGTGTATGCAGCTTACGGTAATTATTCACCGGAAAATTACCAAGCTAGACAACAAGGGGATAGAAATCTGCTGAGTTACCGATCCAACAATTACCTTTCACCCGGTTTTTCTCCTCAAAACCAAAACCCCACCAACAACTACAATAGAAGCAACCAAATCCCACCAAGAGCTTCTAACCCTTACCAACCACCCACCCAACAAACCCCACCCATTAATCTCGATGTTGAAGCCATCATGAGAACCCAAGGTGAGCAAATCAAGAATCTACAAAGCCAAATAATCAATTTGAAAGGAGATATCATGAAGCAAGGTAATGACATTAGAACCGAGGTTCGTGATAATATTCAATCCTCCTTCAGCACTCAAACGACTGAATTAAAGAATCTGTTGGTTAGTTTCTTGCCCGCCACTCAACCTTCTACTTCAAGTTCTCTACCTTCAAACACCGTCACCAATCCGCGAGCCAATGTGAGTGCTATTACTACTCTTAGTGGAGTTACCATCGTAGGACCACCAATCCCACCCCCATCATCTACACCTCCTCCACCACCATGTATCCCTACTCCTCCTACACCTAGTATTAGTGCACCATTACCGTCTCCGCCTCGTCATGACAATGTATCTCGGAAGGATCCTTCAACATCTCAACCTTTACCAACTACACCTTCACCTTCCACCTATAAACCCAAAATCCCATACCCTTCTCGCATAGGCAAGACCAACGAGCTAACCAAGAATGACTGTCAAGTATCGAAATATGTGAATATGCTATCTCAAATGACCATCAACATTAGCCTTGTTAAAGCACTTTGCCACATGCTGAAATTTGTCAAAGCATTCAAGGAATTGCTTAGCAAGAAGGAGAAGCTGATTGAACTCGCCAACAAACGCTTAAATGAAAACTGCTCTGCAGTTATTCTTAAAGAATTTCCAGAAAAACGTGGAGATCCCGGTCGTTTTGTGTTGCCTTGCGTGTTCAACAAAACTGAAGAATTTACTGCCCTTGCTGATCTCGGGGCTAGTATTAATTTGATGCCACTGAGTGTTTGGAAAACACTATCATTACCCGACCTCACTCCAACAAAGATGACTCTTGAACTTGCAAACCGCACTCTCGCTTACCCGTTGGTATATCCGAAGACGTGTTCATCAAAGTTGGCACATTTACTTTCCCGGTCGATTTTGTCGTAGTTGATTATGAAATGGACCCTCGTATTCCTTTAATACTTGGTCGGCCATTCTTGAGAACCGGACGAGCTTTAGTGGATGTGGCCGAAGGTGAGTTAATCTTACGAGTCGGGGATGATTCAAAAGTTTTTAAAATGGGGAAGCTTACAGGGAAATCTTTTGGACGAGAATCAGTGAATGTGATTAATGTGCTTGATGACTTTGTCGTCTACGACAATCCTCTATTAGACTCTTGCACTGATAATCTACTTTTTAATGATGATAAAGATGATTCTCGCTCTACTTTGGACGCTTCTCCCATTTATGATTCTCCACCGGTCTTTGATGCTTATGATGATGATGATTCTAGCTCAGATTCGGATGATTTTGATGATTGTCCTTCTGAGTATCCCGAGCTGCCCACATATGATGATTTGATGAGGCTGATACTCTTTCGAGCGATTCTTCACATGATGAAGATCCTCCGCCATCACTCGATCCTACTTTGGACGATTACTCATTTGACGAAGATTTCTCTGAATTTCTCAACACTTACTTCCCTCATGAGAGTGATGCCCCTCCTTATGACTTTGAAGATTATCGTCTTGATCCTACTTGGGATTTGAAGAACATTCTGTCAAAGGAGAAGAAACCGGTCGACACCAATATCCGTTGCACATATGATTTGACACCTCTTTGTCACCCTCCTGAGGACGAGGTTGTGCTTCTTTGCGGATCTTCTTCACACTCTGCTAAGCCTGAGTGCTATTTTCCCCTAATGTAAAAGGTGTTCGACCCCGGTATTGAAATTTTTAAGCCATCTCAGTATCCACCTGATGAAATAAAAGGAAAAATCTTTGGAATTATTGAAGACATGCTTGCACCACTTCACCCTTGCTTCCACCGTGCTCCATCTTTTCTTAAGGGAACCTTGCCTACTCTTCTTTGGCTTGCCTTGTTCGCCTTAAGCTTGTGCTATTTGATGGACGAAAACTATGTCTTTGATCCTGGTGGATATGTTTCATGCTTCTTCCGTTGATGATCAAGGTCGAGTCAGGCTCACGACTCGGTTAACAAAAACCAAGCGCTTCTTGGGAGGCAACCCATGCATCTATCTTTTCGCTTTCTTTATCATAAGTGTAGGGGAGACCCTTTGGTTTGCTATTTCCTCTCCTCACTTCTTAATCAGGGATTCGAGCTTCAATGATCCACTCTTGATGATTCTTGACGACCCGTGATTCCGTGTCCACTTCTTCCCGGTTCTATCCTAAACTCTTTTCGATTCACTATTTTATATTTTCTCAATATTAAAATAGGAATCTCTTTAGTTGTCTTTTCCTTAGCAAGATTTAAACAACGTGCACAATGTCCTAAGTGTAGGGGAGTTTACTCCCACATGCTTAAACATTGAGGACAATGTTTATCTTAAGTGTAGGGGGGACTTCTATCGAAGTTAAGTGGTCTTTTCCTTGTATTTGTCCTCATTTTAACCGGAAAATCAATTTTTCGACATTTTTCAAATTTTTTGATCTATTTTGGCCCATTAGTTTTTATCTTTGTATAGTTATTTTCTTTCTTTACTAGAATAAATGTTTAATAAGTGGTTTTAATTTTCAAACGTTATGAATCTTTTGACTCAACCCGAGTTTACTTATCTAAGTTGCTCTAGCTAGTATACTTAACATGTTTAAGTCAAGTTTTGCTAGGCTTTTATATAGGGAGCTATAAAACGCGAAAGTCTTAACTCTCACTGGTTAAGAACAAGAACTTTTCGAAAGTTCCTATAATTGATCCTAGAGAGTCGTTTATCAAGGGAACATTAAAATGCGATTTCTAAACTTGAAAAAGTCTAAGAATTTGCAAGATCCTATAGACGACTCGAAAACCCAAAACTTTGATTTAATAGGCTAAGTATCCACGAGTCTCATTACTTGAGATTTTAAACTGTGGAGAACGAGAGATGATAGAGCCAATTATAAGTTCGGTATTCTTTCGTGAATTTATGTGAGTTAATTATAAGCCTATTCTCCCATCGCTTGCTAATAATTTATCTGCTAATAAATAAGGTTGTACGATTTGAAAAGTTACTTAGCTTCTAGCCCAAGATCGTTTAAAAGTTGCTCGGTATGGATTAGAGTTCATAGCCAAGGCATAACTTATTGAAGCGGGATGCGAAGATTGGCGAGTCCGAAAAGGCCCTAACAAGGCATGAGGGCTATATTTTGTTGCTAAAGATCCAAAGTGATGTGAAGAATCATTTATCGAAAATCAATATAAAGGATCGAGACACACGACGAAAAGCAAATACTCCCCAAAAGTCATGGAGAAGTATATCCGAAAAGACCCTAACAAGGTATGAGGATAAATAGATCCAAGTCATAAAAGGAGGCGGATCGTTGTATATCAAAGTCCAAAATAAAGATTGGAGAAAAATGAAGAAGTCGTGGTCCAAGTATGAATCTCTCAAAACTTCAAGTGAAGAAATTCTTATATGAAGAGAAGACCATAATTTCATGAACGTCTCTCAAGGTTTGAAGTATGAAGTCGCTGCCAAATATCGGTCCGAGAAAGGTCTCAAATCGCGAAACGAGTTATGCCAAGATATGAACTTTATGAGGTCCTGATAGGTGTGTAAACACCCATCCTTTTACCACTTAATTCTGGCTAAAACAAGACCAAAACACGTAATTAATATCATTTGTTTGGAATTATGCGTGGTTTTTGTGTTTATTGTGATTTCAGAGCTAACCGGATGAATATTAAAGAAAACATGGGATTGCACGGGTTTTATCAAGGAAAAAGACTGAAGACGAAGTCTATTGTCCAAGAGATGCAAAAGATTTGAAGTCACTAGGCCTATTCGAAGATTTATTGAAGAAAAGGACTAAGACGGAATATTTTCATAAGTCGAAGAAACTCGAGTCTATTTAACGAAGAAATTAAAAGACGAGTTGGATTTAATCGACAACAAATCCCGAATCAGAATCGAAAACGTCAACTTTTCTGAAAAGACGAGAAGACAAGAAGAAAGGGAGAAAGCCCACTCACCAACCAACCATTAGGACTATAAATAGATTTTTCTTCACACATTAGGGAGTGAGTCATTATTTTTCTTTTTTTTCAGTACCTTAGGTTCGTCCCTAACCAACTCCATTAGGGAGTTTTGGTGATTTTTCTTCTTTTCTTTCAATCTTGTAAGTTTGATTCAATACTCTTGTTACTTTTCCTTTAATCAATCCATTCCATTTTTCTATTCATCTTGTTCTTCATCACTCTTATTGCAAGTTGTTAAGTTTTTCTTTGATTCTAGTTTGAACTTAAAAAGTTGTTGATTTAGTGTTTTTATTGGTGGGATTTGTTTCTTATGATGTTTAAATGATTTGTGTTTAATTTGGTAAAACCTTTTTAAGTATTCGATTTGATTTTAGATTTTTAATTGAGTTCCCAGTCGTGTCTGCTGCTACTGTTCTTCAACTCCAGATATTCCGAATTGCCTTGACTTTCCGAATAGACCATTTCTTTGTTTGTCCTATTCGGAATTTTGGATATTCCGAATAGGGTTGTTTATGTTTCATTACTCGGAACTTTTCAATTATTCCGAATAGCAGTTTTCATTTCTCCTTATTCGGAACATTTTCCGAATAGGCCTTATATTCCGAATTGCCTCAATTTTCCGAATAACATTGATTTTCCGAATAACCTCTTTATTCCGAATAGAGTTTTTATTCCGAATAGGGATTTCCATTTTTCCCCTATTCGGAACATTTTACATTTTCCGAATAGCTTCATTTTTGTTTCCTTACTCGGAATATTTTCCGAATAGCCCTTATTTTCCGCATAGACATTATATTCCGAATAGCTTATTTTTCTACATTCCGAATAGGGTATTTTCTCAATAGAGTATTTTTCCAGTTTTGCCTATTATTTGTTACTTGTTTTAAGTTTACTTCATTACCATTTTATTCACTTATCTATTTAGTAGTATAGAAAACCAAATCCACTTTTTGTCACCAAGAACAAATCATTCCACTTTTAACTGAGATCAATTCGAGAGGATTCCGAGAATTCTGAACCTAGTAAAACCATTGTATCAAATGGCGCCGCTGCCGGCTCCTCTCGTTAAGATCAAAAGTTTTTTGTGAGAATTTGGATTTTGGGATCCGTTCCCCCGTGAACGTTACTTTTTCATAAAATTTTCAAAATCACTAAAAAATATAAAATTTTCAAAAATCCTAAAAAGTAAAAAACATAAAAACCAAAAATATTTTTGCCTTGTTTTTCCTTGTTCGTTCTTTTGCAGGTGTATGCGCACTCGATCCACGTCCTATCAAGAGCCCGAGCCTCTCGATAACCTAGACATGGCTGGTGTACAAAACAACAATAACATACCACCTCCGAACAACAATAATAACAACAACAACCCGCCTTTCAACAACATGAATAACAACAACAATGAGCACCTTCCGGATAATCGCCCAATGATTGAACTGCTGCAAGCTCATGTTGATGGCAACACGGATCCAATTGTCATTCCTCCAATTGCCGCCAACAATTTCGAGCTCAAGTCAGGCTTTATCCAGATGGTCTCAGCTCAACCGTTCTTGGGACGAACCATTGATGATCCACACGACCATATCAAGAGATTTCTACAACTCACCAACACGGTCAAATTCAATGGAGTTCTACAGGAGGTTATAAGGTTACAACTTTTTCCCTTTTCTTTAGAGGGACAAGCCCGGCATTGGCATGCTAAGGAACCGCCACAGAGTATTCTCTCGTGGACGGATTTGGAAACAAAGTTTATTAACTACTTTTTTCCACCCTCTCGTACTACCGCTTTGCGGAATGAGATTATAAACTTTGAACAAAAGTACGATGAGTCATTCAGTGAATCTTGGGATCGTTTTAAAGATCTTTTAAGAAAATGCCCACAACATGGTTTTACCAAAGTACATCAAATAAATACTTTTTACAATGGTTTAAGCATGAGTGACCAAGATTCACTGAATAGTGCCTCAGGGGGTAATTTATTGGCTAAGACTTCCAATGCTGCTTGGGATATCATTGAGAACAAATCTCGTGTGCAAACCAAGAGTGTTAGGACCAATGTTGCTAGTGCTAGCACTAATGACAGCGACAAGCGATTAGACAAAATCACCACGCTCCTTGAATCGCTTGTCACACATACCGTCAGCAACAACAACAGCAACAACGCTAAAAACGCACAAGTGAACGCTGTCAGCCAACCTTGTGAGATATGCGGTGGTCCCCATTCTTACACAACTTGTACTGCCACCCAAGATTACCCTGCTGAGAATGTGAATGCGGCATATGGCACCTACCAACAACCCGCTTATCAAGCAAAACCCCAAGGTGACCGTAACTTGCTTAGCTACCGCAACAACAACTATCTTTCACCACCTGGCTTTCCTCCTACCAACCCAAACCAACAACAAAACCTTAATCGCCCTCCTCAACAACAACAACAGCCTCGACAACCATACATCCCACCTCACAAGCAGCAACAACCACCTCAAAGAAACAATCAAGTCTACCAACAACCTGCTTACCAACCACCTGCATACAATGCTCCTCCCAACCAACCCACCGCTCTTCACCAAGAAGTGGAAACTTATATGAGGACTAACGATGCGATAGTGGGAAATCTTCAGAGAGAAGTGCTCAACCTGAAAGCCGATTTGGTAAAGCAAGGAAATGATTTGAGAGCCGATATGCGAAACACATTGGATAGTCAGACGAATGACTTGAGGAACATGATGGCTAGTTTCTTCCAAAGTAGTCAACCCTCTTCTTCGGGTACTCTTCCGAGTAACACCGTTGCTAACCCAAGAGGGGAGATGAAAGCAATCACCACTCGAAGTGGTAAAGGTACTAAGGAACCCGAGCTTCCTATTCCTCCACCGGTGGTTGTGACTAAGGAGAACGAGTCGCCTGCTCCTATTCCTCCTCCCTCTACCCCTCCTCCACCCGTGGTTGTGAGTGACCCTATTCCTCTGAAGCCTTCATCTTCCTCCAATATACCTTATCCTTCTAGGTTGAGGAAAGAGAAGCAAAAGAGCAAGGATGATATTCAGGTTTCTAACTTTCTTAAAATGTTTAAACAACTGAATTTCAATATCTCCTTCGCTGAGGCTCTCGCTCACATGCCCAAGTATGCTAAAATGTTTAAAGATCTTTTGAGCGACAAGGAAAAGCTCCTCGACATTGCCAACACCCAACTTAATGAGAACTGCTCCGCAGTGCTCTTAAGGAAATTGCCAACCAAGCTTGGTGATCCGGGTCGTTTTCTTATCCCTTGCAATTTCCCGGGAGTAGAGAATTGCATGGCCCTAGCCGATCTAGGTGCCAGTATTAATCTCATGCCTCTAAGTGTTTGGAAGCAATTATCTCTCCCAGAGCTAGTCCCCACCAAGATGACTTTGGAATTGGCCAACCGTACGGTTGCTTATCCAGTGGGGATAGCCGAAGACGTTATTGTAGGAGTCGACAAATTCACCTTTCCTGCTGATTTTGTTGTCGTCGACTACGAGATGGACCCTCGTGTACCACTTATTGTTGGTCGTCCATTCCTTAGGACCGGTCGCACTCTCATTGATGTTGAAGCCGGAGAGCTTATCATGAGAGTGGGTGACGACAAAGTAGTCTTCAACATGGGAAAGTTGTCCAAACAACCTTATTCATATGAGAGCGTTAATTGTATTGACGTTCTTGATGAGGCTTGTGAAGAACACTTTAATGATGCTTGCAAAAGTATTCCTACCTCTCTCCCCACTGTTGAGACCGTGTCCTCTCTTGATTCATCGTTGTCTCTATTTGGAGATAGTGATTTATTCTGGAACAATCTTGAAGCCACCATGGGAGATGCGAATTTAGCTACTAATGATTCTCCCACCGAGGGGGATGAAGACATGAGTTTCTTTGATAATCTTCTTACCGAAGACAATCCTTCTCCTCCATCTCCCACGGTTATTGCAATCGATGCCACGACTTTGAAAACGCCTCCCGTCGAAAATCCTCCGGATTTGGAACTTAAGGAGTTGCCGCCTCATCTCGAGTACGTGTTCCTTGACGACAACAAGAAGTCACCCGTCATTATTGCAAAGGATTTGAAAGATGAAGAGAAGACTCGCCTCGTTGCTGTGTTGAAAGCTCACAAGAAGGCTATTGCTTGGAAAATCTCGGATATTCGTGGAATTGATCCTCACTTCTGCACACACAAAATTCTCATGGAGGACGACTTCAAGCCCACTATTCAAAGCCAACGAAGGGTGAATCCAAAAATACATGAAGTCATCAAAACAGAGGTTATCAAACTTCTTGATGCGGGTATGATTTACCCTATTTCGGATTCACCATGGGTTAGTCCAATCCATTGTGTGCCCAAGAAGGGCGGAATAACCGTTGTTCCCAATGAACACAACGAGTTGATTCCCACTCGTCTCGTTACTGGGTGGAGAGTTTGTATAGACTACCGCAAACTCAATGATGCCACGAGAAAAGATCATTTCCCTCTACCTTTCATGGACCAAATGCTTGAACGATTAGCCGGTAATGAATATTACTGCTTTTTGGATGGTTTCTCGGGTTATTTTCAAATACCCATCGATCCCCAAGATCAAGAGAAGACTACATTAACTTGTCCCTATGGCACTTTCGCTTACAAACGAATGCCTTTCGGCTTATGTAATGCGCCAGGGACTTTCCAAAGGTGTATGTTAGCTATCTTCCATGACATGGTTGAACAAACCATGGAAGTCTTCATGGATGATTTCTCGGTCTTCGGGGATTCCTTCTCATCTTGCCTTGCCAATTTAGAACGTATGCTAAAGCGGTGCGAAGACACTCGCCTTGTTCTAAATTGGGAAAAATGCCATTTCATGGTAAAAGAAGGCGTCGTGCTTGGACATAAGATTTCGAAAGCCGGTCTTGAAGTAGACCGTGCTAAAGTTGACGTTATAGCAAAGTTGCCTCCACCTTCCACTGTGAAGGGTGTGAGAAGTTTCTTGGGTCATGCGGGCTTCTACCGTCGATTTATCAAAGATTTTTCTCAAATCGCTCGCCCGATGACCCACCTCTTGGAAAAAGATACTCCTTTTATCTTTTCCAACGAGTGCCTTGAAGCCTTTAACTCACTTAAGGATAAGCTAACTAAGGCACCCGTCTTGGTTACCCCTAATTGGGAGCTTCCTTTTGAGTTGATGTGCGATGCTAGTGATTTTGCTATTGGAGCGGTTCTTGGACAAAGAGTGAACAAACACTTCCAACCGATCCATTACGCTAGCAAGACAATGACTGGGGCACAATTGCATTATACGACAACCGAAAAAGAGCTTTTAGCGGTTGTCTATGCTTTTGAAAAATTTCGCCCCTATCTTGTCCTTTCCACCACCATTGTGTATACCGATCATTCCGCGTTGAAGCACTTGTTGACAAAGCAAGATTCCAAACCAAGACTTCTTCGCTGGGTTTTGCTGCTCCAGGAATTTAAAATCGACATCCGCGATAAAAAAGGAGCAGAAAACCTAGCCGCGGACCATCTTAGTAGACTTGAGGATCCATACCAAGGGGATCATCCGACCAAAGAAATCAATGATTCTTTTCCCTTGGAGACCTTAATGTCTATAAACTCGAAGCCGAATGAAACCCCGTGGTTTGCGGACTTTGCAAACTACTTGGCGGGTGGAATTCTCAAGGAAGGGTTGACGTCCCAGCAAAAGAAGAAGTTCTTTACCGACATCAAGACTTACTTTTGGGACGACCCTTACCTATTCAAACAATGTGCTGATCTGATAATTCGCCGATGTGTTGATGGACCGGCAGCGTCGGACATCCTTGATGCTTGCCACAAAGGACCCACCGGTGGTCACTTTGGTCCCAACTACACCGCTAAAAAAGTGTTTGACTCGGGATTTTATTGGCCCTCCATATATCGTGATGCTCACAATATGGTTAAGCGATGTGATGTTTGCCAAAAGCAAGGCAAAATCACACATAAAGACGAAATGCCTCAGAACTTCATTCAAGAATGTGAAATTTTTGATGTTTGGGGTATCGACTTTATGGGGCCATTCCCTTCATCTAAAGGAAACAAATACATCCTTGTTGCCGTTGACTACGTTTCTAAGTGGGTTGAAGCCAAAGCTTTGCCTACTAATGACGCAAGGGTGGTTTGTAACTTTTTGAAAGCTCTATTCGCTCGCTTCGGTGTGCCTCGTGCCATTATTAGTGATCGTGGGACTCATTTCTGCAATGATCAATTTGCTCGAGTCATGGCTAAGTATGGTGTAAATCATCGTCTTTCCACAGCCTACCACCCACAAACTAATGGCCAGGCTGAAATATCCAACCGAGGACTGAAGCGAATTCTTGAAAGAACCGTGGGAGAGCATCGTGCCGCATGGGCTGATAAACTTGATGATGCTTTGTGGGCTTTTCGTACTGCTTACAAGACCCCGATCGGCTGTACGCCTTATCGTCTTGTGTACGGGAAAGCGTGCCACCTCCCCATTGAGTTGGAGCACAAGGCTTATTGGGCCTTGAAGTGGGCTAATTTTGATATAAACAAAGCCGGTGACCTACGCAAGATCCAACTCAATGAGCTAAATGAACTTCGGAATGAGGCTTATGAAAATTCTTTGATCTATAAGGAAAGAACTAAGCTCATTCACGACTCCAAGATTAAAAACCGAGAGTTCCATGTTGGAGACAAAGTCTTACTTTTTAACTCTCGGTTGAAAATCTTCTCGGGAAAGCTCAAATCTCGTTGGTCCGGCCCATTCACCATTGCCCAAATTTTTCCATATGGTACTCTCGAGCTTGCTCAACCTAATGGACCAAATTTTAAGGTGAATGGCCAACGAGTGAAGTTGTACTTTGGTGAGGACACCTCTCAGGAGGTGATTCCATCCCTCACCACGTTCCCCATGAACTGAATTTGGGTCGAGTCAGGCTCGTGACTCGGTTATCAAAAACAAGCGCTCCTCGGGAGGCAGCCCGAGTATCTATCCCTTTAACCCCCTAAGTATAGGGGAGGACCTATTTTGGTCATTTGTGTTTGTGTGGTGATGTGCTTACAGGGATTACTGCAATCTTGGAAATCTTTGAAGAACCGTGCTCCCGTGTTATCCGAAATCCGGTTCTATCTCTCAACTATCGTGATTCAATTTTCTTCATTCTCACATTTGAAATTGATCATTTTAGTCGTCTCTTCCTTAACTTGAGTTAACCAACGTGCACAATGTCATAAGTGTAGGGGAGACTTTTCCCACATGCTTAAACATTGAGGACAATGTTTATCTTAAGTGTAGGGGAGACTTCTATCGAAGTTTTAAGTGGACTTTTCCATGAAAATGCCTTCATTTAACCAGAAAATCCTATTTTTCAGCATTTTTCAAATTTTTAATTAACATTGGCCATTTAGTCGTAATTTTTAAAATTTTTATCGTTGCTTTCATATGTATATATTCCGCAATAAAGTCAAAAATATTAATAAAGTGGTGTAGCTAGTTTAGATATCTTTGACATATTAGGCCCGTTGCGTTTATTTTGACTCAACCCGAATAGACTTATCCAAGTTTATTCTAGCTAGTATCCTTAACCATGTAGACCTTAATTGGTTTATTAGGCTAAGTGTCCACGAGTCTCATTATTTGAGATTTTAAATTGTGGAGGACGAGAAATGATAGAGTCAATTATAAGTCGGTAATCTTGCGCAAGCTCACTTGGTGTAATTATTCGCCTATTCTCCCATCACTTGCTAATAATTTATCTGCAATAAGTAAGGTCTTACGATTTGAAAAGTTACTTAGCTTCTAGCCCAAGATCGTTTAAAAGTTGCTCGGTAATGATAAGAGTTCATAGCCAAGGCATAACTTATGAAGCGGGGCGCGAAGATTGGCGAGTCCGAAAAGGCCCTAACAAGGCATGAGGATTCAATTTTATTGCTGAAGATCCAAAGTGATGTGAAAAGCATTATTCCTAAAGTCAATATGAAGGATCAAGACTCACGACGAAAAGCAATCAACTCCCATAAAGATCATGGAGAAGTCTATCCGAAAAGACCCTAACAAGGTATGAGGATAAATAGATCCAAGTCCGAAAAGGAGGCGGATCGTTGTATCTCAAAATCCCAAATAGAGATTGAAGAAATAATCATGAAGTCGTGGTCGACAAAGTTGGAGTACCCCTCAAAAGTCTCCAAGTGAAGAAACTCTATTATGATGAGAAGACCATTATCTCAAGAACGTCTCTCGAAGATATGAAGTATGAAGTACATGCCAAATATCGGCCCGAGAAAGGTCTCAAATCGTGAACCAAGTTATGCCAAGATATGAACTTTTTGATATCCCGAGAAGCAGTTTTAAGAGATTTTGTCCTTTAGCTAACTATTGATCAAATCGTCCTACTTTGCTTTCAGCCCTAATAAACTATCGAAATAAGTCCAAAAATGCATCTTCATGATCATTCTAAGACAAAAATAAAATATAAGAGATACAATTAGGAATAAGGGAGTTTAAGCATTTAATTAAGCCATGTGTGTAAGTGTTTGATTTACTAACTTATAATAACAATGATCTCGTTTTTAAGCTTAGTTTGGGGAACGTGAAACTTGAGGGTGATAAATCTTCGCAACACCAAAGCCCTAATGTAAGTCCTTGATTTCTTTACAAGTTATTTCCATTCTTTTGCTTACTTTAAAGTTTTAAGTTCTCTTAGTATTTTAATTTTTGTTTAGTAGAATTTAAATAAGGCCAAGGTTGATTGATTATGAGAAAATCGTAAAAATTGCTTTATCACTAAGCATTGCATGAGGGCATGGCAATGGTTAAGTGTAGGGGATTTGATAGGTGTGTAAACACCCATCCTTTTACCACTTAATTCTGGCTAAAACAAGACCAAAACACGTAATTAATATCATTTGTTTGGAATTATGCGTGGTTTTTGTGTTTATTGTGATTTCAGAGCTAACCGGATGAATATTAAAGAAAACATGGGATTGCACGGGTTTTATCAAGGAAAAAGACTGAAGACGAAGTCTATTGTCCAAGAGATGCAAAAGATTTGAAGTCACTAGGCCTATTCGAAGATTTATTGAAGAAAAGGACTAAGACGGAAGATTTTCATAAGTCGAAGAAACTCGAGTCTATTTAACGAAGAAATTAAAAGACGAGTTGGATTTAATCGACAACAAATCCCGAATCAGAATCGAAAACGTCAACTTTTCTGAAAAGACGAGAAGACAAGAAGAAAGGGAGAAAGCCCACTCACCAACCAACCATTAGGACTATAAATAGATTTTTCTTCACACATTAGGGAGTGAGTCATTATTTTTCTTTTTTTTCAGTACCTTAGGTTCGTCCCTAACCAACTCCATTAGGGAGTTTTGGTGATTTTTCTTCTTTTCTTTCAATCTTGTAAGTTTGATTCAATACTCTTGTTACTTTTCCTTTAATCAATCCATTCCATTTTTCTATTCATCTTGTTCTTCATCACTCTTATTGCAAGTTGTTAAGTTTTTCTTTGATTCTAGTTTGAACTTAAAAAGTTGTTGATTTAGTGTTTTTATTGGTGGGATTTGTTTCTTATGATGTTTAAATGATTTGTGTTTAATTTGGTAAAACCTTTTTAAGTATTCGATTTGATTTTAGATTTTTAATTGAGTTCCCAGTCGTGTCTGCTGCTACTGTTCTTCAACTCCAGATATTCCGAATTGCCTTGACTTTCCGAATAGACCATTTCTTTGTTTGTCCTATTCGGAATTTTGGATATTCCGAATAGGGTTGTTTATGTTTCATTACTCGGAACTTTTCAATTATTCCGAATAGCAGTTTTCATTTCTCCTTATTCGGAACATTTTCCGAATAGGCCTTATATTCCGAATTGCCTCAATTTTCCGAATAACATTGATTTTCCGAATAACCTCTTTATTCCGAATAGAGTTTTTATTCCGAATAGGGATTTCCATTTTTCCCCTATTCGGAACATTTTACATTTTCCGAATAGCTTCATTTTTGTTTCCTTACTCGGAATATTTTCCGAATAGCCCTTATTTTCCGCATAGACATTATATTCCGAATAGCTTATTTTTCTACATTCCGAATAGGGTATTTTCTCAATAGAGTATTTTTCCAGTTTTGCCTATTATTTGTTACTTGTTTTAAGTTTACTTCATTACCATTTTATTCACTTATCTATTTAGTAGTATAGAAAACCAAATCCACTTTTTGTCACCAAGAACAAATCATTCCACTTTTAACTGAGATCAATTCGAGAGGATTCCGAGAATTCTGAACCTAGTAAAACCATTGTATCAGGTCCCGAGAAGCAGTTTTAAAAGATTTTGTCCTTTAGCTAACTATTGATTAAATCGTTCACTTTATTTTTAGACTTAATAACTATCGAAATAAGTCAAAAATGCATCCTCGTGATCATTCAAGACAATAATAAAATATAAGAGATACACCTAGGAATAAGGGAGTCTAAGTGAGTAAATGGCCCACATGAGTTCGTGTTAGTCTACTAACTTATAATAACAATGATCTCGTTTTTAAGCTTGGTTTGGAGAAAGTGAAAACTTGAGGATGATGATTATTCATGACATTTCCAAAACCCAAGGTATGCTTTTGATTTCTTCCTTTTAATTTTCTATCTCTTTAATAAAGGCCAACGTGGATTAATTATGATGAAAAGTATAATCTTGCTTTGTAACTAATGCATTGCATGAGGACATTGCAATGGTCAAGTGTAGGGGATTTGATATGTGTGTAAACACACATCTTTTCTACCACTTAATTACAATAATAACCGGACCAAAACGTGTATTTTATGTCTTTTATGTCGGAATTATGCGTGGTTTGTGTTTTTGTTGTGATTTAGGACGAAAAGGTGAAAAGTGGAGAAAACACGAACATTCACGGGCATTTACGGACTTTTATTGAAGAAAAAGATGAAAGACGAAGTCAAGAAGTCAAGAGTGCAAAAAGAACGGAAGTCCAAGACCAATTCTGAAGATTTATCGAAGAAAAAGTCAAAAGACGGAAGTTTATCAAGAGCCGAGAAACTCAAGTCTAATTTATTGAAGAATTTAAAGACGAGTTCAAAAGAAATCCCGAGCCAAAAGTCATTTACGTCCAAGTTTAAAGAAGATTAGAAGAAAAGGACTAAGCATGCAATTAATGAAGAATTAAAGAAGGAGGGACTTAAGCTTGTAATTAAGAAGAAATGAAGGAGGGGAGGAAGCTTCCTTAATCCTCCCCTATAAATAGTCATTAGTTGTTAATCATTTTCTTGGTTTGCTAGAGTGACACTAGTTCTTCCATTTTCATTACCTTGGACATTTAAATACATGTCATTTAATTTCTTGTCGAATTTAAATACTTGTCTTGCACCTTAAATTCATTTAATTTCAAGTAAGTTCCCATTTAATTCTTGTCAATCTTTACTTTATCTTGTTAATCTCTCATCTACCTTTCTTAATTCTTGATTTTTATGTTTTTGTTTGTGTTCATGTTCATGTCTTTATTTTGATCAAATGGGTTTTTGATTATTGTGGTTAAATTTGTTTGTTTTGTTGATTTAAATTGTTTGTTTATGTTTAACTGTTGATTCGTTATTTGTTTAGCTTAATCGTTGTGTTGATTTTGATTAATCTGCTTTAGATCTCTTGTTTCTGTGATTCCCTTGTTCTTCGGGGTGTTTGTTTGTGTTTCTGTATCCCAGGAAAAGTTCTGAGCCAAGGCAAGAGAGGAGTGTTCATTCGGAAGTCTGAAGTTCCGAACCAAGGGGTTTCATCCGGAACATTCAAAGTTCCGGATCAAGAGTGTTCATTCGGAACTCCAAAAGTTCCGAGTCAATACTTCCGAACGAAAGTTCCGACTCAAGCATTTGTTCATTCGGAACTTAAAAGTTCCGGATCAATATACTTCATTCGGAACTTAAAAAGTTCCGGATCAAGGAGATTCATTCGGAACTCAAAAGTTCCGGATCAACTTAAAAGTTCCGGACGAAGGACAAAGTTCCGAATCAGCCAGATCTTCCGAACCAAGTTCCGGGTCAATAAGTTCCGAGTCAAGAGTGTTTCATTCGGAAGAAGTTCCGGATCAACATCTTTTTGTTCATTCGGAACTTAAAAGTTCCAAATCAAGGGCTAAGTTCCGGATCAAGCTAGTTCATTCGGAAGTTTTGAACTTCCGAATCAAGGTTTCTTTCAGTTCTTTTTTTTTAGTCTTTTTTTTTTTAGTCTTTCTTTTTAAATTTCAGTCTTTTATTTTTAAGCTTTATTTTTCCCGCCTTTTATTTAAATTGCACTTTAAGATTACTTGCCTTAGTTTTATTTTTGCCTTGCCTTAGTTTAAGTTTTAGTTGCGTTTTAAGATTTCCTTAGTTAGATTTAAGTTTGCGTCATTTATTCTTAGTGCCTTTAATTTCAGTCACGTTTTTAAATACTTGCACTTTATTTTTAATTAGACTTAAATTTAAATTAACGCACTTTTACTTTAATTGTCATGCACATTTTATTTTAAACACTACAAAGACACATCTTTGTTCCACCAAAATAAAACTGAGTCACACATTAAACACAAGTTTTTCAATTCGAAGAGATTGGTACAACGAACTTTAACCTGAGTAAAATCTAGTTATCACGGCGCCATTTGAAATTGTGTATAATGCAGTTCGTTTTTCTCAGATCTTGCTAATTGAAAGTCCAATCAATATCGGTTTTTTAACTGTTTTTGGTTGTTAATCTTTTTTTGGATATTCTATTTGCTAATTCAACAAAGCCTTGCAAAACTGAAAAATATTACCTACTTATATGTAAAACATCGTGCAAATACCAAGTTTTTATTAAAGTAAAACTCAAAATGTAAATTTTACAACTAAGAGGACTGAAAATGTAAATTCTATGAACATTAAATGCTCAAAATGTAAAGTCTAACAAGTATAAGGACTGAAAGTGTAAAACAGCAAACTATAAGGATCAAATATGAAAACTATGTAACAAACTAACCAAAAAGTAACAAATTCCAAAACTACTAACTGAAATTTAACAAATTCAAAACTGAAAGGACTTATTTGTGCAAACCCTAGAAATTAGCAAGTTTTAGCCAAAGTTAGAAACTGTTTAATACAAGAGGGACCAAAATGCTATTTTTAAAACTATTTAAGCCAAAAACGGGTTTACAAGACAAATAAGCTCGTTTGAGCTTATTACTGGACCAAAAATGATTCAAACCAATTGCAAAACAATTAGAATTCAAAATAAGTTAGGTCTATAAAAGGAATCTTGCTGAAAATGTCAAATAAGCAAATAAGCACTTCACAATAAGCACAAATTAAGCTCTAGGACAATCTGGACATGCACAACTGAATTTTTGTCCTTAAACTGATTAATAAGCTCAAATGATGAACGGGAAATCAAGTCATATCAAATTTCATCAAGTAATAAGCTGGGAAATTGAAATAAGCTGAAAATGGCTTATGTTGACCAAGCGTTGACCAGAATTTTTTGACAAAAAGCTGAAACTCTCAAATATCAACCAATACCATCTACTAAGTGGATTTGTGAAAGAAAATTGCTTGGTTAATGAATAGAATCAAAAGATCTGAAAATGCAGTTTCCATTTACAGAAACATTGCTTATCTCAACTGCTCAGATTTTTGCTTATTACTCCTAGCTTAATGGAAACTGTATCAAGTGCTTATAGACTATGAAACTTTATAATATGACCTACAAATCAGAACTGGTTTGGCAAGATTTCATCAAGAATTCAGTAAATGGCAAGCAAATGAAATTGAATACTTTTTTAAACCAAAACTGACTGAAAATCAACCCAAACTTTTTCTTGCCAATTGCCTTTTTGACTTAAGAGTTGACTTGAAAATTACTCAAAACACCTTGTAATCACCTAATGACTGAAAATGAACATTAGCTTGCCAAAAACCAACACTTGAAAACTTTTCAAAAGCTAATTCCAAACACTCCTTTATCTGAACTATATGAAAATTTTCAAAGACTTTTATAGAACTAGTGAAGACTGAATGAAAACCTTTAGCAAACCAATTTCAATGCTCAAAAAGAAATGTGTAAGAACTACTATCAAGCAATGAGGTCAACTAGAACTCAAATAAGGTGATAGGACTAGAAAGGACTGAATAAGGCTAACAACTAAAACACAATCCAAAGCAATAAGCAGATAAGTAAAGCTAAGGCTATCAGCTAACTAGAATCAATCCACAATTAAGCTAACAAGTTTTATCATACATTCAAAAGGATTTACACTAGAAAAGAAGCATGCAATTGACAATTTTAGTGGAACCAAAAATCAGAACTATAAAACCTTGTGAAGAAACCATTGGGAAGTAGAGGAGTGCTGTACTCTCTATCCAAGTGCTAACCACCACCTTAGCACTAGATCAACAATCTACAATCAACAAAACTGCTAAAAATCAACAAGAAACATCTCCATGGCATGAATTCATCTCATAAGCTATGGATTTGAACAGAAATCAACAAACAGCTACAATTCTTCCTCCAAAGTTAGTTATGATCAATGTATGATCATAACAAACTTAAAACAGCAACACAAGTATCAATTGAAGGCAGGTATGAACAGTAATGATGAAGATAGAATTTGGCGGGAAATGAAGAATTTGAATTTTATTAATGGAATTCAGTTACAAAGTTGGTTAAAAGAGTTCTAACTAACTAACTAACTCAAGAGTGTGTCAAACTCTTGAGTAGTTTAGCTAAGAAAGGAAAAAGTTGAGAGAAAATGTAAATGTGTGTGTTTTTCACACTTACAACTACTTAGTACAAATGAAGCCCTAAACTGCTATTTATAGACTTGAGAAGGAAGTTTGTTGGGGATGGTGACGTGTTGAGACCAATCCCAGGTCCCCACGTGGCACAATTCTGCTAAATTGATTTTCCAAGTATGAACATGAATTGGGGCTTTTTGATTGAGTCGATTTCTTGTTAATTGATGATGACCATTGTGTTCGTCTCTCAAAAATAAACGCTTTTGATGTTTATAACTCTTCATGAAATCCATTCTAGCTCAAGAACGATCCTGGGAATTTTTGGCCGTTTGAAACTGACACGTGTCATGCTCTGAATGGTTGAAAACAAGGCACACGGATCACACTGTTCAGATTTTGTTATTTAATGTGACGGCTGAGTGGGAAATTAATGCTTGTGATTTGGCAATCCTTGTGCCCATTTTTCTTGCTTCTCATTGGTTGAAATTGTATCACATGGATTGAACTTGAATTAATTTCCAATATTGGCAGATTTAGCTCCTAGACTTTGGCAGATTGCACTTTAAGGCTTGTAACTTCATTTCTTTGGCACTTTTAGTCCTTCAAACTTCATTCTTGAGCAGAATTGGTCCTTTGACTGAGTTGACTTGAAAGTTGACCTTGTTTGACTATGATCTTGACTTTTTGCAATATTTACACTTTGGTCCTTCATCTTTGGCAGTTTGTCAAGATAGGTCCTTGCACTTCAAAGTCTTGTCACTTTTGATCCTTCTTTGTCTTTTTCATCAATTTAAGCTTGATTATCCCTTGTTTGCTTGAAAATGTATCCTTTTACCTACACAAGTGTACACAAACACAAACATACCACATAACACTGTTTTTGCAAGATAAATTGGTATTTTGCTTCATGTTTTAGGGTTATTTGTTGATAAATTGATATGAGTTTTTGCTCATATCATAGGCTGATACACTACTTGGGTATTTGAAATTTCCCTCATAGTTGTTTCCTGCAAAGTGGACACCCTCACTGATGAGATGCTCAGCCTGAGGGGCATATGTTATAGATTTGGATAGTCTCATTAAAGTTAATTTTTGAAGATTTAAATAAAAGGACAATTGCACTTTGTGGAAATCAAATCAAGACTTGTTTCTTGTTATAATACAACAAGGTTCACCAAGTGACTTAATGCAAACTTTTTCCTTGTGAAGAGGATCAAGAGTTATAAACAATAAGTAACTTTGATAAATTGTGCTATATAACAATAA
This sequence comes from Glebionis coronaria, assembly GCA_025667525.1. Taxonomy (NCBI): domain Eukaryota; kingdom Viridiplantae; phylum Streptophyta; class Magnoliopsida; order Asterales; family Asteraceae; genus Glebionis; species Glebionis coronaria. The sequence goes on along the minus strand of CM046875.1, from coordinate 277,959,517 downwards.
AACAAGTGATCAATGTGATTGCCTTTTTCAAGAAACTTTTCTGGAAACAACGTTTGAACACAAACACTTTTCTTTGAGAGAAAATTTTGGTAGAGTAAGATTGTTAAATTCTGTGTGTGTGTGTGTGTGTGTTTTTTTATTGAAGGATATATATAGGCTCGGATGTGAAAGAGAGTTTTATTTGTTATAATTTCTTTTCACATCCGCATTGAATGAAAATGTACAAGTGGTACCCCTATTTTCTTGGCAACTGTTCTTTACTGCAGTGATAACGCTTTTGCAGAGAGGACGTGGGGTCACGTGCATTTGAAAGGACGTTTTTACAACGGATTTTGCTAGAAAAAGGGTAAGCATTTAATGCTTTGTGGGATACTTGACATTTGGTGACCCCTTGACTAGTTTATGACAAATTATTGAAGAAATATATGTTCCTTATTTAATATTGTGACTCACCAGCCTAGGACATTAAGTATCTAAATCCTTAGAGCATTTAGTTACATCATTTAATGTACCTCAGTGTCAAGGGAGAGATAATAAGAGATATATACTATGACAACCCAAACCCGTGGTCATTATTTAATTATATTTTTACGTATATTTTTGAAATTTTTTACGAGATTGATTGGTATAACGATTGGTGATTTGATTTGGATGAATGTTGAAAGATATATTTTTACGTTTTGACGAGTTGCGAGGATTATTAGTAATGACGATATCAACGGATGCCCGAAAATTTTACGTTTTTATTTTAGACATGTCGATGTTTAATATTTTGACGTTTTTATTTTAATTTCGTATTAAGTCATGCCGGGACTATATAATATCATATTTTGTGTGCGTTTTAAGTTTTGAGAAGTATTTTTATGAAACTCGAGACCCGTAAATATTTTCAAAAGTGACTAATAGTCATTTCCCGCTTTTTAACCAAGTAATTGCATTTTGGTCCACAAGAATCACAATTGGCAAAAACTAACCTAAACTTTTCCCATATAAAAGGAAAATTTAACACACACAAACACATAAACACAACTCCACTAACCAAACTCTCTTTCCCCTCCCCTCTCCCTTTCTTTTCCGTCAACCACCAAGCAACAAACACCCCTTGATTTTGATTTTTGAGGTTGAATCTCTTAAAACTAATCAATGACCCATTCTTATCGTTTGATTCTCCATCTTTTGGTATGAAATTTAGCTACATGCATGAAATTTTTATAAAAACCCACTTTTGATGAAAAACCATGTGTTTTGATCTTGTTTGATTGTCGTATGTAGGTGTTATTGTTGTTATATATTATTTTAAGTTGTTGCATGTTGAAAATTTTAGTTGGGTTTTATTTGATTTGATCATCTAGGATGATTTAGCATGTTAGGATTGAAAGTAGTAATATTAGGATGATTATAGTGGTAAAAATAATGTTAAAATATGGTAAAATTTTGATTTTAAGTGATTTTTAAAGATGTATTTTTGACCAGAATATAAAAAGTTATTTTTTAAAAATATAAGTTAGAGTATGGTATGAACTAGTTAGATATTGTTGTAGAGGATGTCTTAAGCTTTGATTTGGTATAAAGTAGAGCTTCTAGCTCCAAACGAGCGAAAAATTATGATAGTTTGATTATTCGTGTACCGGGAGACGAGTATCCGCACGATATATAATTGTTGTCGATATTTGGTGTAAAATCCATGATTTTACCATGATTTAATGTAATAAAGTTTCACCCGATAATCCTAGAACACTCTCTCATGTGTATATTTCTATAAGATGTGTGTGAACTTGTCCATTAGGTACTTAAACTTCTACAATCATTTTTTTCTATGGTAATAAGTTACATAACTTAAACCTTGTACTTAAGACTAGGAGAACAAGTAATAAAATGTATAATCAACATTTGGTTATACACAACACTTAATCAATTTGGAAAACATTCTACACATTGTATATGTAGCCGTATATGTATGTATGTATGTATACCATAAACATGTTTAAACCTTCTTGGACTAGCCTAAGACCATATACTACTTGTGTGCTAGCCCAACATAAGCCCAAGCCAAAGCCCACTACCCCTTTGGCTACCTATACACGGCACACATTCATATGTGAAAGGAGAAGAGATGCTTTGGAAACACAAGAGCCTACATGAAACTAGGATTTTGTATGTCCTTTTTTATTTCTATTATCGTTCCTTTTTCCTCGACTCACTCGAATTTGATTAGCAATTATCGTATCGACTTAACTTGTTTTTGGTAAAAAGTATTTTGGTATTTTTTAAACTAACTTAAATCTAATTAATTAAAAGGAAACTATATTAATTAAAACTATTTTAAAATAAAATCTATTTTAAACTTTAAACAAACCTAGATTGAAAACTTTAAAAAAAAACTAAACACTTTTAAATTCTTTTAAGTAAAAATATATTTTAGAATAAAACTTAATTAAAAACTAATTTAAAGACTTTTATGAAATCTATTATGAAATCTAAACTAAAATTTAAACTAAAATTAAAATTTTAAAACAATTAAAATAAAAGTAAAGTTAAACTATTTTAAATAAAGTAAATTAAAACTAATTTAAAATGCGAAGAAAGTAAAAAAAATATTGTTTATGCCTTTTTGTATTTTTATAAAAACTAGATTAATTTTAAAAACTTATTTAATATTTTTGGCTAAAATTTAATTAAACTAAAAACATTTAACTAAACTAATTGATTAAAAAAAACTTACAATGAATTAAAAGGCTATATCAATTTAACTATGCAAGGTAAAACACAAGAATAGCACTAGATGAGATGGTTAGGGCGTATGTCTGCTAAACGATGGGTCTGGGGTTCGATTCTCACCCCAGACAAATTTTTGTTAATATTTTTTTTTAGCTTTTATTTTTTTTATATGTTTTGGACAGATGAATAAAATAGAAACAGATTAAGAGTATGTCTAAACTCAGCAATACAGTTACATAAACTATAACCAAATAAGTCACGCAGCAAAATTAAGAGAACTTAAATAAGCATCTAAAAAGAAAAAGATAAGCATAAAAGACTAAACCAAATAAGCAAAAATAATCAGTCCTAAATAAACTATAACAAAAATAAGCTACTAAGCAAAAAGCAGATTATGCAGACTACAACAAGCAAATATTCTAATAAACTATATAAGCAAATCCAAATAAATTAAACAAATCCAAACAGGTATTTAAACTGAGAATAATAATAAACATTCAAACATAACTATCACCAAGCAGTAACTTAACAATAAAGAGCAGATTCAAAAGCAATCAAAAACATAAATAATCTAACAATTCAACTAAACTAGAAAAATAAAGAGATCTAAAACCTTGATGTCGAAAACCGTTGGGTCGAAGGTGGGCGCTGAACCCCCTTTGTGAACCGAAACAAACAATCAAACACCTCCGTTAATCAACCCGAATTATCATCTCGATCCACAAACCATCAACAGTACAGTAACCGAACATCCATAAATAGAATCTTTTTTTTTATATTTCCCAGTGGGGGAAATATCTTTTTCACTTTCCTTTTACTTTTTTTATATATATATATATATATTTTTTGTTATATTACTCGAATAAAAAATAACCACAAACAGTAATACATAAATAAGAAAGCAGATTAAAGAAGAAACATTAAACGTTGACAGAAAAATGAGACTAAATTAAATATCAACTTTTCATTAATTGAAAATCAAATTACAATGTCTGGAAAATAAACTTACAATATTTTAAACCTAATCTAATTTTACTGAAAAATAAAAAGTAAAGAAAAAGCTATCCTAACATTACAGAATGAATGGGTTTTATAGGCAAACCCTAAAACTTGGAGATCACGTAGAAAGATCTTGGCCATCTATTCTTCATTCCTCTCTTCTCTTTCTTGATCAACGGTGGATAATAGCCTTTCGCACATGGATTGCCAGCATGGATTGGATGTGTGCTTCTTGTGTTTCTTCTCTGCTGAGGTGGCTTAATTTTATTGGGCGGATTTGGGTATGGATGTGGCATAGCCAATTAAATGGCAAGATTAGGCCACGTCAGAAGGATTTGAGGACCACTCCTTGAGTGTTTGCCTCCGATTCTTTGGGGGTTTTATTTCTCATGGAGTGAATTAACTGATTAAGTGAAAACCCCCAAAAATTACTTGGTAATTTTTTTTGTGATTTAAATTAGGGTTTGGGTGAATAGTGAATTATCAGGGTTATTTAGGGTTGGGGTAAAAAGAAAATGGGAGGCTGCGTTTAATGTGGGTGATGAGAGAAATGAGTGGGTGAGTTGTGGGGGTAGGAGTAAATAAACAAACGTGTGTGGGTGAGATACATTCTTTATTTTCTTGTGGAATGTGACGTGTAAACAAATGGGTGACGGTTGGAAGGGGTGTAACACGTTTGTTGGGGTGAAAGGACAAAACAAAGTATTTAAACGTGAAGTGGACGAAATTGTTTATTGGTGGGAGGTATAATCGGGTGTGGTTGAGGGTGTAGGGGAGTGATTAGGTGTGGGGAGGTGTAGGGAAGGGTTAAGTAAATGTGTGAGTAAAATGGGGAAATTAAAACGTTGAATTGATATAAGTGAGGATTTGACCGGTCAACAAGTGAGATAAATTCACTTGTTTCCTTTGTTTCATGGGCTTAAGGCCCATATTCACTCCTTCCGTCTCATAAATCGTCCCATAAAATGGGCTTGAGGCCCATATTCTTCAAACCCGTAATAGCTAAATGGGCTCTTGGATCCGTTTAGCATAAGTGGGACCCATAAGGCTTGAATATCTTCAAAAAGATTTAATCCGATAGAATCGAGCTCGATTTCGGCTTTCTCGATCTTTTACTTTAAGCTCGTGTCGGTTTAGCCGGTTTTCGTGATCTTGGCACACTTTTGACCTTTTGACTTTGTCTTCGACTTTTCTTTAATATTTGACCGTGAAATCCCGTGTTTTCTCTTATTTTGATCATTTGTACCTATTTAAACACAAAAACACAAAACCACGCGTAATTCCGACATTTATGATAATAAACACATGATTCGGTCTTGTTTTTCCTTGATTTTAGTGGCAAAAGGATAAGTGTTTACACACTTATTAAATCCCCTACACTTGACCATTGCAATGACCCCATGCAATGCATTATTATTTTAAAGCATAAAGTTACGTTCTTCTCATAATCAATCCATCTCGGCCTTTATTACTATATCCTATTATTACTATAACGAAAAGATAAAAACTTAAAAAGGAGACAAAAGTTATAATCATTTATTATCTTGGAAATTATTAGATGGAAGAAACTTGTAAAGAAATCTAAGACTTAGATTAGGGCTTTGGTGTCATGAATATTAATCACCCTCAAGTTTCACGTTCCCCATACCAAGCTCAAAAACGAGATCATTGTTATTACAAGTTAGCACAACTAACACTTACTCATGTGGTTTAGTTAATCACTTAGACCCCCTAATTCCTACGGTGTATCTCTTGTATTTTATTTTTGTCTTGAATGAACACGAGGATGCATTTTTGACTTATTTCGATAATTTATTAAGGCCGAAAATAAAGTGGGACGATTTAATCAATAGTTAGCTAAAGGACAAAATCTTTTAAAACGGCTTCTCGAAACCTCAAAAAGTTCATATCTTGGCATAACTCGTTTCACGATTTGAGACCTTTCTCGGACCGATATTTGGCTTGTACTTCAAACTTTAAATCTTGAGAGACGATCTTGAAATTATGGTCTTCTCTTCATTTTGGTATACATCTTCATAAGGAGTGAAAGATGCTTCAAACGTTGACCACGACTTCTTCATTTATCCTCTTCTTTATTTAGGATTTCGATATACAACGATCCGCCTCCTTTTCGGACTTGGATCTATTTATCCTCATACCTTGTTAGGGTCTTTTTGGATAGACTGCTCCATGATCTTTAGGGGAGTAATTGCTTCTCGTCGTGTGTCTTGATCCTTCATATTGATTTGGATTAATGATCTTCACATCATCTTAGGATCTTTAGTAAAAAGTGAATCCTCATGCCTTGTGAGGGCCTTTTTGGACTCGGGTATCCTCATGCCTTGTTAGGGCCTTTTTGGATAAGCCAATCTTCGCGTCCCGTTTCAATAAGTTATGCCTTGGCTATGAACTCTAATTAATACCGAGCAACTTTTAAACGATCTTGTGCTAGAAGCTAAGTAACCTTTTAAATCGTACAACCTTATTTATTGCAAATATATTTATTAACAAGTGATGAGAGAAAAAGCTCATAACTCACTCACATAAGTTAACGAAAGAATACCGAACTTGTAATTAACTCTATCATTTCTCGTTCTCCACAATTTAAAATCTCAAGTAATGAGACTCGTGGATGCTTAGCCTAATAAACCAATTAAGGTCCATATGGTTAAGGATACTAGCTAGAGTAAACTTGGATAAGTAAACTCGGGTTGAGTCAAAATATTCACGACGGGCCTAATATATAAAAGACATCTAAACTTGTTAAAACCATTTTATTTATTTAATTATTTTTTACTTTATTCTTGAAATGGAAATTATTCGATGCGATAATAAAAGGAAAGAAAATAAATAAAAATACTACTAGGCCAAAATAGATCAAAAATTTGAAAAACGTTGAAAATTTTTAAAATTTTCCGGTTAAATGGGGTCAAATTCATGGAAAAGGCCACTAAAATTTCGATAGAAATCCCCCCTACACTTAAGATAAACATTGCCCTCAATGTTTAAGCATGTGGGAGAATAAACTCCCCTACACTTAGGACATTGAGTGCGTTGTTTAAATCGAGCTAAGGAAAGGACAACTAAAGTGATTACATTTATTCGTTTTAAGATAGAATCACAATAGCAAAAACTTATCGAAGGAACCGGGTACACGGGTAACACGGGAACACGGGTCTTGTCAAAAGTACCAAAAGTGGATCATTTAAGCACATGTCCCTGCACACAATCATCACAACACACAAACAACCTACTTGGCTCCCCCTACACTTATTGGTGAAAATGGGTGAAAAAGGGTAAAAATCTAACCTAGTTAAACGATGCTTATTTTTAATCACGAGTCTCTAGCTCGACTCGATTTCCCGAATGTCATCATTCAAATGGGAAAATCATGGAACAACCGAGATTTCCAAGGGAGGAAAATCTCTCCATGATAAAGGTGAAACAAAGTCATACAAGGCATACCCCATGAAAATCCACCCGGGTCAAACACGTAATTTCCATCACAAAAGGAAATAAACCCCGAGGTGGTACGCAAGTCATAGAAAAGTGAGGTATCCTTAGGCAAAAGTCTCTTACTAGGAAAGGTAAGGTGGTATGTCAATGAAAGCACAAAAGTCTCTATTCCCGGATCAAACACCGGTTCCTTAATGGGAAAATAGCAAGAGGTAGTGACATTTAAGCTCAAAACATCATCAAAATCCAAAGTAGGAAAGTCATCCTCTTCCAAACTTGATGTGAAAACATAAGTATCGCCGGAGTCATAGGAAAACTCTTCCTCATGAGGGAAATAGGTATTTAGAAAGATATCTAAATCCTCCTCAAATGGAATAACCTCTAAAGTAGGTATGATCTCTAAGAGTGGAGGAGCCTCCTCAAAAGTCATGACCTCTAAAATTGGAGTATAGAAGTCAAAAAGAGTCTCCATGTAAGAATCACTCATAGAGATATGAGGTGCATTAAGATCATGGGGTGGGTCATCAAAGTTGATGAGATCACTTAAGGAAGTGTCATCATCGTAAGTATCAAAGATTGGGGTATCATAAATGGGTGGGTCAAAAGTGGGTGTTTCAAAAGACGAGTCGTCTAAGCCGAAAATAGTGTGATCACTTGAAGAAGTGTCATCACTATCGGTGTCATAAATAGGAGTTTCAAAAATTTGAGGCCCTAAGGGAAGGGATGAGTTTATCACAAAATCATTTTTAGTAGACTTTTCAATTCCAAAAGGATTAATAAAAATCTCTTCATTGTCATAATTAAGAACATCAATCATATTGACCGATTCTTTTCCATTTGATTTATTTGTGATTTTTCCCATTTTAAAAACTTGTTGTTCATCCCTAACCCTAAGAATTAACTCCCCTTCGGCTACATCAACTAAGGCTCTTCCGGACCTTAAGAATGGTCTACCAAGTATTAACGGAATACGAGGATCCATCTCATAGTCGACGACGACAAAGTCCACGGGAAAAGTGAATGTACCGACTCGAACCAAAACATCTTCGGCAATACCAACGGGGTATGCGAGAGTTCGATTAGCTAACTCTAAAGTCATACGAGTCGGTCCAAGGTCGGGTAATGACAATTGTTTCCAAACCGAAAGTGGCATAAGATTGATGCTAGCGCCGAGATCCACTAAAGCCATACAATCATCGATTTGAGGAAACGAGCAAGGTAACACGAATCGTCCGGGATCTCCTAGCTTTTCGGGAAGCTCTTTGAGAAGAACCGCGGAACAATTCTCATTTAAACGGGTGTTAACGAGCTCAACCATTTTTTCTTTCTTATTGAGCAAATCTTTAAACATTTTGACAAATTTTGGCATTTGAGCAAGTGCTTCAATAAGGCTTACGTTAACATTCACATTGGAAATCATTTTCAAAAAGTTAGAGACATGAATGTCATCTTTGTTGAGTACTTTAGTCTTGCCTAACCTAGATGGATAAGGAATATTAGGCTTAGGTTGAGAAGGTGAAGGACTCGCTTCTTGAACAACCGTAGGAATAGGCTCTTTCGGCAATGGAGGACTAGCACTAGGAGTGGTAGTGGGCGGAATCACCGGAGGGGGAGTAGGATTACTCATTATGATTTCCGGGCCTTGTCTCTCCTTTTCGGGCGAAGAGATGGAAGGTCCCACTAAAGTGGCTCCACTTCGAGTATTGATAGCACTCACATTAGCACGAGGGTTAATCTCGGTATTGGATGGTAAGGCACCTTGGGGTCTAAGGGTTTGCAACATAGTCAAAAATCTCTTATCGTTGGACTCTTGCATTTGTCTAGTAGATGCTTGCATAGCTTGCATGATTTTCTCATGTTCGGTCAATTTTTGTAGAACCAAGTCCATTTGAGGATTTTGCATGTTCATTTGATTAAACCCTTGATTGTTAACCCCTTGATTAGGAAAACCTTGGTTTTGATATTGAGATTGAAAACCGTTGTTATTATAAAAACCTTGGTTATTATTTTGAAAACCTTGATTTTGACCATTAAAATTCCCTTGATTTGCATTCCCTTGAAAATTACCCATTTGAGGACCTTGGTTCCTATTTTGGTATTGGGTATTTTGGGCGGGTGGGGGTGGTCTTTGTGGTGCTACAAAACCCGGGGGAGCCAAATAATTAGTACTATTGTAAGACAAATGGTTAACATCAACATTAGGTTTAAATGGAACCCTTTCATTAGCATTAAAAGTACAAACTTGTTGTTGTTGATTATAAACCTTGTCACAATTGAAATATGAATGTGGTCCACCACAAGTCTCACACGTTTCATTATTATCTTTCACGGCATGCACATGTGTAGTGAGGGAATCGGTTCTTAGAGCAAGGGTTTTCACAATTGAAGTAAGCTCCTTAATTTGATTATTCACCTCATTATCACTAGCACTAGCTATTGTAGTCCGAACACTCTTAGTTTGCACTTTTGCCTTGTTCTTAATAATGGCCCAAGCCTCGTTCATGGTTTTCACAAGAATATTGCCCCCCGCGGCACTATTAAGTGAGTCTTGGTCATTTAGAGTTAAACCATTGTAAAACGTATTTATTTGATGCACTTTAGTGAAACCGTGTTGTGGACATTTTCTTAAAAGCTCTTTAAATCGATCCCAAGACTCACTAAACGTTTCCCCATATTGTTGTTCAAAGTTGATTATTTCATTCCTTAAAGAAGTAGTCCGTGATGGTGGGAAAAAGTAGTTAATGAACTTGGTCTCTAAATCAATCCATGTGGTAATACTTTGGGGTGGTTCCTTATCAAGCCAAATCCGGGCTTGTCCCTCGAGGGAAAAAGGAAAAAGTTGTAGGCGAACGGCCTCTTGTGGCACCCCATTGTATTTGACGGTATTTGCTAATTGGATGAATCGTTTGATATGAGCGTGTGGGTCATCATTAGTACGACCTAAAAATGGTGTAGCGGAAACCATTCGAATAAAATCTGGTTTAAGTTCAAAATGATTAGCTCCAATGGTCGGCACCACAATCGCATCATCATTTCCTTCAATGTGAGATTGAAGAATCTCAATCATTGGTCGATTATCCGTTGCCATTGTTATGTCGAAAGCTCGATTCTCGGGATCGGCTTGAATGACGGTCTTTTTGTTTTTCTTCTTCTTCTTTTTGGAAGAATTAGAAGTATTTGGTACACCACTCGGTATGTATGTACGCGCGCGAGTGCGTATACAATTAAAACTTTGGAATGAGGTAGGTGACCTCGGTCGACTTTGAGAGGAAAAGGATTTTCCATCTCGAGGAGCAATAGTAAAAAGCTACAAAAATATATACGTAAATACTAATTGAGTCGGCAAACCAATAATCGGTCGTCCCTCTCAATATACGCACAAGCATGCGGGGAAACGAGGTGGCACAAAGCACTTAAAAACCTTTTTCCTTAGACGGCCTTTTATAGCGCGTCGCCTTATACCCACCTTATAGTTTGTATATGTCGAGTTCAAACGTCTTACTAGTATTTATCTATTTTGCCTTTTTTTCTCGTTATGGATTCGACTACAATAGTTAGGTGATGAAATCCCAACTAAGGCTTATTTGAAAAGTAGGTAATTTTATTGTGCTACGTAATATAATATAATAAAATGAAAAATATTTTTGTATTCTTTTAGAAAAATATATATTCACAAGAAAAATCGAAAGAAATCGAAATAAAAATTAACCCTAATATGTAATATTTTTGGTGTAATACTTTTAGGAAAAGGTATTACTTTTGATTTTTTAATTTTTTTTTGTGCAATTCTTAGGAAAGAAATTGCTTTTGTGATTTTTTAATTTTTTTTGTAATTTTATGTATTTGATTTTTTTTGTATTTTTGATTTTGTTGCAAGAAACGTAACGTTCAAAGGATGAACGGATCCCAAAATCCAAACGTCTTCACGAAAAAATCGTCAATCGTACGAGCGAAGCGGCAGCGGCGCCATTTGAAACTAGGATTTTGTATGTCCTTTTTTATTTCTATTATCGTTCCTTTTTCCTCGACTCACTCGAATTTGATTAGCAATTATCGTATCGACTTAACTTGTTTTTGGTAAAAAGTATTTTGGTATTTTTTAAACTAACTTAAATCTAATTAATTAAAAGGAAACTATATTAATTAAAACTATTTTAAAATAAAATCTATTTTAAATTTTAATCAAACCTAGATTGAAAACTTTTAAAAAAAACTAAACACTTTTAAATTCTTTTAAGTAAAAATATATTTTAGAATAAAACTTAATTAAAAACTAATTTAAAGACTTTTATGAAATCTATTATGAAATCTAAACTAAAATTTAAACTAAAATTAAAATTTTAAAACAATTAAAATAAAAGTAAAGTTAAACTATTTGAAATAAAGTAAATTAAAACTAATTTAAAATGCGAAGAAAGTAAAAAACATATTGTTTATGCCTTTTTGTATTTTTATAAAAACTAGATTAATTTTAAAAACTTATTTAATATTTTTGGCTAAAATTTAATTAAACTAAAAACATTTAACTAAACTAATTGATTAAAAAAAACTGACAATGAATTAAAAGGCTATATCAATTTAACTATGCAAGGTAAAACACAAGAATAGCACTAGATGAGATGGTTGAGGCGTATGTCTGCTAAACGAGGGGTCTGGGGTTCGATTCTCACCCCATACAAATTTTTGTTAATATTTTTTTTTTAGCTTTTATTTTTTTATATGTTTTGGACAGATGAATAAAATAGAAACAGATTAAGAGTATGTCTAAACTCAGCAATACAGTTACATAAACTATAACCAAATAAGTCACGAAGCAAAATTAAGAGAACTTAAATAAGAATCTAAAAAGAAAAAGATAAGCATAAAAGACTAAACCAAATAAGCAAAAATAATCAGTCCTAAATAAACTATAACAAAAATAAGCTACTAAGAAAAAAGCAGATTACGCAGACTACAATAAGCAAATATTCTAACAAACTATATAAGCAAATCCAAATAAATTAAACAAATCCAAACAGGTATTTAAACTGAGAATAACAATAAACAGTCAAACATAACTATCACCAAGCAGTAACTTAACAATAAAGAGGAGATTCAAAAGCAATCAAAAACACAAATAATCTAACAATTCAACTAAACTAGAAAAATAAAGAGATCTAAAACCTTGATGTCGAAAACCGTTGGGTCGAAGGTGGGCGCTGAACCCCCTTTGTGAACCAAAACAAACAATCAAACACCTACGTTAATCAACCCGAATTATCATCTCGATCCACAAACCATCAACAGTACAGTAACCGAACATCCATAAATAGAATCTTTTTTTATATTTCCCAGTGGGGGAAATATCTTTTTCACTTTCCTTTTACTTTTTTTTTTATATATATATATTTTTTTTTATATATTACTCGAATAAAAAATAACCACAAACAGTAATACATAAATAAGAAAGCAGATTAAAGAAGAAACATTAAACGTTGACAGAAAAATGAGACTAAATTAAATATCAACTTTTCATTAATTGAAAATCAAATTGCAATGTCTGGAAAATAAACTTACAATATTTTAAACCTAATCTAATTTTACTGAAAAATAAAAAGTAAAGAAAAAGCTATCCTAACATTACAGAATGAATGGGTTTTATAGGCAAACCCTAAAACTTGGAGATCACGTAGAAAGATCTTGGCCATCTATTCTTCATTCCTCTCTTCTCTTTCTTGATCAACGGTGGATAATAGCCTTTCGCACATGGATTGCCAGCATGGATTGGATGTGTGCTTCTTGTGTTTCTTCTCTGCTGAGGTGGCTTAATTTTATTGGGCGGATTTGGGTATGGATGTGGCATAGCCAATTAAATGGCAAGATTAGGCCACGTCAGAAGGATTTGAGGACCACTCCTTGAGTGTTTGCCTCCGATTCTTTGGGGGTTTTATTTCTCATGGAGTGAATTAACTGATTAAGTGAAAACCCCCAAAAATTACTTGGTAATTTTTTTTGTGATTTAAATTAGGGTTTGGGTGAATAGTGAATTATCAGGGTTATATAGGGTTGGGGTAAAAAGAAGATGGGAGGCTGCGTTTAATGTGGGTGATGAGAGAAATGAGTGGGTGAGTTGTGGGGGTAGGAGTAAATAAACAAACGTGTGTGGGTGAGATACATTCTTTATTTTCTTGTGGAATGTGACGTGTAAACAAATGGGTGACGGTTGGAAGGGGTGTAACACGTTTGTTGGGGTGAAAGGACAAAACAAAGTATTTAAACGTGAAGTGGACGAAATTGTTTATTGGTGGGAGGTATAATCGGGTGTGGTTGAGGGTGTAGGGGAGTGATTAGGTGTGGGGAGGTGTAGGGAAGGGTTAAGTAAATGTGTGAGTAAAATGGGGAAATTAAAACGTTGAATGGATATAAGTGAGGGTTTGACCGGTAAACAAGTGAGATAAATTCACTTGTTTCCTTTGTTTCATGGGCTTAAGGCCCATATTCACTCCTTCCGTCCCATAAATCGTCCCATAAAATGGGCTTGAGGCCCATATTCTTCAAACCCGTAATAGCTAAATGGGCTCTTGGATCCGTTTAGCATAAGTGGGACCCATAAGGCTTGAATATCTTCAAAAAGATTTAATCCGATAGAATCGAGCTCGATTTCGGCTTTCTCGATCTTTTACTTTAAGCTCGTGTCGGTTTAGCCGGTTTTCGTGATCTTGGCACACTTTTGACCTTTTGACTTTGTCTTCAACTTTTCTTCAATATTTGACCGTGAAATCCCGTGTTTTCTCTTCTTTTGATCATTTGTACCTATTTAAACACAAAAACACAAAACCACGCGTAATTCCGACATTTATGATAATAAACACATGATTCGGTCTTGTTTTTCCTTGATTTTAGTGGCAAAAGGATAAGTGTTTACACACTTATTACTACACTTGGCACAAGTGTTCTTACCAAGGAAATCGTGCCTTTTGCCTTGACTTTCTCTTTCTCCTTTAAGCCGAAAAACACACACATTCTCTCATTCTCTCATGCAATCCAATCTCATTCTCTCTTCATCTTTCTCTCTCAAATCATTCGGCTATAAGCCACAAACATCCAAGATTGTACATTAAATTTACTAGATCCTTGTCCCATCTTAACTACTAATCATTTAGTAGCATCATCATCTTTGGAATCATTCTGACAAACCCTAGCCGAAACCTTAAGGGTCACGTCTTGGTTTATAGTTAGGGTTTTCATCAACAATATTAGATCTCTAATCTCCTTTGTCGTCTAGATCTTCCTTGGTAACTTTAAGCAAGAAAGGTATACTACTTGTGCTTCTCTATTTTTACTTGCATGCATCATCATCCATCTATAAACACATGTAATAACTTGTTAAAATCAAGATTTGGTAAAAACCATGACCTTAAGGGTCACGGCATACATTTGAGTACCATTAGTCATGGTTAAAAACTTTTTATAAAGAAACCTATGACTAGTATTCTATGTTTAAACTTGATTTAAAAATCACATGAATCATTTTATGAATTTAAATGTAGCCATGGGTTACAAATCTTACTTTTTGAGATTTTGGTTAACTAATAATCATAGATCTCATAAGTGAACTTGTTTAACTCAAAAACCATGAAAAAACCATGACCTAAGGGGTCACGGCATAATTAAGTGGTTAACTAGGATTTATGTACTAAGTGTTAAATGATGGAATATGTGTTATTACATGTGAAATGGACTTCTAAGAATCTCTAAAACACCTTATATATATGATGGTTGAGTTTTACAACCTTGTTTAGGAAAACAAAGTGTAATTAGGGTAAATACATAAGTAGTTTAGGAAAACCACAAGTTATGACCCAAAGTGGGGATCGTTCTCAAGGAGGCTTGGTGTGTGTGTAATGAAATGATTAATTATGTGATTATATGATTATGAGAAAGAAAATAGAAATGAGATAAGAAGAGAATGACGGTTACGATGACGGATTACACTAAGACGAAAAGGTCGTACACGTAAAACCGTAAAAGCACCAAAATTAAAAATTTATCCTAAAAATTCCTAAAAAATTGCAATAAATCCTAAATAATGTATTAAGGGTTTACAAAAAATCAAAAATCACCCAAACCTTTTATTTAATTAAATAATGATTTTTTAATGCTAATTAAAGCCCTAAAAATCAATTTAATTATCGAAAAGCCTAAAATGAGTTTTATCACTTTGTAAAACTCTAGAATGTCCTAACTTAATTTAAAACTATTTTTGAAAATTTAAATATAAATAAAACTATTTAAAAACAATTAAAAACTATTAAAACTTAAAATAATTATAAAAATTAATCTAAGAACAATAAAAATATTATAAAAGTTGTAAAATTCCTAACTTTAGGTATTTAACCTAAGAAAATGTAAAAACTTGAAAAATCTAAATTTTAATTTTTAATAATAAAATAATAATAAAATAATATTAAAAATCCAAAATTTATAAAAAATTCAAAAAACATTCAAACTAGCTTAATTTAACCTAAATAAACAGAAAATGAAGTTGAAATTACAAAAATACCCCTAATGGGCCTCCAAATGGGCCAAAAGTCCAAACAGTCACCTTAAAGGGCCAAAATAAGCCCAATAAGAAAAATGTTGTCCAATTAAGCCCAAAAGCTCCTATCTGACTCAAAATTTGATTTTAAACACAACTTTTCAAAGGCCCAAAAGCTGAAAATGTGAAATAAGTTGACTTATACCAAACAACTTATTCTTAATGGGCTTTTTGGCCCATTAAGCTATAAGCTGATGCCATAAGCTCAAATTAGAAACACAAGCTTCTTTTGAGTTGCTTAAGACTTTTGTAAAAAGAAATTTGAAATAAGCCAAAGGAATAAGCCTGAAAATGCAAAATACAATCTACAGAAAACGACAAAATAGTCGCTTTTGAGTTCTAGCCTATCCCAAGAGCTGATTCAAATTGAAAAAGCTTTTAAATGACTTAACTAAGCTTAAATCAACAAAAAGTTTTCAAATAAGTTGACTCAATAAGCTGGAAAAAGCAAATAAGCACTTATGAAAAAGTCAAATAAGTTGGTTTTCTAGCAAAAAGTCAAAGTCAAAGTCTAATAAGCTCTAGTTCAATCAAATGGGTCAAATAATGAAGATCTATTACAAAAAATAAGTTGTTGCAGGTCTGGATAAGCCAGAATGGCTTATTGATAAGCAAACTGAAAAATTGTACAAGCTGGGGCTAGTTTTAGGTGTTGAGAAGTGGAAACTTTTTCCACTGCTTGACTTGTTGAATTTTTTGTCTTTAGTGACTTTTTTGGAGAATCAAGTTACACAAAGGCACCCAAATGATTAGTGGATCATAAGGAGTCAATTACAATAAAGAAATCACAATCAACAAGAGCCAATTTGTACAGTTTAATCAATCAATCACCAGATATGCCCAGACATGAACAAATAAGCAGTTATGGTTCAATAAGCACTTATAGCACAATTCAGCCAGCCAAAATTAACCACATGCATACACAAGCATTATTAAAATTAAATAAGCAAGTCTAAACAGGTTTCATGCACTGATTCAAAGTATTAAGCAAGATTCAAGTACTTAAAGTTACTGATGAACTATGAACATGCAGTTTTTTTACTTTGCGGATGCAATTGACCAACAAGCCAAATTCAATCACTCAGATCTATCACATATGTTATATAACTGATGTTTAAACAACTTTTAACCCTAAGCATCCATAAATTCTAGATTTTACCAAAATCTTAGGTCAAAAACAGTTAAAATCAAGTAGTTATCGCACAATGTATGATTTGAGGTTTCAAACGCAAAAACTTGCAGCAATAGGCACTCAACCAAGTATATATCCGATACCAAGCACAAACACCAACTTCTAACAACACAATAACCACTTATGATCTCGAACAGGTAATCCCAAACACCCCTTTATATTTTCAAAACCAAATTTTCAAATGAAAAGTGTATTTAAAGACCACCCCATCCCAAATAAGCACAATAACAGGTATATTAAGCAGATTTAAGCAAGATTAGACCATAAAATCAGCAAGAACACAAGTAGCACACAAATTCACCAAAAATCAAGATTTTCTCAGATATTGGGTAGAAAGATGTGTACCTCATGGATTTACATCCACACCCACGAATTTTTGAGTTATGTACTAGCAAGAACAAGTACAAGCTTCCGCAAATAACGGTGCTAAGAATCAACAAGGTTAAGAGCACAATATGAAAATCAGAGAAAGTAAAAATCCTTGATTAATGCAACCTTGTTACCCCACACTTGATTATCCCCAAGTTATAGGCTTCACCACACCTTGATAACTTAATATCAGGATGCTATGATCAGCTTTATAGCCCAAGAATTCCAAGGTTTGAACAAGTCTTAGCAAAATATCAAGAAAAGTGGAAAATGTGCAAACTTTTGCACACTCCTTTTGAAAACAGGTTTTTGATTCAAGAACAAGTAAACATTAGCAACAATAAACAGATTATAAGAGTGGCACTTGAGCTTTCTTCAACAAATTCAAACACATTTCATTGATATGAACATGAGATATACAGATTTGTGAACAACTGAAAATTCAAGAGCAAAAAAAAAATGTAGCATCCTAAAGCCTTTATATAGGCATACAAGTGAGCTAAGAAAACTAAAAACCTAACCCTAATAGCTGTGATCTCCCAAAATTGCCCTTGGAGCTTTTTGAACTTCTTGGCTTCATGTGACTGATCTTTGTTGTGTTGTGGTAGCTGGCAAAGCAAAAGTGCATCCAATGGTCCAAATATTGCTTAGGATGAAAGCTGGAATCACATACGTTGGATGACTGCCACAATTTTGGAAGTTAGCTCAAAGGTGAAAAAGCAGGGGAATCATGTGACTAAGGTAGTGATGTGGCAAGGTTTTTGAAAGTTGGGATGTAATTAAGGTCACCTTAATCATCATTCTGGAGTAGATTAGGGTTTAATTGTTACACAATTAAGAAAACCCAATTTTCGTATGAACACTAAGAACAACTCATTTGATCTTTGTTTTGGGTTTAAGAGGTGTTTAGCGCCAGTTTATAATATTAATTAACTTTTGAAAAGTTAGTTAATATTAAACGGTGAGTGGAGAGTGATGGGGAGGAATGGTGCAATCTGATTGGTTCTAGGGTGTTAGTGGGGCACGTGTCAAGCCCTCATTGGTCTAGGTATGTTTCTTTGTCTGCCCATTTTGGTCGCCCTTCTTCTTTTCTTCTTTAACTTTGTAAATAATGCACCAAAATTCGTTTTCCATTGTAAGTGAAGTTTCCAACTTCACACTTTTGCCCCAAAAAGTTTTGTAAAGTAAATTCAGGGGTATTTCTTGCCATTTTGTGATTCTTGAAGGACTGATTTGGTATTTTCTTCAAGGATAATGGTCTTGACTTGTATGATTGACATTTTGGAGGACTGAAATTGCCAAATCATGATTAATAAGGGACCATTTTTGCCAAGTCTTCAAAGTCAAGGGTCCATTTGGTAACTTTGAAATTTTCAAAGGACAAAATTTGTAATTCTTGTAACCTGGAGTCCTTCTTGGTATGTTTGACTTTAAGGAGGATAAATATTGACATTTTAGTTATGTTGAGGGACTAAAATTGCCAATTCTTCAAAGTGGAGGGCCCTTTTGGTAGTTTTGACAAACTTTAGGGACCAATCTTGTAATTATGAGGATACAAGGGTATAAAGTGTCAATTCTTCCATATTGGAGGACCCTTCTTCATAAATCTTCAAATCTTCATGGGTTTTCTTTGGAAAATCTTCATTAAGGCTTGGTTCAATGTGCGGCTTCGTTTCCCGTGTTCGTTTTTGCATGATTCTTGTGATCTTTTGTCATTTTCTCAATATTCGTACCTAAAATACACAAGCAATAAACACAAGCATATATTTGGGTATTTTGATGATATTTAATGCATTTTAAGCCCTTTTTGGACGATGAGACTATGTATAAAAGCAGTCTCATCAATATATATAGTCGTGGGTTATATATAACCTTGAATGGGTTTTAAAATGTACGTGCATGCTTATGTAAAACCTAGATCCAGTATTAAGAGTTAAACTAACATGATAAACATAAAACAAGCTTATAGATATTATGGGAACATTGGGAGAAAACAATATAGCCGTGAGCTATATGTTGTTTTCTTGGAATTGTGGTTACCTTAGAAACATACAAGAAGCCTAGATAATCATGTTGTATTTTTATAAATATTTACAAGACATAAAACTAGCTAAAAAGTTCATCTTGGAAACACCAAGATTAAAATTATAGTCGTGGGCTATATGTATGTATGAATGGACTTATGACTTGGTTTCTTGATTTGTACATAGCTAGATCTTATTTTGGGGACACTTATAAGTATATGCAACCTTAAAACAAGTTTTCACTCATCTTAATAAGCTATAATTAAATATAGCTGTGAGCCATAAGCTCATATTAGAGCTTATGACTTGCATGCAACCTTGTAACACATCTAGATCTCATTTGGTACATCAAATAAAATAAACTATGAGTTTTATTCTTTTATTAAGGTTTAAAACTAAATATGGATAAGCTAATAATAAGCTTATAAGAAAATCCTAGATTAATACCTACATAAAATGTAAAAGTAGTTTTCATGGACTAATCAAGCCCATGCAACATTAGCCCAAGACTTAATGGACCCAATAAGCCCATTTGACAAATCTTAGTGTCTTAATGGACTTAAGAATATACTTAGGCCCATTTAATTAATTTATGGGCTTAAAAATGTATTTAAGCCCAATAAATGTTTTAAAGGACCATTTAACAAGTTAGTGGACATAAAATATATTTAGGCCCACTAGATGGCCCATTAGATATTTTAGCCCATTTAATGAGCTCATATAATGTTTTGAATGTTTAAATAAAAGTTTTTATAATAATATATAACTTATAAAAACTTTTGGAATAAAATGATAATTTATGAAACTTAAGGACTAAAACTGTGACTTATGAAACTTGTTTTGATAAATTAGTAAACACAAGGACTGAAAATGTAATTATCAAAATGTATAGGGTATAATAAATACCATTTGTGACATATTAGATCCTAGGGACAATTTTGGAGAGTTTCTAAAAGTTGTTTTGTCATATTATAACCCTAAGGGCCATTTTGGTAATAATCAGAAACTTAAAGAAACACTAGTAACTGTTTTTGTCATTTTATGAAAGTTATAAAACCTAGATATAACTAGGAGGAGTAAATCTGCCATAAGCCGAAACTTTAACAAGCCCTAGGTACCAAATGTGTGAAATCCAAAAGTTTATTTGTTTAAAATATGGAGGGACTAGTTTTGCCATTTTCTAAACTTTAACAAGCCCTAACCCTAATTCTATTTTAAAATTAGTAAAACTTAACTAAACCCTAAGCCATAAGGATTAAGGTATAAATTCTTAAACTTGTAATTGATAAATTATTTTATAAATGTTAAATAAATTATGGGAACTTTAAAGTTAAATAAAATATGATATTTTTATTTTTCAAAAATAAAATATTTATATTTTTAATTTATGAAATAAATTGTATGAAAAATATGGATATGTACTATTAATACATGAACTCATATACTTTTAGGAAATAAAATTATATGAACGTAAATAAATTGAATATTAATATTATAGGTAGAACACCTTATGTTTACTTAAAATATGAAACTTAATTGTAAGTTTAAATGGTTATTACTAATACATGTACTACGAACGTAAACTAATATTTTGAGTAAAACCTTCTTATGTTACTTAAAATATGAAACTTAATTGTAAGTTTAAATGGTTATCACTAATACATGTACTACGAACGTAAACTAATATATTAAGTAGAAAATTTTTATGTTTACTTAAATATGAAACTTAATGATGAGTTTAAATGGATTTTAATAATGCATGAACTGCGAACGTAAAACTAATACTATAAGTAAGACATTTTATGTCTACTTAAATAGGAAACTTAATTGTAAGTTTGAATGGTTATTATTAATACATGTACTACGAATGCAAATTAATATTATAAGTAAGACATTTCATGTTTACTTAACTATGAAACTTATATATATAAGTTTAAATGGATATTGTTAATACTTGTACTACGGTTGTTTAGATGAATACTGTAGCATTATTAAACTGACTAAAAATCTGTATAAGCATACACATATGTTCTTTGTACTATCTATTAAGACTGTACTATTTGATTAGGCATAACTTTTGGCGTGAGCATTATTTGGATATTCGTGTTATACTGCTATTGCCAACTCGCAAGTGAGTTTACAGCCCCATATAAACTATTGATAAAATTTTCCTCTACGAGGGAGAAAACATGCAACTATTTTAAATGGACATAACTGAATTGTATAAACTTGACTATGATTGACTATTATAGAAACTGTTAAATTGTTGTAAATCGCCAGAATATTATAAATAGATCTATTAGGGATTGACCATCCCCATCTGGGTGAGTCATGCTCGCTGTGCCTTGGTCGGGTCAACATATGTATACCTTGTTGGAACTGGGTTTGGGTGTATTTTTGTAAGACACTACGTCCTCATCTGTTGAGGACTAGGGAAGGTTAAGCTTCCGTTTCGAGTAATAGCAAATGTAATCTACTTTTTAATAAGAATGCTTTGTGCATTGTTACTTCTATGATTAATGTATGTCCAAACTATTTATTGTTAAACCTGTAAACTCACCAACTTTATGTTGACCCTCTAAGCATGTTTTTCTCAGGTAAATGAAGTTAGTACGTGATATGTGCATGGACTCAAGCATCATTGTAATCTGCATTGTAGGACTCGTCAGGGGTTCTATTTGGGAAACATAAACAATCTACTATTATCATGTTGAAGGCAATTTTTATAAATTTGTTTAATAATCATGTAATCTGACTTGAATAACTTCTTATCTTATGCTCTATGAACTATGTGCTATCGATCCACCCTTGTGACATCTCTGTTGATAATTCCGCATATTTTGACCCTACCCGGGGTGTCACAGAGAATGGTATCAGAGCATTAGTTATAGAGAACCAGATAAATTTTTAAATAAAATAAAAAGAAAGTAAAAAAAATTTTTTATTTAAAACTGGACTATAACTTTATAAAATCTTTTGGGATTTTTTTTGGGACCGTATTAGTTAAGCATGTAGATCGTAGGGCATTTTGTGCTATGTGAACTAAGTGTATACTGATTGTTAAATAAACTGGTTAAATGATTATATATATATATATAAGTATTAATATATATAACCTTAAAACATTGCGATGATTGTTTACAAAGGGATATACTTCATAAAACTCGTAACCAAAAATAATATTTTTCCTTTGTTTGTAAGCTTATACTTACTTCAAATTTAAAATAATATTATTTTCAGAGCATCATGACTTTGGCTACCGCACCTCCGACTTTTCTACCAGTAGTAGCACCTGCTCCAGCTAACCGTTCATCTCCACGATCAGTATAGTGTGGATGGTTATCAGCCTCAGACTCAGAGGATGATCAGACTATCGAAGCTGTACTTCCTGAGGACCCTTTTTCTGCTCCAGCATCAGCCATACTGGTCCTCACCTCTATGGAGGAGGACCGGGTGTCTCCAGACCTACCATCTTCTGTACCTTCATCTTTACCATCGGGCTATTTTCCTGACTTTATACCCGGCTCCACTTTCGAGATCGGGGAAGGCTCTGGGGCAGGACGTGCCGACTCTGTCCAGGCCCAGATCTTCGCACTGGCCGCACGCCAGGAGCGGGAGATATCAGACCTCCGCAGCCTGTTGACAGCTAGTCAACTGGGCTACACTTCCATCCATGATCGTATCGACTCTCTCACTCATACTACGAGGGGAGAGGCACAGGCAGCCAGAGGTGTCCAGGCTAAGACCGACGAGGCATTGCAGTGGCTATGGGAGGAGAACTATCGTCTCCACCATAGTATCCATACCATGGAGAGTCTCCATCAACAGACCCATGCTGCTCTATCTGCTCAGGAGCAGTCCCTGTCCATTTTCTTCGACCTTGCCACCGTCCGACACGATGGGGTTACTCCAGAGATGACTTATCTTCGTGGGGTCGTCGATAAACTTACGACCCAACTGCTGATAGCATTCCGCATGCTCAAGGAGGCCCGAGCGACAGTTTGGACTATATGGTACACCAAGAGAGCATCTATAGCTTCATCAGCCCCACCAGCCCCAACCTCATTGAGCAGACAATCTAGGCAGGAGTAGAGTAGATGTACTAGATATCTTGTACATCATGATCAGCTTATGGGTTGTACCCTAGCTATCATGGTATAGGACATTTGTACTTTTATTTCTTTTCAGCTTTTGGTGATGTAATCCTATACTGTATCTTTTCTTTCTGGACATGTATTTTGGGATGTAATGTATTTAAGACTGTGTATCACTACCCTGGACAAGGTTTGACAGGCCTATGACTTGGATTTTATTATGCTAGATGGATGTTAAATTTCTTATGAAAATAACATGTAATGACTTTCTTTATTATATTTGTTGTGCAATGTATTATATTATGAGATCTTGACAGGTTATCTAAATTTGTTATAAAATCAATGCATACATTTTCCCCGTGCAAATAATATAAAAACTATACTAACGTTTGAACTAATAATCTCATTTTGTGTATGCTTATAGACAAATGGTGATTACGCGATCAAATCCTAATAATGCAACCACTTCAAACGCTGCTGATACTGAATTTCCAGAAGCTACTCAAAATGTCACCGCTGCACAACTCAGGGAAATTATAAGTGAGGGCATTACAGCAGCTATGGCAGCCAAAGGAGCTGATCCGTATGCAAACAATGATCCAAACCTCAATATGCGCAGAAACAACACCAATAGGGGTTGTTCTTACCCCGACTTCTTGAAGTTAAAACCCTCATACTACTGAAGAAAATAAGGAGTTGTTGAATTGATGCAATGGTTTGAAAGACTAGAGACAGTTTTCCGCATCAGCAGTTGTGCTGACGAGAACAGAGTTAAGTTTTCCACATGCGCACTACTCGAGAGCGCCCTTACTTGGTGGTACTCTGTGGTCGCTACCCTTGGACATGACACTGCTTATACTCTCACTTGGGCCAACCTCAAAGAGAGTGTGACTGAGAAGTACTGTCTAAGAGGAGAAATGAAGAAGATTGAAATAGAACTGTGGGATCTAAAATGCAAGAACAATGATATCCTTTGGTACAACAAAATATTTCAAGAGTTAAGTTTGATGTGCACCAGAATGTTCCTCAAAGGAGTGACAAGATTGAGAAGTTTGCCAGCGGACTCCCTGACAACATCCATGACAGTGTGCTAGCTTCACGACCCACTTCCGTTGAAGGTGTTATGGAATTTGCGACTGAGCTGATCAACAAGCGAGCCCGCAATTTGTCTGAAAAGAAAACGGATAACAAGAGAAAGTCAGATGAAAGCTCTCGTAGCCAGCACCAGTAGCCTTCCAAAAGGAAAAACGTTGGGCAAGCTGATGATACAACTCCCACAACCCGCACCAAGAACTACTCAGGATCCAAGCCTAAGTGTTCAAAGTGCAACTCTCATCATGTTGCTAGAGGACAATGCCAGGGATGCTACAAGTGCGGCCAACAAGGCCATTTTGATCGTGAATGTCAAGCAAATGTTGCTACCCCGGGTCAACCCAATAACAACCCCGGAAACAGCAACAAAGGCAAGTCCAATGCTCGTGGGAGCGGAAGTGGGCAACAGGGAAACCGAAACCCCACAGGTGGAAGAAACAGTGGACCAAAGAGAGTTGTAGTATGTTACGAATGTGGAACCCCTGGACACGTGAGACCCGACTGTCCCAAGTTGGCCAACCAGAAGAAGGACAACAAGGGAAATTCATCACAAGTGTACATGGTTGGCAATGCGCAAGCCAATCCCGATTCCAACATCGTCACCGGTACGTTTTTACTAAACCAACGATATGCATCTGTCTTGTTTGACACCGGGGCAGACCGAAGCTTTATATCTACTGAATTTAGTTAAATATTGGAAATCACTCCATCAGTTTTAGACCCCTACTATACTGTAGAACTAGCCGACGGAAAAGTTGTGACAGTTGACACCATCATTCGAGGTTGTACCTTAAATCTTTCCATTCATCCGTCTAACATCGATCTGATTCCAGTAAGTCTTGGTAGCTTTGATGTCATCATTGGCATGGATTGGCTAGAAAAGTATCATGTAGTTATCTTATGTGATCAAAAACTGGTTCATATACCTTGGGGAGATGAAACCTTGATTATATGAGGAGACGGTAACCCCGATATAATCAACACTAGACTTAATGTTTTCTTGCACCAAAAATCCAGAAATACTTGGTCAAAGGATGCCGTATCTTCCTAAGTGACGAGGTAGGCAAATCTAAACCTAGAAGACATGTCCAACTCACAATGGGTGTATTTTGTAGGGCTATGTTCGACATCCCCCGTAAAGAGATGTTGAATGCCCCATGCTTTTGGACATACCTTTTCCCTCTTTGGGTCCAATTAGTTCGACAATACCATTATCCACCAAACCCTGGAAGGTGTAACTTCCTCTTTTTAGAAGTCAAAATTTGTGCAAATTTTGAACCAGTGATGGTGGATGCATGACCCTTTTTTGTAGCACCCCGTAAGGCGCGTACTTCTTTATTCTTGGTATCTTCTTTTATTTCCACCATTTGAGGTACTTCTTTTCTGTGCCCCTTTCGCCCAGCCCCGCTGGGAATAAAGAAGATTCCCTGCAACTTCCTACCCAATTGTCATCAACAATAATCTTAACCTCTCTACTGGGTAGAAGCTTTAGTACTATCAACTAATGTCTGATAACCATAAGCTTGAGGTATATAAGCAAGTCCTCTGCGTATAGTTGTTGACATAGGAGGGGTTCTAGTTAAAATGCTCCTTTTCTTTTATTTTACCTTCAACCCCTAATTTTCACCATCGAGTGTGGAGATATAACCTATATCTCACCAGTGAAAAGGATGCTGAAGTAGTGCATCCCCAGCTTTCCTAGCATATAAAACATGCTGGCGTGTCCTCCTCATACCAGAAACCATTTGTAGTGGATTTTCCCTCCTAACCAAATACACAATGCCATGGGTCCTCTCCCAGCTCTTGGAAGGATGTAATTGCGACCCCCGTTGAGAAGCCTGCACCTATCCATCCATAGCAGCAGTCTCCATTACTACTCAATCGGATGAACAGTATGACCCGGGTAAAGATCTCTTTGCATTGCTTTCTATCCATCCATAGCAGCAGTCTTCATTAATGCTCAATCGGATGAATAGTGAGACCCGGATAAAGATATCTTTGCATTGCTTCCTATCCATCCATAGCAGCAGTCTCAATTACTGCTCAATCAGATGAATAGTACGACCCAGATAAAGATCTATTTGCATTGCTTTCTATCCATTGATAGCCGAAGTCTCCATTACTGCTCAATCGGATGAATAGTGCGACCCGGATAAAGATCTCTTTGCATTGCTTCCTATCCATCCATAGCAGCAGTCTCCATTACTACTCAATCGGATGAATAGTACGACCCGGATAAGATCTCTTTGCATTGCTTTCTATCCATACATAGCGGCAGTCTCCATTACTACTCAATCGGATGAATAGTGCGACCCGGATAAAGATCTCTTTGCAGTGCTTCCTATCCATCCATAGCAGCAGCAGTCCCTGTTACTGCTCAATCGGATGTATAGTGCGACCCGGATAAAGATCTCTTTGCATCACTTTCTGTCCACCCGTAGTAGAAGAAGTCTCCATTATTGCTCAAACGGACGTATAAAGGTAACCAAGGTGTAGACCACTTCGCATTGATGTTATCATTCGTTCCTGAGAGTGTCCGAGATGAACCATAAACTTAGAACATCCTTTTTCACTTAAAAGATAACTACGTTTTTAGTAGCTTTGAGGACAAAGCTAAAATAACGGGGTGGTGCTGTAAAATCCATGATTTTACCATGATTTAATGTAATAAAGTTTCACCTAATAATCCTAGAACACTCTCTCATGTGTATATTTCTATAAGATGTGTGTGAACTTGTCCATTAGGTACTTAAACTTCTACAATCGTTTTTTTCAATGGTAATAAGTTACATAACTTAAACCTTGTACTTAAGACTAGGAGAACAAGTAATAAAATGTATAATCAATATTTGGGTATACACAACACTTAATCAAATTTGGAAAACATGCTACACATTGTATATGTAGCGTATATGTATGTATGTATATATACCATAAACATGTTTAAACCTTCTTGGACTAGCCCAAGACCATATACTCCTTGTGTGCTAGCCCAACATAAGCCCAAGCCAAAGCCCACTACCCTTTTGGCTACCTATACACGGCACACATGCATATGTGGAAGGAGAAGAGATGCTTTGGAAACACAAGAGCCTACACTTGGCACAAGTGTTCTTACCAAGGCAATCATGCCTTTTGCCTTGGCTTTCTCTTTCTCCTTTAAGCCGAAAAACACACACATACATTCTCTCATTCTCTCATGCCATCCAATCTCATTCTCTCTTCATCTTTCTCTCTTAAATCATTCGGCTATAAGCCAAAAACATCCAGATTGTACATTAAATCTATTAGATCCTTATCCCATCTTAACTACTAATCATTTAGTAGCACCATCATCTTTGGAATCATTCTGACAAACCCTAGCCGAAACCTTAAGGGTCACGGCTTGGTTTATAGTTAGGGTTTTCATCAACAAGATTAGATCTCTAATCTCCTTTGTCGTCTAGATCTTCCTTGGTAACTTTAAGCAAGAAAGGTATACTCCTTATGCTTCTCCAGTTTTACCTGCATGCATCATCATCCATCTATAAACACATGTAATAACTTGTTAAAATCAAGATTTGGTAAAAACCATGACCTTAAAGGTCACGGCATACATTTGAGTACCATTAGTCATGGTTAAAAACTTTTTATAAAGAAACCTATGACTAGTATTCTATGTTTAAACTTGATTTAAAAATCATATGAATCATTTTATGGATTTAAATGTAGCCATGGGTTACAAATCTTACTTTTTGGGCTTTTGGTTAACTAATAATCATAGATCTCATAAGTGAACTTGTGTAACTTAAAAACCATGAAAAACCATGACCTAAAGGGTCACGACATAATTAAGTGGTTAACTAGGATTTATGTACTAAGTGTTAAGTGATGGAATATGTGTTATTACATGTGAAATGGACTTCTAAAAATCTCTAAAACACCTTATATATATATATAGCCGTGCGTTATATATAACCTTGAATGGGTTTTAAAATGTACATGCATGCTTATATAAAACCTAGATCTAGTATTAAGAGTTAAACTTAACATGATAAACATAAAACAAGCTTATAGATCTTATGGGAACATTGGGAGAAAACAATATAGTCGTGAGCTATATGTTGTTTTTTTGGAATTGTGGTAACCTAGGAAACACGCAAGAAGCCTAGATAATCATGTTGTATTTTTATAAATATTTACAAGACATAAAACTAGCTAAAAAGTTCATCTTGGAAACACTAAGATTAAAATTATAGCCGTGGGCTATATGTATGTATGTATGGACTTATGACTTGGTTTCTTGATTTGTACATAGCTAGATCTTATTTTGGGGACACTTATAAGTACATGCAACCTTAAAACAAGTTTTCACTCATCTTAATAATCTATAATTAAATATAGCCATGAGCCATAAGCTCATATTAGAGCTTATGACTTGCATGCAACCTTGTAAAACATCTAGATCTCATTTGGTACATCAAATAAAACAAACTATGAGTTTTATTCTTTTATTAAGGTTTAAAACTAAATATGGATAAGCTAATAATAAGCTTATAAGAAAATCCTAGATTAATACCTACATAAAATTAAAAAGTAGTTTTCATGGACTAATCAAGCCCATGCAACATTAGCCCAAGACTTAATGGACCCAATAAGCCCATTTGATAAATCTTAGTGTCTTAATGAACTTACGAATACACTTAGGCCCATTTAATTAATTAATGGAATTAAAAATGTATTTAAGCCCAATAAATGTTTTAAAAGTCCATTTAACAAGTTAGTGGACTTAAAATATATTTAAGCCCACCGGATGGACCATTAGATATTTTAGCCTATATAATGTTTTGAATGTTTAAATAAAAGTTTTTCTAATAAAATATAACTTATAAAAACTTTTGAAATAAAAAGACAATTTATGAAACTTAAGGACTAAAAACGTGACTTATGAAACTTGAGAATTTGATAAATTAGTAAACACAATGACTGAAAATGTAATTATCCAAAAGTCTAGGGTTTAATAAATACCATCCGTGGCATATTAAACCCTAGGGACCATTTTGGAAAGTTTCAAAAAGTTGTTTTGTCATTTTATAACCCTAAGGACCATTTTGGTAATAATCCGAAACTTAAAGAAACCCTAGGGACTTTTTAGTCATTTTATGAAAGTTATAAACCCTAGATATAACTAGGAGGACTAAATCTGCCATAAGCCGAAACTTTTAACAAGCCCTAGGTACCAAATGTGTAAAATCCGAAAGTTTACTTTGTTTAAAATATGGAGGGACTAGTTTTGCCATGTTCTGAAACTTTAACAAGCCCTAACCCTAATTCTATTTTAAATTTAGTAAAACTTAACTAAACCCTAAAACATAAGGATTAAGGTTTAAATTCTTAAACTTGTAATTGATAAATTATTTTATAAATGTTAAATAATTTATGGGAACTTTAAAGTTAAATAAAATATGGTATTTTTATTTTTCAAAAATAAAATATTTTGATTTTTGCTTTATAAAATAAATTGTATAAAAAATATGGATATGTATTATTAATACATGAACTTATATACTTTTAGGAAATAAAATTATATGAACGTAAATAAATTGAATATTAATATTGTAAGTAGAACACCTTATGTTTACTTAAAATATGAAAATTAATTTTAACTATAAATGGTTATTACTAATACATGTACTACGAACGTAAACTAATATTTTGTGTAAAACCTTCTTATGTTTACTTAAAATATGAAACTTAATTGTAAGTTTAAATGGTTATTACTAATACATGTACTACGAACGTAAACTAATATATTAAGTAGAACATTTTTATGTTTACTTAAATATGAAACTTAATGATGAGTTTAAATGGATGTTAATAATACATGAACTGCGAACGTAAACTAATACTATAAGTAAGACATTTTATGTCTACTTAAATAGGAAACTTAATTGTAAGTTTGAATGGTTATTATTAATACATGTACTACGAATGCAAACTAATATATAAGTAAGACATTTTATGTTTACTTAACTATGAAACTTATATATATAAGTTTAAATGGATATTGTTAATACATGTACTACGGTTATTTAGATGAATAATGTAGCATTATTAAACTGACTAAAAATCTGTATAAGCATACACATATGTTCTTTGTACTATCTATTAAGACTGTACTATTTGATTATGCATAACTTACGAGAATGAGAATGTGGTATACTTGCAATTGATACCCTAGTAGGGGCACTGGAATTTTTATAGTCATGCTGGCATTTGGCGTGGGTGACTAAGTTAAGGGGTCAGCGTCATGAGCTTAATACAATTCATTAGCTATTGCTATAAGATGGAATGCCTGATTAATAGATTGTATGGCCACAATGCTATTAAACAATTGTGAATGATTTTTACAATGTGTTCAAATATGTTTTGTTAAACCTATATACTTGCTCAACCTTTGTGTTGATGATTTTAAGCATGTATTTCAGGTACTTGAAGTTGATGAATTGCGGAGCTTGCTGGAGAAGAATTGCGGGATTGCTTTCGTAGTAATTTGGTCTAAAACAGATTTCTTTCCCATTTGTCATAAATTTTATAGTATATGGTCCAGTATTTTGGTAAAAGATTTGTCGTTTTGTTAAGATCCTTGGGGAACCTGAACGTGTGACACCCCGGGTAAGGTCAAAATATTCGGAATTATAAACGGAGATGTCACAAGGGTGGATCGATAGCATATTGTCCATAAAGCATAAGATAAAGAGTTATTCAAATCAGGTTACATGTTTATTAAACAAATAATTAAAAATTGTCTTTAACATGTAATAAGAAGATTGTTCATTTTTCCCAAATGGAACCCTTGACGATTCCTACAATCCAGATCACATAGATGCTTGAGTCCATGCACATATCTCGTTCTAACTTCATTTCCCTTAGATAAACATGCTTAGAGGGTCAACATAAAGTTGGTGAATTTATAGGTTTTCACATTAATTAGTTTGGACATACATTAATCATAGAAGTAACAATGCACAAAGCATTCTTACTAAAAATTAGATTACATTTGCTATTACTCGAAACTGACGCTTAACCTTCCATAGTCCTCAACAGATGAGGACGTAGTGTCTTACAAAACGACACCCAAACCCAATTCCAACATGGTATACATCTGTTGTCTCGGCCAAGGCACAGTGAGCATGACTAACCCAGATGGGGATGGTCAATCCCTAATAGATATTTTTATAACATTCGGGCGATTTACAATAATTAAACAGTTTTTATAATAGTCAAGCATAGTCAAGTTTATACAATTCAGTTATGTCCATTTTAAAATAATTGCATGTTTTCTCCCCCGTAGAGGAAAAGTTTATCAATAGTTTATATGGGGCTGTAAACTCACATGGGAGTTGGCAATAGCTGTATAACAAGAATATCCAAATAATGCTCACGTCAAAAGTTATGCCTAATCAAATAGTACAGTCTTAATAGATAGTACAAAGAACATATGTGTATGCTTATACAGATTTTTAGTCAGTTCATTTATGCTACGGCCATTTATCTAAATAACTGTAGTTCAAGTATCAAAGATATTCATTTAAACTTATCTATATAAGTTTCATTTCTAAGTAAACATTAAATGTTTAACTTTTAATATCAGTTTGCATTCGTAATACATGTATTAATAATAACCATTCAACTTACAATTAAGTTTCTTATTTAAGTAGACATAAAATGTCTTACTTAATATATTAGTTCATGTTCGCAGTTCATGTATTATAATCATCCATCTAAACTTATTATTAAGTTCCATAATTAAGTAAACATAAAACGTTCTACTTAAAATATTAGTAATTCAATTTATTCAGCGTTCATACAATTTTATTTCCTAAATGTATATGAGTTTATGTATTAGTAATACATGTCCATATTGTTTATACAATTTATTTCATAAATCATAAATATAGATATTTTATCTTTGAAAAATAAAATATAACATTTTATTTAACTTAAAAGTTCCCATAAATTATTTAACATTTATAAAATAATTTATATATTACGAGTTTAAGAATTTATATTATAAATTCTTATAGTTTAAGGTTTGTTTAAGTTTTGGAACATGGCAAAACTAGTCCCTCCATATTTTTAAACCAACTAAACTTTTGGATTGTAACACATTTGGTACCTAGGGCTTGTTTAAGTTTTGGCTTATGGAAGATTTAGTCCCCTTAGTTAAATCTAGGTTTTACAACTTTTATAAAATGACCAAAACAGCCCCTAGGGCTTCTTTAAGTTTCGGATTAATACAATAGTGGTCCCTAGGGTTTTAAAATGATAAAATATCTTTTAGAAACTTCCCAAAATGGTCACTAGGGTTTAATATGCAACGGATGGTATTCATTAAACCCTAGACATTTGAATAATTAATTTTTAGTCATTGTGTTTACAAATTTATCAAAACAAGTTTCATAATTCACGGTTTTAGTCCTTAAGTTTCATAAATTGTAATTTTACTCCAAAAGTTTTTATAAGTTACATTTTATTATAAAAACTTTTATTTAACATTCAATAACATTATATGGGCTCATTAAACGGGCTAAAGATCTAATGTGTCATTTAGTGCGTCTAAATACATTTTTAAGTTTACTAACTTGTTAAATGGGCTTTAACACTTTTTTTGGCTTAAATACAATCCATTAATCATTTTAAATGGGTTCAAGTATAAACTTAAGTCCATTAGGTTACTAAGATTTATTAAATGGGCTTATTATGTCCATTAAGTCTTGGACTAATGTTGCATGGGCTTAAATAGTCCATTAACATTACTTTACATTTTATGTAATTATTAACTTAGAATTTTCTTATAAGCTCATTTCTTATTCATATTTAGTTTTAAATCTTAATTAAAGAATTAAACTTCTAGTTTATTTTATGTGATGTACCAAATAAGATCTAGATGTGTTACAAGGTTGCAGGCAAGTCATAAGCCCTAATATGATCTTATAACTCACGGCTATAATTAATTATAGCTTATTAAGATGAGTCAAATTTTATTTTAAGGTTGCATGTACTTATAAGTGTCCCCAAAATAGATCTAGCTATGTACAAATTAAGAAAACAAGTCATAAGCCCATACATATACACATATAGCCTATGGTTATGATTTTATATCTTGGTATTTCCAAGATGAACATTTTAGCTAGTTTTAAGTCTTGTAAATATTTACAAAAATACAACATGATTATCTAGGTTACATGCATGTTCCCAAGGTTACCATTATTTCAAAAAAACTACATATAGCCCACGGCTATATTTTTTTCTCCCAAGGTTCCCATATGATTTTATAAGCTTGTTTTATGTTAATTATGTTTAGGTTAACTCTCATCATTAGATCTATGGTTTACATAGGCATGCATGTACATTTAAAACCATTCTAGGTCATATATAGCCTACAGCTACATATGTTCACATAATTCATTTTAGTTATTTTTAGTATTCCATTTAACATGTAACATTACATATTCCATCATTAAAACTTCATACACAAATCCTATGTTCATCATTCATTTTAGCCGTGACCTTTAAGGTCATGGTCTTCATGATTTTCAAGTTACACAAGTTTATTTTATGAGATCTATGATTATTAGCTAACCAAAATCCCATAAAACAAGATTTGTAACCCATGCTACATTTAGATTCATAAAATGTTTCATATGGTTTTCAATCAAGTTTAAAACATAGAATACAAGCCATAGGTTTCTTATTAAAAAGATTTTTAACCATGACTATTGTGTTTATAATTATGCCGTGACCTATAATGGCCATGGCTTTACCAAATCTTGATGTTTAACAAGTTATTTACTTGTGTTTATAGGTGTATGATGATGCATGCATTGAAGATATGAAAGAGGATGAGGAGTATATACCTTTCTTGCTTAAAAGTACCAAGGATGATCTAGACGAATAAGGAGATTAGGTATATAATCTAGTTGATTAAGAAAACCCTAAAGATAACTAAGCCGTGGTCTTTATAGATTCGGCTAGGGCTTGTTATAATGCCTCTAAAGATGATGATGTTGCTACCAAATGATTAGTGATTACTATGGGACAAGGATCTAGTAAATTTAATGAAAAACTTGGATGTTTGTGGCTTATAGCCAAATTGTTTGAGAGAGCAAAGAGGAGAGAGAGATTGCATGAGAATATGGAGAATGTATGTGTGTGATATTTCGGCTAAAAGGGAAGAGAGAGAGAGAAGTAAGGAAAAAAGCATGATTGCCTTGGGAAGAGAACACATGACAAGTGTCATACTCTTCATTTCCAAAGCAACTCTCCTCCTTCCACCTATGTGTGTCGTGTACACTTTAAACAAAAAGGAAGTTGGGCCTAAGTTGTGGGCTTATCTTGGGCTAGCACACAAGGATAAAAGTTCTTGGGCTAGTCCAAGATGTGTATGTATGTCTATAATGTACACACATATTTCCCATGTTTTGATAAGTGTTGGGCATACATAGTTTGTTATACTTTTCATCACTTGTTATCCTAGTCTTATGTACAAGATTTAAGTTATATAACTTAGTGCTATAGCAAGATGATTGTAGATGTATAGGTACATAATGAACAAGCACACACACACACACACATCTTATAGAAACATAATACATAAGTTTGTGTTCTTGGTTTAATAGGTAGAACTTCATTACATGAAATCATGGTAAAATCATGGATTTTACAGCACCACCCCGTTATTTTAGCTTTGTCCTCAAAGCTACTAAAACGTAGTTATCTTTTAAATGAAAGATGTTCTAAGTATATGGTTCATTTCAGACTCTATCTCAGGTACGAATGGTGGCATATACGCGAAGTGGTCTTCACCTAGGTTATCCTTATACATCCGATTGGGCAGTAAAGAAAGCTTCTATTACTATGGGTGGACAGAAGAGAACGCAAAGAGATCTTTATCTGGGTTGCATTATTCATCCAATTGAGCAGTAAAAGAGACCGCTGCTATGGATGGATAGGAAAAAATGCAAAGGGATCTTTATCCGGGTCGCATTATACATCCGATTGAGCAGTAAAGGAGACTACTGCTATGGATGGATAGAAAGAAATGCAAAGAGATCTTTATCCGGGTCGCACTATACATCTGATTGAGCAGTAAAGGAGACGGCTGCTATGGATGGATAGGAAGCAATGCAAAGAGATCTTTACCCGGGTCACACTATACATCCGATTGAGCAGTAAAGGAGACTGCCACTATAGATGGATAGGAAGCAATGCAAAGAGATCTTAATCCAGGTCGCACTATACATCCGATTGAGCAGTAAAGGAGACTGCTGCTATGGATGGATAGGAAGCAATGCAAAGAGATCCTTATCCGGTTTGCACTATACATCCGATTGAGCAGTAAAGGAGACTACTGCTATGGATGGATAGAAAGAATTGCAAAGAGATCTTTACCCGGAACGCACTATACATTCGATTGAGCAGTAAAGGAGACTGGTGCTATGGATGGATAGAAAGAAATGCAAAGAGATCTTTATCCGGAACGCACTATACTTCTGATTAAGCATTAAAGGAGACTGTTGCTATGGATGGATAGAAATAAATGCAAAGAGATCTTTATCTGGAACGCACTATACATCCGATTGAGCAGTAAAGGAGACTGCTGCTATGGATGGATAGAAAGAAATGCAAAGAGATCTTTATCCGGAACACACTATACATCCGATTGAGCTGTAAAGGAGACTGCTGCTATGGATGGATAGAAAGAAATGCAAAGAGATCTTTATCCGGGTCTCACTATACATCCGATTGAGCAGTAAAGGAGACTGCTGCTATGGATGGATAGGTGCCGGTTTTTCAACGGGGGTCACAGCTATACCCTTCCAGGATCTAGGGGAGGACCAATGGTGTTGTGTATTTAGTTGGGAGGGCAAATCCATTGCAATGGTTTCTGGTATGAGGAGGACACGCCAGCATGTGTTATATGCGGGGAAAGTTGGGGACGCAATATATCTGCATCCTTTTCACGAGTGAGATATAGGTTATATCTCCACACCCGATGATGAAAATTAGGGGTTGAATGTAAAATAAAATAAAAGAATATTTTAACTAGAACCCCTCCTTTGTCAACAGCTTCACGCAAAAGACTTGCGGTTATATCTCAAGCTTGTGGGATACAAACATTAGTTAATAGTACTAAAGCTTCTATTTAGTAGAGAGGTTCAGCTTACTGCTGATGGCGATTGGGTAGGAGGTTGCAAAGAATCTGCTTCATTCGCAGCGGGGCTGAGCGAGAGGGGCGTAGAAAAGAAGCACCTCAAATGGTGGAAATAAAAGAAGATACCAAGAATAAAGCAGTGCGTGCCTTGCGGGGTGCTACAAAAAAAATGGTCATGCATTTACTGTTATTGGTTTAAAATTTGCACAAATTTTGACTTCTAAAGGGGAGGAAGTTACATCTCCTAGAGTCTGGTGGATGATGGTATTGTCAAACTAATTGGACCCGAAGAGGAAAAAGGAACGTCCATAAACACGGGACATTCAACACCTCTTTACGAGGGATGTCGAACACAGCCCTAAAAAATTACACCCATTGTGAGTTGGATGTGTCCTTCAGGTTTAGGGTTGCCTAAGTGGCGGGTATATCCCTAAAAAATACACCCATTGTGAGTTGGATGTGTCCTTCAGGTTTAGGTTTGCCTAAGTGGCGGATATAACCCTACAAAATACACCCATTGTGAGTTGGATGTGTCCTTCAAGTTTAGGGTTGCCTAAGTGGCGTATATAACCCTACAAAATACACCCATTGTGAGTTGGATGTGTCCTTCAAGTTTAGGGTTTCCTAAGTGGGGTATATAACCCTACAAAATACACCCATTGTGAGTTGGATGTGTCCTTCAGGTTTAGGGTTGCCTAGGTGGCGGGTATAACCCTACAAAATACACCCATTGTAAGTTGGATGTGTCCTTCAGGTTTAGGGTTGCCAAAGTGGTGGATATAACCCTACAAAATACACCTATTGTGAGTTGGATGTGTCCTTCAGGTTTAGGGTTGCCTAAGTGGCGGATATAACCTTACAAAATACACCCATGGTGAGTTGGATGTGTCCTTCAAGTTTAAGGTTGCCTAAGTGGCGGACATAACCCTAAAAAATACACCCATTGTGAGTTGGATGAGGCCTTCAGGTTTAGGCGGGGAGAAATAGGTTAAAGAAATGGGGCATCCTTTGACCAGTATTCCCTGGCTTGTCGGTGCTAGAAATGACACTAAATCTACTGTTGACTATATCGGGGTTACCGTCCCTTAGTATAATCAAGGTTTCATCTCCCCAAGGTATACGAACCAATTTTTGATCACATAGGATAACTGCATGATACTTGCTAGTCAATTCATGCCAATGATGACATCAAAGCTACCAAAACTTACTGGAATCTGATGGATGTAAAACGGGTGATTGGAATGGTTTAAGGAACAACCTTGAATGATGGTGTTAACCGTCACAACTTTTCCGTCGACAATTCTACAGCATAATAGGGGTCTAGAACTAATGGATTGAGTTTCAATACCTTACTATATTTAGTAAATATAATGCTTTGGTCTGCCCATGTGTCAAACAAGACAGATGCATATCGTTGGTTTTGTAAAAATGTATCAGGGGCGACGTTGGAGTCTGGATTAGCTGGGGCATTGTCGGCCATATACACTTGCGAAGAAGTTCCCTTGTTGTCCTTCTTCTGGTTGGCCAACTTGGGACAGTCAGGTCTCACATGCCCAAGGGTTCCACACTCGTAACATACCACAGCTTTCTTTGGTCCACTACTGCTTCCACCTGTGGGGTTTCGGTTTCCCTGTTGCCCACTTCCGCTCCCACGAGCATTAGACTTGCCTTTTTGCTGTTTCCGGGATTGTTATTGGGTCGACCCGGGGTAGCAACATTTGCTTGACAATCACGAGAAAAATGGCCTTGTTGGCCGCACTTGTAGAATCCTTGGCAATTTTCTCCAGCAACATGATGATAGTTGCACTTTGGACACTTAGGCTTGGATCCCGAGTAGTTCTTGGTGCGGGTTGTAGGAGTAGTGTCATCAGCTTGCCTAACGTTTTGCCTTTTGGAAGGTTGCTGGTGCTGGCTACGAGAGCTTTCATAAGATTTTCTCTTGTTGTCCGTTTTCCTTTCGGACAGATTACGGGCTCGCTTGTTGATTAGCTCAGTCGAAAATTCCATAGCACCTTCAACGGTAGTGGGTCGTTAAGTTAACACACTGTCATGGATGTTGTCAGGGAGTCCGCTGACATACTTCTCAATCTTGTCACTCCTTTGAGGGAACATTCTGGTGCACATCAAGCTTAACTCTTGAAATCTTTGGTTGTACCAAAAGATATCATTGTTCTTACACTTTAGATCCCACAGCTCTATCTCCAACTTCTTCATTTCTCCTCTAGGACAATACTTCTCAGTCATCCTCTCTTTGAGGTTGGCCCAAGTGAGAGTGTAAGCAGTCATGTCCAAGGGTAGCGACCACAGAGTTCCACCAGGTGAGGGCGATCTCAATTAGTGTGCACGTGGCAAACTTAACTTTGTTCTCGTCAGCACAACCACTGATGCGGAAAACTGTCTCTAGTCTTTCAAACCACTGTATCAATTCAACAACTCCTTCTTTTCCTCCGTAGTATGAGGGTTTGCACTTTAAGAAGTCGGGTTATGAGAAAACCCTGTTGGTGTTGTTTCTGCGTGCATTGAAGTTTGGATCATTGTTTGCATTCGAGTCAGCTCCTCTGACTGCCATGGCTGCTGTGATGCCTTCACTTATCAGTTCCCGGAGTTGTGCGGCAGTGACATTTCGAGTAGCTTCTGGGGATTCAGCATTATCAACATTGGAAGTGGTTGCATTATTGGGATTTGATCTCATAATCACCATTTGTCTATAATCATAGACAAAATGAGACTATCAATTCAAACGTTAGTAAAGTTTTGATCTTATTTGCACGGGGAAAATTCATGCACTGATTTCATAACAAATTTGGATAACCTGTCAAGATCTCATAATATAATACATTGCACAACAATTATAATAAAGAAAGTGATTACATGCTATTTCCATAAGAAATTTAACATCCATCTAGCATAACAAAATCCAAGTCATAGGCCGATCGGGCCTTGTCCAAGGTAATGATACACACAGTCTTTAAAACATTACATCCCAAAGTTACATGTGTGAAGAAAAGAAAAGATAAGTAAAGGATTACATCACCAAAAGCTAAAAAAGAAATAAAAGTACAAAAGTCCTATACCATGTCAACTAGGGTGCAACCCATAAGTTGATCATGATGTACAAGAAACCTAGTATATCTATCCTACTCCTGCCTAGATTGTCGACTAGATGAGGCTGGGGCTGATGAAGCTGCAGGTGCTCTCCTGGTGTTCCACAGAGTCCGAACTGTCTCTTTGGCTTCCTTGAGCATGCGGAATGCTGTCAGTAGCTGAGTCCTGAGTCTGTCAACGGCCCCACGAATATAGGTCATCTCAGTAGTAACTCAGTCATGACGGACGGTAGAGAGGTCGAAGAAAATGGACAAGGACTGCTCTTGAGCAGATAGAGCAGCATGGGTCTGGTGCTGGAGACTCTCCTTGGTCTAGATACTATAGAAAAGTGATAATCTTATAACTAATCAAGAGGGTTGTTGTTATTATAGAGAGAGAGAGTAGAGAGAGAAAACAAAGAGAACTTTATTAATGTGAGAAAATGTAAAACAACCAACACCCCTTTCCATGGTGGAAAGGGGTTTATATATCCAAGTCCTTAATGGACTTGGGCCTCCAACCCATGACAAGCCCATGGGCCGGGTTAAAGATTAATATAACGTAACATTTAACTACGAGCTACTAAACGCATTACAATATCGTTGGAGTGACCGATACTTCTAATATTCGTTAAAAACGTATTTTTAACAATCTCCCCCTAAGGGAGGTCACTCCAAATTACAAAGTCCTAAACCTAGAATACTATACTAAGTCTTCGTTCTTCAGCTGGTAGTCCTTTCTGTTTTATCTTTTCTTTTCGTTGTGAATATGTTGATGTTGATCTTTTAGGCTTTGGCTTTAGAGCATTGTTCTTTTGACCCTTCACGTGCCATCTTTGCCTTCTTGTGATTCTTGCCTCCTCGTGACTCCATGTTCCACACACTTATGTTTTTGTTGAATTCTTAAAAGCTTCAAAGTTTGGTACAGTGGAAGACTTCATTTTGAACTTTCTTGAATTTTGCTGAAATTGATACAGAAAAACATAAGCATGTTGGAACGACTTCATCTAGTACACCGCAACGCCACCGTTTTCAAATGCTGCAACATAACAAGACATGAACGAAATGGATTAGAACATTTCATTCTAAATTGGTAGCATTTTACCTCCGGTTGGTGATGTTGGAAATACGTTTTTACGTATTTAGGAAGATTCGGTCACTCCGACAATACATTAAGTAGTAGCTCGTAGTCTAGATATCTTTTAATATATCAAACAATGAAAGGCCCGGTCCATGATTGTATGTCCGGCCCAAACATGTAAGCCCAAGCCTATTACAAGGCTTGGGTATATAAACCCTCTCCTTAGATGGAGAGGGTGTGGTTCTTCATAATTTTACACATAGTTATCTTCATTTTCTCTCTCTAGAATTGTGTGAATTCCACCATCTCTCTATCTCTTTCTCTCTCTAAAACATAAGCAAGATTTACATATCCTACAAATGGTATCAAGAGCCATGGGCTTATTGCTTGTTTTTTGTGTTTGTTTTCTTGATCAATTCGTCTATTTTGATCCTTTTTCTCACGTACCAAACTTTTTTTTGTGTTTTTATGCTTTAATCTTGATATACGCTATCTAGTTACTTGTTATAGTGATTTGGTATTGGTATTTTGGGTTAAAAACACAAATTTTTGGGTGTTTGATTGGTTTTTAGGTTTAAAATTCCGAATTTGTTGTGTACTATCCGAGAAAAGTTGTCTCCATCACAAAGTTGTTTCTATCGCAAAGTGGGCTGATTTCTTCATTGCGATCGCAAAGACCTAGGGTCTCTACATTGCGATCAAAGGATATTTCGACACTTATTCCGATCGTGCATTGCGATAGCTCCTTTCATCGTACATTTGCGATCGGTTATAAAGCAATATCAAAACGTTACTCTGTCGAAATTTCATTAGCCACATTCCGACACGTATTGCGATCAAAACATTCCGACAGGTATTGCGATCAACACATTCCGACAGGTATTGCGATCACAACATTCCGACAGGTATTACGATCAACACATTCTGACAGGTATCGCGATCACAACATTCTGACAGGTATTGCGATCACAACATTCCGACAGGTATTGCGATCAAAACATTCCGACATGTATTGCGTTCAGACATTCCGACAGGTATTGCGATCAGACATTCCGACAGGTATTGCCATCAAGCATTGCGATAGTTATTCAGATAGACATTGCGACATAACTTGTTTGTGCATTCCGATAGTTATTGTGATCAAGTATTGAGATAGTTATTGCGATCAAGTATTGCGACAGACCTTGTTTTGTGCATTCCGATAGAGTGACAAGATTTCCAAGATTTTTCAAAAACGTGTTTTTGAAAATTCGTGTGTAATTTAGTCTTGGAATGTTTGGTTTATCGAGAACATAATTTAGGGGATTTCAACATTATTTCTCGGTTTTAACACACAACTACAAACACATTAACTTTCTCTCATTGTTTGATCAATGTTTGTAAATATTAACTTATTGAAATGGAGTACACATCTCTTACGGATAAGTCCATTCTCTCGGGTACGGATAATCGTCCACCAATGTTGGTGAAGACTATGTATGAGGAATGGGCTTCCCGAATGGAACTTTATATGTTGAACAAGGAGAATGGACATCTAATTTGGGCATCGGTGCTCAATGGACCATTGGTATATGGTACTGTGACGGAAGGTGTTGTTGCTCGTCCTCGCACTACGGGTGAATTCACTGGAGATGCTAAGATACAAGACAAGTGTGATAAACAAGCTACAAATATCATTCTCCAAGCCCTTCCTCCAGATGTCTACAAACTCGTCAGCAAACATAAAGTTACCAAAGAGTTATGGGATAGAATTCGTGTTGTAATGTAAGGCACCTCGTTAACTAAACAAGAACGAGAGTGTAAGCTTTATGATACTTTTGATAAGTTTGCCTATGTGCCAAGGGAGACTCTCAATAATTACTATATGAGATTTACCCTATTGTTGAATGAGCTCAATATCTATGGCATGGCAATTCCTACCTTTCAATTGAACACCAAGTATTTGTACACTCTTCCTTCAGAATGCAAAAAGTACGTGACGGATGTTAAATTGGCTAAGGACTTGCATAACACCAATGTGGATCAACTTCAAGCTTTTCTTCAACAACACGAATGCCATGTGATTGAGGCTCGTTTATCTACACCTCAAGTTCATGATCCACTTGCCATGTATGCTTCTCAACAAAACATGGCTTATACTTATCAACAACCATCATACTTGCAGCAGCCACCACCACACACCTATCAGCAACCACAAAAACCATCTTATCAACCACCAATGATGCCACAACAAGCATTTCAACAAAGTTTTCATCAACAATCTTTTCCACAGCAACCACTATTTCAGACATCACTATCACAAGCCAACACTTCTCCAATGGTCTATACTCCTCACCAAGGATATTTTCCAATAGAAGCACAACCAGCACAAGTTTTCTACTCTAATGAACTTCCACCAATCCAAGCACCGGTCTTAACTCCAAATGATACTGATGTACTAAATCATCTCACTGCCTACTTGTCAAAACTAGTTGCAACTAGAGGATTTCCACCAACAAACAATCAGCTCCGCACCTCTTTAAATCCTCGACAACAAGCTACTGTTGAAGATGGTCAAGTAACAGTGCAACCTATTCAGGGGACCTCCTACAAGGACTGTGAATGCTCAAGCTATGAATTCTCAAGCTAATGGAAATGGAAGCCCCATTGGTCCTTAAAAGGTTGTGACTTGCTACAATTACCGAGGACAAGGTCATATGGCTAGGCAATGCACTCAGCCGAAAAGGAGAAGGGATGATGCGTGGTTTCGTGAGAAAATGTATTTGGTTGATGCTTAGTCTAAGGGAAAGATTTTGGATTTAGAGGAGTTAGCATTTCTTATAGACCCAGGGGCAACAGATACTGAAGGCATTGCAGTCATTTCCACCTCTAATGCAGCTTATCAAGCAGATGAACTTGATGCATATGATTCGGATTGTGATGACATTCACTCTGCCCAAGATGCTCTCGTTGCTAATCTCTCTCACTACGGTTCTGATGTCATCAGTGAGGTACCCACCACAACCAATCTTGGTAATGATGATAACCAACATCAAGTTAGGCATGAAAATGACAACCTCGAACAGCATTCCGGAACTAGTAACTCAAATGATGTGGTACCCAATCCTACACATTTGAGTGAACCTCAACCAAATGCTATGACGGGTATGGAATCATATGCTCAACATGATTTGTTCATGGTACCTAAACATATTATTGATCAAATGCATATGGCCCTCAGACAATCCGTAGACACCAATTCCACCCTAACTGCTGAGCTTGCATTGCATAAAGAAAAGGTCAAAACTTTTGAAATGATCCCTCAAGCAGAGAAAATAACATGTTCTGAATTTGACCAATTTCGTTTTGAAAAGATTGAACACTTGAAAGAAATAGAATCATTAAAAGCTAATCTTTCTAATGAATTAAAAGCAAAAGATTCGGTTGTCAATGATTTTTAGAAACTTAAAATGGATTTCGAAACTCTCGAGTCTAAAAAGTTTGAATCGGAAATTAATGCTACCAAACTTCTTAAATTCAAAGAACAACAGCTTTTAAAACAATACGCTTCCACAGAAAAGTTTCATCTTTTAACTAAATCATTTAAAGAACTCGAACTTAAGCGTCTTCAAGATTTACCACCTAATCCCGGTTATGCAAAACAAGCTCAAGAATATATTCCCGGTCTTTATGAAATGACCATAATTGGCAAAACGAAAGAAGCACCTTTTGTTCTTAGTACTGAGGAGACACAGTCACTTGCGGAAGAAACTCATTCCAAAATGCTTTCAAAATTCCATACGATTTATTATGATAAGCATAATAAAGATCAACTTTCTAAAAAGACACGAATTCGCTTACAAAAGGAATTAGCTAAACTAACAGTTCTTGTGCCCCCAAGTTTGTCAAATGAAAACCCTCCTAGTACTTCTCCTACACTTGTCAAAACAGATTTAACGAAGTTACTTCCACCGGTAAGTAAGGCGTCAGTTAATGGAACGTACGACGGCCACGGCCATAACGGAAGGTGAATGGAACTTTGAGCACACTAGAGCTGCGTTCCGAGATGAAATTGTTCTGTTTGTAAAGAATGTTAAAGCTTGTCTTAGTAATCTTGATCAAGATTTGCAT
The DNA here is from genome assembly GCA_025667525.1 of Glebionis coronaria. NCBI lineage: Eukaryota > Viridiplantae > Streptophyta > Magnoliopsida > Asterales > Asteraceae > Glebionis > Glebionis coronaria. The sequence continues at coordinate 277,914,525 of CM046875.1, read as the reverse complement.
TTGGAAATCGAAGAAGTTAAACGTGTTTTCAATGAAATGGATGATGCTTATGAAAACAGTTTACTTGAAATAGAACGAGTTTCTCGCCAAAATGATCAGCTTCTTAAGCAAGTGATGTCTCATGATATTGTTTCCGTCTATGTGAATAAAAGTGTTGATAATGATTCTATTGTGCATAATGTTGAATCTGTGGATAATGTGGTAGATAGTACTTGTCACGAATCTGACGCTGAATTTTTAAAGCTTCAAGATTCATATTCTTCGCTTTCAAAACGTTTTGATGAGATTCAAACACATTGTATTTTGCTTGAATGCAAGAAACAATTTATTCAAGAAATCTTTGAAACGTCATTCGAAGGTGTTAATATCGATGATGCGAACTTTGAAAAGAATTTTCGATTGAATTTACAATCAAAACAGCGTCAGCCAAGTGACAAAGTTGCTAAATCGTTGTCGATAGACATAGAGAAATCTAAGGAGCTTAACTGTGTGAACGTACTTAAGGCCGCTGAGATTTTTAAACTTGATCTAGATAATCGAGTTTCTAAGATTTTGTCCAAAGTTGATAACTTAAAACAGAAAGATACACGACTCTTCGATCCAGTAAAGCCCGCATGTGTTGATAACACCACACAGAATCAATCATTGATTGAACAATTGAATCGAAAGTTGGTGGAAATATCTGATTTGAGGGAACAAATTTGTGATAAAAATCTGGTCTTGGCTGAGTTAGAGGAAACACTTCGTACTCTAAAAGGTAAGAATGTTGTAGATAACGCAGCCACTGTCTCAGCATCGTCCTCTAGTGCAATCAAAAGGAACCTTATAGCCGTCACACCATTTAATAAGGGCCCTAGGACTAAACCATCTCAAACTTCGGTCATTAAAGATAAGACGAAATCAAAACCAGCTTCTAATATTCCTGTGTTGCCTTCTACATGAGTAATCACCACTACTAAGGCTCAAAGATCTAAGCTTAAAAGAAACAAGAAGAATGATAGGATCTTGCCCCCATCTAGTAGTCAAGTGAAGAAGAAAGTAGAAGCCCATCCTAGGAATGTTTTTTCTGTTTTGAATAAAAATAATCATGTAGCTAAACCTAAAGGCTCTGCGGTTGTGCAGCGTTCTAAGCCTACTGTGAATTCTAATTTGAAATGTTGGAATTGCAATGAATGTATGTTTTCTAGTCGTCATGATTCTTGCCTTATTGACCATGTGAATGAGATGAATGCCCGGAAAAATGGATTAGAATGGAAACCGACTGGGAAAGTGTTAACCCAAGTTGGTGGGTTGTGGCGCCCCACTGGTAGAACTTTCACTATAGTAGGAAATGCGTGCCCTTTAACTAGGATCACTCCCACTAAAGCGAAGAAAGCGTGCCCTTTAACTAGGAGTACCAAGGCTACCAAAACACAAACGTGTCCTTTAACTAGGAACAATGACACTACTGTAGGAACCAAGTGCCCTTTAAATAGGTCTACTCCCACTGTAGTGCCTGCGAATAATCCAAAACCTAAGACAGTTGGAACAGTAAAACCTGTTAGTGCTAAAACTCACATTAGAAAAAGCAGGAAATCTAAGGGTCACACAAATGTTAGCAATTCTGATAATCTTATATCTATAACAGCTAACACTCCGGAACCAGTAGTTTCCAATGCATTGTCTACTGTTGTAATTGAAAACAGGTGGTCCAAATTGTTCTCTGGTATTCGGACTCTGGTTGCTCCAAGCATATGACCGGAGATCGCTCTCAGCTCAGAAATTTCGTCAGCAAGTTTCTTGGTACGGTTCGATTTGGAAATGATCATATTGCAAAGATAATGGGTTATGGTGAATATCATATCGGGAATGTTATAATCTCAAGAGTGTATTATGTGGAAGGTCTCGGTCACAACTTATTTTCTGTGGGACAATTTTGTGATGCAAACCTAGAAGTTGCTTTTCGAGAGCATACCTACTTCATTCGTAATTTGGAAGGGGTTGATTTATTGAAAGGTACTCGAGGGAAAAATTTGTACACTTTGTCTCTACAAGACATGATAGCCGCTTCTCCCATATGTCTTCTCTCCAAAGTATCAAAGACTAAGTCATGGTTATGGCATCGACGGTTATCTCATCTTAACTTTGACGCTATTAATCATTTGGCGAAAAACGAACTTGTTCGTGGTCTTCCTAAACTTTCATTTCACAAGGATCATTTGTGTTCCGCGTGTACAATGGGGAAAAGCACTAAGAAATCATACAAACCCAAGACGGAAGACACCAACCAAGAGAAACTTTATCTGTTGCATATGGATCTTTATGGGCCAATGCGTGTTGAAAGTCTTAGTGGCAAAAAGTACATCCTCTTAATTGTCGATGATTACTCTCCGTTTACATGGGTGAAATTTCTCAACAAAAAATGAGGCACCTAATTTCATCATCGGATTTCTCAAGGTGATTCAAGTATGTCTCAACACTACTGTCTGACGCATTCGTACAGATAATGGAACTGAATTTATGAATCAAATCTTGCGTGATTATTATGAAGAAGTTGGCATATCTCATGAAACATCCGTTGCACGCATTCCACAACAAAACGGTGTCGTTGAAAGGCGAAATCGCACACTTATGGAAGCTGCTCGAACGATGTTAATTTACGTAAAGGCTCCATTGTTTTTATGAGTAGAAGCAGTATCTACAGCAGTGTACACCCAAAACCGGTCACTAATTCGTAAACGCCATGGTAAAACACCTTATGAGCTTCTCTATGGAAAATTACCAGATTTATCATATCTTCATGTATTTGGTTCTCTTTGCTATCCAAATAATGATGGTGACAATTTAGGAAAACTTCAACCTAAGGCTGATATTGGTATTTTTATTGGTTACGCACCCGCAAAGAAGGCATACCGACTCTATAACCGTAAGCCGCGTAAGATCCTCGAAACTATGATTATTGATTTTGATGAGCTGACAGCAATGGCTTCTGAGCAAAGCAGCTCTGAACCCGCACTTCATGAAATGGGACCCAGTAACATTAGTTATGGTCTTGTCCTAAACAACCCCACTTTATCATCATTTATACCACCTACTAGGAATGAATGGGATATGTTGTTTCAACCATTCTTTGATAAATTCTTTACTACTCCAAGTATTGTTGCTCCAGAACCTGAGGTAATAGCTCCGGTAACCGAAGTTGTCGCTCCAGCAACCGAAGCGCAATCAGATACGTCTGCACCTACAATTGGTCAAGATATACCATCACCAAGTAATTCTCAACCAACACATGTTTCAACTACCCATGTCATGCCTATTGATGATGAAGAGGATGATGAAGAGGATGATGAAGAGGATGATGATCACGATTTGGAATTCGCTCAAATACGTGAACTTCCATTCTTTGGTGTACCAATTCCCGCCCCTAATCAAGCCGGGTCGTCCACCTCAGAGGAAGCTCCAACTATAGTTTACTCCAATCCACGGATTCGTGAACATGACAACAAGTTAACAAAGGATCATCCTATAGATTCTATTATTGGTGACCCTAATCGTCCGGTATCCACACGAAGTCAGCTACAAGAAAATGCAATGTTTTGTCATTTTGATGCTTTCCTCACTGAAGTTGAACCTAAGACATGGCAAGAAGCTTTTACTCAATCCTGTTGGATAGAAGCTATGCACGAAGAACTTAATGAATTTATACGTCTTGAAGTATGGGAACTTGTCCCATGCCCCGATCAAGTGCAATTACTCACATTGAAATGGGTTTACAAGGTGAAACTCGATGAGTTAGGCAGAATATTGAAGAACAAAGCTCGACTAGTAGCTTGTGGATATAAGCAATTATTGGGCATCGAATTTATGTAATCCGTTGCATATGTTGCCCGTTTGGAAGCTATTAGACTATTCCTCGCTTATGCGACCCACATGAATATGATCGTCTATCAGATGGATGTGAAGACGACATTTCTTAATGGTGAAATCAAGGAAGAGGTCTATGTTCAACAGCCGGATGGTTTTGTGAATACTAATTATCCTAATCATGTGTACAAGCTTAAGAAGGCTCTCTATGGGTTGAAGCAAGCTCCACGCGTATGGTCTGATCTATTGTCACAATTCCTCATTACGCAAGGCTTCACTAAAGGCAAGGTGGATCCCACGTTGTTCATTCAGGAACGAGGTAAAGATATGATTATGGTACAAATATATGTTGATGATATTATTTTGCAGCCTCGACCCAAACCTTATCCGATGAGTTTGGGACACTCATGTCTTCCAAGTTTAAGATGTCAATGATGGGCAAGGTATCATTTTTCTTAGGTCTTCAGATATCTCAGAGTCCCAGAGGCATCTTTATCAATCAATCCAAGTATGCCCTTGAATCGCTAAAGAAGTATAAGATGGAATCTTGCGACCCCGTGGATACTCCAATGGTGGAACGAACTAAACTTGATGCAGATCCGCATGGTGTTGCCGTTGATCCGACACTTGATCGTGGAATGATCGGTACTCTTCTGTATATCACATCTAGTCGACCTGATCTTCAGTTTGCTATATGTTTGTGTGCTCCGTATCAAACTCGACCTACTGAGTTACTCTTGGCTAGTATGAAACGGATCTTTCGATATCTTAAAGGAACCATTAATCGGGGACTTTGGTATTAGAAAGAATCTTCTATTGCACTTATGGCACATGCAAATGCGGATCACGCGGGTTGTCAAGATACTAGGCGTAGAACGAGTGGAACTTTGCAACTACTAGGAGATCGATTAATCAGTTGGGCATCAAAACGGCAGAAAAGCGCTGCAATTTCAAGTACGGAAGTAGAATACATAGCTATGTCCAGTTGCTGTGCTCAAATTCTTTGGATGAGATCGTAATTAACCGACTATGGTCTAGGTTTCAAGAAAATTCCGATGTACTGCGACAACAAGAGTGTAATAGCCTTATGCTGCAACAATGTTCAATTCTCCTGGTCGAAGCATATTGACATTCGCTACCACTTCATCAAGGAGAAAGTGGAAAATGGAGTAATCGAGCTTTACTTTGTCCGATCTGAGTATCAATTGGTGGATATTTTCACGAAGGCTTTAGATCGCGCTCGAATTGAATTTTTGGCAGACAAGCTAGGAATGAGAACTTTCTCGCCTGAGACTCTAAAGGAATTGGCAGATGAAGCGAAAGAATAGTAATGGTAAACTATTCTCCGTATCCTTGGTGATCGTCTGTATATATTGTTTATATTTTTATCCACAAAAGCAAAATACAAAAATATAAAACCATATAAAAACCATAAAAATTGAAAAATCTAAAAAAATCCAAAAATATTTTTACTTTATTTTTTTCAAAAGCATGTCTTTTGGTACGATAATATTTACGGCCTTAGAAATGTTGATTAATATTGACACGGCGACATAAATAGAGTTCGTACAAAAGTTGTAAATATTTCATAAAACATGCCAAAATGGCTTGTAGTTATTTCTGACTACAACCCGGTTTTCATATTAAAGTCAAGTATTTATTATGAAAGCTTTGGCTCACAACGGGAATTAATTTTCTCAGGCAAGGTTTACTTTGAAACCTTGTAAGGGATCAAGTTTACCTTATAACTTGGTCTAACACAAATCTATGTACGTTTCAGTGCATTTATTTGTTAAAACAAGAGAAGTCTTGTTTTTATGAAGTTATCATCTCTACAACCATAGCTATCTACAATTGGTATCTACATACTCGACGATGCGACTATCCAACCGACGACTACAGCTCTTTCGATAGAACATGGGTCAACAATTGAGGGGGAGCAATTGTCAAGCATTCAGAATCTTCGATGCTGAAAGTGCCAAGTTCGCTAATTGGTGTCAAGACAACAATACCAATCGTACACATGGTGACAAGAGATTACTTCAGACGTGACGAGGTGACCAACATACGCTGACAAGAACCATTTGATCTTATCATATGATGTTCTCATCAATCAGGTCCAACCTTGTCAATTTTTTTCTAATATGGTGAATATGTGATCATGTTACAAATCGGTATCATATCTCATACATTTGGTATCATGAAGATAAAACGGACTTGCATTTTTTCTTCCCAAAACCGTTGTTAAAACTTCATTAAATCAATTGATATTAAAAACGTCGATTGGGTTAATATTTTTAATATGGGGGAGAAAATATGATTTAATATGGGAAATTATCACAAATGGTTTGACTTAATGAGCTGGCTCATCCCGACATATGCGAAATGTTTTTGAATATCGTGGCATATGTTAAGGGGGAGCAAAATGGATTTGCATATCAAAATGAATTTCATGGTGATTTATACTTACCCACAACCCATTTATTTCACGACGATGAAGATTGTGGTGACATAAGGATGGTAGGATAGGTTAAGTCCTATGATTCTTCCAGAACCGGAAGAATCTTTCCAAGGACATTCCATAGCTAGAAATAGTAGTCCTTAGGAAAGATGGAGAAAGATTGTGAACGTAGCTGAATGCCGACCAAGTACTTAAGTTAGCACTGGAACAATCACAACAAGGTGCTAGTTATGACGTATTGGTAAGCATTGAAGGGGTTGAAGAATGAAAAAGAATTGTAAAGATAAAGGGTGTAAAGAAAGAAGCCCTCCTTACAACCTTAGGCAGAAACTGGGTCAATAGATATGCTATTGAGATCATTTTTAATGATTCTTAATATTGAAGATAGACATCATGGACCCAGTGATGCAATGCACACCATCCCAGCTAACTCAGATATCTCTTAAAAGATATTTGTTTTAATCACACGGAGACAACGCATTATCTATTGATTTATTCACTACGAATAAATTGGTATTGAAAAGGTGGCACTCCTCTCCAGCCTCCGATCACTAAAATCCAAAGTGCACGATCGAGTCTAGAGCCATTTGAGATCATCAAATATCTCATTAGGACACACTTCCATATTTCCTTGCTTCTTCACACACTGTGAAAAGTAAGAAAAATCTTAAGAGTCCTACGCAAAATCTTCATGATCTTGCCTGAACATCCGAGTAATAAGAAAGTATTTAAAATGAAGATGGAAATCCTTCTTGAGAGAATATCAAAAAGCTCATGGTAGGTGACTTGTGCGATTCTTTATGAATCAAACTTGTGATAACTGGAAAGCAACAGTGGTTTAATTCTTAATTGAACTTAAACACGTTCCAGGCCTCTATGCAATATCTTAGTGATCTTGCCAGAACACTCTGAGTGACACCTTAGTGTTCACAGTGATGAGTGGAAATCCTTCTACTGTTAACATCAAACAGCACTTGGTAGGTAACTTGCAAGATTCTATATGAATCAAGCTCGTGACAACTAGGAAGCAACGATGGTGCGATTCTTAATGAATCAAACTTGTTCCAGGAATCAGAATTGACTGCTTCAATCATGCGGATAATTTTATCCAAATGATTCACTCTTTACATTCGCAGTCAGCTTTGGACGGTCGAGTAAAGAGAACGGGTTTACCCGCGAAATCTTGTCAAGGAGATTTTTAATTAAATCTATCTGCCACAAGTACGATATTTTATATCGTCCAACGGACTTCACCGACCGGAGGTAAAATGCTACCGAATTAGAATGAAATGTTCAAAGCCATTTCGTTCATGTCTACTTATGTTGCGGCATTCGAAGACGGTGGCGTTGCGGAATCCAAGAAGAAGTCATCCCCGCATGCTTATACTTTATGCACCTAATACAACATCTAATTCAAGAAAGCCTAAAAGTTAAGTCTTCCACTGTATCGAACTCTGAAGCTTTCAAGAATTACGAAGGTATAAGTATGTGGGACATGGTGTCACGTAGAGGCGAAGATCACAAGTGAAGGATACACAAGATCAAGGCAAGGGACTAATGCTAAAGATTTATATCAAAGATCAAATCATCTTGTTCACCAAAAAAGAAAAATAAAAGAAAGACGAAGACTACGAGCTCAAGACAAGCATAGTATGCTAGGTTTATTTTATTATTGTAACTTGGGTAACGCCCTTGTTTGGAGTGACCTTCCTTAGGGGGAGATTGATGGAAATACGTTGTTACGTATTTAGGAAGATTCGGCCACTCCGACAATACATTAAGTAGTAGCTCGTAGTCTAGATATCTTTTAATATATCAAACAAGGAAAGGCTCGGTCCATGATTGTATGGCCGGCCCAAACATGTAAGCCCAAGCCCATTACAAGGCTTGGGTATATAAACCCTCTCCTTAGATGGAGAGGGTGTGGTTCTTCATAATTTTACACATAGTTAACTTCATTTTCTCTCTCTAGAATTGTGTGAATTATTCCACCATCTCACTATCTCTTTATCTCTCTAAAACATAAGCAAGATTTACATATCCTACAGGTGAAGACCGTTGGACGATATTAGATATCGTACATGTGACAGATAGTTTCAATTAAGTAACTTCCTGACAGGATTTCGCGGGTAAATCCGTTCTCTTTATTCGACGGTCACTAAGCCAGACTGCGAACATAAAGAGTGAATCACTTGGATAAATTATCCTTGTGATTGAATCCGTCAATTCATGAACCTGGAACAAGTGAATTTCAATTAAGAATTTCACCAGTGTTGCTTTCCAGTTGTCACGAGCTTGATTCATATAGAATCTTGCACGTCACCTACCAAGTGCTGTTTGTTGTTAACACTAGAAGGATTTCCACTCGTCACTGTGAACACTAAAGAGTGTCACTCTGAGTGTTCTGGCAAGATCATACGATAATGCGTAGAGGCCTGGAACGAATTTAAGTTCAATTAAGAATTAAACTACTATTTCTTTCCAGTTTTTCACAAGATTGGTTCTTAAAGAACCGCACGTGTCACCTACCATGAGCTTGTTTGATGTTGGCTCAAGCAGGATTTCCATCTTCATTGTAATACTTGCGTATCACTCGGATGTTCTGGCAATATTACAAGAATACTGCGTAGGACTCATAAAGATCTCTTACTTTTCACAGTGTGTGAAGAAGCAAGGAATAAATGAAAAGTGTCCTAATGAGACTTTTGATGATCTCGTGGCTCTAGACTCGATAGTGCGTTTTGATTTAGTGAGCGATGGCTGGAGAGGATTGCCACCTATTCAGTATCAGTCTATTCGGAGTGAATAAACCAATAGATAACGTGTTAAGCTCCATGTGATTAAAACAAACATCTTTTGAGAGATATTTGAGTTATCTGGAAGGGGTTGTGCATGACATCAATGGGTCTATGATGTCTTGTTTTCAACATTTAGAAACATTAAAAATGATCCCAATAATAGATGTGTTGACCCGGTTTCTGTCCTAAGTTTTAAGGAGGGCTTCTTTCTTTATACCCTTTATCTTTACATTTCTTTTTCATTCTTCAACCCCTTAAGTACTTACCAATACATCATCACTAGCACCTTGTTGTGATTGTTCCAGTGCTAGCATCAGTAATTAGTCGGTACTCTGCTATGTTCACAATCATCTCCAACTTTCCTAGGACTTCTAATTCTATCTACGAAATTGTCCTTGGGAAGATTCCATCGGTTCTGATGAATCATTGGACTAATACCTAATCCTACCACCCTTTTGTCACCACATCCATCGTGAATTAAGTGTGTTTTAGGTAAGTATTGTCACCATGAAAAATACTTGAAAATCACTTAAAGCACTTGTGATATTATAATCAAAGTTTTTGTGCCTTAAGTGTTTTGTTCATCAAAAACGCTCCCCCTTAACATGTGCATTACACATATTAAGTTGGTTTATCTTTTAAGTCTTTTTCATTTATTTTAGCCAAATATCATTAAGTCTCCTTAATCTGATTTTCTCCCCTTATCCAAAATGTTAACCATTAATATTTGGGATATTGAATGGATTAACCGGTCTTTGGGTAATAAAATTAAATTAGTTGCTGGCCATAGAACATGTCAATGCTCCCCCTCAAGTTAATGAGGGATAGTTGTAGTGCTTGAGTATGATAGATTTTGAAAGATTTAGAATCTCGTGAGAAATTATTTGAAATATTATCATTCTTTCACACTACAACAAGCCACAAAGCACAATATTTACAATATTTACTGATAGGTGTGTAAACACCCATCCTTTTTACCACTTAATTACAATAATAACCGAGCCAAAACGTGTATTTTATGTCTTTTATGTCGGAATTGTGCGTGGTTTGTGTTTTTGTTGTGATTTAGGACGAAATTGTGAAAAGTGGAGAAAACATGGGCATTTACGGGCTTTTATTGAAGAAAAAGATGAAAGACGAAGTCAAGAAGTCAAGAGTGCAAAAAGAACGGAAGTCCAAGACAAATTCTGAAGATTTATTGAAGAAAAAGTCAAAAGACGGAAGTTTATCAAAAGCCGAAAAACTCAAGTCTTATTTGTTGAAGAATTAAGAGACGAGTTTAAAGAATTCCCGAGCCAAAAGTCATTAAAGTCCAAGATTAACAAATGATTAAGAAAGGAAGGACTTAATGGTGCAATTAAGAAGAAATGAAGGAGGGGAGGAAGCTTCCTAATCCTCCCCTATATATAGTCATTAGCATTTCATTTTTTACTCTTGTTGGCTAAGGTGACAATTAGTCTTCCACTTTTTAATTACTTGCTCTTTAAATACATGTCAATTTAAATACTTGTCTTGCACTTTTAATACCTTTAATTTCCAAGTAAGTGTTCTTTAATTTTCTTGTTTTAATCTCTCATTCTTCCTTTCTTTCTATGCTTTAATCTTTGTTTACACGCTTATTGTATTGCTTATTTGATTAAAGGTTATGCTTTTATGCTTTTGATTGTTTTGGTTTATTGATTTTTATAGCTTATTTGTGTTCATTTTAAGTTTCTAAAGTTTTTATAAAAGTTATTTTTATATAAAAATTTGTTTTCGTAAATCTTTTTCATTTTGTGTTTTCAAAAGTATTTAAATTTCAGTTTAGTAGCTTTTTCTTATACGTGTTTGCTTAAGATTTTAGGTGTGTGCTTATTTGTTTATAGCTTATTAGTACTAGCTTATCTTGTGTTATTTCCTCCGTATTCCGATCTGATCAATCGGAAAAGGGATTCACATTCCGACCAGCACCCCTTTGCCTGGTCGGAAAAGGGTTTTGACTTTCCGATTTGGGTGTTATTTAGCATTCCGATCAATGGGATTTGTTGGTATTCCGATCAGGAGGTAAGTGACTGCATTCCAATCTGAGTCCATTCTTCACATTCTGATCTGAAGGATTTGTAACATTCCGATTGGGAGGTTTAATATTCCGATCAAGGGTAAGTTTGATATTCTGATTTGGGCAATGGTGACAGCAATTCCGATTGGTATTCCGACGACAACATTCCGATCAGGTCAAGATAGGGCATTCTGATCGGAATATATTCCGATTGGGTATTGTTTTCTATTTGTCTTGTTTAATTTTTTAGTTCTCATTTTAATACTTTGTCAAATTTTAATTCTCGTCATGCTTTAATTGTAAGTCACTTAATTTCTCGTTATTTTACTTTTCAAAGTTTTAATATTGCACCCTTTATTCTTAATTAGACCTAGATTTATTTTAACGCCATTTTACTTTTACGTCATTTACTTAAATTGTTTTGCACTTTTTATTTAAAATCAACCAAGAATATTTGTTTTACCAATATCAACTGAGTCGTACTTTGAACCGGGAATCAATTCGTTAAGATACCGAGAACACGAACTTTGATTTTTATACGGGGTGTCAAAAGACCAGTATTAAATGGCGCCGTTGCCGGCTCTTTTCGTAAAGATTAACAGTTTTTTGTGAGAGACGCGTTGCTTTTTAGGATCCGTTCACTTGTGAGCGTTATTTTCTTGCTTAAAAAAATTCAAAAAAAACCATAAAAATTAAAACTTTCAAAAATCCAAAAAGATTTTATCTTTATTGTGTATATATATTGTCTTTGCATTTGGTATTGTTTTCTTTTGCCTTTGTAGGTGTATGCGTACTAGATCTTATAATTATCAAGAGCCCGAGAATCGAGAAGATTTAAGTATGTCAGGTGTTAACAACAACAATAATCCACCATACCTCAACAATAACAACAATGTTCTTCCGCAGCCCGATCTTCGGACAATGGAGGAGCTTTGTCAACCTACCATGTTTGGACGAGGAGGACCGATTGTGCCGATGCAAATCACGGCTCCGGAGTTTTCGTTGAAGCACCACATGATTCAGCAAGTGCAAACTAACCCATTCCGTGGATTGCCTGATGATGATGCCAACAAACACCTCGACAAGTTCATTACAATCACTTAAAGCATGAAGTTGCATGGTGCCACAATGGATGTTCTTCGCCTTCAACTCTTTCCACATACTTTATCACATCATGCCGAGAAATGGTTTGATCGTCTTCCAAAGAATTCAATTCACACTTGGGATGACATGACTCAACGCTTTTTGTCGAGCTACTTTCCACCATCCATGGTCACGAGCCTTCGCAATCAAATCAGCGGTTTCATGCAAGAACCTGATGAATCTCTTTTTGATGCTTGGGAAAGATATAATGTCTTGATTGATCGTTGTCCAAACCACAACATGCTTCCAGTCACATTGATTGATACTTTCTACAACGGTTTGACTTTTCACGATCGTGATACGATTAATGCAGCTCCCGGTGGCACATTCATGAAAAGGAGACCCGAGGAGTGTAGAGAGCTAATTGAGAACATGACTACTCACCACAAAAACTGGGATTCCTCTGCTTCTTCAAGGAACAACCCGAGAGTCAATGTTTCTTCCACTTCAGCAAACCCTGGTATGACCGAACTCACCCGCATGATGACTGAAATGAGCAAAAGTATCTTGCTTCTCACTTCAAACCAACAACAACAAGTAAAAGCGGTTGCCAATCCTTGTGAAACATGCGGCGGTCCTCACTCATACACCGATTGTCCTTCTATACAAGGAAATCCGGAAAATGTGTATGCATCTTATGGTAATTATTCACCGAAAAATTACCAAGCTCGACCACAAGGGGATAGAAATTTGCTGAGTTACCGGTCCAACAATTACCTTTCACCCGGTTTTTCTCCTCAAAACCAAAACCCCGCCAACAACTACAATAGAAGCAACCAAATCCCACCGAGAACTTCTAATCCTTATCACCCACCCGCTCAACAAACCCCACCCATTAACCCGGATGTTGAAGCCATCATGAGAACCCAAGGTGAGCAAATCAAGAATCTACAAAGTCAAATTATCAATCTTAAAGGAGATATTACCAAGCAAGGGAATGAGATAAGATCCGAGCTTCGCGATAATATTCAATCCTCCTTTAGCACTCAGACGAATGATATTAAGAATATGCTGGCTAGTTTCTTGCCCACAGCTCAACCTTCTACTTCAAGTTCTCTACCTTCTAACACCGTCACCAATCCACGAGAAAATGTGAGTGCTATTACTACTCGTATTGGAATTACCATTGTCGATCTACCGATCCCACCCCCATCATCTACACCTCCTCCACCACCATTTATCCCTACTCCTCCTACACCTAGTATTAGTGCACCATTACCGTCTCCGCCTCGTCATGACGATGTACCTAGGAAGGAACCTTCAACATCTCAACCTTTACCTGCTACGCCTTCACCTTCACCACCCAAACCTAATATCCCATATCCTTCTCGCTTAGGCAAGACCAAAATGCTAACCAAGGATGACTCTCAAGTGTCGAGCTATGTGAAGATGATCTCTCAAATGAACTTCAACATTATCTTTCTCGAAGCACTTGTCCACATGCCGAAATTTGTCAAAGCATTCAAGGAATTGCTTAACAAGAAGGAAAAGTTGATTGAGCTCGCCAACACACGCTTAAATGAAAACTGCTCTGTAGTTATTCTTAAAGAACTTCCGGAAAAGCTTGGAGATCCCGGTCGTTTTGTGTTGCCTTGCGTTTTCAACAAAAGTGAAGAATTTACTGCCCTTGCTGATCTCGGGGCCAATATTAATTTGATGCCATTGAGTGTTTGGAAAACACTATCATTGCCCGACCTCACACCAACAAAGATGACTCTTGAACTTGCAAATCGCACTCTCACTTACCCCGTTGGTATAGCCGAAGATGTGTTCATCAAAGTTGGCACATTTACTTTCCCGGTCGACTTTGTCGTTGTTGATTATGAAATGGACCCTCGTATTCCTTTAATACTTGGTCGGCCATTCTTGAGAACCGGACGAGCTTTAGTTGATGTTGCCGAAGGTGAGTTAATCTTAAGAATCGGGAATGATTCACAAGTTTTTAAAATGGGGAAGCTTACAAGCAAATCCTTTGGACGAGAATCAGTGAATATGATTAATGTGCTCGATGATTTTACCATCTACAACAATCCTCTATTCGACTCTTGCATTGATAATCCACTTTTTCAAGATGATGTGGATGATTCTCTCTCCAATTTGGAACCTTCTCCCATTTATGATTCTCCACCGGTCTTTGATTCTTATGATGATGAGTCTAGCTCAGATTCGGATGATTATGATGACCTTACTTCTGAGTATCCCGATCTGCCCACATACGATGATTTTGATGAGGCCGATACTCTTTCGAGCGATTCTTCACATGATGAAGATCCTCCGTCATCCATGCTTAATCCTACTTTGGATGATTACTCTTTTGAGGAAGACTTCTCTACGTTTCTCAACACTTACTTCCCTCATCAGAGTGATGGTCCTCCTTTGGACTTTGAAGATTATCGTCTTGATCCTACTTTGGATTTGAAGAACATTCTTTCAAAGGAGAAGAAACCGGTCGACACCGACATCCGCAGCACATATGATTTAACACCTCTTTGTCCCCCTTCTGAGGACGAGGTTGTGCTTCTTCGCGAATCTTCTTCCCATTCTGTAGAGCCTAAGTGCTATTTTCCCTTAAAGGAAAAGGTGTTCGACCCCGGTATTGAAATCTTTAAGCCATCTCAGTATCCACCTGATGAAATAAAATGAAATATCTTTGGAACTCTTGGAAATCTGCTTGCACCACTTCACCCTTGCTTCCACCGTGCTCCATCGCTGCTTAAGGGAACCTTGCCTACTCTTCTTTGGCTTGCCTTGTTCCCCTTAAGCTTGTGCTATTTGATGGACGAAAACTATGTCTTTGATCCTGGTGGATAAGTTTCATGCTTCTTCCTATGATGATCAAGGTCGAGTCAGGCTCACGACTCGGTAAACAAAAATCAAGCGCTTCTTGGGAGGCAACCCATGCATCTATCTTTTAGCTTTCTTTATCTTAAGTGTAGGGGAGACCCGTTGGTGTTTGCTATTTCCTCTCCTCTCTTAATCAGGGATTCGAGCGCTCAATGATCCACTCTTGATGATTCTTGACGACCCGTGATTCCGTGTTCCCTTCTTCCCGGTTCTATCCTAAACTCTTTTCGATTCACTATTTTATATTTTCTCAATATTAAAATAGGAATCTCTTTAGTTGTCTTTTCCTTAGCGAGATTTAAACAACGTGCACAATGTCCTAAGTGTAGGGGAGTCTACTCCCACATGCTTAAACATTGAGGACAATGTTTATGTTAAGTGTAGGGGGGACTTCTATCGAAGTTAAGTGGCCTTTTCCTTGTATTTGTCCTCATTTTAACCGGAAAATCAATTTTTCGACATTTTTCAAAATTTTTGATCTGTTTTGGTCTATTAGTTTTTCCCTTTGTATAGTTATACCCTCTCCTTATTGGAATAAATTTTTAATAAGGTTGTTTTAATTTTCAAACGTTGTGAATCTTTTGACTCAACCCGAGTTTACTTGTCTAAGTTACTCTAGCTAGTATCCTTAACTTGTTTAAGTCAAGTTTTGCTAGGCTTTTATATAGGGAGCTATAAAACGCGAAAGTCTTAACTCTCACGGGTTAAGAACAAGAACTTTTCGCAAGTTCCTATAATTGATCCTAGAGAGTCGTTTATCAAGGGAACTTTAAAATGCGATTTCTAAACTTGAAAAAGTCTAAGAGTTTGCAAGATCCTATAGACGACTCGAAAACCCAAAACTTTGATTTAATAGGCTAAGCATCCACGAGTCTCATTACTTGAGATTTTAAACTGTGGAGAACGAGAGATGATAGAGCCAATTATAAGTTCGGTATTCTTTCGTAGATTTATGTGAGTTAATTATAAGCCTATTCTCCCATCGCTTGCTAATAAATTTATCTGCAATAAATAAGGTTGTACGATTTGAAAAGTTACTTAGCTTCTAGCCCAAGATCGTTTAAAAGTTGCTCGGTATGGATTAGAGTTCATAGCCAAGGCATAACTTATTGAAGCGGGATACGAAGATTGGCGAGTCCAAAAAGGTCCTAACAAGACATGAGGGCTATATTTTGCTAAAGATCCAAAGTGATGTGAAGAATCATTTATCGAAAATCAATATGAAGGATCGAGACACACGACGAAAAGCAAAAACTCCCCAAAAGTCATGGAGAAGTGTATCTGAAAAGACCCTAACAAGGTATGAGGATAAATAGATCCAAGTCAAAAAGGAGGCGGATCGTTTTATATCAAAGTCCAAAATAAAGATTGGAGAAAAATGAAGAAGTCGTGGTCCAAGTATGAATCTCTCAAAACTTCAAGTGAAGAAATTCCCATTATGAAGATAAGACCATTATTTCATGAACGTCTCTCAAGGTTTGAAGTATGAAGTCGCTGCCAAATATCGGTCCGAGAAAGGTCTCAAATTGCGAAACGAGTTATGCCAAGATATGAACTTTATGAGGTCCCGAGAAGCAGTATTAAAAGATTTTGTCCTTTAGCTAACTATTGATTAAATCATTCACTTTATTTTCGGACTAAATAACTATCGAAATAAGTCAACAATGCATCCTCGTGATCATTCAAGACGACAATAAAATATAAGAGATACACCTAGGAATAAGGGAGTCTAAGTGAGTAATTGTCCCACATGAGTTCGTGTTAGTTTACTAACTTATAATAATAATGATCTCGTTTTTAAGCTTGGTTTGGAGAAAGTGAAAACTTGAGGATGATGATTATTCATGACATTTCCAAAACCCAAGGTATGTGTTTGATTTCTTTACTTTGAATATTTATAATTTTCTATCTCTTTAATAAAGGCCAACGTGGATTGATTATGATAAAAATGTAATCTTGCTTTGTATCTAATGCATTGCATGAGGACATTGCAATGGTCAAGTGTAGGGGATTTGATAGGTGTGTAAACACCCATCCTTTTTACCACTTAATTACAATAATAACCGAGCCAAAACGTGTATTTTATGTCTTTTATGTCGGAATTATGCGTGGTTTGTGTTGTTATTGTAATTTAGGATGAAATTGTGAAAAGTGGAGAAAACACGGGCATTTACGGGCTTTTATTGAAGAAAAAGATGAAAGACGAAGTCAAGAAGTCAAGAGTGCAAAAAGAACGGAAGTCCAAGACAAATTCTGAAGATTTATCGAAGAAAAAGTCAAAAGACTGAAGTTTATCAAAAGCCGAAAAACTCAAGTCTTATTTGTTGAAGAATTAAGAGACGAGTTTAAAGAAATCCCGAGCCAAAAGTCATTAAAGTCCAAGATTAACAAAAGATTAAGAAAGGAAGGACTTAATGGTTCAATTAAGAAGAAATGAAGGAGGGGAAGAAGCTTCCTAATCCTCCCCTATATATAGTCATTAGCATTTAATTTTTTACTCTTGTTGGCTAAGGTGACAATTTGTCTTCTACTTTTTAATTACTTGCTCTTTAAATACATGTCAATTTAAATACTTGTCTTGCACTTTTAATACCTTTAACTTCCAAGTAAGTGTTCTTTAATTTTCTTGTTTTAATCTCTCATTCTTCCTTTCTTTCTATGCTTTAATCATTGTTTACACGCTTATTGTATTGCTTATTTGATTAAAGGTTATGCTTTTATGCTTTTGATTGTTTTGGTTTATTGATTTTTATAGCTTATTTGTGTTCATTTTAAGTTTCTAAAGTTTTTATAAAAGTTATTTTTATATAAAAATTTGTTTTCGTAAATCTTTTTCATTTTGTGTTTTCAAAAGTATTTAAATTTCAGTTTAGTAGCTTTTTCTTATACGTGTTTGCTTAAGATTTTAGGTGTGTGCTTATTTGTTTATAGCTTATTAGTACTAGCTTATCTTGTGTTATTTCCTCCGTATTCCGATCTGATCAATCGGAAAAGGGATTCACATTCCGACCAGCACCCCTTTGCCTGGTCGGAAAAGGGTTTTGACTTTCCGATTTGGGTGTTATTTAGCATTCCGATCAATGGGATTTGTTGGTATTCCGATCAGGAGGTAAGTGACTGCATTCCGATCTGAGTCCATTCTTCACATTCCGATCTGAAGGATTTGTAACATTCCGATTGGGAGGTTTGTAATATTCCGATCAAGGGTAAGTTTGATATTCTGATTTGGGCATTGGTGACAGCAATTCCGATTGGTATTCCGACGACAACATTCCGATCAGGTCAAGGTAGGGCATTCCGATCGGAATATATTCCAATTGGGTATTGTTTTCTATTTTGTCTTGTTTAATTTTTTTAGTTCTCATTTTAATACTTTGTCAAATTTTAATTCTCGTCACGCTTTAATTTTAAATCACTTAATTTCTCGTTATTTTACTTTTCAAAGTTTTAATATTGCACCCTTTATTCTTAATTAGACCTAGATTTATTTTAACGCCATTTTACTTTTACGTCATTTACTTAAATTGTTTTGCACTTTTTATTTAAAATCAACCAAGAATATTTGTTTTACCAATATCAACTGATTCGTACTTTGAACCGGGAATCAATTCGTTAAGATACTGAGAACACGAACTTTAATTTTTATACGGGGTGTCAAAAGCCCAGTATTATTTACATATTCACAAATTAACCAATATGGAAAAGACCTGTGATAATACGACCCATTAGATGGCTCGTTGCATCAGCTTGTGGTGCGCTCCATATGGTCTTCTACCAACGAATCTTTCAATACTCCTCATCAAGCGTCTTTCCCGCAGCTTTTCATTAATCTTGTTTATCAGGTAGCTAGCACTTGTTTCGTACCCTGTGTGCCACCGCACTGTAAGTTGGGGATGCTTCTTGGTTCTGTTGATCTGAATTAATGTGTCCCGAAATTGCTCCAGAGTCCCGTCACTAAACTTGGAGAGTTCTGCTATTCATAGGAATTTCTTCTCACCGGATCCATTCAAGTAGAAAGTGCCTGGAACCGGTTTTGTAGTGCTTGTGTACGGGCTTTTGTCGTGATGAATAGCAGGAACCTTAGTGTATGGAGCAGTGAGGTTCAGCTTCTTTTGATAGCTCTCAACGCCAAGTTGCAAGTCTTCAACTCTCTTCTTTATCACGATGCAACGAGTATACATTCGAAGAGCTGAATTCAGGGCAATGTAGTCTTCAGCGTTCAAGTGTTTGAGTGTGTCTTGAGTCATCAACAGTAACATATCTTCAGTGTCAACAAGAGGAAGATCCGAGAAGTCTCCTTCCATGATGGTATAGGATTTGTCGTCTTCTCTTTTTAATCTGATTTCTGTTATATGATGATAGCCGACTTTGGGTTCAACTTTTACTCCTAAAATAGCCTTGATTCTGAACTTGGATTTTACTGGAGTCTTTGACTTGAAACTTGTAACACCCCAAATTTATACAATTCAATACAGCGGAAGACTCGTTGGTGTTACGTGATAGCACATTACTCACATCATAGACAACGCTTAAAAATCGCGTCGTTTAACAATAAAGCATTTCCATTCATAAATATCAAGTTTACATAGGTCCCAAGTCATTGTATTTCATACAGCTTTTACAAAGCATTTGAATGGAAATTTTAACACCCCCAAATTTACACGCAGCGGAATACATCTTTGGGTGCTAAACAATGATACAACAACACATAATTTATAAAGAACGACTCGAAAAGAGACGTTTTAGATTTATCGTTCCTAAAACATTTGTCAGAGTAGCGTAGTCCCAAGTAATCGTTACCAAAAGATAAGTAAAAACAACATATTAGTTTGTTTTAAAAATGGAACGATAAATAAATCAAAGAGTTTGAACAACATAGCAGTGCACAACTTCATTCTCGTGACCTCCAAGCTTCCACTTCTTGATTACCTGAAATACATGTGAGTAAAACAATCAGCAAAAATGCCGAGTGAATCTATAGGTTTATATAATCATTCTTGAACACAAGCAAAGATTATAAGTTTGTGGCATGCTTAAAGGCAACAAGCATCAAATAATAATTCGCATCAATAATAATAATTGTATATAGCATAAATTGCAATAAGCTCATGGAACCGAGCCCTTAGACACTCCCTTTAGAGGTCTGATAAGACAGGAGATTTATTAATTGTCGTTTACCTCCAGATTATTGGTACATTGCCGTATACCTGACTTCTCAATACAATATGCTCAAACAGTGTGGAGGTCGGGCCTAAGCTTCTATGACAAGTCCACAAAAACTAAACCGGGGCGGCTTCCCCCATAGATCTATTAATTGTACTAGCGGTTAACCCATCATAGGTTAATTAACGGTCCATAATTGAGGTTTTAACAAAGGCAATCACTTAATGCAATTTAAAGGCAACCACGGGTCCATTCATAGAGGGACAAAGCATACCATAAAAATCTTGTGTTCTAAGTTTATAAAACATGTATTCCCCCTCACGGGTTTAAAATCATTTAATAACTAGTATAAAGCGAGGCTATAGACTCACCTTAGCCGATAGTGGTAATGAGACGATTGCCGACGATAGATGTTGCCTTTCAAACACGAGAACCGCAACCTATCAAATGAGGTGAGTTTATTAATAATAGACTCGAGAAATAAACCATACATAAGAATATAAAACTCGACTCATATAATCACGACAAACTCGAGAGAAAACGATACAAGTGATACTATTACACTCTCCTATATATTCATTTTATTATTCTACGCCTTTAATAAAAATATGCCGGAACATACCGAATGTCCAAGCCGTTTTCCCATACTTAGACATATCAACTTTTTATGATACTACTCAGAAAACTCACTTACTATATGTAGAAAGTCCTCCCAAGAGCCCATTAAAAGATTTTACTTATAAAGTTCCCTGCCCGACTCATCTTTGAATCACAAAAATCCGGACAGTTTAGCGACCTTGACTTACGAAACCATTTTGACCATTCTAAACAGCTCCATTTGTAAAACCGCCACTTGATTCTAAAAATAGACTCAAAATACTAAACTTGGAGCCTGAGAACAGCCCTTGAATCATTTTGAAACTCATTTTATAGTCCCCGAGATTCGATCCAAATATTGATAACAATTTTTGGATTGTGTCAACACTCGTCTCCCGGTACACGAAAATCAAACTAGTGTATCTTCCACCTCGTTTGGAGTTGGAAGGCCTACTTTATATCAAATCGAAGCTAACGAAATTCTCTAAAACATAATCCCATAATAACAGCCTCTATTCAGACTTAATGTGACAATCCGTCAATTTACGATTGATATTTTATTCTCAAATATTATTTGAAAATATTATTTTAATGTTACAATATGAACTCACTTATTTTTGGGAAGAAATTTGAATTTACGTCTTGAAGTAGCATCGACTACGTTTCAAACCGGAGGATTCTACGTTACGTGCTTACGTTTACATACACCGTCTTTGGTGACAGTCCGACATTTCAGAAAATAAATTTATCCGTAAATATTATTTTGGAGTTTTAAATTTGTGTTGGTTCATAAACTCACAAATTTACGAGAAGAGATTAGGACTTACGATTTTATTTTAACGTCCTTTTACGATTAAACCGGAAACCTTAGGATTACGTATTTACGTTTTTGAACTCCGTTTTTGTTGAGACAAATTTTATTGGATTCGTTTTGTGACGTTGATTCATAATTTATAAAAACGTTTTTCGTAAAACGACCCGAGGGCACGCAAATCGAGAAAACTAGAATCGAGAAATACCCGTAAACTAGTGAGATGGGACAAAACACATTGTCCCACCCCACTAGCAACGTTGGACGGCACACTTGACACCACACCATGAAGGTGGCATCAAGTTAGCTAGTTTGTTCCAAGTGTAATCTTAGCTTACCCTTTAAGCTTTCAACTTCCCACTTGTTTACACAAAACCACTAGCAACTCCTCATTCCACCATTTCTTACATGCAATCAACACCAAACTCTCTCAAAACTCCTCCCCCTTGCCGTCCAAAATAAAGCAACAAACACCCATTTTGATCTCTTCTAGCCATGAAACACATGTTTACTAGCTCTAATAAGGAGTTATCTTGAAGCCTTGATCATTTGGTGGCTATATTAACATCATTGGAGGTGATTTGCTTGTGTCCTAGGGCTGATTTTCCAACATATGTTCTTGATATTTGGTGGTCTTGGAGTTACTTGTTGTATTCATCAAGTCCTTGTCTTCCAAAAACAAGGAAAACACTTGGTTGGTAAAGAAGATCATCCTCTCCATTTTTCTCTTGTTATTTTATAAAGAACAAATGTATTTTCTTTCATTTTGTATATGTATATGATGTATATATGATGATAAAAATGTTGTGTGGGGATCAAGTGTTGATAGATATGCTTAAAAATGATAATAACTATAAGAAATGAGGTTAAAATCTTGATTATTTAGTTGGCTGTATAAAAACAGTATATAACTAAAACAAGAACTGATAAAATTGCATGGTATGATCCATTTACAGTAAGTACAAGATGTTATACACATGTGAGAGTTGGCCATGCAATGGAATCAAAATAATGAGTGAGATATGATCAAAACAAGTTAGGTGGTCTAATCTGAATAAGCAGTTTTATAGGGACTGTTAAGGCAAGAATATGAAGAACTTGTCACCCAAAAATGAGCTTCTAATTCATTATAGAACTCTAGATATGGTAAAAATGGTGAACATGAAGATAAAAATCAGATTTTTGGAATTAATGTTTATTATTATTATATAAGCACTCACATTTTAATGTATAAAATGTAAAATAAAAACCCACTAACTTATAAAACTTATTTATATAAATATATAAAAGGTTAATTAAATGGATAAATTATATAAATGGTGGAGAAATAATATTTATAAGTAATAAAAACTATAAACTTGATTTTTACGACTTTTTCGGCTATCGCCGTAAAATTAACGTTTTTCGCCAAATAAAACTTAGACGACCAAACCCGTCTAATGTAAAGTTTATAAAAGTCATATACTGATATATAAGTATCTAATACAAGTAAAAAACCGATAAAACCCGAACTATAAGAAATACGGACATTTACGAGCTAATTAAGCATATTGGAATAATAATTGGACTAAATAAGATAAAAACTTGTAAAAAGAACTTATTGGGCTTAACCCATTTGGGCCCAACATGGAAAGTATACATACTGATAAAATAAGTATAACAAGGATTAAAATAAGCTAAAGAACTTATAATAAGCTTATAGGACTTAAAACGTGTAAATAAGTAAAACTAGTAAACTAGTATAAAAGTTATCGACATATAACACTAAAATGAGTAAACGAGAATATATAAACCCACTTGATCATCATATATATATAATCATCATATGTATACATAATTGTTATTTTTATAAAGTCATTGGACATGAGTCTAAGACCGATTATTACTTATATAGGTTTCCGTGATTAAAGCACGTACCGTACGTCCGAATTGCCGATAACCCGCCCTCCCACATCAATGTGAGTTCATAGCCTCGCACTCTTTTAAATGTTTTTATAATTGTTTTATAAACCCGCGAGGGAGATAACATGTTAGTTTTTATAAAATAGGACACCATTTGTCCCGATTGTTTGTTTATTGATTTGGACCCGAATGATTGTATGACCCGATTGTATGACCCGATAAATGATTAAAGGACCCGATAGATGAAATTAAATGGATTATTAAAGTTAGGTTTTGTTACTAAAAGTCCCATTAGCATGAATTGTGAACTACCGGGATTTGGTAGACGCTTATGTATTTAATAGTACTATTTGGGGACGATCACCCCAGTTCGCGCCTTGAAGGTTGATCCCCGTCGTGCCACATTGATTGGTAAGGGAATTTATGTATGAGAAGATTTCCATAGCGTGACCTTTGTGACGACACGCTACTTTAGATGGGCAAAATTGGTATCGGGTTAGCTACCCGTTGTTGATTTAGTAAGGTAACAATGTCATGCGGCTTATAATAATCCAAATTAATGAAATACTAATAGACGCTCCGAATTACGATGTATTGCCTGATTAGCAATACAGGGTCATACTATTGATATTATGTTTGTGTTTTGGTTTTCATAACCATATTCATATAACGGTTTTTTTTATTTTCATACAACGTTATAAGACGTATTGTATGATATTTTTGTGACATTGGCTCGTATAATGATTTTTAAGGCAAATGCCTATATTATGATTTTCGATAAGGATTTGTATAAAACGACTTTGGCTATTTTATGGCCTATTAAAATGATTTGTACAAAATGATTTTCAGTAATAATTTTATATTGATATTATATGGATAGATTTTATTAAACTCTACGAATTCACTCGGCGTTATCGCTGACCTTTTCTTTTAACATATTTTATCTCAGGTACTTGAAGGTAATTCTCAGGAAGACAACAAGAATTCATGGCCCGCACTTAAACAATATTTTCCATTCAAATACTTTGTAAAACTTTGTATGAAATGTAATGACTTGGGACCGATGTAACTTTGATATTTATGAATGGAAATGCTTTATTAATAAACGACGCGATTTTTATGCGTTGTCTATGATGTGAGTAATGTGCTATCCCGTAACACCAACGAGTCTTCCGCTGTATTGAGTTGTATAAATTTGGGGGTGTTACAGTTTGGTACCAGAGCTCTCGTTATAGAGAACGAAAGATTTTTTAAAACCAAGGTTTTGAATAAAACATTTCAAAATCTTTTAATTATAAACGTTTTTCTAAAAATGTCTAAAAATCTTTTGACTATAACGGTGCCGAAGAATTCCCGAGTTACCGACAAGACCAGACTGAGAAGTGTTATTTTAATATATATATAAATTGGATTATATATATATATATATATGATGTAATTTTATTATATGATTGTTTGATGATTATTTTGATATTTATACGAGGTATTTATACGACGTAGATTGTCACAAGAAACCCTAACTCCCCTAGTAAATTAATCGAAGCTATTCTCATAGGAATTCTAGCTATCCTAGATCTAAACCAAGTTGTGGATATTTATGATCCCAACAAATGGTTGATATTCGTAGAAATGTAGATATTAGTTGATTGTGATATTGAAAAAGAATTGGCGAGATTAAATCTGATATCGATGTCATGACGATCTTTCCTTATAGAGTGGAGTTTGACAAAACGTTACCACCTAAAAAGATTTCATCTGATTCGTTGTAATCCAATTCTTAAATTGAAATCGAAAGGGTGAATGTTGCACTTGAGGCTGTTATTGGAACCAGTACCCAAAAGCCTCATGCCACTAATACCTTTCCGAGAAGTCTAGTTGAATGATCAAGTCATTTCATACTAGTGACTCATTTGATAATTGTTGTTGTAAGAGCTATAGGATTGGAAATTAAGTATTGATTCATATCGAGCTTTTATTACTCTATTAAGGTTTATGAATAAGATTGGAAGTATTGGAAAAATGAGGTAGGATATCGAATTGAGTATAAAATTGGTTAAAACTTGAATAAAGTAAAATTTAACCTGTATGGAATATGAGATTGTTAAGAGGGAATCGTTAAGTTCTGTGATTGAATTATAAGGTTTTAAATGATTTTTAGTTTGTGTTAAGTGTTGTTCCTAGACCATTGTCCAATAACGAGGATGCCCAGTGTCCAATAAATAAATTGAAGAAATCTTCTTCTGAATTGAGACCGATGGATCTTCTAGGACATGTGGAACACCTAATGACTCTTGTAGATTAGTATTCATTGTGGTATCTTTTAAAAATCCCTAACTTAACTGAGATATCAGTTGGTAGGATGAGTTCTGAGAATTGTATGACATAGTGACACATAATGTGTTACGGTACAATTTTGACTTATTTGTGATTAATGAAAAGACTACCTTTGATTGCTAAATTCTACATGTATCGATGTTATCTATCGTTTATTGCTTCATCCTAATGTTCGCATTAGTGATGCAACCATTGAGCAAGTACCCATCTCGATTTGAGTTACGTTGTGGATTATTCTTTTGAGTGCCATCGAGATCATGAACCTCATGATTAATTGGCTAAAGCTCATTTCCTATCTTATTGTAGTTAGTTCTTAGTGAACAACTCTTCATCACTTTTCTGCAGATCACTCATTGTTTTTATAAAGTTAAAACAGTATCCCTTGAGGAAAATTGGATTTTCATCACTATATGGATTATTTAAAGTGAGATTTATAAGTGATTGTTATCGAAATGAGGTTGTTTATAAAACACCTTGGAAAACTTAATTGTTTTCAAGATAAAGAAAATCTTTGTAAATTTATTCTTGATTCTTATTAAGCATGAAAATATTTTTATTATAAACATGATGATAAAGTTTTGACGAACTGAGTATTGCATCGTTAATCTTGAAATTGTATATAGTTGCGCGCCTACATACAATTTGGAATGGACCATGCAAGACTGATTAGTAGTCACCATAAAACTGATTAATAAACACTAAATTTCTTTGAAGATTGTGAGAGATTAAAATTTATGAGATCTGCAAGAAGTGAAAAATAGGGACATAATGTTAGGGACACCTACATATGTGCCTGTAGCATCTATTCTTCTGAGTTGAATTTACTCATCTGTGGAATTTGTCTTATTTGACAATTGACAATTCTTTCTTGTCCAATTCTCCCGTAGTGAGATTCTTAGGAAAAATATCTAATTACCGAGTGTTGATACCCGACTGGATGCATCGACGTTCTTATCATTTCTTTTGATTTGATTTCATTTGAATGACCTGGGTAACGATCCGAGGAGCTTTCGAATGCGTACTCAAATTATGAAAACATGGGATATATTCATATTCGTTAAATGTTTTCATTTGTATCAGATTTGAAGTTCTCTCGCATAGATTATGCGTTGACCTTAATCTTTTAATAGTAGTTGTGTATCCTAATATCCCTGAATTTGTGAAGGATTATGAATTATTATTAGTATTTTGAGAAGTTCACATCTTATCGACGGCAATGAAACTGGAAAGTTGATAGTGCCAGTAGAATGGATTGATTGATTATGACATGACAACATTGTCTTAATTGATGGGAACTCGAGTAGAATTCCCCTAAATGATAAGATGTTGATTATCAAAAGTAATCTAAATAATTCTTGATGGATGACCTTATCCCGCATTTAGACTTAAAATTATATCGTGAATGGTTGTGAACTAGTTATAGATATTGTAATATAGAAGAACCTGATATGAATGTATTAAAAGATGTTTATGTTATCTAAACTTTAGGAGGTATTTGTTAATAAACTACCTAGACTTTCGCCATTAAGGCAAGTTGAATTTGGTATTTGATTATATTCTCGGTGCTGCACTTGTGGCTTGTGCACTGTACGTCAGCACCATCTGAATTTAAGGAATTACCGTACAACTGAGAGAGTTGTCGGAGAAAGATTTTATTCTACCAAGCCTGTCATCATGAAGAGCTATGGTGTTATCATTCCTTATAGTTATAGATTACTGTGGCTGAGTAAATTGACAATCGAAAACGAAATCCATAACTCGAAATGGAAGATTTGTTCGATCATTTACAAGGTTCTAGCGTATGTTTTAAAGATTTGACTCACGGCATGGTTATCATCAGCGTCGCGTCCGCGAAAAAGATTATGTATTCCAATCACTACATCCGGTACTTGTAATGAACATTATGAGTTTCACATCGTGACGTTTGGATTGACTAATACACATGTAGCATTCATAAATTTGGTGAATCACGTGTGTAGGCTGTAATTTGATAAATTCATGCTTGTGATCATTAAGGACCATTTGTTTGATTATAAGAATAAGAATGAGTTAACATTTATTTATAGATTGCCCTGAATTGGCCGAACAATGAAACCATGAACCTTAAATATTTAACATAAGATTTAAGACTTAATTATTTACATGATTTAACCGTGTGATTAATAGATAATGGAAGCTATATTGACTTTTCAAAGATTAGAACCATTAACGCTTAGGGATTAAAAACTTAATCCTTTACATAATATGACCGTTGGATTAATAATGGTAAGATGTATGCATATAGACTCTTCAAAAAAAAATTAAGAGCCCTTTTAAGACTTTGGATTTTACCAAAAAGAAAATGCAAATATGTTTTGACAAATGTTTTAACAAAGGACTTTTAAGGGATTATTCCCTTATACACCAATCATTTAACTAAACTCCTGTTTAGGGGTAAATGATTATGTATACCTCAAGACAACTTAAGAAGGATTGAGGAAATCATTTAAACCATGACTTGAAATTTGAAACGATACATTTTGCTTTTCGAACTAAGAAAACTTTGACCAAAGTATAAACAAAGGTTTTTCGAACATTTACGAATCTTATTAAATATTTTTGATAAATCAACAAAAATCTTGTTAATTAAATCCAAATTTATTTTGAACATTTTATATAATTGGTCGAACTAAGAAATTTAAAACTTTTACGTTTACGCTTCATAAAAATTAACTAATAATTATTTAATTAATTATAATAATTATCGACGCTTTAGACGTCGGATTGAGTAAACGGATAAAAATGATAGTTGAGAAGAAACTAAAACTTAGAAAATGTGAAGAAAGAATTTTGAATAAATACGGTTATGATACTCATTTCATCAGGAAAGTGAACGTAATTACTGACGCATAATATAGAAAGAATATCTGAGTGAATTGTGGACATGATAATTATATCATCATGAGAAGTGAATATAGACACCGGCGTATTATGTAGAAAAGATAAAGAACAAGTTGGGACATATTCCTTAATAATGAAGGTGCAACATAAATTGCTGAACGATATAGAAATAAACAATGTTTGTAAAAAGGATAATATAAATAGTGAAAGGTTTCACGGCTAGTGTGAACCATTAGAGTTGAGAAGCCGATAGCGTTAAATGTTTTAAAGGCCACTTGTGGTTGCCTAAATATGGAGATTGTGAGATATAGTTATGTTGGAATTTGTAAGTATAAGTATTCTATTTATGTCATTGATGACTAAAAATATCTTTGTCTGAAGAAGTTGTACTGATGGCAATTATGAAGGCAGACATCGCCTCATACATTAGTAAACGTTTAAGTATTGCAAAGGTCATCATCTGAATTTGATTCGATTTGGGTCATCGTCGACAGACTGACCAAATCTGCTAATATCATTCTCGTTAATGATAGAATCTTGATGAAGAAATAGACTCTTTTATTTAAAGGAGTTATGTAAACATAGTGTGCCTGTATCGATAATCTATATATCAAGATCCTCGCTTCGCATCGAATTTCTAGAGATTTGCTCAGAAGTCATTGAGAACGAACCTTGATGAGAGTACTATGTACCACCCCAAATCGAAGGGACGAGGTAAAGTAACGATACAAAGTAATATAAGTGTTGTTTTATGTTTGAATGATTTGCCTTTGGTAATAGACCGTATAATCGCTTTCCTTTGGAAGGATTATCATTGATAATCATCGTATTAGGATCGAGATCGAATCTTGTTAGGATCTAAATATTAGAGCTTCTGTAAGCAGGAGTTGAGATGAAGACACTCGACATACACCCATTGTGAGTTGGACATGTCTTTTAGGTTTAAGGTTTCCTATGATGGCAAACCTAACCTTGCAAAATACCTGACCCGCGAGATCTGAAATGATTATTGAAAATAGGATCTGATTATTGACTGCCGGTAGTGGGCAAGAGGTTATGTGAATATGAAATGTAGATCTTGAAGTGCCAAATGGGTAGCGAAGTTATGCCACAATTTTAACCTTGGAAAAATGAATTCATGATCTGACAAATCATGGGATATAAGTCCCCGTTGTATGGGACCATTGAGATGATGTAAGAAGATTGGTTTGAAAGGCATACAAGCTAGATCTACCCTAGGACTTCAAGAACTGCGTAAATTATGTTTCGTAATTCGAACTTGATGGAATATCTATCAAGTGAAAATCTGATTGTTCTTAGTAAAGCTTAGATCGGGTAAAATTTGCATTCATCAAAAACCCGTGAACATCATGAATAGAGAAAGTAAGTCAACATTAAGCCTGATCTTATTCCCGTAGTTATGTTTGATGAAACTCGCGTATTGTAATGAATTGCACTTGTGAGAAAGGACCGAATGTGGAGGAAATACCCACATGGCTTTAACTCTATAAGAAGAGAGTAGTAAGATGATCTTTGAGGACAAAGATCCTCTTTAGGGGTAAATGCTGTGACAATCCGTCAATTTACGATTGATATTTTATTCTCAAATATTATTTGAAAATATTATTTTAATGTTACAATATGAACTCACTTATTTTTGGGAAGTAATTTGAATTTACGTCTTGAAGTAGCATCGACTACGTTTCAAACCGGAGGATTCTACGTTACGTGCTTACGTTTACATACACCGTCTTTGGTGACAGTCCGACATTTCAGAAAATAAATTTATCCGTAAATATTATTTTGGAGTTTTAAATTTGTGTTGGTTCATAAACTCACAAATTTACGAGAAGAGATTAGGACTTACGATTTTATTTTAACGTCCTTTTACGACTAAACCGGAAACCTTAGGATTACGTATTTACGTTTTTGAACTCCGTTTTTGATGAGACAATTTTTATTGGATTCGTTTTGTGACGTTGATTCATAATTTATAAAAACGTTTTTCGTAAAACGACCCGAGGGCACGCAAATAGAGAAAACTAGAATCGAGAAATACCCGTAAACTAGTGAGATGGGACAAAACACATTCCCCCACCCCACTAGCAATGTTAGACGGCACACTTGACACCACACCATGAAGGTGGCATCAAGTTAGCTAGTTTGTTCCAAGTGTAAGCTTAGCTTACCCTTTAAGCTTTCAACTTCCCACTTGTTTACACAAAACCACTAGCAACTCCTCATTCCACCATTTCTTACATGCAATCAACACCAAACTCTCTCAAAACTCCTCCCCCTTGCCATCCAAAATAAAGCAACAAACACCCATTTTGATCTCTTCTAGCCATGAAACACATGTTTACTAGCTCTAATAAGGAGTTATCTTGAAGCCTTGATCATTTGGTGGCCATATTAACATCATTGGAGGTGATTTGCTTGTGTCCTAGGGCTGATTTTCCAACATATGTTCTTGATATTTGGTGTTCTTGGAGTTACTTGTTGTATTCATCAAGTCCTTGTCTTCCAAAAACAAGGAAAACACTTGGTTGGTAAAGAAGATCATCCTCTCCATTTTTCTCTTGTTATTTTGTAAAGAACAAATGTATTTTCTTTCATTTTGTATATGTATACGATGTATATATGATAATAAAAATGTTGTGTGGGGATCAAGTGTTGATAGATATGCTTAAAAATGATAATAACTATAAGAAATGAGGTTAAAATCTTGATTATTTAGTTGGCTGTATAAAAACAGTATATAACTAAAACAAGAACTGATAAAATTGCATGGTATGATCCATTTACAGTAAGTACAAGATGTTATACACATGTGAGAGTTGGCCATGTAATGGAATCAAAATAATGAGTGAGATATGATCAAAACAAGTTAGGTGGTCTAATCTGAATAAGCAGTTTTGTAGGGACTGTTAAGGCAAAAATATGAAGAACTTGTCACCCAAAAATGAGCTTCTAATTCATTATAGAACTCTAGATATGGTAAAAATGATGAACATGAAGATAAAAATCAGATTTTTGGAATTAATGTTTATTATTATTATATAAGCACTCACATTTTAATGTATAAAATGTAAAATAAAAACCCACTAACTTATAAAACTTATTTATATAAATATATAAAAGGTTAATTAAATGGATAAATTATATAAATGGTGGAGAAATAATATTTATAAGTAATAAAAACTATAAACTTGATTTTTACGACTTTTTCGGCTATCGCCGTAAAATTAACGTTTTTCGCCAAATAAAACTTAGACGACCAAACCCGTCTAATGTAAAGTTTATAAAAGTCATATACTGATATATAAGTATCTAATACAAGTAAAAACCGATAAAACCCGAACTATAAGAAATACGGACATTTACGAGCTAATTAAGCATATTGGACTAATAATTGGACTAAATAAGATAAAAACTTGTAAAAGATCTTATTGGGCTTAACCCATTTGGGCCCAACGTGGAAAGTATACATACTGATAAAATAAGTATAACAAGGATTAAAACAAGCTAAAGAACTTATAATAAGCTTATAGGACTTAAAACGTGTAAATAAGTAAAACTAGTAAACTAGTATAAAAGTTATCGACATATAACACTAAAATGAGTAAACGAGAATATGTAAACCCACTTGATTATCATATATATATATAATCATCATATGTATACATAATTGTTATTTTTATAAAGTCATTGGACATGAGTCTAAGACCGATTATTACTTATATAGGTTTCCGTGATTGAAGCACGTACCGTACGTCCAAATTGCCGATAACCCGCCTTCCCACATCAATGTGAGTTCATAGCCTCGCACTCTTTTAAATGTTTTTATAATTTTTTTATAAACCCGCGAGGGAGATAACATGTTAGTTTTTATAAAATAGGACACCATTTGTCCCGATTGTTTGTTTATTGATTTGGACCCGAATGATTATATGACCCGATTGTATGACCCGATAAATGATTAAAGGACCCGATAGATAAATTAAATGGATTATTAAAGTTAGGTTTTGTCACTAAAAGTCCCATTAGCATGAATTGTGAACTACCGGGATTTGGTAGACGCTTATGCATTTAATAGTACTATTTGGGGACGATCACCCCAGTTCGCGCCTTGACGGTTGATCCCCGTCGTGCCACATTGATTGGTAAGCGAATTTATGTATGAGAAGATTTCCATATCGTGACCTTTGTGACGACACGCTACTTTAGATGGGCAAAATTGGTATCGGGTTAGCTACCCGTTGTTGATTTAGTAAGGTAACAATGTCATGCGGCTTATAATAATCCAAATTAACGAAATACTAATAGACGCTCCAAATTACGATGTATTGCCTGACTAGCAATACAGGGTCATACTATTGATATTATGTTTGTGTTTTGGTTTTCATAACCATATTCATATAACGGTTTTTTTTTATTTTCATACAACGTTATAAGACGTATTGTATGATATTTTTACGACATTGACTCGTATAATGATTTTTAAGGCAAATGCCTATATTATGATTTTCGATAAGGATTTATATAAAACGACTTTGGCTATTTTATGGCCTATTAAAATGATTTGTACAAAATGATTTTCAGTAATAATTTTATACTGATATTATATGGATGGATTTTATTAAACTCTACGAATTCACTCGGCGTTATCGCTGACCTTTTCTTTTAACATATTTTATCTCAGGTACTTGAAGGTAATTCTCGGGAAGACAACAAGAATTCATGGCCCGCACTTAAACAATATTTTCCATTCAAATACTTTGTAAAACTTTGTATGAAATGTAATGACTTGGGACCGATGTAACTTTGATATTTATGAATGGAAATGCTTTATTAATAAACGACGCGATTTTTATGCGTTGTCTATGATGTGAGTAATGTGCTATCCCGTAACACCAACGAGTCTTCCGCTGTATTGAGTTGTATAAATTTGGGGGTGTTACACTTAAGATTTCCGAAAATGCCTCTAAACCTACTGCCCAAAAATAATCTTTCAAAACAACATCAAATCACTATTTTGACCCATTTTAACAATTCTTATGCTTCTAATATTACCATTTGATCATTTTAAACAACTCCAGATAAGCATAGATCACTTGAATGTTCCATCTTACCAAAACTCAAATTGAAAACACATACATGCAACCACTCAAAATTCAATAAAATAATAATAAACACAACATACAACATCAAAATGGATCAAACATGGTAGAAATTTTCTTGAGAAATAAATGTTAATGCATGTTGATAAAATTAGGCTCAAAAGACTCACATTTGAATTTCTAGGATGGGACTTAGCTTAATTTTCCATGAATCAAACTAAAAATAAAATTGATGATGAATTTGTATGGTTGGTGTTGGATGGAAATCCCAAAAAGAAAGAAGAGAAATGTTGATTTCTTTTTTTTAATGAAGGAAATGAAAGAGAGTTAGTGGAATTTATATATATAGTGTAGGTAGGGTGTAATTTGCAAATATTGAATAGTTTTGTACTAAAGTGTAACATTTAAGTTTAAAAAAAATACGAGAAATGACTATTAGTCAATTTTATAAATATTAACGGGACTCGGGTTTCGTAAAAATACTTTTTTTTTAAGTTTAAACGCACACGAAAAATAATAATATAATGACTCGATACGTAATTAAAATGATATCGTCGAAATTGAATATCGAAACGATCGATAATAAAATATAAAATTTTAGGCATCCGTCGGTATCGCGATCACTAGTAGTCCTCGTTACTCGTCAAAATATTAAAATATAATATTTAATATCGGTTTCAACTTAAACCGTTAAACATAATAATATTTAACGTTATAAAATACTTCAAAATAATTGAAAGTAGAATTAAATTATGACCTTATTTTTACGGGTTTTACATCCTCACCACCTTAAGGGAGCGACGTCCCGGCGCTCAACTCGCCTCATACACGAGTTGTTCACTACCCGGAAGGATGACGACATTCCTTAATAATAAGTCCTTATGTTCCCACGTGAATCTCGATCCACGATCTCCACTGGTTCTTTTACAAAACGCAACTTGTCGTCAAGTGGTATCTCACCAAAAAGGAATAAATAAATCCTTATCCACCAGTCACTCCGTCAAGTTCGACACATGAAAATTTTATGAATCACACGAAGCTCATTCGACGACAAGAATAGGTGACAGGATTTTCGGGTAAGTCCAGTTAAGAGGAAAGTTGCAAATTAAAGGATATCCATCGGCCGGATAGCCATGGACACACATCAAAAGAACTAGCAAGAAAAACATTTTCGTCATCGAAGGGTGCTCACACGCGGGTCCCTCTCAAAAGATAATACAAAGACACCATCTCACTTTCGCCAACGCGCATTAAAGTCTCAATAAACATCGTCGTTGAAAGTCAAAAAGATAATACATATTATGTGCTCTACATGATCGGACGTCATCGGATGATGCCGCCTCAAGTTCTCACAACTTACGATCATTTGACGAGATCACACACCATATAAGTACATAAAAGAAAAGGTCGAACATAAACATCGATTATAGATCTCCATCGTTAATCATCGAGAAAACCTTGAACGAACCCTTGATAATAACTACTTGATCTCAAGAGTCTTTCCACTTGCGGTGTCGGCTATACTCCTCGAGGTCGTAACGAATTTATTAACTCCATTCATTAAGAGATTCGGTCCTCAATCATTCCACAAGTACACGCATAAATCCTGGTGACACTTATCGTTTCTTCTTATACACTGCTTCCCGAGATTCATTTTAAACTCAGAATAAAATAGTGATCTTCAATACGAGGAACAGAACGAGATAAAAATAAATTCAATAAACGCATAAACGGGCAAGATGTGGTAAAATGATTTAAGGCTGACGATCGACAAGGGATCTCGAATCACGTAACCGTAAAACATAATAATTCACAATACT
Organism: Glebionis coronaria; assembly: GCA_025667525.1. NCBI lineage: Eukaryota > Viridiplantae > Streptophyta > Magnoliopsida > Asterales > Asteraceae > Glebionis > Glebionis coronaria. Next base: position 277,878,771 of record CM046875.1, on the reverse strand, counting down.
AGAAAAATGAGAGCGAAGAATGAATTAAATATTAACATTAAAATAACGTTTGTCACAATTATCCGTCCCGGATATGGTATTACCTTAAAACTCAATTGAGATACTTTCTTGATAAAGATGATATATTAAAGATAGAAGTTAAAGAACTTTATAATTTATTTTGGTTGTCTTAAGAATCTTTGAAAGAATGACATGAATTTATTAATTAAACTCATATTGATGGTTACAATTAGAAAATATAAGTTCCAAATTAAATCACTATTAGGAATATAAATTAAACCGGTAATTTCATTACATTTAAAGTAAAGTATGATAAGTCAATTACTTCAAAAGATAGAACATAATTTCATTTTAAACATTAGTTTTAGTTATACAGAATATGATGTATAAATATGACCTTTTTCTTATGATAGTTATTTCGATAATTCAAAATCATTGGAAAATATATAACAGTTCCATGAAAATTTTATAATACGTTGTAAAAGTTCATAAAGGTGTTTATTATTTCAAAATAAACATGGGGTATATTCGGGTTTCGAAATGTGACAAGATAACAAACGAATACGTATGGAAATAATTGTCAACAATTAGTACGAAATCAACGGTACAAAACAGGACGAAGCAAATGTCGTATGAATTCTTAAAGAGAATAATAAAATAAAGGCGTCGATGGTAAGACGATAAAAAAACAGTAGATTAAACAAGTTGTAAACTTTGTTAGTGCGGTCGGTGGTGCACCAACATCAGCTCGTTAACTTAGCGGTGGTCGATACACGGTCTGAGATAAGATCCATACAAAAAAATTTAATAGAATAAAATTCCTAATAATCACTTGTAATTAAAATAAACCAAATGAACGATGTTAGTGTTTAAAGAGAGAAGTCAAAGCATGGTTCACACGAGTGGATTTCAAGACAAGCGGGAGTGACGGATGTCATCTCGGATATACGGAAATCACTCTAGTGATAATTCATTATTCACGTGCGGAGACATTCCAAAGATCTATAGAATCGCATAAAGAAAATTGGACGAGAAGGAAGGATAAAACATCAAGACTTTCAAGTTAGTTACGAGATAGGATGAAGTAACAAGTAGGAAAACGATCGTTGAGTGAAAACGTACTTATAAGCGCGCAATTCGTTCAACAAAAGGGTAAGAAAACGTATGCAGATGCATAGAAATTGCGCTACTTGCATAAAATATAAAGGTTTTTGAAACTTCTTTTCACTTTATTTCATTTTATTTAACTTTTTCATAAATACAAGTATAAAGTTGATTATTATCAAGATTTTTAAGGTGACTACTATTCAGCCTAGCATGGCTCCTTCTAAATTAGACATAGGTGATCAGGCCATGTATAATTTAGGAATAGCAATGCAATGCTCAGTTTCGTCGAAAAGTATTACGTTTCTTATGTTTATATTTAAACCATGCCATTTGAAAAATTGAATTTTAAAAATAGTTTATAATTTTATAGGATACAAGTAATTTGTGAGATACTCAATAAGCAACTTTTAATATTGAGAAAAGTATTTTATAAGACCAAAGTAAAAACAATTGGTGAAAATAATCGTAAAACAATATCATAATTATTTATAAGGTGACATTATGACAACGTATAAAGTAGCCAATGGTTTGCAAAAAGTGGCAAATAGTAGCTCATAAAACAACCAATGAAATGGTTACAAGTTGTTAAGTTTTTAAAGGGTTATAAGGTTTAGACGAAAACGCCATGAGACACGTGATGAGAATGTCGAAGAAGAATGTGAAGGCAAAACTTCAAAACTCAACCCGAATCAGTTGAAGGTTAGAAGAAAATAAAAATAAAATAACATCGAATGACAAATGAGTCATATATATAAAAAGAGTAAATCAATCGATATGTGTATTCTATGTAAGACACTCGACACAACATGCTTTTTAGAAAGTATATTATTCATTTTCAAATTACACCATTAATCCGGTTATTGCTAATCCTGTAATGTTTCTATTTTTAATCATTTTCACATGCAACTAGTATTAGTTAGTTGTAAAATAATATTCGTTAAAATTTTACGATCTCAAATGAACTCAAAACTTCTTAGAAACGTTTAAAACCCATGTTCTGAATTTTTCTATCAGATTTAACTTTTAATATGAGCCGATTAATTGACCCGATAAACGACATCTCCAAGACTCGGAGTCTAAAACATTTTGATACAAAACGACGTTTCAGACGACTTTTTAGTTTTACTCGAGACGTGAAACCCAATATAAAATGACTAAAATACCCCTGCAAGTTCTGTGCAGGTTTGACTATTTTATTTTAAAAAAAACGCAGGCTCTACTTTTAAGTTGTGACCTGTTCATACTGCCCCATGCAGTTTCTCCATTAAATGTATTTTTCGACACTTCCTAACGGCTCAAAAAAATATATACACACATGTCTTGTGGATTTTACAACAATGAAAAATAAATCTCATAATGAGCATCAAATAAAAATATAGCATAATGAATGACAGAAGATGCTTCAAGGTATCCAACACGAAATTTAGGAAGCAAAACGGTGAAAGACGTTCGTAATTTAGATTTCAAGGTGCAATGTAGGAAATTCTTCTTGGTGCCACGATTCTCCAAAAACACCAAAACATAACGAGAAAAGTATGGAACATTCATAGGTTGCGTTCCGAGAGCAAGAAGGTTAATGAAAAACAAATGATAAAATTTTATAGAAGTAAAATCGTATTCCAATCTAGCGCCATAATCAAGACGATGATTTATAAAATGAAGATGACGTTACCGAGATATAAGCGAACAATACACTTCGGAGTCGATACATATAAATGTCAATAAGTTAAATCTTCGCATGCCGTGTAAAACGGTGATAATAATCAACAAAATATTATGAAAAACCATGATATTATTCAACACGATTATAAGAACTGTTTCAAAATGTGTGACTCACACAATAGCGGTTAGTCTATTCCAAAGACACATTGAGCTACACAATGGTCTAGAAATTACGTTTCAAGACGTCTAAACACAAACAGTCCGAAGACGCTTTGGATATCTATATAGATATCTCAAAGGGTTAAGCAATAAAAGTAACGCGCGCAGATGAAGGTATGTAAGGTCATAATATAAAATTTGCAATAAAAGCAATTTAAATAGTTCAAAAATAAATACAGAAAGATCTTGAAAATTCAATGTATTTATTTAAGTTAATCATTAATAAATGATAAACTTTTATCGAAAAGTTTAACGACATAAATATATATCGATAAAGGATTATAATATTTATTTAGAAATACTTAGCAATAAGGCATACATAATAATGTATACTAAAGTTGTAATCCCAAAAGTAGCTTGAACCTGAAGTCACGCGAAATCATGTGCACCGACTCTTTGAAAAATAAAACCGACAGTTATAGTTTAGGTTTTCAGAAAAAGACCTAGTTCTCTATAACTCATGGCTCTGGTACCAATCTTTAACACCCCCAAATTTACACGCAGCGGAATACATATTTGGGTGCTAAACAATGATACAACAACACATAATTTATAAAGAACGACTCGAAAAGAGACGTTTTAGATTTATCGTTCCTAAAACATTTGTTAGAGTAGCGTAGTCCCAAGTAATCGTTACCAAAAGATAAGTTAAAACAACATATTAGTTTGTTTTAAAAATGGAACGATAAATAAATCAAAGAGTTTGAACAACATAGTAGTGCACAACTTCATTCTCGTGACCTCCAAGCTTCCACTTCTTGATTACCTGAAATACATGTGAGTAAAACAATCAGCCAAAATGCCGAGTGAATCTATAGGTTTATATAATCATTTTTGAACACAAACAAAGATTATAAGTTCGTGGCATGCTTAAAGGCAACAAGCATCAAATAATAATTCGCATCAACAATAATAATTGTATATAGCATAAATTGCAATAAGCTCATGGAACCGAGCCCTTAGACACTCCCTTTAGAGGTCTGATAAGACAAGAGATTTAATAATTGTCGGTTACCTCCAGATTATTGGTACATTGCCGTATACCTGACTTCTCAATACAATATGCTCAAACAGTGTGGAGGTCGGGCCTAAGCTTCTATGACAAGTCCACAAAAACTGAACCTGGGCGGCTTCCCGCATAGATCTATTAATTGTACTAGCGTTTAACCCATCATAGGTTAATTAACGGTCCATAATTGAGGTTTTAACAAAGGCAATCACTTAATGCAATTTAAAGGCAACCACGGGTCCATTCATAGAGGGACAAAGCCTACCATAAAAATATTGTGTTCTAAGTTTATAAAACATGTATTCCCCCTCGCGGGTTTAAAATCATTTAATAACTAGTATAAAGCGAGGCTATAGACTCACCTTAGCTGATAGTGGTAATGAGACGATTGCCGACGATAGATGATGCCTTTCAAACACGAGAACCGCAACCTATCAAATGAGGTGCGTTCATTAATAATAGACTCGAGAAATAAGCCATACATAAGAATATAAAACTCGACTCATATAATCATGACAAACTTGAGAGAAAACGATACAAGTGATACTATTACACTCTCCTATATATTCATTTTATTATTCTACGCCTTTAATAAAAATCTGCCGGAACATACCGAATGTCCAAGCCGTTTTCCCATACTTAGACATATCAAATTTTTATGATACTACTCAGAGAATTCACTTACTATATGTAGAAAGTCCTCCCAAGAGCCCATTAAAAGATTTTACTTATAAAGTTCCCTGTCCGACTCATCTTTGAATCACAAAAATCCGGACAGTTTAGCGACCTTGACTTACGACACCATTTTGACCATTCTAAACAACTCCATTTGTAAAACCGCCACTTGATTCTAAAAATAGACTCAAAATACTAAACTTGAAGCCTGAGAACAGCCCTTGAATCATTTTGAAACTCATTTTATAGTCCCCGAGATTCGATCCAAATATTGACAACAATTTTCGGATTGTGTCAACACTCGTCTCCCGGTACACGAAAATCAAACTAGTGTATCTTCCACCACGTTTGGAGTTGGAAGGCCTACTTTATATCAAATCGAAGCTAACGAAATTATCTAAAACATAATCCCATAATAATAACCTCTATTCAGACTTAAGATTTCCGAAAATGCCTCTAAACCTACTGCCCAAAAATACATCTTTCAAAACAACATCAATTCACTATTTTGACCCATTTTAACAATTCTTATGCTTTTAATATTACCATTTGATCATTTTAAACAACTCCAAATAAGCATAGATCACTTGAATGTTCTATCTTACCAAAACTCAAATTGAAAACACATACATGTAACCACTCAAAATTCAATAAAATAATAATAAACACAACATACAACATCAAAATGGATCAAACATGGTAGAAATTTTCTTGAGAAATAAATGTTAATACATGTTGATAAAGTTAGGCTCAAAAGACTCACATTTGAATTTCTAGGATTGGACTTAGCTTAATTTTCCTTGAATCAAACTAAAAATAAAATTGATGATGAATTTGTATGGTTGGTGTTGGATGGAAATCCCAAAAAGAAAGAAGAGAAATGTTGATTTCTTTTTCTTTTAATGAAGGAAATGAAAGAGAGTTAGTGGAATTTATATATATAGTGTAGGTAGGGTGTAATTTGAAAATATTGAATAATTTTGTACTAAAGTGTAACATTTAAGTTTAAAAAAATACTAGAAATGACTATTAGTCAATTTTATAAATATTTACGGGACTCGGGTTTCGTAAAAATATTTTTTTTAAAAGTTTAAACGCACACGAAAAATAATAATATAACGACTCGATACGTAATTAAAACGATATCGTCGAAAATATTGAATATCGAAACGATCGATAATATAATATAAAATTTTAGGCATCCGTCGGTATCGCGATCACTAGTAGTCCTCGTTACTCGTCAAAATATTAAAATATAATATTTAATATCGGTTTCAACATAAACCGTTAAACATAATAGTATTTAATGTTATAAAATACTTCAAAATAATTGAAAGTAGAATTAAATTATGACCTTATTTTTACGGGTTTTACAAAAATTATTATTTAAGTGCGGGCCATGAATTCTTGTTGTCCTCCAGAGAATTACCTTCAAGTACCTGAGATAAAACATGTTAAAAGAAAAGGTCAGCGATAACGCCGAGTGAATTCATAGAGTTTTAATTAAATCCATCAATATAACATCGGTATAAAATTATTACAGAAAATCATTTTGTACAAACCTTTGTAATGGGCCATAAAATAGCCAAAGTCATTTTATACAAATAATTATCAAAAATCATAATATAGGCTTTTGCCTTCAAAATCATTATACGAACTATTGTCGTAAAAACATCATACAATACGTTTTATAACGTTGTATAGAGTTAAATAAAAACCGTTATATGATATGGTTATGAAAAACCAAAACACAAACATAATATCAATAGTAAGACCTCGTATTGCTAGTCAGGCAATATATCGTAATTTAGTGCGTATAGCAGTATTTCGTTATTTTTGGATTATTATAAGCCGCATGACATTGTTACCTTACTATAACCAACAACGGGTAGCTAACCCGAAACTCAATTTTCCCATCTAAATTAGCGTGTCGTCACAATAATCACGCTTGTGTAAATCTTCTCATACATAAATTCGCTTACCAATCAATGTGGCACGACGGGGATCAACCGTCAAGGCGTGAACTGGGGTGATCGTCCTCAAATAGTACTATTATATGCATAAGCGTCTACCAAATCCCGGTAGTTCACAATTCATGCTAATGGGACTTTTAGTGACATAACCTAAATTTAATAATCCATTTCATTTCATCTATCGGGTCATATAATCATTCATCGGGTCATACAATCATTCGGGTCCAAATCAATAAACAAACAATCGGGACAACTAGTGTCCTATTTCATAAAAACTAACATGTTATCTCCCTCGCGGGTTTATAAAACATTTCATAAAAACATTTAAAAGAGTGCGAGGCTATGAACTCACGTTAATGTGGAAAGCGGGTTATCGGCAATTCGGATGTACGGTACGTGCTTCAATCACGGAAACCTATATAAATAATAATCGGTCTTAGACGCTTGTCCAGTGACTTTATCAAATAACAATTATGTATACATATGATGATTTTATATATATGATGATGATCAAGTGGGTTTATACATTCTCATTTACTCATTTTAGTGTTATGTATTGGTAACTTTTATACTAGTTCACTAGTTTTAATTATTTACATGTTTTAGGTCCAATAAGCCTATTATAAGTACATTAACTTGTATTAATCCATTTTATACTTTTATTATCAGTATTATACTTTACATGTTGGGCCCAAGTGGGTTAAGCCCAATAAGTAAATTTATAAATGTTTAGCCCATTTAGTTGGATTAATAGTCCAATAATGTTAACTTAGCCCGTTAATGTCCGTATGTTATATAGTTCGGGTTTTATCGGTTTTTACTTGTATTAAGTACTTATATATCAGTATATGACTTTTAAAAAGTTTACATTAGACGGGTCCGACCGTCTAAGTTTTATTTGACAAAAACGTTAATCTTTCGGTTTTAGCCGAAAAGACGTAAAACTTAGTATATAGTTTTTATAACTTATAAGACTTAACAAACTACCATTTTTATATAATGTCTATTTATTTATCCTTATGCATATTTATATAAATGAAATATATAAGTTAGTGGGTTTTAATTCACATTTTATACTATTTATTTGTGTGCTTATATAATAATATTAAACTTTAATTTCAAATCAGTCCTAGAAATCTAGTTTACTAAAATGATCATATCTAGGGTTCTACATAGAGATAGAACCCCAAATTTTTATCACAGAAACTACATGATATGTGCTTCATTTTATTCCTTTAAAGCTACTGATGAATCAACTTCTAAATATTTTAATAAATTCGTCCAAAACAGTGTAGGCAGATTTGCACTCTAAACTTGTTTTGATCATATCTCACTCATTTTTATGATTCCATTGTATGGCCAACTCTCACATGTATATAGCACCTAATACTTACTGTATATTGATTCCACTTTACCATTTTATCTGTTTATCATTTGGTTACTTACTGTTTTTATATAGCCATCTTATTAAGCAAGATTTAACCATTTTTACATGTGGTTTTTCCATCTTTTTACCCATGTTTATCAAATCTATCAACACCAAATCCCCATATAATATTTTTAATCATCATTCATCATCATATACATATACATAAATAAAGAAAATACAAGATTACATAATCAAAATAACAAGAGGATAGGAAGAACAATCTCTCTACCACCAAGGTTGTGTAGTTTATGATCAAGGCTTGGATTTTTGATGGCAAAACTTGTGATAGATCAACACCAATCTTCAAGACCACCAATACTTGTAAACTTCTTGTAGAAATCAACCCTTGAACATCACCAAATCACCATCTTGGATGTTAGAATCACCTCCAATCTTCAAGGCTTCAAAGGAGCATCATCATGTGTATGAATAACACATGATTTTATGGCTAAAATAGATCAAATAAGGGTTGTTGCTGGTGATTTTGGGACGAAAATGAGAGAGGGAGGAAGGGAGGATGAGTGGTTTTGTATGTGTAAATAAAGAAATGGTTTCTAGGAAATGGTTTTGTGGTTTGGTGTAGCTTACATGTTAAGCTTAGCTAACAAGTGTAACTTGTTAGTTATAATTTAACACATCATGAGATGTGGTGGCATACTTTGGCCTTCCCATGTTAGTGGGGTGGGGCAAAACTTGTTTTGTCTAATCCCACTAATTTACGGGTATTCCTCGATTCTAGTTTCCTCGATTTGCATGCCCTCGGGTCGTTTTACGAAAAATGTTTTTATAAATTATGAATAAACGGCACAAAACGAATCTAATAAAAATTGTCTCATCAAAAACGGAGTTCGAAAACGCAAATACGTAATCCAAAGGTTTCCGGTTTAGTCGTAAAGGACGTTAAATTATTCATGTAAGTCCTAATCTCTTCTCGTAAATTTGTGAGTTTATGAACCAACACAAACTTAAAATCCCAAAATAATATTCACGGATAAATTTATTTTCTAAAATGTCGGACTGTCACCAAAGACGGTGTATGTAAACGTGAGCACGTAACGTAGAATCCTCCAGTTTAGACGTAGTCGATGCTACTTCAAGACGTAAATCCAAATTACTTCCCAAAAGTAAGTGAGTTCATAATGTAACATTAAAATAATGTTTTTAAATAATACTTGAGAATAAAATATCAACCATAAATTGACGGATTGTCACAGCATTTACCCCTAAACAGGATCTTTGTCCTCAAAGATCATCTTATCTTACTACTCGCTTCTTATATAGTTAAAGCCATGTGGGTATTTCTTCCACATTCGGTCTTTTCTCACAAGTTTAATTCATTACAATACGCGAGGTTCATCAAACATAACTACGGGAATAGGATCAGGCTTAATGTTGACTTACTTTCTCTATCCATGATGTTCACGGGTTTTTGATGAATACAACTTTTCGCCGATCTAAACTTTACTAAGAAACAATCAGATTCTCACTTGATAGACATTTCATCAAGTTCAATATACGAAATATAATTCACGCAGCTCTTGAAGTCCTGAGGTGGATCTAGCTTATATGCCTTTCAAACCAACTTTTACATCATCTCTATGGTCCCATACTACGGGGACTTATTTCCCATGATCTTTCAGATCATTTATTCGTTTTTCCAAAGTAAATTTTTTTGGCATAACTTCGCTACCCATCCGGCACTTCAAGATCTACATTTCATATTCACATAACCTCCTGCCTACTACCGACAGTCAATAATCAGATCCTAATCTTAACAATCATTTCAAGTCTCGCGGGTCGGGTATTTTGTAAGGTTAGGTTTATCATCATAGGAAACCTTAAACCTAAAAGACATGTCCAACTCACAATGGGTGTATGTCGGGTTTCTTCATCCTAACTTCTGCTTACAGATGCTCTAATATATATCCTCACAAGATTCGATCTTGATCCTAATACGATAATTATCAATGATAATCTCTCCAAAGGAAAACGATTTTACAGTTTATTACCAAAGGTCAATCATTCAAACATAAAACAACACTTATAGTATTTTGTATCGTTACTTTACCTCGTCCCTTCGATTGGGGTGGTACACAATACTCTCATCAAGATTTGTTCCCAATGACTTCTGAGCAAATCTCTAGAAATTCGATGCGAAGCGAGGATCTTGATAGATATGATCGATACAGGCACACCATGCTTACATAACTCCTTTAAATACAAAAAGAGTCAATTTCTTCATCGAGAATCTATCATTAACAGGAATGATATTAGCAGATTTGGTCAGTCTGTCGATGATGACCCAAATCGAATCAAATTCAGATGACGACCTTTGCAATAGTTCAGACGTTTACTAATGTATGAGGCGATGCCTGCCTTCATAAATTGCATCAGTACAACTTCTTCAGATAAAGATACATTTAATCAGAAATGACATGAATAGAATACTTAATCTTACGAGATTCCAACATGATTACATCTCAATATTTAGGCAACCACAAGTGGCCTTTTATACATTTAACGCCATCGGCTTATCAATTTTAATGGTTCATATTAGCCGCAAACCCCTTTTTATTATCTATATTATCCTTTTTATAAGCATCGGCTTTATTTTAAATTGCTCGGCAAGTTGTTTGCACAATCATTACTAAGGAACACATTATAATTGATTCTTTATCCTTTTTACATAATGCGTCAGTATTTACATTCATCTTTCCTGATGAAATAATTATCATGTCCACAATTTACTCAGAAATTCTTTCTTCATATTTTCTAAGTTTTAGTTTCGTCTCAACTATCATTTTTATTAGTTTTGCTCAATCCGACGTTTAAAGCGTCGATAAGTATTACTAGTAATTAAATAATAAATATTTAATTTTATGAAACGTAAACGTAAAAAGTTTTAAATTTTATCGGTTCGTCCAATTATAGGAAAATGTTCAAAATAAATTTGAATTTAATTAACACGATTTTTGTTGATTTATCGAAAATAATTAACAAGATTTGTAAATGTTTGAAAAATCTTTGTTTATACTTTGGTCAAAATTTTCTTAGTTGAAAAGCAAAAATTGTCGTTTCAAATTTCAAGTCATAAGTTATATAGTTTCCTCAATTCTTCTTAAGTTGTCTAGAAGTATACACAAACATTTACCCCTAAACAGGAGCTTAGTTAAATGATTTGGGTATAAGGGAATGATCCCTTAAAAATACTTTTGATAAAACATTTGTTAAAACATATTTGCACTTTCTTTTTAGTATAACTCAAAGTCTTAAATGGCTCTAATTTTTGAAGAGTAAATATAGATTTCATTACCATTAATTACATGGTCATATAATGTAAAGGATTAAGTCTTTCATCACATGTTAAATATTCAAGGTACAAGTTTTCACTACTCGGCCGACTCAGGGCATTCTACAAATAATTATTAACTCATTCTTATTCTTATAAACAAACAAATGGTTCTTAATGATTAAAAGCATGAATTTATCATATTACAGCCTACACACGTGATTCACCAAATTTATGAATGCTACATGTGTATTAATCAATCCAAACGACATCACGTGAAACTCATTATGTTCATTACAAGTTCTGGATGTAGTGATTGGAATAGATAATCTTTTTCGCGGACGCGAAATTGATGATAACCATGCCGTGGATCAAATTCCTGAATATACGCTAGAACCTTGTAAATGATCGAACAAATCTATCATCTTGGGTAGTGGATATAGATTTTGATCATCAATTTACCTAGTTCACGGTAATTCAACAAATATAAGGAATGATAACACCATAGCTCTTCATAATGACGAGCTTTGTAGAATAAAAGCTTTCTCCGACAACTCTCTCAGTTGTACGGTAATTCTTTTAATTCAGATGGTGGTGACGTACAGTGCACATGTCACAGGTGCAGCACCGGGAATATAATCTATATCAAATTCAATTTGCCTTAATGGCGAAAGTCTAGGTAATTCACCAACAAATTCCTCCTAAAGTTTCAGATAACGGAAACATCTTTTAATAAATTATCTTTAAGTTCTTTCTAGATTATAATATCTATGACTAATTCACAACCATTCATGGTATAATTTCAAGTCTAAATGCAGGATATGGTCATCCATCAAGAATTATTTAGATCACTTTTGATAATCAACATGTTATCTTTTAGGGGATTTCTACTCGAGTTCCCGTTAATTAAGACAATGTCTTCATGTCATAATCAATCAATCCATTCTACTGGCACTACCAACTTTCCAGTTTCGTTACCATAGATAAGATGTGAATTTCTCAAAAGACTAATAATAACTCATAATCCTTCACAAGTTCAAGGATATTAGGATACATAACTAACCTTAAAAGAGTAAGGTTCAACGCATAATCTATGCGAGAGAATTTCAAATCAGATACAAACGAAAACATTTAATGAATATGAATATATCCCATGTTTTCATAATTTGAGTACGCATTCGAAAGCTCCTCGGATCGTTACCCATGTCATTCAAATGAAATCTAATCAAAAGAAATGATAGGAACGTCGATACATCCAGTCTGGTATCAACACTCGGTAATCAGATACTTTTCCTAAGAATCTCACTACGGGAGAATTGGACAAGAAAGAATTGTCAATTGTCAAATAAGACAATTTCCATAGATGAGTAAATTCGATTAAGAAGAATAGATGCTACAGGCACATATGTAGGGGTCCCTAACACTATGTCCCTATTTTTCACTTCTTGCAGATCTCATAAAATTTAATCTTTCACAATCTTCAAAGAAAATGTAGTCTTTATTAATCAGTTTTATGGTGACTACTAATCAGCCTTGCATGGTCCATTCGAAATTGTATGTAGGCGCGCAACTATATACAATTTCAAGATTAACGATGCAATACTCAGTTCGTCAAAATTTTATCATCATGTTTATAATAAAAACATTTTCATGCTTAATTCTTAAATAAGAATCAAAAATAAATTTACAAAGATTTTCTTTGTTATGAAAACAGTTAAGTTTTCCAAGGTGTTTTATAAACAACCTCATTTCAATAATGATTATTTATAAGTCTCACTTTAAATAATCCATATGGTGATGGAAATTCAATTTTTCTCAAGGTATACTGTTTTATCTTATAAAAACAATGAGTGATCTGCAAAAGAGTGATGAAAAGTTGTTCACCAAGAACTAACTTCAATATATCAAGAAATGAGCTTGGCCACTTAATCATGAGGTTCATGACCTCGATGGCACTCAAAAATAATAATTCACAACGTAACTCAAATCGAGATGAGTACTTGTTCAATGGTTGCATCACTAATGCGAACATTAGGATGAAGCAAGGAAAGATAGATAACATCGATACATGTAGGATTTAGCAATCAAAGGTAGTCTTTTCATTAATCACAAACAAGTCAAAATTGTACCGTAACACATTATGTGTCACTATGTCATACCATTCCAAGAACTCATCCTACCAACTGACGTCTCAGTTAAGTTAGGGATTATTTTTAAAAGATACCACAATGAATACTAATCTACAAGAGTCATTAGGTGTTCCACATGTCCCGAAAGATCCATCGGTCCCAATTTAGAAGAAGATTTCTTCAATTTATTTATTGGACACGGGGCATCCTCGTCATTGGACAATGGCCTAGGAACAACCCTTAACACGAACTAACAATCATTTAAAACCTTATAATTCAATCACAGGACTTAACGGATTCCTCTTAACAATCTCATATTCCATACAAGTTAAATTTTACTTTATTCAAGTTTCAATCAATCTTATTCTCAATGCGATATCCTTTCATTTTCCAATACTTCAACCTTATTTTTAGACCTTAATAGGGCAATAAAAGCTCGATATGAACAACACTTAATTTACAGTCCTATAGCTCTTACAATAATGGTTATCAAATGAGTCACTAGTATGAAATGACTCATACATTCGATTAGACTTCTCGGAAAGGTACTAGTGGCATGAGGCTTTAGGGTAATGGTTCCATTGACAGCCTCAAGTGCAACATTCACCCTTTCGATTTCAAGTTTAAGAATTGGTGACAACGACTCAGATGACATCTTTCCAGGCGGTAACGTTTTGTCAAACTCCACTCTATAAGTAAAGATCGTCATGACATCGATATCAGTTTTAATCTTGCCAATTCTTTTTCAATATCACAATCAACTACTATCTACATTTCTACGAATATCAACCATTTTGTTGGGATCATAAATATCCACAACTTGGTTTAGATCTAGGATAGCTAGAATTCCTACGAGAATAGCTTCGATTAATTTACTAGAGGATTTAGGGTTCCTTGTGACAATCTACGTCGTATAAATACCTCGTATAAATATCAAAATAATCATCAAACAATCATGTAATAAAATTACATCATATATATAATCCAAGTCATATATATATTAAAATAACACTTCTCAGTCTGGCCTTGTTGGTAACTCGGGAATTCTTCGGCACCGTTATAGTCAAAAGATTATTAGACATTTTTAGAAAAATGTTTATAGTTAAAAGATTTTGAAAAGTTTTATTCAAAACCTTGGTTTTAAAAATCTTTCGTTCTCTATAACGAGAGCTCTGACACCAAACTGTAACACCCCCAAATTTATACAATTCAATACAGCGGAAGACTCATTAGTGTTACGGGATAGCACATTACTCACATCATAGACAACGCTTGAAAATCGCGTCGTTTAACAATAAAGCATTTCCTTTCATAAATATCAAGTTTACATAGGTCCCAAGTCAATGTATTTCATACAGGTTTTACAAAGCATTTGAATGGAAATTATTATTTAAGTGCGGGTCATGAATTCTTGTTGTCCTACCGAGAATTACCTTCAAGTACCTGAGATAAAACATGTTAAAAGTAAAGGTCAGCGATAACGCCGAGTGAATTCATAGAGTTTTAATTAAATCCATCAATATAACATCGGTATAAAATTATTACCGAAAATCATTTTGTACAAATCTTTGTAATGGGCCATAAAATAGCCAAAGTCATTTTATACAAATCCTTATCAAAAATCGTAATATAGGCTTTTGCCTTCAAAATCATTATACGAACCATTGTCGTAAAAACATCATACAATACGTTTTATAACGTTGTATAGAGTTAAATAAAAACCGTTATATGATATGGTTATGAAAAACCAAAACACAAACATAATATCAATAGTAAGACCTCGTATTGCTAGTCAGGCAATATATCGTAATTTAGTGCGTATAACAGTATTTCGTTATTTTTGGATTATTATAAGCCGCATGACATTGTTACCTTATTATAACCAACAACGGGTAGCTAACCCGAAACTCAATTTGCCCATCTAAATCAGCGTGTCGTCACAATAATCACGCTTGTGTAAATCTTCTCATACATAAATTCGCTTACCAATCAATGTGGCACGACGGGGATCAACCGTCAAGGCGCGAACTGGGGTGATCGTCCCCAAATAGTACTATTATATGCATAAGCGTCTACCAAATCCCGGTAGTTCACAATTCATGCTAATGGGACTTTTAGTGACATAACCTAACTTTAATAATCCATTTCATTTCATCTATCGGGTCATATAATCATTCATCGGGTCATACAATCATTCGGGTCCAAATCAATAAACAAACAATCGAGACAACTAGTGTCCTATTTCATAAAAACTAACATGTTATCTCCCTCGCGGGTTTATAAAACATTTCATAAAAACATTTAAAAGAGTGTCAGGCTATGAACTCACCTTGATGTGGGAAAGCGGGTTATCGGCAATTCGGATGTACAATACGTGCTTCAATCACGGAAACCTATATAAATAATAATCGGTCTTAGACGTTTGTCCAGTGACTTTATCAAATAACAATTATGTATACATATGATGATTTTATATATATGATGATGATAAAGTGGGTTTATACATTCTCATTTACTCATTTTAGTGTTATGTATTGGTAACTTTTATACTAGTTCACTAGTTTTATTATTTACATGTTTTAGGTCCAATAAGCCTATTATAAGTCCATTAACTTGTATTAATCCATTTTATACTTTTATTATCAGTATTATACTTTACATGTTGGGCCCAAGTGGGTTAAGCCCAATAAGTGAATTTATAAATGTTTAGCCCATTTAGTTGGATTAATAGTCCAATAATGTTAACTTAGCCCGTTAATGTTCGTATGTTATATAGTTCGGGTTTTATCGGTTTTTACTTGTATTAAGTACTTATATATCAGTATATGACTTTTAAAAAGTTTACATTAGACGGGTCCGACCGTCTAAGTTTTATTTGACAAAAACGTTAATCTTTCGGTTTTAGCCGAAAAGACGTAAAACTTAGTATATAGTTTTTTTTAACTTATAAAACTTACCAAACTACCATTTTTATATAATGTCTATTTATTTATACTTATGCATATTTATATAAATGAAATATATAAGTTAGTGGGTTTTAATTCACATTTTATACTATATTTATTTGGGTGCTTATATAATAATATTAAACTTTAATTTCACAAAATCAGTCCTAAAAATCTAGTTTACTAAAATGATCATATTTAGGGTTCTACATGGAGATAGAACCCTAAATTGTTATCACAAAAACTACATGATATGTGCTTCATTTTATTCCTTTATAGCTACTGATGAATCAACTTCTAAATATTTTAATAAATTCGTCCAAAACAGTGTAGGCAGATTTGCACTCTAAACTTGTTTTGATCATATCTCACTCATTTTTATGACTCCATTGTATGGCCAACTCTCACATGTGTATAACACATAATACTTACTGTATATTGATTCCACTTTACTATTTTATCAGTTTATCATTTGGTTACTTACTGTTTTTATACAGCCATCTTATTAAGCAAGATTTAACCATTTTTACATGTGGTTTTTCTATCTTTTTACCCATGTTTATCAAATCTATCAACACCAAATCCCCATATAATATTTTTAATCATCATTCATAATCATATACATATACATAAATAAAGAAAATACAAGATTATATAATCAAAATAACAAGAGGATAGGAAGAACAATCTCTATACCACCAAGGTTGTGTAGTTTATGATCAAGGCTTGGATTTTTGATGGCAAAACTTAAGATAGATCAACACCAATCTTCAAGACCACCAATACTTGTAAACTTCTTGTAGAAATCAGCCCTTGAAAATAACCAAATCACCATCTTGGATGTTAGAATCACCTCTGATTGTTGTAAATTACACCTCTTAGGAAAAAGGCGTAAAAGCGGTAAGTATTGAACAAATGACTTTAGAAAAAATCAAGTGTTAATGACCCAAATTAAGTTCGTTTCCCAAGGAGGTATATGTGTGTGACTAAGATGTACAAGATTTGAGATTAATATTTGGTTTAGAAGGGGATTAGAAGAGAAAATGACGAAGTCGTAAAAATAAAAATTAACTAAAAATCACTATTAGAAAGTTAAGACGTAGAACCTAAAAAAATTACCAAAAATAAAATAAATTCTAAAAATTACCAAAAATTCACCAAAAATCAAAAATAATAAACTAAGAATTTACCAATTATCAAAAAATTTTCAAACCTTTTAAATAATTAAATATTCAATTTTTAAATGCTAAATAAAGCCCTAAAAATCAAATAAATTATCAAAAAATTCTAAAAACTTGCAAACTAGTTTATTTTAACCTAAATAATCAGAAAATGAAAGTGAAATTACCAAAATACCCCTAATGGGCCCTCAAATGGGCCAAATCCAAAAACAGTCAACACAAATGGGCTTTTGGGCCCAAAAAGTCAAACTTGGCCCAATTGACTTGGAAAAGCCCTATCTGACTTAAAATTTAATTCTAAGAACAAAACTCTAAAGGCCCAAAAGCTGAAAATGTGCTTATCATAGCTTATTGAACACAAAGCTTATTCTTATTGGGCTTTTCAGCCCATTAAGCCAAAAGCTGATGCCATAAGCTCTAATTTGACACACAACCCTCTTTTAGGATGCTTAAGAGATCTGTCAAAAGAAATTTCCAATAAGCTCACTCAATAAGCCAGAAAATAGAAAAGCAAAAATCCACAAAACGACAAAATAGTCGTGTTTGAGATTTAGGACACCTCAGAAGCTCTAGTTTGTTGCAAAAGCTCACAAATAGCTTAACTAAGAATAATCAATCAAGAAAATCACAAAAATCCAAGTAGAATAAGCTGTAGGAGCAAATAAGCTGGCTGAAAAAGCCAAATAAGCTAGTTTTCTAGCAAAAGCTTAACCAAAAGACTTGTAAACTTCCAGACTTGATATTAAGCTAAGAAAAATGAGTTCTATTACAAAAACTAAGTTGTTGCATGTACCAATAAGCAAAACAGATTCAAATAAGCTGAAAACCAAGTTTGACCAAAAATCAAATGCTGATAAGTTGAAATCAAACGCTGACAGGAACAAAGTAGGCGTTGACAGACTTAATGAAGTGTAAGAACTTGTTTTTCACCCTGCTGGTCAAGGATTGAGTGCAAACCTTGTGAATCAAAGCTTACCAGTTGGGTAAACTTGATGTATTTTGGCACAAATAAGCCAATAAGCCAGTGAGCTTATAAGCTATGAACAAAGCAATCCAAATAGCAAAAACCAATCACAAGCAGCACATGAACAAGTTCCAAGCAGCAAAGTCAACAATCCTAATGCTAGAAATAACAATGCAACACCAAATGAGGTGGTCACTTTGCTGATGCAAATGACCACTTCAGCAGACTTTGATAAGCTATAAAAACCACAATAAGCCACCAAATTCAACAAGCAGATAACCAATAGATAGCTTATCACCGAAACTATTCCCAAACCAAATTTCAGACCTTAGATCCAACTAACAAAGAAGTTATTGGATCTGATGTGTTTGACCAAATTCAAAACCACTTTTATCAGATTTTTGCAAAACTCCAAATCTCTTTTCCAAACTTTCAGAAAGCTAACCAATGATTAAAACTTGTATATTAGAGCTTGTTTAGACCACCCAAACCCAAAGAACCAAGGGCACAAGGCCACAAGGCCTTGACAACCAGTAATCCCAAACACCCCTTAATCAAGCACTTATCAAACAAACTTCTGATTTTAACTAATAACCTACTGATTTTAATGATCAAAAACACTTAAACAATAGCAAATAACACAATCAAACTCAAAAATCACCAGCACAAACACCAATACTCAAAATCAAAGCACCAAATCAAAAACAGTCATAAACATGAAATTTTTAGGGGAATCTTAACAAGAGATTATACCTGCCTTCCACAACATCCTAGGAAGGCCAGCAATGCTCCTTGGACCTTGTTCAACAGCTAGAACAAGACCAAGGTACTCAACAAAGGTGATGCAACACTGCCTTGGTTGATGGTTCAAAGTAGAACCTCAAGGACTTTATATCTTCAACACAAACAGCAAACAACTCAACCAAGGGCTCTAATCCCTTCACAAGCTTGGTGTCAACAAGCTTGTAAGAGCTTATAGCTAATGGTCAAGGGTTAGTACACAAAATAACCAAAACAGAACCTAGGATTTCAAGGTTTTCAAACCTAAAAATCCTTATGAAACAAGACGTGCCTTAACCACAAGATTAAGGTAGGCCTTCACAATCAAATGGAACTCAGAATTAGGCTACTCAAACACCAAACTTTTAACTAAATCAAAAAGAGATTTCAAATTTCAGAAATTCAAATTTTATTTAACTTAAAAAGGAATTACAAAGATTAATAGCCTAAAACTGGAACAAAAGCTCTCTCACATGTTGAGGAGTCTTTATATAGGCAAATGCCAAGGCTACACTGTTCATAAACCCTAGATGTGAAATTCCCTAAATGTCCTAAGTCCTTCTAGACGAATCCTTGGTGTGAGCTGTTTAAAATGATCCTGGACGTTTATTTCTGCTTTATTATGAAGCAATGATCCTTGGTTGTTGATTTGGACACGTCACATGACTTGGAGGCTAAGTTGCTTGCTGATTGGTGGAAAGGGTATTGGGGTGGGGTCCATAGTGAGTGGAGATGAGGGTTTTGTGTGTGGGATAGGTTCCTGTATGTGTGAATCAAACGTGTGCCTGGGTAATTTCATTTTACCCTTTGTTTTAAGTTGTGTAAAACCTGGGCTGTAAAGGTGAATAGTTTTCCTTTTGATCCGTTTTTGGTGGAGTGGAGTTGTTTGGCGCGTGTTTGTGTGTTTAAATGTTTCAGTATGCACACATTCAGCCCTTGTCCTTCCTTTCTTTTGTCACTTGGATGCAAACTTCTATCAGCGCCCATTTTACATGTATCAACGTTTCACCTATTGTCACTTTTGGCACAAACTTTATACAAAAGTGTTTCAAGGGTTTAATTTGATATTTTTGAATATTGCAAGGGCTGATTTTGGACAATGTTGATCTTCCAAGGTCTTCAATGTATGTTAATCTTCATGAGGGACCATTATTGGCAGTTTGGATTTATTGAAGGACTATTCTTGCCATTTCTTCAAAGTTGAAGGACCTTTTGTGTAATTTTGACAAACTTAAGGGACCAAACTTGTAATTATTAATATACAAGGGTTTTAAGTGTCATTTCTTCAGTAGATGATGATCAATCTTGTTTGTCTTCAAGTCTTCAAGGTATTTTGTTGAGAATTCCATGATTAAGGCCCGGTTCTTTGTACGGCTTCGTTTCTCGTGTTCGTTTTTCCTTGTAACTTGTGATCTTTTGTCTTTTTCACGATATCCATACCTAAAATACACAAGTAAACAAACACAAGCATATATATGGTATTTTATGACATTTTTATGCATTTAAAGCCCGAAAAGAACGATGAGATCATGTATAAATGCCATCTCATCACTCCCCCATACTAAGCCATTGCCGTGCCCTCACGCAATGCTAGAATAAAGTATCTAAGCATCACCAAAGTTCAATTTTATTAACCTTTATTGAAGAGTAAAAGACTTGCAACATACTACGATGATGTGAAAAGACATAATGTATGATTTTCATCACGAAAAGTGACTTTTAGGGTCAAAGAATAGAAACAAGTTAATGTCCCTTAGAGTAAACTTCGTCATCCTTGATTGTCATACATTCCATGCTAAGTGCAAAAACAAGATCATTGTTGGTACAAGTCACAATGCTAACACTACTCATACGTCCAAATTGTGTAATACTTTTTCTCCCCGCAATCCTAGTTATTATAAAAGGAAATGGGTTACTAGCATTTTTTATCTATTTGTCATGGATCACAAGTGATTCATATTGGCTTATTTGAGTAGTTATTAGTCCGAAAGCAAAGTAGCACGATTTGATCAATAGTTAGCCGAAGGACAAAATCTTTTAAAATGGCTTCTCGTGTATCTCCTTAAGTTCATATCTTGGCATAACTCGGTTCACGATTTGAGACCTTTCTCGGACCGATATTTGGCATGTACTTCATACTTCAAATCTTGGGAAGATGTTCTTGAAATTATGGTCTTCTCTTCATATTTTGGAATTTCTTCACTTGACGTTTTTGAGAGATTCTTCATATAGGACCACGACTTCATCATTTTTCTTCAATCTTTACTTTGGATTTTGATATACAACGATCCTCCTCCTTTTCGGACTTGGATATATTTATCCTCATACCTTGTTAGGGTCTTTTTGGATAGACTTTCTCCATTCTTTAGGGGAGTAATTGCTTCTCGTCGTGTGTCTTGATCCTTCATATTGATTTAGGAATAATGATACTTCACATCATCTTTGGATCTTTAGCAAAAATAGAGCTCCTCATGCCTTGTTAGGGCCTTTTTGGATAATCGCCAATCTTCGCGTCCCGCTTCAATAAGTTATGCCTTGGCTATGAACTCTATTCAACCCCGAGCAACTTTTAAACGATCTTGCGCTAGAGGCTAAGTAACCTTTCAAATCGTACGACCTTACTTATTGCAATTATGATTTATTCCTAATGCATTGATCTTATGGGAAGAAAAAGCCACAATTAAAAACATATGAGTTTTTGAAACAACACTTTCATGTTCTACGTTTAGCATGATCACTTGTCTAACTCTATCATTTCTCGTTCTTCACTATATAAAGACCTCTAATTAAAGAGACTCGTGAATACTTAGCCATGCAAGTAAAAATTAAGCCAAATTTGGATTAGCTTTCATTAAGACTATATCAAATCAAAGTTTTGGGTTTTCAAGCCACCTATAGGATCTTGCACTTTCTTGGACTTTTTCAAGTTTAGAGAATGCGTTTGATAGTTCCCTTGATAAGTGACTTTCTAGAATCAATTATAGGAACTTGCGAAAAGTTCTTGTTCTTAACCCGAATGAATTAAGACTTTCGCGTTTTAAAGCTCCCTATATAAAAGTCTAGCAAAACTTGAATTAAGCGGGTTAAGGAATGTAAATGGCTCCAAATGCCCATCAAGTCAAAAATTAACTCTTATTCTACCCAACGGAAAATATACATTCGTGCCTTAAAAACACTTATGAAAACTAAGAAAAATTTAAAATTTGGCCATTTTTAGCCTTATTAGCCAAACAAAACATTGAAAATTTGGAAAGCGTGAGGGCGTAGCAAAGCAAGTACCTATTCACCCCCCCATAATAAAAGTAAACATTGTCCTCAATGTTTCGAGTCTAAAGGTAGAGCACCCCCATACTAGAGACGAAGAGTCGAATGCGTAGGATCTAGCATGGAAAGGGTGATCAACAATATATCTAAAGCCGTTTATTAATTATGCTAAAAGATAATTGTTAGAACAATAAAGGATATGTCATGGAATCGTGAAAAACTTCTTCAAACGAACGATGGAGGCTCACGTAAACGAACACGAGAGTCTTCAATCGTAGATGATGATGATGATCTAGATAACACAATCACAAACAACCACGAGACAACGAGTTGAAAGGGTACAAATCCCCTTATTAGTGAATAGTGAGCATAAAATATAAGCATGGGATCTCCCCCATGAGGCACCTCGTTTTTGGTTACCGAGTCATGAGCTCGACTCGATCCCCTCAAAATGTGAACATTTAGGGATATCATGGTATGGTCAATGGGGCTTACATGATAAACAAGGCCCAAAAAGCAACCGGTATTAAGGACTAAGTTCTTAGATGATGCAAAATACCGGGGTCGAAAATGGCGTTCTCGTTTTCATTGGAAAAACAAATAAACGCCACTTCAACATGTGCCATAAACTCAAAGAGTTTGAAGAAAATAGATGAGAAGTAGAAGGGTGAGACAATTGGTAAGACAAACTTTCGAGCTACTCGAGGTAGACTCGCACCAAGCAAATAGAAAGATTTTCCATTTATTGCATCGGTGGAAGACCGAGATTTCCCTTTACATGAAATTCCAGGATCGAATATCTCGTCCTCGGTGGACAAGGATGAGGGAACATAAGGGGCTTCCCCCATACTAAAACCACACAAAGCATCTTCAAAAGGAGTAGACGAGCTTGTAGCACTCAAAACACGTGGTGATGACGGAGTTAGATTTGTAGAAAAATCAATTAAATCATATTTAAGATCTTTTCCTTTTTTATCTTTTGAACTCTCCTTATGAAAACGCTTTTTGATTATGTCGAAAATATTCGGTTTTTCTAAGACGATGTTAGTCACACTAAAAATTCTCACACTTTGAAACCGTTTTGGTTTTGGTGGTGGCAAGTTCTCAAAACGTTTATCGACGAAGAAAACCTCCCCATCGGGGTCTACATATTCATCATCCGAAAGGTCTTTCGTAGAAACCGGCAACTTATCAACACTTTTCAAGAATGAGTGTTCGAGGTGAGGTGAAGGATTTTTCGATTCAAGTATTGACGGTTTCTTCTTTGTAGGCTTTACACTCATAACCTCCACCGGCGGAGGAAATGGTAAATTGTTCTTGGCGACATTTCCTAAAACTCTTGGTGAAAATTCTTTGCAAACGACATTGGTTGAATCACCATGGTTTAAAGTTGCAATAGAATAGACATGAGAAAGATTGGAGTTTTGTGTTGCATTGATGACAAGTTCTTCTTCATTGAAACGAAGGGTGATTTTTCGAGCATGAACATCGATAAGAGCTCTTGATGTATCCAAAAATGAACGACCCAAAATGAGAGGAACTTTTCGATCGATAGGAATGTCTACAACGATAAAGTCAACGGGATAGTAAAACTTTCCGACTTTAACGAAAACGTCCTCGGCTACTCCACATGCTAAAATCGTAGAATGATCGGCCATCTCGATAGACATGTTCGAAGGAGTAAGAGCCGGAAGTGAAAGCGATTTGAAAATCTCGAGAGGCATCAAATTAATACTAGCACCAAGATCGGCCAAGGCGTAGCATTCCTCCATATCTTGTATAGCACACGGAATCAAAAATTTACCGGGATCACCGACTTTTTGTGGTATGCGGCTAAGAAAAACCGATGAACAACTAGACGATTGTTGTAACTTCTCTTTGTTGTTTAGCATACTTTTGAAGTTTGCGGTGAATCGAGGCATCATGATAAGAGCGTCGGCAAAACTTATATTGAAATGCATATCACGAAACATTTTCATAAATAGCTCAAATTGATAATTGTTCCGTTCTTGTGCTTTTTCTTTGTTACGTCTCGAAGGGTAAGGTAAAGGTGGTGTGGGTTGGTCATTAGGCAACGGCCTTGGAAACTCGGGTTCCACAATTGGTATTGGTTCAACCGTAGGTGTGGTTTGAGCGGTACTTCGTGGGATTGTAATATGCTCCTTTTCGACCATCACCTCGGGTTCTTTCTCGATTTCCTTCTCCTTAGAAGTACTTGTACGAGAGATTGGTTCCTTGAAAATTTTACCACTTCGTGTAGCAACAACCTTCAATTATCCCCTCGGGTTGTTAATGGTATCACTAGGAAGACCACCCGAAGAAGAGGGTTTGCACATGATTGCTTCAAACATCTTAGCCATTCGGTCTTCAAATTTTGATTGCCTAGCATCCGCTTTTAATAACTCTTGCTTAATCTCATGTTGTCCTAATTCCATCTTTTGTTGGTTTTGTTGAAGACGTTGGACATTTCCTTCCATTTTGTTTGCATGAGTTTTAAGTTCATTAGCAAGTTCATTTTTAAGCTCGTTTTTCAACTCGGATCTTAAGCTAATCATCTCACGTTGCATGTTATCAAATTTAGCATCATTTGCTTTTGCATAATCCAAAAATTCTCCTTGCAAATTCTTAGTGTGAGCATTTTGAAAACCTTGTGTAGTGTTTTGAAAATCACGGTTTTGGTTTTGATTAGAGATTTTTCCATTCCCACTTTGATAATTCCCTTTATTGTAATTGCGTGTGTTGCCTTGGTAATTACCTTGGTTGTTGTTTCGATAATTGTTAACATTTTGGTTTGGTGGAGCTTGATTTTGGCGGGAACCTTGGCCGTTTTGGTTGTAAGTTCTCGTTGCTACATAAGCACTCGAAGTGTTACCATCCGCGGTAATGCACTCGGAAAGATCATGAGCTCCCCCACAAGATAAACAACTCTTAGCAACCGCTTTAACCGAAGTGGAATTGGAAGCTTCTTGAGCCTTCCAATGGGACATTAGATTAGCAAATCTATCAAAAAACCGATTTTCCTCATTAGCTTCATCATGTAAGGCGTTAATGCTACGAGACGATTGTGACGAAGATGACGAACCCATATTGGAAACACTCGGTGTGTTACGAGGGTTATAAACCTTAGATCTATTTTCAATGATTTGTAAAGCCTCATTTGTCGTCTTGCACAAAAAATTACCACCCGCGGCGGCATTCAAATAATCTCGTTCATGATCATTAAGCCCATTATAAAAAGTATCCACTTGATGCAATTCCGTAAAATCATGGTGTGGACATTCATGTAACATCTCTTTAAATCGTTCCCATGCCATTGAAAAACTTTCATTATTTCTTTGCACAAATCGTGAAATCTCATTTTTTAAGTGTGTTGTTTTAGATGGTGGAAAAAACTTGTTCACAAACATAGAAACGAGATCGGTCCATGTCAAAATCGAATTTGGTGGTTCTTTCTCGAGCCAAATTTTTGCGGGTCCATCCAACGAGTATGGAAACAACATCATCTTAATGGCGTCATGTGGAACATCCTTAAATTTGCTAGTGGCGGTGAGACGGTTGAAATTCCTAATGTGGTAATGCGGGTTGTCTTTCTCGTGACCTCTAAACTTATTTGCTTGCAACATCGACATTAAACCCGTCTTAATCTCGAAATTCTCCGCAAGAATGGCGGGAATCACAATAGCCTCTCCAAAACCCTCGGTGGGTGCTTGTAGCAACTCCATCATAGTACGATTAGCCATGATGACTTCTTGTTCTACAATAGGTTCAACAATTGGAGATTCTTCAACAATCAACGTCTCTTGATTGGCTTGCTTTTGAAGTCGTTTACGAGCTCGTTTTGCTTGATTACGAGTGATCATAAACTTCACGAAGAATGGGAGGTGAGCAAAGAAGATTCTTTTTGGGTGTTTTGTGAATTTTCAATTTTTTTTTGTGTTTTTGATGATATTTAATTTTTTTTGGATTTTGGTGTATCTTCGTAGACAACAATCTACAAAATCTCTCCTCGAATCAAACTCTTGATTAAAGAAGCCTCAAAGGAATGAAAACTATCACGTGGAGTGAACGTCTTCTAATGACTTTAGAACTTTGGTGAAAACCAAATTGTTCAAGAGGGTTTAATCACAAAGAAAACCAAGCAAATATAGTATACGTAATAATACTTTGGGCGGAAAAACCCTCGATTAGCCTTCAATCTCAAAATACTCACAAGCAAGCGGGGAA
Source organism: Glebionis coronaria (assembly GCA_025667525.1). Classification (NCBI taxonomy): domain Eukaryota; kingdom Viridiplantae; phylum Streptophyta; class Magnoliopsida; order Asterales; family Asteraceae; genus Glebionis; species Glebionis coronaria. The sequence goes on along the minus strand of CM046875.1, from coordinate 277,851,921 downwards.
ACGAGGCGGCGCGAAGCACTTAAGAGCCTTTTTCCTTAGGGTATATTTTATAATACCCGCCTTATACCCACCTTATAGTTTGTATTTTTCAAAATCGAGCTTCACGAAAGTATTTATCTATTTTTGCCTTTTTCTTTTTGTTTGAGATTCGAATACAATAATTAGGAGATAAAATCCCAATTAAGGTTGTGTTTTCACACTTTTGGAGATATTGTAAATTTATTGTGATACTTAATACAATATAGTAATAATATTTGTACAAGAAAAACCAAGAAAACCGATAATACGTATTAGTAGAGTTCTACTAATACAAATACTATTTGGTTAATATTAAAAACAACAATTCAAATTAATCACGACACACCTCCCCGGCAGCGGCGCCAAAGTGATTGTTGTAAATTACACCTCTTAGGAAAAAGGCGTAAAAGCGGTAAGTATTGAACAAATGACTTTAGGAAAAATCAAGTGTTAATGACCCAAATTAAGTTCGTTTCCCAAGGAGGTATATGTGTGTGACTAAGATGTACAAGATTTGAGATTAATATTTGGTTTAGAAGGGGATTAGAAGAGAAAATGACGAAGTCGTAAAAATAAAAATTAACTAAAAATCACTATTAGAAAGTTAAGACGTAGAACCTAAAAAAATTACCAAAAATAAAATAAATTCTAAAAATTACCAAAAATTCACCTAAAATCAAAAATAATAAACTAAGAGTTTACCAATTATCAAAACTTTTTCAAACCTTTTAAATAATTAAATATTCAATTTTTAAATGCTAATTAAAGCCCTAAAAATCAAATAAATTATCAAAAAATTCTAAAAACTTGCAAACTAGTTTATTTTAACCTAAATAATCAGAAAATGAAAGTGAAATTACCAAAATACCCCTAATGGGCCCTCAAATGGGCCAAATCCAAAAACAGTCAACACAAATGGGCTTTTGGGCCCAAAAAGTCAAACTTGGCCCAATTGACTTGGAAAAGCCCTATCTGACTTAAAATTTAATTCTAAGAACAAAACTCTAAAGGCCCAAAAGCTGAAAATGTGCTTATCACAGCTTATTGAACACAAAGCTTATTCTTATTGGGCTTTTCAGCCCATTAAGCCAAAAGCTGATGCCATAAGCTCTAATTTGACACACAACCCTCTTTTAGGATGCTTAAGAGATTTGTCAAAAGAAATTTCCAATAAGCTCACTCAATAAGCCAGAAAATAGAAAAGCAAAAATCCACAAAACGACAAAATAGTCGTGTTTGAGATTTAGGACACCTCAGAAGCTCTAGTTTGTTGCAAAAGCTCACAAATAGCTTAACTAAGAATAATCAATCAAGAAAATCACAAAATCCAAGTAGAATAAGCTGTAGGAGCAAATAAGCTGGCTGAAAAAGCCAAATAAGCTAGTTTTCTAGCAAAAGCTTAACCAAAAGACTTGTAAACTTCCAGACTTGATATTAAGCTAAGAAAAATGAGTTCTATTACAAAAACTAAGTTGTTGCATGTACCAATAAGCAAAACAGATTCAAATAAGCTGAAAACCAAGTTTGACCAAAAATCAAACGCTGATAAGTTGAAATCAAACGCTGACAGGAACAAAGTAGGCGTTGACAGACTTAATGAAGTGTAAGAACTTGTTTTTCACCCTGCTGGTCAAGGATTGAGTGCAAACCTTGTGAATCAAAGCTTACCAGTTGGGTAAACTTGATGTATTTTGGCACAAATAAGCCAATAAGCCAGTGAGCTTATAAGTTATGAACAAAGCAATCCAAATAGCAAAAACCAATCACAAGCAGCACATGAACAAGTTCCAAGCAGCAAAGTCAACAATACTAATGCTAGAAATAAAAATGCAACACCAAATGAGGTGGTCACTTTGCTGATGCAAATGACCACTTCAGCAGACTTTGATAAGCTTTAAAAACCACAATAAGCCACCAAATTCAACAAGCAGATAACCAATAGATAGCTTATCACCCAAACTATTCCCAAACCAAATTTCAGACCTTAGATCCAACTAACAAAGAAGTTATTGGATCTGATGTGTTTGACCAAATTCAAAACCACTTTTATCAGATTTTTGCAAAACTCCAAATCTCTTTTCCAAACTTTCAGAAAGCTAACCAATGATTAAAACTTGTATATTAGAGCTTGTTTAGACCACCCAAACCCAAAGAACCAAGGGCACAAGGCCACAAGGCCTTGACAACCAGTAATCCCAAACACCCCTTAATCAAGCACTTATCAAACAAACTTCTGATTTTAACTAATAACCTACTGATTTTAATGATCAAAAACACTTAAACAATAGCAAATAACACAATCAAACTCAAAAATCACCAGCACAAACACCAATACTCAAAATCAAAGCACCAAATCAAAAACAGTCATAAACATGAAATTTTTAGGGGAATCTTAACAAGAGATTATACCTGCCTTCCACAACATCCTAGGAAGGCCAGCAATGCTCCTTGGACCTTGTTCAACAGCTAGAACAAGACCAAGGTACTTCAACAAAGGTGATGCAACACTGCCTTGGTTGATGGTTCAAAGTAGAACCTCAAGGACTTTATATCTTCAACACAAACAGCAAACAACTCAACCAAGGGCTCTAATCCCTTTACAAGCTTGGTGTCAACAAGCTTGTAAGAGCTTATAGCTAATGGTCAAGGGTTAGTACACAAAATAACCAAAACAGAACCTAGGATTTCAAGGTTTTCAAACCTAAAAATCCTTATGAAACAAGACTTGCCTTAACCACAAGATTAAGGTAGGCCTTCACAATCAAATGGAACTCAGAATTAGGCTACTCAAACACCAAACTTTTAACTAAATCAAAAAGAGATTTCAAATTTCAGAAATTCAAATTTTATTTAACTTAAAAAGGAATTACAAAGATTAATAGCCTAAAACTGGAACAAAAGCTCTCTCACATGTTGAGGAGTCTTTATATAGGCAAATGCCAAGGCTACACTGTTCATAAACCCTAGATGTGAAATTCCCTAAATGCCCTAAGTCCTTCTAGACGAATCCTTGGTGTGAGCTGTTTAAAATGATCCTGGACGTTTATTTCTGCTTTATTATGAAGCAATGATCCTTGGTTGTTGATTTGGACACGTCACATGACTTGGAGGCTAAGTTGCTTGCTGATTGGTGGAAAGGGTATTGGGGTGGGGTCCATAGTGAGTGGAGATGAGGGTTTTGTGTGTGGGATAGGTTCCTGTATGTGTGAATCAAACGTGTGCCTGGGTAATTTCATTTTACCCTTTGTTTTAAGTTGTGTAAAACCTGGGCTGTAAAGGTGAATAGTTGTCCTTTTGATCCGTTTTTGTGGAGTGGAGTTGTTTGGCGCGTGTTTGTGTGTTTAAATGTTTCAGTATGCACACATTCAGCCCTTGTCCTTCCTTTCTTTTGTCACTTGGATGCAAACTTCTATCAGCGCCCATTTTACATGTATCAACGTTTCACCTTTTGTCACTTTTGGCACAAACTTTATACAAAAGTGTTTCAAGGGTTTAATTTGATATTTTTGAATATTGCAAGGGCTGATTTTGGACAATGTTGATCTTCTAAGGTCTTCAATGTATCTTAATCTTCATGAGGGACCATTATTGGCAGTTTGGATTTGTTGAAGGACTATTCTTGCCATTTCTTCAAATTTGAAGGACCTTTTGTGTAATTTTGACAAACTTAAGGGACCAAACTTGTAATTATTAATATACAAGGGTTTTAAGTGTCATTTCTTCAATATATGATGATCAATCTTGTTTGTCTTCAAGTCTTCAAGGTATTTTGTTGAGAATTCCATGATTAAGGCCCGGTTCTTTGTACGGCTTCGTTTCTCGTGTCCGTTTTTCCTTGTAACTTGTGATCTTTTGTCTTTTTCACGATATCCATACCTAAAATACACAAGTAAACAAACACAAGCATATATATGGTATTTTATGACATTTTTATGCATTTAAAGCCCGAAAAGAACGATGAGATCATGTATAAATGCCATCTCATCAACCTCCAATCTTCAAGGCTTCAAAGGAGCATCATCATGTGTATGAATAACACATGATTTTATGGCTAAAATAGATCAAATAAGGGTTGTTGTTGGTGATTTTGGGACGAAAATGAGAGAGGGAGGAAGGGAGGATGAGTGGTTTTGCATGTGTAAATGAAGAAATGGTTTCTAGGAAATGGTTTTGTGGTTTGGTGTAGTTTACATGTTAAGCTTAGCTAACAAGTGTAACTTGTTAGTTATAACTTGACACATCATCAGATGTGGTAGCATACTTTGGCCTTCCCATGTTAGTGGGGCGGGGCAAAACTCGTTTTGTCTCATCCCACTAATTTACGGGTATTCCTCGATTCTAGTTTCCTCGATTTGCATGCCCTCGGGTCGTTTTACGAAAAACGTTTTTATAAATTATGAATAAACGGCACAAAACGAATCTAATAAAAATTGTCTCATCAAAAACGGAGTTTGAAAACGTAAATACGTAATCCTAAGGTTTCCGGTTTAGTCGTAAAGGACGTTAAATTATTCACGTAAGTCCTAATCTCTTCTCGTAAATTTGTGAGTTTATGAACCAACACAAATTTAAAATCCCAAAATAATATTCATGGATAAATTTATTTTCTAAAATGTCGGACTGTCACCAAAGACGGTGTATGTAAACGTGAGCACGTAACGTAGAATCCTCCGGTTTAGACGTATTCGATGCTAGTTCAAGACGTAAATCCAAATTACTTCCCAAAAGTAAGTGAGTTCATAATGTAACATTAAAATAATGTTTTTAAATAATACTTGAGAATAAAATATCAACCATAAATTGACGGATTGTCACAAAACCACATGCGTAGCTATAGGCTTTCTGTATGGTTTCTGTAACACCCCCAAATTTATACAACTCAATACAGCGGAAGACTAGTTGGTATTACGGGATAGCACATTACTCACATCATAGACAACGCATAAAAGTCGCGTCGTTTATTAATAAAGCATTTCCGTTCATAAATATCAAAGTTACATAGGTCCCAAGTCATTGTAATTAATACAGGTTTTACAAAACATTTGAATGGAAATAAGTATTTAGGTGCGGGCCATGAATTCTTGTTGTCTTCCCGAGAATTACCTTCAAGTACCTGAGATAAGACATGTTAAAAGAAAAGGTCAGCGATAACGCCGAGTGAATTCATAGAGTTTAATAAAATCCATCAATATAATATCAGTATAAAATTATTACTGAAAATCATTTTGTACAAATCATTTTAATAGGCCATAAAATAGCCAAAATCATTTTATACGAATCTTTATCAAATCATAATATAGGCATTTGCCTTAAAAATCATTATACGAGCCAATGTCGTAAAAACATCATACAATACGTCTTACGACGTTGTATAAAAATAAAAACCGTTATATGAATATGGTTATAAAAACCAAAACACGAACATAATATCAATAGTATGACCCTGTATTACTAGTCAGGCAGTACCGCGTCTAGTAGTATTTCGTTAGTTGGATTATTATAAGCCGCATGACATTGTTACCTTACTAACCAAACAACGGGTAGCTAACCCGATACTCAATTTTCCCATATAAAGTAGCGTGTCGTCACAAAGGTCACGCTATGGAAATCTTCTCATACATAAATTCGCTTACCAATCAAGGTGGCACGACGGGGATCAACCGTCAAGGCGCGAACTGGGGTGATCGTCCCCAAATAGTACTATTATATGCATAAGCGTCTACCAAATCCCGGTAGTTCACAATTTATGCTAATGGGACTTTTAGTGACCTAACCTAACTTTAATAATCCATTTAATTTCATCTATCGGGTCCTTTAATCATTTATCGGGTCATACAATCGGGTCATTCAATCATTTGGGTCCAAATCAATAAACAAACAATCGGGACAAATGGTGTCCTATTCTATAAAAACTAACATGTTATCTCCCTCGCGGGTTTATAAAACATTTCATAAAAACATTTAAAAGTGTGCGAGGCTATGAACTCACGTTGATGTGGGAAGGCGGTTATCGGCGATTTGGATGTACGGTACGTGCTTCAATCACGGAAACCTAGACAAATAATACTCGTCTTAGACTCATGTCCAATGACTTTATAAAAATAACAATTATGTATACATATGATGATTTTAAATATATGATGATCAAGTGGGTTTACATATTCTCATTTACTCATTTTAGTGTTATGTATCGATAACTTTTATACTAGTTTACTAGTTTTACCTATTTACGTGTTTTAAGTCCAATAAACTTATTATAAGTTCTTTAACTTGTTTTAATCCATTTTATACTTATATTATCAGTATCTATACTTTCCATGTTGGGCCCAAATGGGTTAAGCCCAATAAGTACTATTTATAAGTGTTTATCTTATTTAGTCCAATTATTAGTCCAATATGCTTAGTTAGCTCGTTAATGTCCGTATGTCCTATAGTTCGAGTTTTATCGGTTTTTATGTGTATTAGTTACTTATATATCAGTATATGACTTTTAAAAACTTTACATTAGACAGGTTTGATCTTCTAAGTTTTAATTAACAAAAACGTTAATTTTTACGATAATAGTCGAAAAGGTCGTAAAAATCATGTTTATAGTTTTATAACTTATAAAACTTAACAAGTTACCATTTTTATAAAATGTCCACTTATTTACCCTTGTACATATTTATATAAATGTATTATATAAGTTAGTGGGTTTTAATTTACATTTAATACTATTTTTATTTGAGTGCTTATATAATATTATTATACTTTAATTTCCAAAATCTGATTTCTATTTTCATCTTCACCAAAACGGCCATATCTAGAGTTCTATATGGAGATAGAAGCTCAAATTTTTATCACATAAACTACATGATATGTTCTCCATTTAACTCTGCTATAGCTACTGTTGAATCATCCTCTAAATATTTTCAAAAAATCGTCCAAAACAGTGAACTCAGATTTGTACTTTAAACTTGTTTTTATCATATCTCACTCATTACAATGATTCCATTGCATGGCCAACTCTCACATGTGTACAAGACCCATAGCTTACTGTATATCAATTTATTAAAGTCATTTTACCAGTTTAACATATGATTCTCTACTGTTTTATACAGCCATCTAAATTAAGCAAGATTTTAACCTTGTTTCTTATAGTTTTTCATCTTTTTAAGCATGTTTATCAACACCAAATCCCCACATAATATTTTTAATCATCATTCATCATCATATACATATACATAAGTGAAAGAAATACAAGATTACATAATCAAAAATAACAAGAAGATGGGGAGAACAATCTTTATACCACCATGATGATGTAGGTTGTGATCAAAACATGGATTTTGATGGAGAAACTTGTGGATAACAAAGACCATCTTCAAGAACACCATTCTTCATGAACAACTTGTGGAAAATCAGCCCTAATACTCCATGGAAACTCCTACTTTGATGTTATAATCACCACCAACCAATAGGGTTTCAAAAGGGCTTCATCATATGTAGAGATAACATATGATTTGTGGTTGAATCAAGATCAAGTGAGGGTTTTGTTTGTGATGAAGGACTGCACAAAATGGGGAGGATGAGAGAAATGTGTGTGGTATTGCATGAGAGAATGAGAGGAAATGGTTTGTGATGGTGGTTTTGACAAGTTAGTGGAAAGTGTAGCTTAACTTGTAAGCTTTGCTTACAAGTGTAAGCTAAATGGTTGCAAGTTTGCCGCATCAAGGATGTGGTATCCTTGTTTTGGCCGTTCATATTGAGTGGGGTGGGGCAAGATTTATCTTGTCTCATCCCACTAATTTACGGGTACTCCTCGATTCTAGTTTCCTTGATTTGCGTGCCCTCGGGTCGTTTTACGAAAAACGTTTTTATAAATTATGAATCAACGTCACAAAACGAATCTAATAAAAATTGTCTCATAAAAAAGGAGTTCGAAAACGTAAATACGTAATCCTAAGGTTTCCGGTTTAGTCGTAAAGGACGTTAAATTAAAATCGTAAGTCCTAATCTCTTCTCGTAAATTTGTGAGTTTATGAACTAATACAAATTTAAAACTCCAAAATAATATTCACGGATAAATTTATTTTCTGAAATGTCGGACTGTCACCAAAGATGGTGTATGTAAACGTAAGCACGTAACGTAGAATCCTCCGGTTTAGATGTAGTCGATGCTACTTCAAGACGTAAATCCAAATTGCTTCCCAAAATTAAGTGAGTTCATAATATAACATTAAAATAATGTTTTTAAATAATATCTGAGAATAAAATATCAACCATAAATTGACAGATTGTCACAGTATTTACCCCTAAACAGGATCTTTGTCCTCAAAGATCATCTTACTACTCGCTTCTTATAGAGTTAAAGCCATGTGGGTATTTCCTCCACATTCGGTCTTTTCTCTCAAGTGTAATTCATTACAATACGCGAGTTTCATCAAATATAACTACGGGAATAAGACCAGGCTTAATGTTGACTTACTTTCTCTATCCATGAAGTTCACGGGTTTTTGATGAATGCAACTTTTCGCCGATCTAAGCTTTAGTAAGAAGAATTCAGATTTTCACTTGATAGATATTTTATCAAGTTTGATATACGAAACATAATTCACGCAGTTCTTGAAGTCCTAGGGTAGATCCAGCTTATATGCCTTTCAAACCAATCTTTTACATCACCTCAATGGTCCCATACAACGGGGACTTATATCCCATGATTTGTCAGATCATTAATTCATTTTTCCAAGGTTAAAATTTTTTGGCATAACTTCGCTACCCATCTGGCACTTCAAGACCTACATTTCATATTCACATAACCTCTTTCCCACTACCGGCAGTCAATAATCAGATCCTAATTTCAACAATCATTTCAGATCTCGCGGGTCGGGTATTTTGTAACGTTAGGTTCGCCATCATAGGAAACCTTAAACCTAAAAGACATGTCCAACTCACAATGGGTGTATGTCGGGTGTCTTCATCTCAACTCTTTCTTACAGATGCTCTAATATTTAGATCCTAACAAGATTCGATCTCAATCTAATACGATGATTATCAATGATAATCCTTCCAAAGGAAAACGATTATACGGTTTATTACTAAAGGTCAATCATTCAAACATAGAACATCGCTTATAGTATTTTGTATCGTTACTTTACCTCGTCCCTTCGATTGGGGTGGTACATAGTACTCTCATCAAGGTTCGTTCTCAATGATTTCTAAGCAAATCTCTAGAAATTCGTTGCGAAGCGAGGATCTTGATATAGTTTCGATAAGGGCACACTATTTTTACATAACTCCTTTGCATTTATCATTAACGGGAATGATATTAGCAGATTTGGTCAGTCTGTCGACGATGACCCAAATCGAATCAATTTCAGATGATGACCTTTGCAATAGCTAAACGTTAACTAATGTATGAGGCGATGTCTGCCTTCATAATTTGCCATTAGTACAACTTCTTCAGACACAGATACTGCTAGTCAGAAATGACATAAATAGAATACTTATACTTACAAGATTCCAATATAACTATATCTCGAAATCTCCATATTTAGGCAACCACAAGTGGCCTTTTTAAACATTTAACGCCATTGGCTTCTCCATTTTTAATGATTCACATTAGCCGCGAATCCCTTTTTATTATATATATTACCCTTTTTATAAGCATCGGCTATATTTTAAATTGTTTTACAATTCATTTTGCACATTCATTATTAAGAAATACATCGTAATTGATTCTTTATCCTTTCCTGATGATATAATTATCATGTCCGTATTTATTCAAAATTTCTTTCTTTATATTTTCTAAGTTCTAGTCTCGTCTCCACTATTATTTTTATCCGTTTTACTCAATTCGACGTCTAAAGCGTCGGTAATTATTACAACTAATTAAATATTAAATATTCAATTTTTATGAAATGTAAACGTAAATTTCTTTTAAATTTCTTAGTTTGTCCAATTATATAAAAATGTTCAAAATAAATTTGAATTTAATTAACAATATTTTTGTTGATTTATCGAAAATAATTAATAAGATTCGTAAATGTTCGAAAAACCTTCGTTTATTATTTGGTAAAAATTTTCTTAGTTGAAAAGCAAAAATTGTTGTTTAAGATCTTAAGTCATGGTTTAAATGGTTTCCTCAATTCTTCTTAGGTTGTCTTGGGGTATACACAAACATTTACCCCTAAACAGAAGTTTAGTTAAATGGTTTGGTTATAAGGGAATAATCCCTCAAAAAGTTCTTTGTTAAAACATTTGTCAAAACACACTTGCACTTTCTTTTTAGTATAACTCAAAGTCTTAAATGACTACTAACTTTTGAAGAATCAATTTATATTCCATTATCTATTAATCACACGGTTAAATCATGTAAAGTATTAAGTCTTAAGTCTTATGTTAAGTATTCAAGGTACAATTTTTAATTGTTCGGCCAATTCAGGGCAATCTATAATTAATTATTAACTTCATTCTTATTCTTGTAAACAAACAAATGGTCCTTAATGATCACGAGCATGAATTTATCAAATTACAGCCTACACACGAGATTCACTAATTTATAAATACTACATGTGCATTAGTCAATTCAAACGGCATCACGTGAAACTCATAACGTTCATTACAAGTACCGGATGTAGTGATTGGAATAGATAATCTTTTTCGCGGACGCGAAGTTGATGATAACCATGCCGTGAATCAAATCTTTAAAACATATGCTAGAACCTTTTAAATGATCGAACAAATCTTCCATTTCGAGTTATGGATATCGTTTTCGATTGTCAATTTACTCAGTTTACAGTAATCTATAAATATAAGGGATGATAACACCATGGATCTTCATGATGACGAGCTCGGTAGAATAAAATCTTTCTCCGTTAACTCTCTCAGTTGTACGGTAATTCCTTTTCTTTCAGATGGTGCTGACGTACAGTGCACAAGCCACAAGTGCAGTACCGGGAATATAATCAATACCAAATTCAACTTGCCTTAATGGCGAAAGTCTAGGTAATTTACCAATCAAATACTTCCTAAAATTTCAGATAACGAAAACATCTTTTTATACATTTATATTAGGTTCTTTCTAGATTATAATATCTATTACTAATTCACAATCATTCACGGTATAATCTTAAGTCCAAAGCAGGATACGGCCACCTATCGGGAATTATTTAAATCACTTTTGATAATCAACATCTTATCATTTAGGGGAATTAATATCGAGTTCCCATCAATTAAGACAATGTCGTCATGTCATAATCAATCAATTCATTCTATTGGCACTATCAACTTTCCAGTTTCATTGTCGTCGATAAGATGTGATCTTCTCAAAAGACTAATAATAACTCATAATCCTTCACAAATTCAAGGATATATGGAGACACAACTACTATTAAAAGATTAAGGTCAACGCATAATCTATGCCAGAGAATTTCAAATCAGATACAGACGAAAACATTTAATGAATATGAGTATATTCCATGTTTTCATAATTTGAGTACGCATTCGAAAGCTCCTCGGATCGTTACCCAGGTAATTCAAATGAAATCAAATCAAAAGAATTGATAGTAACGTCGATACATCCAGTCGGGTATCAACACTCGGTAATCAGATACTTTTCCTAAGAATCTCACTACGGGAGAATTGGACAAGAAAGAATCGTCAATTGTCAAATAAGACAATTTCCACAGATGAGTAAATTCAGTTCAGAAGAATAAATGGTACGGGCACATATGTAGGTATCCTTAACACTATGTCCCTATTTTTCACTTCTTGCAGATCTCATAAAATTTTAATCTTTCACAATCTTTAAAGAAAATGTAGTGTTTATAAATCAGTTTTATGGTGACTACTAATCAGCCTTGCATGGTCCATTCCAAATTGTATGTAGGCGCGCAACTATATACAATTTCAAGATTAACGATGCAATACTCAGTTCGTCAAAATTTTATCATCATGTTTATAATAAAAACATTTTCATGCCTAATTCTTAAATAAGAATCAAGAATAAATTTATAAAGATTTTCTTTGTTATGAAAACAATTAAGTTTTCCAAGGCGTTTCATAAACAACTTCATTCGATAACGATTACTTATAAATCTCATTTTGAATAATCCTTTTAGTGATGAGAATTCAATTTTTCTCAAGAAATACTGTTTTAACTTATAAAAACAATGAGTGATCTGCAAAAGAGTGATGAAAAGTTGTTCACCAAGGACTAACTACAATATAATAGGAAATGAGCTTAGCCAAATAATCATGAGGTTCATGACCTCGATGGCACTCACGAAGAATGATTCACAACGTAACTCAAATCAAGATGAGTACTTGTTCAATGGTTGCATCACTAATGCGAACATTAGGATGAAGCAATAAAAGATAGATAACATTGATACATATAGAATTTAGCAATCAAAGGTAGTCTTTTCATTAATCACAAACAAGTCAAATTGTACCATAACACATTATGTGTCACTATGTCATACAATTCCAAGATCTCATCCTACCAACTAATGTCTCAGTTAAGTTAGGGATTATTTTTAAAAGATACCACAATGAATACTAATCTACAAGAGTCATTAGGTGTTTCACATGTCCCAGAAGATCCATCGGTCCCAATTCAGAAGAAGATTTCTTCAATTTATTTCTTGGACACTGGGCATCCTCATCATTGGACAATGGCCTAGGAACAACACTTAACACGAATCAACAATCAGTTAAAACCTTATAATTCAATCAAAGAACTTAACGACTTCCTCTTAACAATTTCATATTCCATACAGGTTAAATTTTACTTTATTCAAGTTTTAACCAATTTTATACTCAAGTAAATATCCTATCTCATCTTCCAATACTTTCAACCTTATTTATAAACCTTAATAGGGAAATAAAAGCTCGATATGATCAACACTTAATTTCCGATTCTATAACTTCTTACAACAATAACTATCAAATGAGTCACTAGTATGAAATGACTTGATCATTCAACTAGACTTCTCGGAAAGGTACTAGTGGCATGAGGCTTTTGGGTAATGGTTCCAATGACAGCCTCAAGTGCAACATTCACCCTTTCGATTTCAATTTAAGAATTGGATGACAACGAATCAGATGACATCTTTCTAGGTGTTAACGTTTTTGTTAGACTTACTTTTTGGTAAGCTGGCGCCTTTTACGTGAGTTGGACTAGATATACATCAATTACTAAACACAGGGACTTATTATGTAAAGGTTGTATAGTCCTAGTTTGTTAGGCCTATAAATACCCCCCATGACTCTCCATGGGGGTGTGGAAGTTTGTTCATTTTTCATTTGTTTTCTTTCACTTGAAATAAAACACATATCATTCCTTCACCTCTCTCTAACTTTCTCTCACTAGAACTATCAATGTCTACCATGTTCTTTGATCATCCCCGACCCCCGAACCAAGGTGGGTTTTTGATGCTTGTCAATTGGTATCAGAGCTAACCGGGTGTGTCTTGTATCCGTGTGTTTGTGTTGTGTCATCAGAATCGTGTTATGTTGTCAAGATTCAAGGTTCGAGGTTTGTACCTTTTTGGATTCAAATCTTTATCAGATTTTAACATTTCTTGTTATTATCATATAGATTGATTATGTTGTGTCTCGTATTGTTGTCTAAATCAGTGCCTCGTCATACTATTTTTTTATCCATTTTTTTACCTTGTTGTTATTGTGTTTGTCCCTGTATTCATCAGTCTTTATCTATGGGGATAAGTACAAAAACTTGGTCTAGATCCTTTTTTTTCGGGGTTTTAAAATATGGTTCTAAAACCTATTGCGATGGCTATTTGAGATGGATATTACGATGCACATTCAGATGAACACATTGCGACGGATTATTCTACGGATGTATTCCGATGGGGTTTTTACACATTCCGATGGGTTGGGTTGTACCTATTGCGATGGGACTCATTCCGATGGGTCACATTGCGATGGGTGGCTTGATCCATCGCAATGGTAGATGAGTCGTCATGCTGCCCAATTTTTTCCGATGACTTTACGATGGGAAGTGTGTATTGCGATGGGTTCATGTATTATTGCGATGGATGGCTGTGAAAAATATTGCGATGGATGAAGTTTGACATTGCGATGGACTGAAAATTAAAACCATTGCGATGGATTGGTTTAATCATTGCGATGGACTGAAAAAATTACATATATTGCGATGGTGAACCACTAAAGTCAAAACTGTGGAATTTAAATCAGTTAATGATATAAATCAGATTTAGACTCACGTTTTCCTAAAACCATCAGTTAATTCATTTCACAAATCCAGTAACCAGTAACATCCTCTAAATATCGACTCATTGACATTCAAACTTACACCGAGACCTAATCTGTAACAATTATACTCAACTCTCCAACCTTTTACCTCCACAAATCCTCATCTATCCTAACCCTTCGTCACCTAAACCCAACACCTAGACTCATAAATCATCAACTCGAAAAACACCATTTCATGATCTCCGTTTTGGTTAAATGTTTTTTAATCTGTAAAAAAGATTTTTTCGTTTAAACAAATTATCATCTCTGATTAAACCTACCTTAGATCTCTCTTTAGATCTTGAAGATGATTGCGTGCACGTCTTGGCATCGGTTGGATTTATCAGTTTGTGTTTTCAGGATGATAAGAAGATGATGTTGGTGTTTCGGTTCCCTGGATGAATGATTATTGGAGGGGACTTAAGGTGAGTGTTGTTGAGGAGATGAATAATTTATGGGGCGGATGTGATGGAGGAGATGAGATTGTCTAGATGAAGATGATGGAGGTTAGAATGTATCGTCTGTTTAGAGAAGATAGGGGATGGAGAAAAAGATGGAATGAGATTAGGTTAACTAGGGGTATTTTATTTATCCCATACCTTGGACCTCACTCAGAACACGTGGCCATCTAAAATAATTGGGGGGCGGATATAACAAGGTGGTGTAACTTGCACATTATAGGGTGGTTAATATCCTTCCACGTGACCACCTTGAAATGTGGTGGACCGAGTATAGCTTCCAGTAATTGGGTCTTATTATCTGTCATGCAAATTGTTGGGTCAAGATCAGGCTATTACTTGGATCTGCTTATCTATTTGGACCGAGGGTTACAAATGTTTTATTGGATTATTGGCTTACTTGACTTATGGACTAAATGAGTGCTATATGAGGCCATTAGTTAAATAAGTTATCTAAACATTTGTTACTCCGACCGATCACTACTTTACCGAAGGAACTTAGTGAGACGATTAATTTTTGTAATATTTCGAGATGACCGCTTATATATCCGAATCTTGCAAAATTAATCATGTCGGTTTTGAGTTACGTGGTTATTGGATTGAGCCGGGTATTTTCGAAAGAACCAAGTGATAAAATTGTTGTCGAGTTAAATGATTATGGGACAAGATTTTAATACTTTGGCGGGCCGTTTAAACAGTGACATTCTGGCCGGATATCCATTTTCGATCATATCACTTCTTCACGGACAACAAACACAACAAACACAACAAACACGATACATTACACTAAAACGATCCTTATCAAAAATTCACCTAAATTCCTAACGGCTATTACGGTTTATGTGATTACGAAGATGATTCGATGCTACTTATTTGAGGTTGAAGTGAGATTTTTCAGAGGCGTTCTTATTTTATCTTGAAAGGAGTACTTGCAATTTTTTTAAGATAACTTGTTCGAGCTTTATCGGTTATGAATGAAGACTTGAAGTATCTGGTGTCCAGTGTCAAGGGGAGGATGGTCGACAGCATGGATAACTATCACTTAAAGGAGCTACGTTGTTGTACTCAGTGTCACGCGCACAGTCGACGTGGATATCTTCAAGAGGTGCTGTGCTTATATACTTCATCAGTAATGTATTGGGTACTCAGAAATTCTTCAGCAATGATATTTCTACACCGTTCTTCATTCTACAATAGTGCAAGCTTAAATTCAAGTTTGGGGAATTCTACTTCAGTTTCAAGTTTGGATTATCGGGTTATCTTCATCTGTGGTCACTATCAATAGCCTACAGAATTGATAAGAGAATTCAGTTCGGGGTGATCAAGAGAGAATTGTTAGAGAGATTTTTGTTCACATCTTCTCACATCGTCATGGTTACTAAGTAAGCGGTTCCAGTTGGCATACCACGTACACACTTGAAGGATGATTCCCTTAATAGGTATCATCCTGGAGGGAGAAATGTGTACATGCGGGGTCACTTGACTTTGGTGTTACCGTTTCTACATAGAGGGATAAGTTGCCTACATTCGGGACTTAATTGACTTTGGTGTGGCAACTTTATATCATCACTGTCCCGTTAGGAGAAATGTGCATTTCCGGGACTTAATTGACTCTGGTGCTACAGGTTGACTTCATGTTCGGGATAGAGTGTGTACTTATGGTATTCTCTTATAGAATCAAGACTGGGATTGCTTCATATTGTGAGAAAATGTTGATGACGTTATCACCTCCCACAGATTTCCTTTGTATGATTTGTTTGGGAGGGAGCAGTCTTTACTGCTTGTTTTATGAAAGGCCTTCTAGTTGGGAGGGAGTAAAACTCAACTAGATTCTACAAGTTAGAGAAACTGAGCTGGAGTATTCAAGAAGATGAAGGTCGCTGAAGACTGTCTCAAGGAATGCTGGAATTCATGCTCACCATTTTCCGTTAGTTTTTTGCTTGTAGGAAACATTGTAACCAACTCACATGAGTCACCATCTTGGAGGGAGATTGTTAGACTTACTTTTTGGTAAGCTGGCGCCTTTCACATGAGTTGGACTAGATATACATCAATTACTAAACACAGGGACTTATTATGTAAAGGTTGTATAGTCCTAGTTTGTTAGGCCTATAAATACCCCCCATGACTCTCCATGGGGGTGTGGAGGTTTGTTCATTTTTCATTTGTTTTCTTTCACTTGAAATAAAACACATAACATTCCTTCACCTCTCTCTAACTTTCTCTCACTAGAACTATCAATGTCTACCATGTTCTTTGATCATCCCGGACCCCCCGATCTTAGGTGCCTTTTTTATGCTTGTCAGTTTTGTCAAACTCCACTCTATAAGGAAAGATCGTCATGACATCGATATCAGTTTTAATCTCGCCAATTCTTCTTCAATATCACAATCAACTAATATCTACATTTCTGTGAATATCAACCATTTTGTTGGGATCATAAATATCCACAACTTGGTTTAGATCTGGAATAACTAGAATTCCTACGGGAATAGCTTTGATTAATTTGCTAGGGAAGTTAGGGTTTCTTGTGACAATCTACGTCGTATAAATACCTCGTATAAATATAGAAATAATCATCAAACAATCATGTAATCAAATTACATTATATGTATATATATAATCCAAGTTATATATATATATATATTAAAATAACACTTCTTAGTCTGGCCTTGTCGGTAACTCGGGAATTCTTCGGCACCGTTATAGTCAAAAGATTTTTTAGACATTTTTAGAAAAATGTTTATAGTTAAAAGATTTTGAAATGTTTTATTCAAACCTTATTTTTAAAAATCTTTTGTTCTCTATAACGAGAGCTTTGGTACCAAACTGTAACACCCCCAAATTTATACAACTCAATACAGCGGAAGACTCGTTCGTGTTACGGGATAACACATTACTCACATCATAGACAACGCTTAAAAATCGCGTCGTTTAATAATAAAACATTTCCATTCATAAATATAAAATTTTACATAGGTCCCAAGTCATTGTATTTTATACAAGTTTTACAAAGCATTTGAATGGAAATTATTATTTAAGTGCGAGCCATGAATTCTTGTTGTCTTCCCGAGAATTACCTTCAAGTACCTGAGATAAAACATGTTAAAAGAAAAGGTCAGCGATAACGCCGAGTGAATTCATAGAGTTTAATAAAATCCATCAATATAACATCGGTATAAAAGTATTACCGAAAATCATTTTGTCTAAATCATAGTAATAGGCCATAAAATAGCCAAAGTCATTTTATACAAATCCTTATCAAAAATCATAATATAGGCATTCGCCTTCAAAAATCATTATACGAACCATTGTCGTTAAAAACATCATACAATACGTTTTATAACGTTGTATAGAGTTAAATAAAAACCGTTATATGAATATGGTTATGTAAAACCAAAACACGAACATAATATCAATAATAAGACCACGTATTGCTAGTCAGGCAATTCATTGTAATTCAGTGCGTATAGCAGTATTTCGTTATTTATGGATTATTATAAGCCGCATGACATTGTTACCTTACTATACCAAACAACGGGTAGCTAGCCCGAAACTCAATTTGCCCATCTAAATTAGCGTGTCGTCACAATAATCACGCTTGTGTAAATCTTCTCATACATAAATTCGCTTACCAATCTAGGTGGTAACGTTTTGTCAAACTCCACTCTATACGGAAAGATCGTCATGACATCGATATCAGTTTTAATTTCGCCAATTCTTTTTCGATATCACAATCAACTAATATCTACATTTCTACGAATATCAACCATTTGTTGGGATCATAAATATCCACAACTTGGTTTAGATCTAGGATAGCTAGAATTCCTACGAGAATAGCTTCGATTAATTTACTAGGGAATTTAGGGTTTCTTGTGACAATCTAC
Organism: Glebionis coronaria; assembly: GCA_025667525.1. Lineage (NCBI taxonomy): Eukaryota > Viridiplantae > Streptophyta > Magnoliopsida > Asterales > Asteraceae > Glebionis > Glebionis coronaria. The sequence goes on along the minus strand of CM046875.1, from coordinate 277,833,299 downwards.
GTCGTATAAATACCTCATATAAATATCAAAATAATCATCAAACAATCATGTAATAAGATTACATCATATATATATATATATATATATATATATATATATAATCCAAGTTGTATATATATATATATATTAAATTAACACTTCTCAGTCTGGCCTTGTCGGTAACTCGGGAATCCTTCGGCCCCGTTATAGTCAAAAGATTTTTAGACATTTTTAGGAAAATGTTTTTAGTTAAAAGATTTTGAAATATTTTATTCAAAACCTTGGTTTTAAAAATCTTTCGTTCTCTATAACGAGAGCTCTGGTACCAAACTGTAACACCCCCAAATTTATAAAACTCAATACAGCGGAAGACTAGTTGGTGTTACGGGATAGCACATTACTCACATCATAGACAACGCATAAAAGTCGCGTCGTTTATTAATAAAGCATTTCCATTCATAAATATCAAAGTTACATAGGTCCCAAGTCATTGTAATTAATACAGTTTTTACAAAACATTTGAATGGAAATAAGTATTTAGGTGTGGGCCATGAATTCTTGTTGTCTTCCCGAGAATTACCTTCAAGTACCTGAGATAAGACATGTTAAAAGAAAAGGTCAGCGATAACACCAAGTGAATTCATAGAGTTTAATAAAATCCATCAATATAATATCAGTATAAAATTATTACTGAAAATCATTTTGTACAAATCATTTTAATAGGCCATAAAATAGCCAAAATCATTTTATACAAATCTTTATCAAATCATAATATAGGCATTTGCCTTAAAAATCATTATACGAGCCAATGTCGTAAAAACATCATACAATACGTCTTACGACGTTGTATAAAAATAAAAACCGTTATATGAATATGGTTATAAAAACCAAAACACGAACATAATATCAATAGTATGACCCTGTATTGCTAGTCAGGCAGTACATCGTAATTCGGTGCGTCTAGTAGTATTTCGTTAGTTGGATTATTATAAGCCACATGACATTGTTACCTTACTAACCAAACAACGGGTAGCTAACCCGATACTCAATTTTCCCATCTAAAGTAGTGTGTCGTCACAAAGGTCACGCTATGGAAATCTTCTCATACATAAATTCGCTTACCAATCAAGGTGGCACGACGGGGATCAACCGTCAAGGCGCGAACTGAGGTGATCGTCACCAAATAGTACTATTATATGCATAAGCGTCTACCAAATCCCGGTAGTTCACAATTCATGCTAATGGGACTTTTAGTGACATAACCTAACTTTAATAATCCATTTAATTTCATCTATCGGGTCCTTTAATCATTTATCGGGTCATAAAATCGGGTCATTCAATCATTCGGGTCCAAATCAATAAACAAACAATCGGGACAAATGGTGTCCTATTTTATAAAAACTAACATGTTATCTCCCTCGCGGGTTTATAAAACATTTCATAAAAACATTTAAAAGAGTGCGAGGCTATGAACTCACGTTGATGTGGGAAGGCGGTTATCGGCGATTTGGATGTACGGTACGTGCTTCAATCACGGAAACCTAGACAAATAATACTCGTCTTCGACTCATGTCCAATGACTTTATAAAAATAACAATTATGTATACATATGATGATTTTAAATATATGATGATCAAGTGGGTTTACATATTCTCATTTACTCATTTTAGTGTTATGTGTCGATAACTTTTATACTAGTTTACTAGTTTTACCTATTTACGTGTTTTAAGTCCAATAAACTTATTATAAGTTATTTAACTTGTTTTAATCCATTTTATACTTATATTATCAGTATCTATACTTTCAATGTTGGGCCCAAATGGGTTAAGCCCAATAAGTACTTTTTATAAGTGTTTATCTTATTTAGTCCAATATGCTTAGTTAGCTCGTTAATGTCCGTATGTCCTATAGTTCGGGTTTTATTGGTTTTTACTTGTATTAGTTACTTATATATCATTATATGACTTTTAAAAACTTTACATTAGACGGGTTTGATCGTCTAAGTTTTAATTAACAAAAACGTTAATTTTTACGATAATAGCCGAAAAGGTCGTAAAAATCATGTTTATAGTTTTATAACTTATAAAACTTAACAAGTTACCATTTTTATAAAATGTCCACTTATTTACCCTTGTACATATTTATATAAATGTATTATATAAGTTAGTGGGTTTTAATTTACATTTTATACTATTTTTATTTGAGTGCTTATATAATATTATTATACTTTAATTTCCAAAATCTGATTTCTATTTTCATCTTCACCAAAACTGCCATATCTAGAGTTCTATATGGAGATAGAAGCTCAAATTTTTATCACATAAACTACATGATATGTGCTCCATTTAACTCTTCTATAGCTATTGTTGAATCATTTCTAAGTATTTTCTAAAAATCGTCCAAAACAGTGAACTCAGATTTGTACTTTAAACTTGTTTTGATCATATCTCACACATTACAATGATTCCATTGCATGACCAACTCTCACATGTGTACAAGACCCATAGCTTACTGTATGTCAATTTATTCAAGTCATTTTACCAGTTTACCATATTATTCTTTACTGTTTTATACAGCCATCTAAATTAAGCAAGATTTTAACCTTGTTTCTTATAGTTTTTCATCTTTTTAAGCATGTTTATCAACACCAAATCCCCACACAATATTTTTAATCATCATTCATCATCATATACATATACATAAGTGAAAGAAATACAAGATTACATAATCAAAAATAACAAGAAGATGGGGAAAACAAGCTTTATACCACCATGATGATCTAGGTTGTGATCAAAACATGGATTTTGATGGAGAAACTTGTGGATAACCAAGACCATCTTCAAGACCACCATTCTTCATGAACAACTTGTGGAAAATCAACCCTAATACTCCATGTAAACTCCGACTTGGATGTTATAATCACCACCAATCAATAGGGTTTCAAAAGGGCTTCATCATATGTAGAGATAACATATGATTTGTGGTTGAATCAAGATCAAGTGAGGGTTTTGTTTGTGATGAGGGACGGCACAAAATGGGGAGGATGAGAGAAATGTGTGTGGTATTGCATGAGAGAATGAGAGGAAATGGTTTGTGATGGTGGTTTTGACAAGTTAGTGGAAAGTGTAGCTTAACTTGTAAGCTTTGCTTACAAGTGTAAGCTAAATGGTTGCAAGTTTGCCACATCAAGGATGTGGTATCCTTGTTTTGGCCGTCCATATTGAGTGGGGTGGGGCAAGATTTATCTTGTCTCATCCCACTAATTTACGGGTACTCCTCGATTCTAGTTTCCTCGAATTGCGTGCCCTCGGGTCGTTTTACGAAAAACGTTTTTATAAATTATGAATCAACGTCACAAAACGAATCTAATAAAAATTTTCTCATCAAAAACGGAGTTCGAAAACGTAAATACGTAATCCTAAGGTTTCCGGTTTAGTCGTAAAGGACGTTAAATTAAAATCGTAAGTCCTAATCTCTTCTCGTAAATTTGTGAGTTTATGAACTAATACAAATTTAAAACTCCAAAATAATATTCACGGATAAATTTATTTTCTGAAATGTCGGACTGTCACCAAAGACGGTGTATGTAAACGTAAGCACGTAACGTAGAATCCTCCGGTTTAGATGTAGTCGATGCTACTTCAAGACGTAAATCCAAATTGCTTCCCAAAAATAAGTAAGTTCATAATATAACATTAAAATAATGTTTTTAAATAATATCTGAGAATAAAATATCAACCATAAATTGACGGATTGTCACAGTTTCTCCCCAATGTGATGCGCCCAATTCAGCATAATGATCATACTCAGGAATTAATTTCCTTACCCATATACGATCGACCTTTTCTTCAATCCAGGGTATTGACACCCAAGTTGCAGCTTTGACTAAGGTTAAGGAAGTCGCATACTTGTTGGCACCATTTACTAAATACTCAAGGTCATAGCAGACAAAGAAATCACGTATGATTTGATTGTCAGTATCAGCGATCGGGAGAGAAGCATTCTCAGGCCTGTGACGACATGTTCGTTGAGGAAGTTTCATTGCTTTCAACAGCTCATTCGCGTTGTATTCAGCCTCCATTTTACTGATTCTTGAAGTAGGAATGATGGTGGGATCATGAAAAGCTCGAGTTACCATCGCTAGAGTTACATTGTCAGTTCCATACCTGTAGATTAGATATGTTGAGAAGTCGATGGGATTGTTAAGGATTTGGGAGAAATCTGGTTCATCTTCTCGAGTTAGCGGACCAATGCTAGCAGCTTCTGTGACCCAAGGTTGCTCGGGTGCATCTTCATCTACATTAACTGTATCCACCCATGCCGGTTCGCTCGATTCTGGAATATCATGACTTTGCGCAGACTCTGGAGCTCGATTCGGAAAAATTACTCGAATTATCTGACTACGTTGAGTGTCCTTCACTGGTGTAGACTTAGACGTTTCAGGTATTGGTTGATCGGGTTCTTGGATGGGTAGTTGTTATGGTGGTGTTGTAGATGTGATAGCTGAAGCTGATTGAAGTGAACCCGATGTCAGATTAGCATCAACATCATGACGGTGTTTGGTGCGTTTGCCGGTTGGAGTTGACTCAGAGTCTGGAGTTTCCTCGGCTGTTGAAGTTGTTTGATCTTTAGTAACAAAATCCTTTTGAGACTTGTCACCTTTTCCTGAAGTTTGATCCCCTTCACCATCTGACTTATCTTTGTTGTGATCATCCTCTTCCTCTTCTTCATTATTTTCCTCTTCATCATTCTTTTCCACTTCATCATCATTCTTTGGTTCATCTTCATCATGTATTTGTTCGTCCATGTTGTCATCATCATCATCGTTACGCTTACCCTTATCATCATTGTCACCATCATCATCATTGTCATGTTCATCGTCATCGTCATCTTCATTCTCGGATGGTTCTTTAGGGTTGTCTAACTCATCCTCATCTTCAACGTCTTTTTCTTGATCAAGAGTGCTGTATGGGACGACGGTGCCATGTTTTTCAAAGATCTCGGTGTCTTGATCCATTGCCGTCTTTAAAGCTTTGTGAAGTGCTTGTTGTTCTGGCGTTCTGTTGTAGGACCCGACTTGAATCATCTTAGCATGCAACAACTTCTTCAACTCATAATCTGTTATTCTTTGAGCTATGAGAAAGTCGGACTGCGGAGTGTCGAAAGACTTGATCATCATTTTGCTTGCAGCGATGTCTTTTAGTTCATCTCGCAGAGGAGGAAGTATGGTTTCAATAGATTCTTGAAATTTTTCATCGATTGATTCAATCAGTGTGGCATTAGCTTGAACAAGTTCTTCTTTCTCCTCTTTGTATTTGTTTCTGAGTGCACGCGTTTAATTGATTCTTGCTTCCTTTCCACTGTAGCTTCTAGATTTTCTCTTATTGACTGTTCAGACTGTTGACGACTGGTTAATTCTTTTCGAAGATGGTCGATTTCTTTTTCCAAATCCTTCTTGCTTGCTAATTCATCATGAAGACTAGCCAGTTCCTTTTCATAGGCCATATTTGAAGATTCTAACTTCTCTGTAACTAGAATAGTCTTATCCTCTTGAGCCTTCAAGCGTTGTTCAATGATTTGCATAAAATCTGGGGTAACAGGTGGAGATACCAGCAATGATGTTGGATGAGCAGTTGATTTTGTAGGTGTGACATGAGTTGTGACAATGGTGTTGAGTACTGATGTAGTGGCCATAGTTACGGGGACATTTACCATGTTCGGGTTTGTTGAAAGATTCGTGTTAGTAACTTCAGATTCAAGTGAGACAAGGTTCAAGTACTTACCTATTGGATCTGACAAAGACGAGGATTTGGTGACACTCTTGTCCTTGTGGATGCTCCCTGTAAATGTTGTCTCTGGTTGAATATCATCAAGGAACGTATCTTGTTGTTCGTATTGTTGATCATATTCATCATCCTGAACTGGTTCGTCAACGAAGTTATCTGGTTCTCCAAATTCAGCAATGTCAGGCAAGACGACTTTCGTTGTCTGTTTCGATCCACTACCTCCCGTCTCCCTTCTATTTTTAATTAAAGCCTTCTTCAATTGCTTGGCTTGTTGTTTCTCATTTAACGTCTGTTGTTGTTCGTCCACGTCTTCAAGCAAGTCTTCATCGAAGAGAAGTGTTTTCTTTCGCTTGGCCTTTTTCTCCCCTAAAGACAATGTTTTTGTTCTTTTGCCTTTGTCTTGTGTTGGAGTATCAGCTTCTGAAGAGTCAGTTTCCTTCCTTTTTCCTTTGGGTTTTGGTGTCTTGAATTCTCCCGCGGCTAGTTTCTTTATGTGGTCTTCATTTTCCTTTAGAAGTATCCTATATGTAGCACTCTTCTTGATTTTGTCATTGAACATAGTATCTAGAACTAGAGCTGGAATACCTGAGTAAGTGTTCTTTTATCCTTCAGTTCTCATGGCTAACACGAAGAAATCATCATCTTCTGAGTTAACAAAGAATCCTCCACGTCGATCTACAGCTTCATCGGCTTTCATGAAGTAATTGATAATGAGCTTAATGAAGCGTGGAAACTGAAAGTGGTCAGATTTCTTCTTAGCATTTCTGAAGGCTTGATAATGAAATTCTTCCCATATGAGAGCAGCATAATCCAAATTTAGCTTCTTGTAGATGCCATAGAAAATACGAGCCTGATAAAGTCTCATAGAATCTGGTCCTCTGGATTTTCCCGTCAACCATCGGATAATGATACTAAAGATTGCCTTCCATGGTTGTCCAAGCTTAGTTGTGGTAAAGCTAGATATGATTGGCAATTCTCCATCATAACTGAGAGAAAAAATCAAATCAATTATTTTTTTTTTAGTATGCAACAGTATCATATGTTTTCCCTTTAGCTAAAGAAGGGAATCCAAAGATTTCGCGAAATTGTTTAAGAGAGAATTCCTTCTTTTGACTGTTGATGTTGAAAGAACACTTGGTGTTTGTTATGGCTTTGATGGATGACCAAAAATCATGCATGTAGATTTCGGGAACACTTGCTGACATCCGTAGTGCTTTTTTGATCGGGGAGATATCAAGGTCTTCGACGGCAATTCTGAATGCTGCTTGTGATGGAACAAAGTCGTCTTTCAGTCGTTGATTATTAGAGGTGATTGGAAGACGGTTTTCTTCTAGAACGAGTTCATTATCAAGTTCAATTTGTTGCTCTTGAGTGCGAGACATGATAACTGCTAAGATGAAACATTCATGTTGATACACAGAAGAAATATATCATACTGTATAAACCTTAAAAGCTTCATTTTTTTCAGTACCCTTAAAACATAGCAATAAACACAAGAAATACCATACAATCACTGTCCAAAAATGCTCAACAAGTAGAAACACATGCAAATCAGAATCGTAAGCAAGCATATCAAACAATGATTCAAGCAAGAAACCATAGTTCAGAATACATCATTCCAACCTTATCCGGAATACATAGTGTCTCTGCTTATCCGGAATGCTTTTCCCCATGGTATCCGGAATCCAGTTCTAAGTCTTATCCGGAATCTAGTTCTAAGTCTTATCCGGAAACAAGTTCCTGAGTTTTATCCAGAATCCAGTACCTAAGTTTATCCGGAATGTGGTTTTCGAAGGCTTATCCGGAATATGGTTTTTCTAAAGCTTATCCGGAAAACAGTTTCTAAGGCTTATTCGGAATAAAGTTTTGAAGACTTATCTGGAATAAGGTTTTTCCAAAGGCTTATACGGAATACACTTCAAAGGCTTATCTGGGATATTCGAAAACTTATCCGGAATATGGTTTCCTAATGCTAATCCGGAATACAGATTCGAAGATTTATCCGGAATAATTACCTAATGCTTATCTGGAATAAATTTTCTAAGGCTTATCCGGAATACATGGTTTTCAGTCTTATCTGGAATACATGGTTTTCAGGCTTATCCGGAATATTTTTCGAAGACTTATCCGGAATACATTTTTCCAGACCTTATCCGGAATGAAACATTCTAAAGCTTAATCAGAATCCATTGTTCTATAGCTTATACAGAATCCATCGTTCTAAAGCCATTTATCTTGATGATCTAATTCAACAAACTTTATTCTAATCATAAAACCGAGCCAAACCCACCTATAAACCCTAATTAATTCGAACTAAACAACTCATAAAATCCTAATCTTATGAATTTATTTAAAAAGCGAATAAATTAAAGGAAGAAGGAATTTAGACGAATTATAAACTAAAATTGATGTTTGCACCTTAGATTGATCGAATGAAACGGATTTAAGAACTTGGAAATCAACAATGGAGGTGTGTATGTGTTTTTATGTGATAAAAGCGAATCCATAGGTGTGTCGTGTTTTTTTGGGCGGCCAATAATTTGACTTAGGTCAAAAGAGTTTTTGTCAAGTTTTTCAGTTTGTCCATTTTAGTCCCTCCATTTTTCACCCTTTTCTTTTTAGTTAATAGCTAGCCAAAGTAAAACACTCGTTAAACAATTTAACACTCGTTAGACCTCAACCATTATATTAACTATCCTTTTTACACACAAATTAAAAATTTTATCCTAAATGCCAATATCCAATTCACATAACTCACGACAAATCACGAACAAACACAAATCATATACCAAAGAATTTCCAATCATTAACCATTTAACCGATTAATTTTTCTCGAAAACTTTTGAAGACCGTTTTGATGACGAAGATGATTTGATATTTTATCCCCCCTTAAACGATGACCCGTTTTCTAATTAAAGAGCTATAGTCATTGTTGAAAGAATCAAATAACGATGAAAGAATTTTCCAATTAATGTCTTAGAAGAACTGATTCTTGATGGCAATAAGATTTCTCTTATTTTGACAAAATAAATGCACTGAAACGTACACTTATTTGTGTTAGACCAAGTTATAAAGTAAACTTGGTCCCTTGCAAGGTTTTAAAGTAAACCTTGCCCGAGAAAATAATTCCCATTGTGAGCCAACGTTTTCATAAGAAATACGTGACTTTAATGCGAAAAGCGGGTTGTAGTCAGAAATAACTACAAGCCATATGGGCATGTTTTAAAAATATGTACAACTTTTATACGGACTCTATTTATGGCACCGTGTCAATTTTAATTGACATTTCTAAGGACGTAAATATTACCGTACTAAAAGACATGCCCGATTTAAAATGAAAAATATTTTTTGGATTTTCTTGATTTTATATTTTTTATGGTTTTTGTATGTTTTATATTTTTGTATTTTTCTTTTTGGTGGTTTAAATATATACGATAATATACAAGATCACGAACAAAGGATACTCTAGAATAGTTTACCACCACTATTCTGCAGATTCTTCTGCCAACTCCATAAGTGTCGCTGGTGAGAATGATTTCATCCCTAGCTTTTCGATCAAAAACTCGATACGTCCTCGATCTAAGGCCTTTGTGAATATATCTGCCTGCTGATACTCAGTGTTGACAAAATACAGTTCGATCACTCCATTTTCCACTTGCTATTTGATGAAGTGGTAGCAGATGTCAATGTGCTTCGCAGTGGAATGTTGAACGTAGTTGCAGCAAAGGGAAATTGCACTTTTGTTATCACAGTACATCGGGATTTTGTTGAATCCAAGACCGTAGTCAGTTAATTGAGATCGCATCCAAAGAACTTGAGCACAACAACCGAACATAGCAATGTATTCAGCCTCTGTACTTGATATCGCAGCGCTTTTCTGCCTTTTAGGTGCCCAACTAACCAGTCTATCTCCAAGAAGTTGCACACTGCCAGAAGTGCTACGTCTAGTATCTTGACACCCAGCATAATCCGCATCTGCATATGATATTAGTGCAATAGAGGAATCCTTCGAATACCACAGACCACGATAAAGTGTTCCTTTAAGATACCGAAAGATCCTTTTCACAACATGTAAGTGCTTTTCGGTAGGCCGAGCCTGATACCAGGCACACATGCATATAGCAAATTGCAAATCAGGCCTGCTAGCAGTCAGATAGAGAAGGGTGTCGATCATTCCACGGCAAAGTTTAGGATCGACTGCTATCCCATCCATATCCTCATCTAACTTGGATCTCTCCACCATTGGAGTATCCACGGGGTCACAATTTTCAAAATGATACTTCTTTAATGATTCAAGAGCAAATTTGGATTGATTAATGAAGATGCCTTTGGGATTCTGAGAAATTTGCAACCCTAAGAAAAATGAAATTTTTCCCATCATCGACATCTTAAAGCGTGTGGATATAATTATCTAAAAATGGTCAGACAGTCTTTGAATAGTGGAAGCAAAAATTATATCATCAACGTAAATTTGTACCAGTATCATGTCGTTGTCCTCCTTGAGAATAAATAATGTTGGGTCTACTTTGCCTTTGGAGAAGACTTTTGAGATGAGATACGACGATAGGAGATCGTACCACGCGCGTGGAGCTTGTTTCAACCCATAAAGAGCCTTCTTGAGCTTGTACACGTGATTAGGATACTCCGAGTTGATGAATCCATTCGGCTGGCTTACGTAGACATCTTCCCTTAGTTCACCATTAAGAAATGTTGTCTTAACATCCATTTGGTAGACAATCATGTTCATGTGAGCAGCATAAGCAAGGAATAGTCTAATTGCCTCCAATCGTGCTACATGAGCAAAGGATTCCTCAAAGTCAATACCCAAAGCTTGTTTGTACCCTCTAGCAACCAATCTAGCTTTGTTCTTCAGCACTCCACCTATCTCATCGAGTTTAACCTTGTATACCCACAACAATGTAAGGATTTCAACGTTGATGGGTAAAGGAACTAATTCCCACACTTCAAGACGTTGAAATTCATTAAGTTCCTCTTACATGGCTTCAATCCAAGATGATTTTGTCATAGCTTGTTGCCAAATTTTAGGTTCAGTATCGGAAAGAAATGCATCAAAGTAGTAAAATAATGCATGTTCTTGGAGTTGGTGGCGTGTTAAGACTGGTCGATTGATGTCACCAATAATATTGTGTATTGGGTGATCCTTTGTCCATTTTGTGTTGTGAGTTTCAATCCGTGGTGGTCGGGAGTGAACGATTGCAGGAGCTTCCTCAGAGGTAGACGCACCGTTAGGGTTTTTAGGTATTTGTGAACCAAAGAAAGGAAGCTCTTGTAAGTGAGCAACTTCCAAATCGTGATCATAGTGATCCTCTTCAACATCATTAGGAACAAGTGGGGGTGATGATTCAGGTGTAGTTTGTGAATTGGTGGGGGATGGGACATCTGGTTCAATAGTACAGTAGATGCCTCCGACTGATTTCCATTATCTTGAGCAACAACTTCCGGAATCGGAGCTACTGCTGTAGGTGCTGGAGAATCCTTACTAGGTGGATCAAAGAATTCATCAAACATAGGTTGAAATAATTCATCCCACTCGGGCCTTGTAGGTGGTATAAATGATGGAGAAGTAGGATTGTTGGGAGTTAATCTGGAACTAATCGTACCGGTTCCCATCTCATGAAGTGCGGGTTCAGAGCTGTGTTGCTTAAAATCCATCGTTGTCAGCTCATCAAAATCGGCATCCAAAGTTTCTACTATCTTGCCAAGACGACAGTTATAAATTCGGTAAGCTTTCTTTGCAGGTGAGTAACCAATGAAAATTCCAATATCAGCCTTCGGTTGAAGTTTTCCCAAATTCTCACTATTAGTATTTGGATAACATAGTGCACCAAACACATGAAAAAATGAAATATCGGATTTGTGTCCATGAAGTAGCTCATATGGAGTTTTACCATGGCGTTTACGATTGATGGAGCAGTTTTGTGTATAACATGCAGTTGCCACTGCTTCAGCCCATAAGAATAAAGGAGCATTCACATAAATCAACATAGTTCTAGCAGCTTCCATTAGTGTACGGTTACGTCTTTCCACGACACCGTTTTGTTGTAAAGTGCGAGCAACATAAGTTTCATGTGAAATACCAACCTCTTCATAATAATCTCGTAGAGTTTGATTAACGAACTCAGTTCTGTTATCCGTGCGAATGCGGCGAACAGTAGCATTAAGACGTACTTGGATCATCTTTAAAAAAGTGATAATATACTTTGGTGCTTGATCCTTGGATACTAACAATTTTACCCATGTAAACCTTGAGAAATCATCCACCATGACGAGGATGTATTTTTTACCACTCACACTAGCCGTACGCTTTGGCCCGCAAAGATCCATGTGCAAAAGATGCAGTGGTTCTTGGTTGGTGTCTTCAGCTTTAGGTTTGTATGATTTCTTGGTGCTTTTCCCCAAAGAACACGTGGAACATAAATGATCCTTGTCGAACTTAAGTTTTGGAAGACCATGAACAAGTTCGTTTTTAGCCAAATGGTTTATAGCATCAAAGTTAAGATGAGATAACCGACGATGCCACAACCATGACTTGGTCTTAGATTCTTTGGAAAGAAGGCATACAGGAGAGGCGGCCATCATGTTTTGAATGGACAGAGTGTAGAGATTATCCCCTCGAGAACCCTTTAACAAATCATTTCCTACAAGATCGCGAATAAAGCAAGTATGTTGTCGAAAAGCTACTTCAAGGTTTGTATCGCAAAATTGTCCCACTGAAAATAAATTATGACCAAGTCCCTCCACATAATATACCCTTGAAATCGTAACATTCTCAATTTGATATTCACTGTAACCCATGATCTTCGCAATATGGTCGTTGCCAAATTTAACCGTTCCTAGAAACTTGCTGACGAAATTTCTGAGCATCGAGCGATCTCCGGTCATATGCTTTGAGCATCCAGAGTCCAAGTACTAGAGGATGATTTGGACCACCTGAAAATATCACCAGACAAAGACGATGTATCGGAATCTAGAAGTTCCTCTGTGTTAGCAGGTACATATATATTTATCTTAGATTTGCTAACCGAAGAATTCTTAGGCTTCCAAATTTGCTTCCTAAATGCCGGCTTAGATTCTAGTTGTCTAAGATACTGAGGTACTTCTTCACTGGTAGGCACAATAGTGGGGGCAGACCTAGATAAAGGGCGCTTTTTCCATTTCTTATTGCTAGTGTTCCTATTTAAAGGACGCTGAGACCCAACTTCCGTAGAAGTGATCCTAGTTAAAGTGCACGTAGTTCCATTAGCAGTGAAGGTTCTACCAGTGGGTTTCCATTACAACCAACTTGGGTGAATTTCTTCCCCGTTGGAATCCATTCAAGATTGTTCCTAATAGCATACATTTCATTCACGTGATCAACAAGGCATAAATCATGATGCTTAGAAAACATGCATTCATTACAATTCCAACATCACAAATTAGAATTCACATTTTTCTTAGGCTGCTGCACAAACACAGGGCCTTTAGTCTTAGTTACATGATTGTTTTTATTCAAATTTGAAATAACATTCCTAGGGTGAACTTCTACTTTCCTCTTCGTAGTCCTACTAGTGGATAGATTGATCCTATTCTTCTTGTCTTGAAATCCTTTAGCCTTAGTAGATACAATTACTCCTGTAGAAGCCAAGGGAACATTAGTTACAGATTTTTATTTAGCCTTGATGGGTGTGTTTAATATAGGCTTAGATCCTGGATTCTTATTGAATGACGTCATGGAAAGGGTGGTGGTTTGTTGTTTAAGTGGTGCAGAACCCGGTAGTCCTATGTACTTTAAGTGCTCTAAGCATTGTTGTGCCCTCTCAATATAAGCCTGAGCATGGTAATATTCACTATTCCTAGGATCAAGTTCATAAAGTCATCTACCACTTCCCTAGTAAGATCCGCGTACTTAACTGCATGCTCCCAATATAACTTATATTATAGTAGATTGTTCTTATTGTACAGGGTCCTAGTGATCACCACCTTGTTGGTTTTTGGAGCACTAGAGTTCGGGGCAGAGATTGTAGCTGGATTATCAACAACTTCTTGTCCTTTAAGTTCAAGTGTCTCCTTTAATTCAACCAAAACCATGTTTTTTTCTATAAGTTGAATATTTAAGTCAGAGATTTCCTCACACTTATGGTTCAGTTGGTCAACGAGTGACTTTTGCTCTGCCGCATTAATAGCGAAGCGATCTTCTAACGAACCATAAATTTGTGAAAAACCCTGCTTTACTTTATCAAACTCCCCTAGCATAGAAGTAATTCTATCTTCTAGGGCATGATTTTTAATCTTTGCAGCCTCTAGTTCCAATTTCTCTTCTACAGATTCTCTCTTAAGTCTCATAATTTCTACCTCTAATGCCTGAACCACCTGAATCATCTTTTCACTAGTCTCAACAGAGTTTTCACAATCATTTGTTTTTTAAAGAGTTTCATTTTTAGATTGATTTTCAATTTCAAGAGATATACAATGTTGTTGAAACTCATCAAAACATTTTGAAAGTGAGTTATAAGAATCTTGAAGCTTTAAAAATTCAACGTTAGATTCATGACAAGAATGATTATCTAAATTATTCGCAGGTTCAACAATATTCAAAGATATATCAAGCACATCATCAAATTTATTCATAGAAGATGTCATCACAAAAGCAAATTCAATAGTAACAACTTGCATCACTTCGAGAGACACTATATGTTCTAAGAATCGGTCATATTCGGATAAAATCTTTTCTTTCTCAATTAAATTTTGTTCATAAGCATCATCCATTTGATAGAAAACTTTTCAAACTTCACCCATTTTGGAACTAAGATTTTCTGCGAGATCGTAAAATCCCTCTTTAATATTGTCTACAAACGAACGATCTCTTTCTCAAACACCGTTTTCATGTGTTCGAAAGCCCATTCACTAGCGGTTTGAGCCATCGAAGTCGTACATTCCAGGATGACCTTGTCAAACTCGGTTAGGTATCGCTGAATCTCTTCCAAGCTTAGCAATACCGTACTTACCGGTGGAAGATTCTTAGGAATTTCCTTAGGTTCGTCCAATTAACAAGTGTAGAAAGTATATTAAGGCTTTCTCTAGTAGGTATGTAAGCTGGTGTATGGATAAATTCCTTTTGCATACTAAAGCAAGTTCTAAGATCTATTTTTGCATATGTTGCATTAAGTTGTGCATAATCATACTCAGGATATGTAAAAATTACTTTAGACCGATTTTCTTCATGTAGTGACATGCTCTTAGATTCATTTAAAAACACAATCGGATCTAAGACCAATCCTAACTTGGTTGCATCATAAAGTCGTGGGTTGTGGTTAAATACTTGCTTTGCATACCCCAGGTTAGGTGGTAGGTCTATTAGACGCGATAGATTGAACTCTTGAAAAGAAGAATGAAACAAGTGTACTAAATGTGAAGCAGAGTATTGTTTTAAAAGAAAAATTTTAGTCTTTTTAACTTTTTCAGAGGCCTTAATTTCCGTTTCAACCCTTTTAGACTCGAGAATTTCGAAATCCGTTTGAAGTTTTTGAAAATTATTAACGACTGACTCTTTTTCTTTAAGTTCTTTCGGAAGATTTGCTCTTAAACTCTCAATTTCTAGAAAATTATCCATTTGGACTTTCCTAAACCTATCAAATTCAAGATTGGTTAAGGTAGTGGTCACTGGAGTTAATTCTAAGGTTTTAACCTTTTCTTTATACAAAGCAAGCTCGGCAGATAAAGTCTGATTAACACTGAGGGTTTCAAGGACCGCATTATTCATTTCGCCAAGCATAGATGCCAACACCATAACCAAATCGGGTTGAGCAAACGAATTTGTAGTCGTAATAGCTCCCGGTTGTGGTTCACTCAAAGTCTGGGTACTTGCAATGATATTGCTATCATTGTTTTTCTCCTCGTTTGAGTTACTAACCACCAGAGGGTGTTCCGGATACTCAGACACTTGCTCATCTTGATAAGGTACAATACTAGTATCCGTGGCAGTATTTGGTACCTCGGAAATTGTGTCAGCTCCATAAAGTGAAAGATTTGCCATAAGAGCTGCCTTAGTGGTATTGAGATCAACACAGTCAGATTCTATGCACCCAGATCATCACATTGATATGTGGCATTGTTTGTGATGGCTACTGTGAGACCGTCAGTGTCCGCAACTCCCAGATCTGCGAGAAATGCTAACTCTTCTTCATCGAGCTCACATCCTTGGGCTTGAGCATTCACCAAGTAGATCTTCTCCTGAAACCATGTGCTATCCCTTTTCCTCTTGGGCTGCTTACACTCTCGAGCCATGTGCCCTTCCCCTTTATAGTTATAACATATAATCATCTTCATTTTGCCAGTGTTATCACCCCTTGTAGCAGCAGTGTTAGATGGACGTGCACCAGCATTAGATAAACTTTGTCTCCCCTAAAGTGGTTGCACCATTACTCTGCCATCTTGAATTGTAGCTTTTTGTCGAGAGTTAGAAGAGTTCCTTAACTGATTGTATGTTGGAGCTGGTCCTCTATAACCTCGTTTGTTCAATGTTTGAGTGAGGTAAGCAGACATTTGAGCAAGTATATCAGTAGGATTATCCCCTTGTCTAAACTCAGGGACAGGAATCTCATCATCACAATAGAATGCTGGTGCTGATTGAGCTACAAGCTGATTTGAAGGAACACTAACATGTTGTGAGTAATGGGGTTGAGGAGCCTTGTGTTGTTAATAGGTGATGGCAGGGTTTGTTGGAGGTTGATAAGGTGAATACTGTTGTGAAGCATAAGGTAACTAATGTGAGTCTCCTTATGATGATGTTGTTGGTTGCTTGTATTGTTGGTGATAAGATGTAGGTGGTTGTGGCAAGATCGAATAATGTGGGAAGCTTGCTGTTTGATGCAATGGTTGATAGGAAGATTGGTGTCCCAAAGCAAACGGAGAGTTGTGATATGACAATGTTGGATGATTTGCCATTAATGCCAATGGTTCTTGATAAGATCCCTGAGAGATGCGTTTTTGGATCACGTGCTTCTCGTGTTGTTGCAAGAAAGCATAGAGTTGATCTAAATTTGACTTGTGCAAATCTCGAATCATCTTAATATCGATGACATATTGACTCCATTATTGGGGTAACGTGTTCAAGAACTTTGTGTTTAGTTGAAACTGAGCAATCCTTAGATTATACACGTTCATATCATTCATCAAAGTAGTGAAACGCCAGTAGTAATCGTGAAGAGTTTCCCCTGGAATGTATGTAAACCTAACAAACAAGTCATACAATTGACACTCTCGTTCTTGCTTAGTTAGAGAAGTCCCTTGGAACAAAACAGTTAATCGATCCCAAAGATCCTTTGCCACTGTGTGTTCACTTACCATTCTATAGGTATCGGGTAGAAGAGCTTGAAGTATTGTCTGAACGGCCCTTTCATCTACATCGGCAATGAGTTTGTTAGCATACGGTAACTCATGATACAACCTTGTCCGCGTTACATTGTTGACAATAACTTCTCCCCAATCTAGTGGACCTTTTTCAATGGATTGAAGCATAAGTCGACCATTGGGTTTACCCATGATGTAAGTTTTCATACGACCTTGCCATGCTTCAAATAAGTCTTTGATGAGCAACGGTGGGCGAGTATCGGTACCCGAAATGATTGAAATATCAGTAAGTGATGTCATTGTAGGCATAAATGCATGAGGATTCATTTTTTGAACACTTGAAAGAAAAAATATGATCGAGCAATGAAATAAGGTTATGAAATTTGTTGTGAGTTGATGTATAAATCTGAAGCTTATCCTGAATACACGTTCTGACCACTATTCGGAATCTATATAGAAGATCTTATCCGGAATATGGCGTCAATCTTCTTATCCGGAATTCCTTCTGCTTATCCGGAATATGGGTCAGTCTTCTTATCATGAATGACAACTTCTACATATCTGGAATATGGCTCAGTCTTCTTATCCGGAATTACATCGTCTGCTTATCCGGAATATGGCGACAGTCTCTTATCCGGAATGACGACTTCTGCTTATCCGGAATATGGCTCAGTCTTTTATCTGGAATACACCTTCTGCTTATCTGGAATATGCGTCAGTCTCTTATCCGGAATGACAACTTCTGCTTATCCGGAATATGGCGTCGGTCTCTTATCCGGAATGACAACTTCTGCTTATCTGGAATATGGCTCAGTCTTTTATCCGGAATACACCTTCTACTTATCCGTAATAACTTGCAGACCTCTTATCCGGAATAATTCTTTCAGACTCTTATGCTGAATAATTTAAAACCCTTGTATTCCGACAACTAAAACCCTTATAACCCGTATAAGCAAAGTTTTGAACTTTTAAGTTTTACCAAAAAGCAAGCCAAAAATTCCAACTTTTTATGAAAATCACCAATATGAATAACACAAATTCCTACCACAACTAAGTAGGCAATTTGTAGTAAAGATTTTGTGGTGAAAAACACAAAAAAATTTGAAAACACAGATATATCTTGATTAAAAGAGTATGAAAACTAAAAACTAACACAACAAAAACCTTATATCATGCCCTGGCTCTTGATACCAATTGTAGAAAAGTGATAATCTTATAACTAATCAAGAGGGTTGTTGTTATTCTAGAGAGAGAGTAGAGAGAGAAACCAAAGAGAACTTTATTAATGTGAGAAAATGTAAAACAACCAACACCCCTTTTCATGGTGGAAAGGGGTTTATATATCCAGTCCTTAATGAACTTGGGCCTCCAAACCATGACAAGCCCATGGGCCGGGTTAAACATTAATATAACGTAACATTTAACTACGAGCTACAAAAAGTATTACAATATTGTTGGAGTGACCGATACTTCTAATATATGTTGGTGGAGACGATAGTTCTCCTCCCAATGCCACTGCAATGCCTCATCAGTCTTGGCCTGGACGCCTCGGGCTGCCTGTGCCTCTCCCCTCATGGTATGAGCGAGGGAGTCGATACGCTCATGAACGGCAGTGTAGCCTAGTTGACCAGCTGTCAATAGGCTGTGGAGGTCGGATATCTCCCGCTCCTGGCGTATGGTCAGTGCGGCGATCTGGGCCTGGACAGAGTCAGCACGTCCCACCCCAGAGCCTTCCCTGATCTCAAAAGTAGAGTCGGGTACGGACTCGAGAAAATGGCCCGACGGTAAAGATGCGGGTGTAGAAGAGGGTAGGTCTGGAGACACCTAGTCCTCCTCCATAGAGGTGGAGCCCAATATGACTGATGCTGGAGCAGAAAAAGGGTCCTCAGGAAGTACATCTTCGATGGTCTGATCATCCTCCGAGTCAGAGGCTGATAACCATCCGCACTGCACGGATCGTGGAGACGAACGGGTAGCTGGAGTAGGTGCTACTACTGGTAGAAAAGTCGGAGGTGTAGTAGGCGAAGTCATGATGCTCTGAAAATAATATTATTTCAAATTTGAAGTAAGTATATGCTTACAAACAAAAAAATAGTATTCCTAGCTACATGTTTAATGAAGTATACCCCTTTTAAACAATCATCGCAATGTTTTAAGGTTATACATATATATATATATATATATATATATATATATATATATATATATATATATATATATATATATATATATATATATATATATATATATATATATATATATATATATATATATTCATTTAACCAGTCTACTTATCAAATCAGTATACTCTTAGTTCACATAGCACATAATTCCTTAAGATCTATATGCTTAGCTAATACGGTCCCAAAAAAATCCCAAAAGATTTTATAAAGTTATAGTCTAGTTTTAAATAAAAGAAAAATCACTTTATTTTTATTTTATTTAAAAATTTATCTGGTTCTCTATAACTAATGCTCTGATACCATTCTCTGTGAAACCCAGGGTAGGGTCAAAATATGCGGAATTGTCAACGGATATGTCACAAGGGTGGATTGATAGCATATAGTCCATAAAGCATAAGATAAAGAGTTGTTCAAATCAGGTTACATGTTTATTAAAGAAATAAATAAAAATTGTCTTTAACATGTCATAAGAAGATTTTTCATTTTTCCCAAATGGAACCCTTGATGATTCCTATAATGCAGATCACATAGATGCTTGAGTCCATGCACATATCTCGTTCTAACTTCATTTCCCTGAGATAAACATGCTTAGAGGGCCAACATAAAGTTGGTGAATTTACAGGTTTTAACATTAATTAGTTTGGACATACATTAATCATAGAAGTAACAATGCACAAAGCATTCTTACTAAAAATTAGATTACATTTGCTATTACTCGAAACTGAAGCTTAACCTTCCATAGTCCTCAACAGATGAGGACGTAGTGTCTTACAAAAAGACACCCAAACCTAGTTCCAACATGGTATACATCTGTTGTCCCGGCCAAGGCACAGTTAGCATGACTCACCCAGATGGGGATGGTCAATCCCTAATAGATCTATTTATAACATTCGGGCGATTTACAACAATTTAATAGTTTCTATAATAGTCAATCATAGTCAAGTTTATACAATTCAGTTATGTTTATTTTAAAATAGTTGCATGTTTTCTCCCCCGTAAAGGAAAAGTTTATCAATAGTTTATATGGGGCTGTAAACTCACCTAGGAGTTGGCAATAGTTGTATAACACGAATATCCAAATAATGCTCACGCCAAAAGTTATGCCTAATCAAATAGTACAGTCTTAATAGATAGTACAAAGAACATATGTGTATGCTTATACAGATTTTTAGTCAGTTCATTTATGCTACGGCATTTATCTAAATAATCGTAGTTCAAGTATCAACAATATTCATTTAAACTTATCTATATAAGTTTCATTTCTAAGTAAACATAAAATGTTTAACTTTTAATATCAGCTTGCATTCATAATAGATGTATTAATAATAACCATTCAACTTACAATTAAGTTTCTTATTTAAGTAGACATAAAATGTATTACTTAAAATATTAGTTCACATTCGCAGTTCATGTATTATAATCATCCATCTAAACTTATTATTAAGTTCCATAATTAAGTAAACATAAAACTTTCTACTTAAAATATTAGTAATTCAATTTATTCAATGTTCATACAATTTTATTTCCTAAAAGTATATGAGTTTATGTATTAATAATACATGTCCATATTGTTTATACAATTTATTTCATAAATCATAAATATAAATATTTTATCTTTGAAAAATAAAATAAAATATTTTATTTAACTTAAAAGTTCCCATAAATTATTTAACATTTATAAAATATTTTATATATTACAAGTTTAAGAATTTATATTATAAATTCTTATAGTTTAGGGTTTGTTTAAGTTTCAGAACATGGCAAAACTAGTCCCTCCATATTTTTAAACCAAGTAAGCTTTTGGATTGTTACACATTGGGTACCTAGGGCTTGTTTAAGTTTTGGCTTATGGCAGATTTAGTCCCCTTAGTTAAATCTAGGTTTTACAACTTTTATAAAATGACCAAAACAGCCCCTAGGGCTTCTTTAAGTTTCGGATTAATACAACAATGGTCCATATGGTTTTAAAATGACAAAATATCTTTTAGAAACTTCCAAAAATGGTTCCTAGGGTTTAATATGCCACTGATGGTATTTATTAAACTCTATACTTTTGGATAATTACATTTTCAGTCCTTGTGTTTACTAATTTATCAAAACAAGTTTCATAAGTCACGGTTTTAGTCCTTAAGTTTCATAAATTGTCATTTTACTCCAAAAGTTTTTATTAGTTACATTTTATTATAAAAACTTTTATTTAACATTCAATAACATTATATGGGCTCATTAAATAGGCTAAACATCTAATGGGTCATTTAGTGAGCCTAAATACATTTTTAAGTTTACTAACTTGTTAAATGGGCCTTTAACACATTTTTTGGTTTAAATACATTTTAAGTCCATTAATCATTTTAAATGGGTTCAAGTATAAACTTAAGTCCATTAGGTTACTAATAAATAGGCTTATTAGGTCCATTAAGTCTTGGACTAATGTTGCATGGGCTTAAATAGTCCATTAACACTACTTTACATTTTATGTAAGTATTAACTTAGGATTTTCTTATAAGCTCATTATTAGCTTATTGATATTTTGTTTTAAATCTTAATTAAAGAATAAAACTTCAAGTTTTGTTTTATGTGATGTACCAAATAAGATCTAGATGTGTTACAAGGTTGCATGCAAGTCATAAGCCCTAATATGAGCTAATAACTCACGGCTATAATTAATTATAGCTTATTAAGATGAGTCAAATCTTATTTTAAGGTTGCATGTACTTATAAGTGTCCCCAAAATAGATCTAGCTATGTATAAATTAAGAAAACAAGTCATAAGCCCATACATATACACATATAGCCCACGGCTATGATTTTATATCTTGGTATTTCCAAGATGAACATTTTAGTTAGTTTTAAGTCTTGTAAATATTTACAAAAATACAACATGATTATCTAGGTTACATGCATGTTCCCAAGGTTACCATTATTCCAAGAAAACTACATATAGCCCACGGCTATATTGTTTTCTCCCAATGTTCCCATATGATTTTATAAGCTTGTTTTATGTTAATCATGTTTAGGTTAACTCTTATCTTTAGATCTATGGTTTACATAGGCATGCATGTACATTTAAAACCATTCTAGGTCATATATAACCCACGGCTACATATGTTCACATAATTCATTTTAGTGATTTTTAGTATCCCATTTAACATGTAACATTACATATCCCATCATTAAAACTTAGTAGACAAAGTTCATCATTCATATTAGCCGTGACCTTTAAGGTCATGGTCTTCATGGTTTTCAAGTTACACAAGTTTATTTTATGAGATCTATGATTATTAGCTAACCAAAATCCCATAAAACAAGATTTGTAACGCATGCTACATTTAGATTCATATGGTTTTCAATCAAGTTTAAAACATAGAATACAAGCCATAGGTTTCTTATTAAAAAGATTTTTAACCATGACTATGGTGTTTATAATTATGCCGTGACCTATAATGGCCATGACTTTACCAAATCTTGATTTTTAACAAGTTATTTACTTGTGTTTATAGGTGTATGATGATGCATGCATTGAAGATATGAAAGAGCATGAGGAGTATACCTTTCTTGCTTAAAGTACCAAGGATGATCTAGATGAACAAGGAGATTAGGGATCTATCTAGCTGATTAAGAAAACCCTAAAGATAACTAAGCCGTGGCCTTTATAAATTTGATTAAGGCTTGTTATAATACCTCCAAAGATGATGATGTTGCTACCAAATGATTAGTGATTACTATGAGACAAGGATCTAGTAGATTTAATGAACAACTTGGATGTTTGTGGCTTATAGCCGAATTGTTTGAGAGAGAGAGAAGAGGTGAGAGAGATTGCATGAGAATATGGAGAATGTATGTGTGTGAGATTTCGGCTAAAAGGGAAGAGAGAGAAGTAAGGCAAAAAGGCATGATTGCCTTGGGAAGAGAACACATGACAAGTGTCATACTCTTCATTTCCAAAGCAACTCTCCTCCTTCCACCTATGTGTGCCGTGTACACTTTAAACAAAAAGGAAGTTGGGCCTAAGTTGTGGGCTTATGTTGGGCTAGCACACAAGGATAAAAGTTCTTGGGCTAGTCCAAGATGTGTATGTATGTATATAATGTACACACATATTTCCCATGTTTTGATAAGTGTTGGGCATACATAGTTTGTTATACTTTTCATCACTTGTTATCCTAGTCTTATGTAGAAGATTTAAGTTATATAACTTAGTTCTATAGCAAGATGATTGTAGATGTATAAGTACATAATGAACAATAACACACACACATTTTATAGAAACATAATACATAAGTTTGTGTTCTTGGTTTAATAGGTAGAACTTCATTACATAAAATCATGGTAAAATCATGGATTTTATAGAACGCTACTCTGATATATTTTTAAACTGATTTTACTTGGGATTGAAGGTTTTAGACATTGATTTAAATTATTTCCTTATTTATTCCTAAATATACTGTTTTAGGGTCGTATAAAGAGTATTGTAAACGAAGTTTGTGAATAACACCCAATTGTGTATTTCCACTGCGCAATGTAAATTTGGGGTGTTATATATAATTAGGGAGAGGATCAAGAATATACATTATACTGAATCCATTTTCATCAGGGAGCCTGCTTAATCAATATTCAGCATACCAAGTTCAGCTTTCAGTCTAGTGAACGTTGGTTCATCCAAAGGTTTAGTAAATATATCAGCTAGCTGATACTCAGTGGGAATGAAATGCAATTCAATATCTCCTTTTAAGATGTGGTCCCTGTGGATATGATATCTTATGTCTATGTGTTTAGTCCATGAGTGTAGGACTGGATTATCAGAAATGGCAATCGCACTGGTGTTGTCAAAGAAGATGGGGACTACTTTGTATTCCACATTATAGTCCCTGAGTTGACTCTTCATCCAAAGGATGTTTGTACAACAACTAGCAGCTGCCACATACTCAGCCTCAGCAGAGGACATTGCGACTGACTGCTGTTTCTTTGGACTCCAACATACAAGCTTGCCACCTAGGAATTGACATGCACCTGAGGTACTTTTCCTATACATATTGCAGCCAGCATAGTCTGAGTCTGAGTATCCTTTAAGATCGAAGCCTGAGCAACGAGGATACCATAGACCTAGTGAAGGAGTACCCTTTAGGTACCTGAAGATTCGTTTAACAGCAGTACGATGTGATTCTTTAGGATCGGCCTGATATCTTGCACATAGAATTGTTGAGAACTGAATATCAGGCCTGGTTGCTGTTAGGTACATTAATAATCCAATCATTCCCCTGAATAAGGTTAGATTGACTAGTTTACCAGTGAGATCAGGACCTAAGTTGTTGGGGGGAACCATGGGAGTCTTTACTGAAGCACACTCAGATATATCATACTGTTTAAGTATTTCTCTGGTGTATTTTTCTTAACAGACTGAGATTCCCTTGTCCCCCTGTTTGGTTTATAGTCCAAGAAAATATGTTAATTCACCCATCATACTCATTTCAAATTTTTTTTGTCATAAGTTTTTCAAACTTTCTACAAAGGCCATAATTAGTAGATCTGAATATGATGTCATCAACATATATTTGAACTAGTAGAACATCCTCCTTGGTTCTGAAGATAAACAAGGTATTGTCTATCTTCCCCCTGACAAATTTATTCATTATCAGGAAGGTAGAGAGAGTTCATACGATGCCCTTGGTGCTTGTTTGAGTCTATATAGGGCTTTGTTAAGTTTATAGACATGGTTTGGGAACTCAAAACTCTCAAATCCAGGAGGCTGAGCAATATAAACTTCATCAGTGATTTTTCCATTCTGGAAGGCACTTTTTACATCCATTTGGAAAACTTTGAAGTTCATGTAAGTAGCATAGGCAAGGAAGATCCTGATGGCTTCCATTCTTGCTACAGGGGCAAAGGTTTCTTCATAGTCGATGCCTTCAAGCTGACCACACCCCTAAAAAACAAGCCTAGCTTTGTTTTTAATGAAAATTCCATCTTCACCAGTCTTGTTTTTAAACACCCATTTTGTACCAATAGCTGATTTCCCTTTAGGGAGAGGAACAAGTTTTTACACTTTGTTCCTGAGTAATTATTTGAGCTCTTCTCGCATGGCCTCAACCCACCCTGGATGTGTCAGGGCCTCTGAAACCTTTTTGGGTTCAATTTCAGAGAGAAAGTCTGCAAACAGACATTCATGGGCTGAGGCAGCAGAAATTTTAGCAGCTTGACTGCGCGTGAGCATCCCTTAAGACACATAACCAATTATATTTACAACCTCTATGTGTTGTTGTCTTGACCATCTGTCCTGAGGACTTGGATTAGAGCTTTTTTTAAGTTCATGATTATCAGGGACTGGTGGTTCTGTACATAGTAATGGGACATCACTTCTCACTGAAGGATTTTTAGTGATAGGAAGGTCGATATTTTCATCACTTGTCCCCTCAGTGTCTAAATGGATGAGAGAATCATTTGATTCTTCAGCCTGAGTAGGGATAACTTCAGGGACATGTTGATTTTTGATTAAGTTATCAATTGACCTATTGTGAGGGGTTATATGGAAGGATATACAGCATCAATTTGATACTGTTTTAAGGGATAATGTTCATACTCATCAGGAGGATATCTTGATGAGTCATTGATCCCAATCTCTTCCAGTGATTGATTTGTGATGTTAATGGCATCCATACTTTCATCAAAGGTGACATGAAATGACTCCTCAACTTGTTGTCTCCTTGTATTAAAGACCCTAAAGGCTTTGAAGACAAAAGAGTATCCAAGAAAGTATCCATCATCAGCTTTGGCATCAAATTTACCAAGATGGTCCTTTTGATTGTGAATGAACACAGGACATCCAAACACATGAAAGTAGCTGATATCTGGAATCCTTTCCCTGAATATTTCATAAGGAGTCTTGTCATGTCTTTTGACTATAATACATCTGTTTTGAGTGTAGCAAGCTATTTTCACAGCCTCAGTCTAGAAGTGTTTTGAAATACTGGATCCATTGAGCATGGTTCGTGCAGCTTTAATAAGAGTTATATTCTTTCTTTTAGCCACACCACTTTATTCAGGTGTGTAGGGAGAAGAGAAGTTCTGAGAAATTCCTTTCTCATCACAAAAACTCTCTAGCTCTTGGTTCTTGAATTTTGTTCCATTATCAGTTCTTATTTGTTTAACTTTAGTATCATTTTGATTTTCTACTTGCCTAATAAAAGATATTATGAACTCAGGAGCTTGGCTTTTCTTTTTCAGGAAGTATACCCAAGTGTATCTAGAGTATTCATCAACAATCACAAGGGTATATTTATCATGATTTATAGACATTGGACTGACAGGCCCAAATAAGTCCATATGGAGAAGATGAAGACACTTCCTGATAGAAAAGTTCTGTTTTGGCTTGAAAGAAGCTCTCTTACGTTTACCTTTTTTCACAGGCTGAACAAGGTTTCTATTTTGAATATACAATAGATGGTAAGCCAAGAACTTTGTTTTGTTTTGCAAGTTTTTTCATGTCTTTGAAATTGAGATGTGACAGTCTCTTATGCCAAAGCCAATTGACAGAGTCTGAGGCTTTAACAAAGAAACATGCTCCTAAGTAGGCGTGAGCATATGGACCGAGAACCGAACCAGAACCGAGACCGATCGAAACAGACCTAAACCGAACCGCATTTTAGAACCGCGGTTTGGTTCTCGTTTCCAAATTTTATAGAATTGCGGTTCTCGGTTCGGTTCGGTTTTGCGGTTCTCGGTTCCAGACCCGAAGAACCGTTCAAATTTCATGTATATAGGAATTTTTCATTTTTTATGTAATATTTCACATATCGAAAATCCTAATATATAAGTTCATCGTTATAGCAACATGATGTTTATATTTATACATAATAAATTTTATAATATTTTGTAATCTATAAACAACAAAAAAAAGTCATTAAATACATACGATTTGAATTTGAATTGATTTTTTTTGAAGTAGTTTTATATTAAAACTATTACTTTTTTATCTTCTTATAGTATAGTTGCTCCATTTTTTTGGTTTAGAAGTAAATATGCGTAAACAAATAAAAAATATTGAATGTTTGGGTGTTTTAAAAATTTGCGGTTCCAATCGCGTAAGACCCGAAATACCCGAACCGGACCCGAGAAGAGCAGAACCGAAACATGGTATTCGGTTCGGTTCTTGGTTCCAATATTTTACGTTTTGTGGTTCTCGGTTCTTGCGGTTCCGGTTCGATTAGGTGCGGTTCCAGAACCGCGCTCACCCCTACTCCTGAGTGAGTTACAGATGACATGTCTAAGACATATACATCATCTCTTCTTCGAGCAGTCAAGAAAATTTCTTTGTTTGCATTGAAGATTGTTCCTTGCTTATCATCAAACTGAACGATTTACTTAGCATCACACAGTTGGCTGATACTGATGAGATTATACTTTAGACCGTTTACAAACGCCACTTACGAGAAAACTATTCCACCACATTTTATTGAACCATATCCCTCAGTAACACAAGATGAGTTATCACTGAATACTACCTTAGGACCTGGTTGCTCCACGTATTTGTGTAGATAACTTTTGACCCCTGTCATACTTCTTGAACACCCACTGTCTAAGTACCAGACAGGCTTCTTGAAATATTTCTTCACAAATAACGAGGTGGAATAGTTTCTCTTGTAAGCCCACTTTTTAGTAGGCTCTTTGGCTAGAGGAGCCTGACGTCTTTCACCTCGTTTGAAGTACTCAAACTCAGCATGGTCTGAGGTAGAATGAACATTGCTTCCACATGTGTTGCAGCTTAGTCCGACTGAGGATTTAGTGCTTTAAGATGACTCGTCTAGCATTCCTCTTTTGACCATGATTATTCTATTATGTCCTGAGGTAGTATGATCATTGCTTCCACAAAAATCACACTCAGGGTAGTATACACAATCATCAAGCCTGTAATCAGGGATGCCACAATGTGTACATGGTGGGTAAGGCTTAGCCTTGTATTTTCTGATTTGTTGAGAGGCGGGCCCATAGTTGTAAGGCTGAGCATTATATCTTTTAGCATTTCTAATAGAAGCCATGTGCATCTCATGATCTGCTGTCCTGTGATCTTCACTTTTACATTTCATGCAATAGAGAACTCTAAAGCAGTTATAAGTGGTGTGATTTGTGTAGTGACATAGCTCGCAGGAAGGTTTCTTTGTTTTAACTTTCTTAGAAGACTTAGGTTCAGTTTTGTTACTTGTTGATGATTCAGACTGTGAGGACACAGATGTTTCACCTTGAGTTTTAGAGGCTAAGTTCAGCTTCTCTTCCATGAAAAGTTGGAACAATCTACTTAACTTCTCTTGATTTACAACAGGAATTGAGTTGATTGAGTTTGCAGGAGTCCCTGAGTGAGAGATAGGTTTGTTTGTTTTCTCAATGACAGTTCCTGACTCGGTGTGGTTTGATATCACTTTTGAATCAGGCTTTGTTTGTTCAGTACAGCCTAACTGTAACACTCTCAAATTTCGTATCCGTACAGCGGAAGGGTCAATAGAGTGTTACGGAATATCACAATAACTCAAATTATAGACAACGCATAAAAAGAGTTGTACACAGTTTAACATACATTCATTCGAATAAAAGTATAAAGTTTTACACAAGGTCCCCCAGCTTCAAAGTCATAAAGTTTACAAAACATAGTTCGAATGAATATTATCATTAAGTGGGCCATCAGAGTCGATCTCCATCCAAGTTACCTTCAAACACCTGAGATAAAACTTGCGAAAAATTAATCAACGAATAGCCGAGTGAATTTATAGAGTTTAGTAAAAACTGTTATAAAAAACAGTTATGTAAATCAGAATGCAAGCATAATATCAGTAAAAAGACCCCATATTGCTAGTCATGCAATATATTATAATTCAAATCATATAGCATACATTATCTATGAGACCGCAGCCTCAGTATTTACCATTGTCGGTATTATTATCGAATTATTATAAGCCACATGACATTGTTGCCTTTCTATAATATACAACGGGTCGCGAGCCCGACAAATATGTGCCCATCATAATCAGCGTCTCGTCACTAATTCTGTTGTCGCTATAAAATATGATTCTACACGAATAAAGAAGAAAGAAAGGTAGATAAAAGATGGAAGGTTTCTAGAGAGAAAAAGTAGTGAGAAAAAGTAGAGAGAAGTGTGTGAAACAATGGGAGGATTAGATTAAGAGAACATGAATCAACCAACACCTTTCCTAACATGCTAGGAAGGGTATTTATAGCCTTTGCCTACATGTGGATTAATGGGCTATAGTTTGATTGGGTCAGGCTTGAATAAATGCTTAGTACCTTAAAAGAGGCCTTTTAAGCTAGCCATCAAGCCCGTGATGTCACGACTATTTTAACTAGCTATTACAACGTTCTACTAAATGTTACAATAAAAACCTATGACCGAACATTCTTGTTTGACTCAATATTTTGAGCCTAACAATCTCCCCCAATGTGAGGTCATTCCTCTTAGATATTTGGAGATCAATGGAGATTACGAATTTTGTCATAAATGAGTCTTGAACGTGTAATAACCGTCTTGTTAGCCTCAAAATATTGAGTCAAACAAGAATGCCCGGTCATATGTTTATTATGTATCGTATATTAGAACGTTGTAATAGGTAGTAGGTTAATCGTGTATTACGGGCTTAACTTTAAGCTAAGGTTCATTCAAAAGTAACCAAAACCCAAAAGGAAAGCCCGGCCCATTATCATATATCCCATCATGCCACATTTAGGCAAGGCTATATAAACCTCTCCTTGCATGTAAGGAGAGGTTGGTTGGTTATTCTTTTTCTCTTAATCTAATATTCACCAAGTTTTCACACACTTCTCTCTCTTTTCTCTCTCTAGTTTCTCTCTCTAAAATTCATCTCATATCTACCTTTCTTTCTTGTTTAATCATCACATAATATAAGGGACATCAATTGGTATCAATCGCCATGGTGTAGTTTTGTGATTCGTTGTTGCTATTATATTGGGTTCGTGTGATTTACACCTAGCATCATTCTGAATTCAAGTTTTCCTTGTGTTTTTCGTGCTCTAAATATTCCTCTATTCATCTCTACATCTTTCATATGTGTGGTAAGATTTTGGTTACTTTGGTTTGGTTTGAAACACGAATTCCAAGGTAAAAATCCATTCTTTCTTGTTGCCTAAAGTCTCGAACTTTTCTATTGGTTACTATCTGATTGTTGCGATTGCATAAACCCTGGGGGTTTCTACTTTCGATCCAAGGTCACGATCACATCCTACGATCATTGGATACGATCACTGAGTAGATCATAGCCCACCATCAAGGACTACGATCATAGAGTACAATCAAGTGGATACGATCAGTGAGTACAATCGGTGAGTAAGATCAGTGAGTACGATCGGTGAGTACGATCGGTGAGTACGATATGTGAGTACGATAGGTGAGTACGATAAGTGAGTACGATCGTGGATACGATAGGTGAGTACGATAGGTGACTACGATAGGAAAGTACGATCAGACTGCAATCAGACTGCGATCTAAGAGTGCGATGGGTGACATTGCGATGGACATCTAAATTTTGTTCGAATATTTTTTAGACTTAGCCACTATCTAGACTAGTCCCGGAACGTAGTTTACACGAAGATTAAAAAAATGAGTTAAAATTTATAGGTCAAGTAAAATCAAATTTTTTCCAAACTAGTTTTAGGCTATTTCTAGCTCGATTTCAAAATTTGGTGATTACAAATTTTTTAGGTCTACCTTTTTGTCGGACTGAAGAATTTATTGTCGGACTGAGAAAAATCGCAATTTTCGGAATTTCAACAATAACACAATCACAACACAACTACTTAAGATCCACATTCAATTCATCACTTAAGAGACTATTGAGATAGATTCTACTACAGAATATCGTGTGACGAACAACAACATCATGGTGGCGGGTAACAAAGAGAGACCACCAATGCTTGTGGCCGGTCGATATGCTCAATGGGAATCACGTTTTCTTCGCTATCTTGATACAATACCTAATGGTGATGCATTGAGGCAATGTATTAACAATAGACCATATGTTTTCTCCGATATCACTGTTCCTCATACACCAGCCACAGACACTATTACAGAAATACTCGCAACCACAAGAAAAGAAACGTTATTTGATCTTACACCAGAGAAGCGTGCTTGGTATGATGCAGAATAAGAAGAGATCTATATGATTCTAAGTGGAATTGGAAATGATATTTATTCCACGGTTGATGCATGTCCTACGGCACAAAAAATGTGGACGGCTATTGAACGCTTGTAACAAGGAGAATCACTCAACAAGCAAGATGTTAAAACAAACTTGTTTTGTAATTTTGGTAAGTTTACTGCATTGGATGGAAAATCAATTGAGTCTTATTATTCACGATTCTACATGATGATGAACGATATGACAAGAAACAACTTGGAGGTCTCCACCATGCAAGTCAATGTGCAATTTCTTCAGCAACTTCAACCAGAGTGGACACGTTTTGTTACTTTGGTGAAACAACCTAAGCAGTTAGACAAGGTAAACTATCACACTCTTATTGATATGTTGAAACAATTTCAGCATGAGGCAAATGAAATTCGAGCTGAACGAGTTACAAAGACGGATAATCCACTTGCTCTAGTGTCTAACACACAAGATCATCGATCTCGTATTCCAAAGTCATACTCCATTCAATCATCCTCACCACGATTTTCCACATCATCCAAGTCTTCATCCTCCACAAGATCACGCGGCAAAGAACCAAGAGCACCATCACCACCATCTGAGTCATCATCTGAAGAGGATAGTGATGAAGATCAAGCTCAGAAGAATCCGGGAAATGAAACAACAAATTGCTTTCATTATGAAAACCTGCAAGAAAATCTTCAAACCCACTAACAACAATCTTCGAACATCATCCAACACAAAGAACCAATATGTTGAGAATCCTTCAAGGTATGACACACGTCGACGTGGTGAAAGTCCTTCTAGGTATGATCGACATAATCCAACACATGTTGAGGGTTCTGCAAGGTATGATCGACAAACTGCCAAGTATGATACTCAGAGGATTGCTGCTGCTACTGGGAGTAGGGAAACTGGTGGAACGCAAGTGGTTCAACAAAGTGGGATTTAGTGTTATAATTGCCAAGGTTATGGGCATATGGCAAAGGAATGCAGAAAGCCAAAACGGGTTAGGGACTCTAGCTATCATAAAGAGAAGATGTTGCTATGCAAGAAGATGGAAGCAGGAGTCAAATTTTCGGCTGAGGAAGGAGCAATGCTTGGTGATACTAATGATGAAGCCTCCAACCAAGAATTAGAAGCACATTACTCGTACATGGCAAAGGTTGACGAAGTTCTCAACATCACTGAAGATGACAATGGCCCTATCTTTGACACTGAGCCACTCGATAAGGTACACACCACTGATGAATATAATGTGTTTAGTGATATTCATGAGCATAGTGAGCTACCCAATTCCACTAATGACACATGTATGACGGAAAAGGTTGATAGCAATACCACACCTGATTCATCAGACATGTGCAATAATAAATTTGAGGATGATCAACATGCAAATGAGTATGATGATGAAGAGCGTGTCGCGCTTGCTAATTTAATTTCTAGTTTACAAAAAGATGTCAATGAAACTAGAAAAAGTCAAAATCAATTAAAGAAGGCAAACGCAACGCTCACTCAAAATTTTGAAGAATGCAAAGCCACACTAATTACATCTAGTGAGACCATTGAACGCTATAAAGATGAGCTTCTTCCAAAAACCAAAGAGCTTGAGGGGTAAAAGGGTAGTGCGTTAAACAGTCAAAAGGACGATCTTGAAAAGAAATACAACGAAACTCTTGAGTTATTAACCAAAGAGAAACGTCAATTTAATGTTTTATTAATGGATGAACGTCAAAAAAACGTACCTTGCTACCACCAAAGTTAACGAACTTGAAAAACGGCAACGGCTTTAAATGGATAACACCGAGTCTGCTAATATTCTTGATGTTAAGAAACAAGAGGTGAAACGTTAAAACAAGATTTCAAAAGTCGACATGAAAAAGATACTGAAAAAGTAACGGAACTAGAAAAACAAGTCGAATTTTTGAAGAAAGTTGTTTATAAAACGCATGACTTTATTCAAACTGTAAGAATGATAGCACCTCCGTCTATGTTTAAGGGTCAAGCTAGCTTTGCAAGTCCTGATTATCTTGCCCAAGCTCAAGCTGCGAACCCGCGCCTTTATATGGATGAGTCTGAATAGACAGATCCTGAATATCCTCTTTGTTATGATGAGACATCCCTTTGGGAAGAGGAGAGTAGATCACCGGTCAATAAAGAGTTTGTGAAACCATACAATTATGCTTATGAGAATAGTCTATATGGTCTTTTCACTACACAAAAACAAAAGTCTCGTGAGGAATTATTTTTAGAATGCAAACAAAGAAGAATTCAATGGAAGAAAGCTTTTGCTACTAAGAAAACAAACGTTTCTAAGTTCAGCAACTACTTGCCTCTTGATGCTTCTAAAAGCAAGAGTAGGCAGACATTTGGTTTTCTACAACATTACATTGATAATACTAAATCCATTGTTGACAATGAATGGAAACAACAAGAAAATGACGAGTCGAAAAAACCAATTCCTCAAGATATCACTGTGCTTATCAAACCAATCATAATACCAAACATGACCACATTAAAAGAAAATATGCTTGAATTTGAAAGATTAATTCGGTCTGAAATGTTTGATGGTTTAAAATATGTTGAGTCTATTGAGAAAGAAATTGACGATCTTCAAAAGGACAAGTCCGTTTTTTTAGATGAATATGATTTACTCTTAGAAGAATGTCTCTCCAAAGATATTTTGTGTGTTACTCTTCAATCTTGTGCTGATATCGATGAATATTCTGATGTTGCATGCAAATATCTTGATAAGATCAAAGAATGTGAGCGTCTTGAACTTGAGCTTTCGAAACGTAAAGAAAATGTTGATAAAAAGGCATTTGAGTTACTTCAACACAAACCTGATTTCCTTCAAAAACATTGTCATTCTCTTGAACTTGCTTTGCAAAAAGACGTTGGTAGTTTTCCACATGATAATAACTTACAAGAAAAACTTTCCATAACATTTCGAGAAATGAATGAAAAGAGTTTGAGAATTAAAGAGTTGAAAGCTCAGTTACAAGACAGGGAACTAGCAATAGTAGAGTTGAAGAAACTCGTTGCTAAGATGAGTGGGAAAATTGTGGAACCTCGTGTTAAGAAATCTGTTTTCTCTAATTCTGCATTTGCAAAACCTGCGTTTGCCCCCAAGACGGATGGGAAGGATAGGTTACCACAAAACACTCCTGTTGAGACTGCTTTTATACATAGTCTCATCGTCCAAATTGGGCTTAAAATGCTTAAAATATCATTAAAACTGCCAAATATACGCTCGTGTTTGTTGCTTGTGTATTTTAGGTACGGATATTGAGGAAAAGACAAAAAGATCACAAGAATCAATCAAAAACGAACACGGGAAACGAAGCCGCACAATGAACCGGACCCGATTCATGAATTTCCAAAATGGTCCTTGAAGAATTGAAGATTGGCAACATTGGTCCCTCAACTTTGGAAGACTTGGCAATTATAAATTACACTGGGGTCCCTAAATTACCAAGAATATACAATTATGGCCCTTGAAGATCTCAAAGTTTACAAGTTTAGTCCTTGTTTCCATAACTATAACTTGGAAGGACTAAAAATGCCAACTGCCCAAAGTTATTATAAAGGAAAAAGGGTTTAGAACTGTTTTATGCAAAGTGAAGAAAGAAAGGAACATTGGGGACTAAAACTGCCAGACCATGAAACCCACCCCAGCCAATCATGCCTCCACATCACCCCCACCATCCACTCACAGCCCTACACCTCACCACTCTACCCACGTCATCTTCCACCAACGAGTTTATTTAATAAACTCGGTCAAACCCAGTCAACCCCCGTTTTCCCACTAAACACATCATTTAAAAACTTAACTACCAAAATTAGATCAAACCACCCCCTTAATCCCACATAAACCCAAAAAATCCCCAGCATCAATCCACCTTAATTCAAAGGGGTTTTGCCCCTATTTGTGTAGAATGCTAATTTATCTTATTGTCACAAAAATCCAACTCACCAAACATGTCCATGTGAACCCATAGACCCCACACGTCCTTCCCCTGCTCATGGTTTGTTCAAGAATAGCAAAAAACGAATCCTCCAGTCATCCTACGACTCTCATTGCACTCCTTGGTCCCAAAGGGACGTATAAACAGCCAAGAAATCAACTTCATACAACTCTGCATCACATGCCTCAACATTTGACCAAGATTCAAAGGGTAATTTCGGATTTTCAGCAATTAGTGTTTTAGTTTATTAATTTTTTATTCAGTAGCCTAGAATGTTCTCTTGTAGCTTATAAAAGGAGCATATGGTTTGTATATGCCCTCTTGTTCCAGATTTTGATTTCAAACTTTAATGTAATTCCTTTTTAAGTTATAAAAGTTGGTAAATGTATGAAATTGTAATCCCTTTTTGTTTTTTAAAAGTTGGTATTTACTGTATATGAAATCAGTCTGAGTTCCATTTATCCAATTAAAACTTGTGCTCAAAACTTTTTCAAAATTAATCCCTTTTTCAAGAAGTGTGAAAAGTTGGTATTTTGAATAGGGTTTTGATCCATTTCTGTTGACTGTTCTTGATATACAGTATAGGGTTGAGATACTCCATGGTTGTGTGAAAGCCTTGTTTTGAAAAGAAAAGAAAGAAATCAGATTTTTTTTGTTGTTATCATTCACATTTGTTGATCTTAGCAGAAAATTCATTGGAAGCTTGTTTCCCAAAAGGTTCAGCTCAGGCCCCAGCCTGAAAGGAGGTGGCTTTTCAGCCATTGTGGGACCTGGATTGTAGGTCCCACAAGGTATCTTGTACCTTGTCGTTTTCAGTTTTCAATATTTGTGATTTATGTGATTTGGTGAAAGTGCATGAAATGTGTCTAAATGTTAGTTCTTCTGTTTGTTCATGTTTATTTTAGAGTTATATGCATGTGTAGTTGGTTTTAAATCAGTTTCAAGTAGATTTGATAGCATTTGATTTGAAAAAAAATCCAAGTTCTGATATTAAGGGGTGTTTGGGATTAGGGATTTAAGAGGCTTAAAGTTTTTAAACTTGTTAAAAACCACTCACACACACTCTCCTTGGTATATTTAGTGTAAGTATATTGTTCTTGTTAGATTGGTGTGCTTAATCAGAAGTTTGCATGTCACAAATTGGGTAAAAACAGTCAAAAAATAGCAAGCCCCTTTTCATGCCTGTTTTGTGAAATTTGTGCCATCAAATCTTGATAATTGTTATAATATAGGTTGCACTAGGACTGTGAGTAGGTTTTTAGTGATTTGGTTGGATTGTGTGCAAGATTTGAGGCCTCAAAATCCATTTTTGTGCAAGTTAGTTCAGGTTACTGTTCATCAGTAACATTAGCCTTCATCAGTAAGCTTCTTGTACATTTTGTGATTGATTTTGTGAAGTGATTGTGTGACTTTTTTGTTTATTTGACTTCCCACAACCCAACTGGTTGTGGGAGTGCCTTATTGCCCCAAGAAAAAGCTCAAATAAGCTTCCCTAAGCTTATTGGTCAACTGACCAAGGAATTTACACTAACAGTGGGAACAAAGTTCCCCCTGCTTGCACAATTGTTACCGCTGCTCAGCAAAAGGACAAAGTCCTAGCACATGTCACTATCAGATTTGCACTTTTTTATCTTTTGTGGACTAAATTAGGAATTAGACTTTGAAACTTTTTTCATTATTTTTCTTATTTAAATCTTGATTTTTTTGTTTTATTATTTTTTATTTTACTGTTCATTTAGTAATTTTTAGATTAAATAGCTATTTTAAATTACTTTTTAAATTCTGTCTTTTGTCTTTTAATGGAAAAAAGTAATATTTTTTAGTTTTAAAATTTTTCATAGACTTAGAAAAACATTTTAAGATTTTTAGTTCAAAAACTTTTTACTGTTCACTTTTTATTTAATTTTTAGAATTAATTTAGTTTAATTAGGGTTTAATTTCAAACTGTTTTTGTCTTTTAGTGAAAAATTTTATATTTTTCAAATTTTTTCATTTTTCTACTGTTCGTTAGTATAAATTAGGATTTTTAAAATTGTCAAATTATTTTTAACATTATTTTATTATTTTTATGATTATTTTAGTTTAAAAATAGTTTTTAGTGTTTTAAAAATAGAAAAATCATTTTGAAAATTTAGGAAAAATACTTTTTAGTCTTTAGATAATATAAGTAAGTTATTTGTTCAATAAAATAATATTTTGGATATTTTGTTAATTATATATAATTTTA
Organism: Glebionis coronaria; assembly: GCA_025667525.1. NCBI lineage: Eukaryota > Viridiplantae > Streptophyta > Magnoliopsida > Asterales > Asteraceae > Glebionis > Glebionis coronaria. The sequence continues at coordinate 277,795,646 of CM046875.1, read as the reverse complement.
GGGCTTTAATTAGCATTTAAAATTGAATATTTAATTAGTAAAAGGTATTAAAATATTTTTGTTGGATTTTTATTCTTATTTATATTATTTTAGACTTACCTTTAACTTTTAATTAAATTTTAGGTTTAATTTTTAATTTGTAGCTTTTTACGGTTTTACGTGAACGACCTTTTCGTCTTAGCTTAATCCGTCATCGTAACCATCAATCTCTTCTTACCCCATTTCTATTTTCTTTTCTCATAACAATATAATCACAAACCATTAATCAATTCATTACACAACGCACTAGCCTCCTCGAGAACAAACTCACATTAGGGTCATTTACACACGGTTTTCCTAAATCGTCGTGCTTACCCTATATATACGCTCTTTTTCCAAAAAGACGTAATTTCTACAGGGTATCATTTTGGCGCCGCTGCCGGGGAGGCGTGTTGTGTTTTGATTTGAACAATTGTTGTTTTTATATAGCCATAATAAGTATTTGTATTAGTAGCACTCTACTAATACGTATTATCGGTTTTTGGTTTTTGTGTGAATACTATTACTATATTGTATACGTAGAACAATAATTTCACAAGTACTCCAAATACGTGAGAAATCACAACCTTGACTTGGGAGGTCATTACCCAATCATTGTATTCGAATCTCAAACCAAAGAAAAAGGCAAAAATAGATAAATACTTTCGTGAAGCTCAATTTTGAAAATACAAACTATAAGGTGGGTATAAGGCGGATATTATAAAATATATCCTAAGGAAAAAGGCTCTTAAGTGCTTCGCGCCGCCTCGTTTCCCCGCTTGCTTGTAAGTATTTGATTTTGAGAGCTAATCGAGGGTTTTGCCGCCAAAGTATTATTAAGTATCATATATATTTTCTTGGTTTCATTTGATTAAACCCTCTTGAACGTTTTGGTGTTCCACCATCGTTCTAAAGTCATCGAAGGCGTTCACTTCACGTGATCGTTTTCACTCCTTGAGGCTTCTTCAATCAAGAGATTTGATTAAGGAGGAGATTTGTAGATTTTTGTCTACTTAATACAATTCCAAAATCCAAAAAAAGTAAAAACAATCAAAAATCCAAAAAAATTGAAAAAGTTAAAAACACCAAAAAGAATCTTCTTTGCTCATCCCTCCGTTGTACGTGACGTTTATGCTTACTCGCAATCAAGCAAAACGTGCACGTAAACGTAGAAACCGAAAGGAGGCAACACCTACTCCTAATTTTTCTAGTGAAGAGACTCCAAGTGAAAGAAGCTATTATGGCTAATCGTACTATGATGGAGTTGCTTCAAGCACCCACCGAGGGTTTTGGAGAGGCCATTGTGATTCCCGCCATCCTTGCGGAGAACTTCGAGATCAAGACGGGTTTAATGTCTATGCTTCAAGCCAACAAGTTTCGCGGACACGAAAAAGACAACCCACATTATCACATTAGGCAATTTAATCGTCTCACCGCGACAAGCAAGTTTAAGGATGTTCCACACGAGGCCATTAAGATGATGTTGTGTCCATACTCGTTAGATGGACCCGCCAAGATATGGCTCGAGAAAGAACCCCCAAATTCGATTTTGACGTGGGCGGATCTCTTTTCTAAATTTGTGAATCAATTTTTTCCACCATCTAAAACAACACATTTGAAAAACGAGATTTCACGATTTACACAAAGATCTAATGAAAGTTTTTCAATGGCTTGGGAAAGGTTTAAAGAAATGTTAAATGAATGTCCACACCATGATTTTTCCGAATTGCATCAAATTGACACTTTTTATAATGGGCTTAATGATCATGAACTAGATTACTTAAATGCCGCCGCGGGTGGTAATTTTTTGTGCAAAACAACCGAAGAGGCTTTGAAAATCATTGAAAATAGGTCTAAGGTTTATAGCCCTCGTAACACACCGAGTGTTGCCAAATGTGGGTTCGTCATCGTCTCGTAGCATTAATGCCTTGCAAGATGAAGCAAATGAGGAGAATCGGTTTTTCGATAGGTTTTCAACTCTTATGTCCCATTGGAAAGCTCAAGAAGCTTCAAATTCCGCTTCGGTTAAAGCGGTTGCCAAGAGTTGTATTTCGTGTGGTGGAGCTCATGATTTTTCCGAGTGCATTACCGCGGATGGTAACACTTCGAATGCTTATGTAGCCACGGGAACTTTTAACCAAAACGGTCAAGGTTCCCGCCAAAATCAAGCTCCACAAAATCAAAATGCTAACAACTATCGAAACAACAATCAAAGTGGTGCTTATCAAGGAAATCAACGTAACTACAACAAGGGTAATTATCAAAGTGGAAATGGGCAAATTTCAAACCAAAACCAAAACCATGATTTTCAAACTACCACACAAGGTTTTCAAAATGATCACACCAAGAATCTTCAAGGAGAATTTTTGAATTATGCTAAAGCAAACGATGCTAAGTTTGATAATATGCAACGTGAAATGGTTAGCTTAAGATCCGAGTTGAAAAACGAGCATAAAAACGAACTTGCTAATGAACTTAAGACTCATGCTAATAAAATGAAAGGAAATGTTCAACGACTCCAACAAAATCAACAAAAAATGGAGCAAGGTCAACATGAGATTAAGCAAGAGTTGTTAAAAGCGGATGCTAGGCAATCTAAGTTTGAAGATCGAGTGGGAAAAATTTTTAAAGCTATCATGTGTAAACCTTCTTCTTCGGGTGGTCTTCCTAGTGATACCATCGTGAACCCGAAAGGAGAATTGAAGGTTATTACTACTCGTAGTGGTAAAACTTTCAAAGAACCCATTTCTCGTCCAAGTACTTCTATGGAGAAGGAAAAAGAGAAAGAACCCGAGGTGGTGGTAGAAAAGGAGCAAATTCCAAGACCACGAAGTACCGCTCAAACCACACCTACGGTTGAACCAATACCAATAGTGGAACCCGAGATTCCAAGGCCGATGCCTATGCCCCAACCCACACCTCCCTTACCCTACCCTTCAAGACGAAACAAGGAAAAGGCACAAGAACGAAATAATTATCAATTTGAACTTTTTATGAAAATGTTTCGTGACTTGCATTTTAATATAAGTTTTACCGACGCCTTGGTCATGATGCCTCGATTTGCCGCGAACTTCAAAAGTATGTTGAATTACAAAGAGAAATTGCAAAAATCGTCTAGTTGTTCATCGGTTTTTCTTAGCCGCATACCTCAAAAAGTCGGTGATCCCGGCAAATTTTTAATCCCATGTGCTATACAAGATATGGAGGAATGCTACGCCTTGGCCGATCTTGGTGCTAGTATTGATTTGATGCCTCTTGAGATTTTTAAGTCGCTCAATCTTCCCAATCTCACTCCTTCAAGAATGTCAATCGAGATGGCCGATCATTCTACGATTCTAGCTTGTGGAGTAGCCGAGGACGTCTTCGTGAAAGTTGGAAAGTTCTACTATCCCGTAGACTTTATCGTTGTTGACATTCCCATCGATCCTAAAGTTCCTCTAATTTTAGGTCGATCATTTTTGGATACCTCGAGAGCACTTATCGATGTGCATGCTAGGAAAATCACTCTTCGTTTCAATGAGGAAGAACTCGTCATAAATGCAACTCAAAACTCCACACTTTCTCATGTGTATTCTATCACGTCTTTGAACAATGTTAGTCCCATCAAAAACATTTGTAAAAGGATTTCAAAAAGGGTTTTAGGAGTTGATGATAAAAACGATTTTCCGTCCCCTCCGCCGGTGGAGGTTAAGAGTGTTAAGCCTACGATTCCAATCATGAATGATTCTTCGGATGATGAATATGTTGATCCCGATGGGGAAGTTTTCTTTGTTGACAAATGTTTTGAGAACTTACCACCACCTTTACCAAAACGGTTTTCAAATGTGAGAATTTCTAGTGTGACTAACATTGCTTTAGAAACACCAAATATTTTTGACATAATTAAGTCGGGTTTTCATAAGGAGAGTTTAAAAGATGAAAAAGGGAAAGATTTTAAATTGGATTTAAAAGATTTTTCTACAACTCTAACTCCGTCATCACCACATGTATTGAGTACTACAAGCTCGTCTTCTCCTTTTGACGATGCTTTGTGTGGACCTAGTGTGGGGGAAGCCCCTTATGTTCCCTTCCCTTTCTCCACCGAGAACGAGATATTTGATCCCGGAATTGCTTATAAAGGGAAATCTCGGTCTTCCACCGATGCAATAAATGGAAAATCTTTCTATTTGATTGGTGTGAGTCTACCTCGAGTAGCTCATGGTTTTTGTGACTTACCCATTGTCCCACCCCTCTATTTCTTCTCGTCTATTTTCTTGAAACCCTTTGGGTTTGTGTTGGCACATGATGAAGTGGCGTTGATTTGTTTTTCCAATGAAAACGAGAACGCCATCTTCGATCCCGGTATTTTGCATCATCAAAGGACTTAGTCCTTAAATACCGGTTGTTTTTGGGCCTTGTTTATCATGTAAGCCCCACTAAAAATTGACCATACCAAGATAATCCCTAATTGATCACATTTATGGGGATTTGAGTCGAGCTTTTGACTCGGTTATCAAAAACAAGGTGCCTCGTGGGGGAGACCCATGCTTATCCATGTACATATTATTGCTTTCTAATTAGTTTAATGTGAGGGGATTTGTGCCCTTCCAACCTTTGTTCCGTGGTTGTTTGTGAATTGTGGTTTTTAGATCATGATCTTCACGATTGGAGCCTCTCGTGTTCGTTTTATGGGAGCACTCGTCGTTTGCTTTGAAGACTTTCTCAATATCCAAATGATATATCCTTTTGATGTTCTAACCTTAGGTTTTTAGCACACTTCATAAACGGCTATTAATTTATTGGTTACACCCTTTCCATGCTAGATTAGGCATTCGACTACGTCTCTAGTATGGGGGTGTTTGCACCCCTAGACTCGAAATACTGAGGATAATGTTTAACTTTTGTATGGGGGGTGAATAGATACTTGCCTTGCCAAACCTTCACGCTTTCCAAAGTTTATCTTTTTGTTTATCGTTTTGTTGCAAAATAAGGCTAAAAATGGCCAAATTTTAAAAAATTTCTCATCTTTTATAAGTGTTTGAAGACACGAATGTAGGTTTTCCGATGGCGAGAATAAGAGTAATTTTTTACTCGACCGTGCGTGTTGAGCACTTAGCTTTGATTCCTTAACTACACATTAGGCTAAGTCTCTTAAATGAGGACGAGAAATGATAGGGTTAATTATAAGTTACTATGCTAAACGTTGAGTACTCGTATTCTTTCAAAAACTCATGTGTTCTCGTTGTTTGCTTATTCTCCCTTCGCTTGTAAATATTTTTTGCTTAATAAATATTGACTTAGCGGTTTAGTTAGGATTGTTGGGTTTCTAGTCTTTTCTAGTAGCTTCCGTGTAATTAAATTGGGAAGACATTAAGGTATCGTCAGCGTCACGGTTTTAAAGTATTGGCACCCGAATAATCAAAAGCTTCAGCTAATAATAAGATTTCAAGTGCTCACCTAAATTAAGCAACAATTTGAAGCCCCACAAGGCCGAAAAATCTATGCAAAATTGAAAGTGAATTATGCCTTAATCTTCGAAGCTTTAAAGATCCAACATTCGCTTTAGCGTGAGGATATACGTCTTTGGCTAATAAAACCACCGATGAGGCGGATAATAAAAGGCAAGGCAAGACCGAAGTCATAATAAAAGCTTCATGGCGAAGTTGAATAAAAGATGGAGGTAAACCAAAGATAATAAGGCCCTTCCGTTAGGGGGCGTATAAAAGTCTTGGTAATAAGTCTCATGTTCAAAACCGTTATAAAACCGTGTTTATCGATTCTTCTTGTCAACTTAATTTTTTGACATCGTTGTCTATTAGGAGGGGTTATTGATTTGATGGTCTTGGTTACACCGTTAGGACTCTATTTTTAGACCTAAATCTCTATTATCGCATAAGTCAAACAATGTATCCTCGTGAAACATTCAAGATAAAATAAAATATAAGAGATACAACTTAGGAATAATGGGAGGATAAGTACGTGATTAGGGCATATGAGTAGTGTTAGCATTACTAACTTATAATGACAATGATCTCGTTGCACGCTTAGCATGGAATTGGGGTAAAAATCGAAGACGATGAAATTATTTCTAACGAAGCATTCACGTGTTCTTATTCTATGAACCTAAACGTCCCATTTTGTGATGAAAATCATGCATTATGTCTATAACACAAGTAGTAGTAATAGTAGTAGTGTAGCTAGTTTATCATTCAATAAAGTGAATAAAAATGAATTTTGGAGGTGCTACGATACTTTATTCTAGCATTGCATGAGGCCACGGCAATGGTTTAGTATGGGGGAGTGATGAGACTGCTTTTATACATAGTCTCATCGTCCAAATTGGGCTTAAAATGCTTAAAATATCATTAAAACTGCCAAATATATGCTCGTGTTTGTTGCTTGTGTATTTTAGGTACGGATATTGAGGAAAAGACAAAAAGATCACAAGAATCAATCAAAAACGAACACGGGAAACGAAGCCGCACAATGAACCGGACCCGATTCATGAATTTCCAAAATGGTCCTTGAAGAATTGAAGATTGGCAACATTGGTCCCTCAACTTTGGAAGACTTGGCAATTTATACCCTTGTAATACTCATAAATTACATTGGGGTCCCTAAATTACCAAGAATATACAAGTATGGCCCTTTAAGATCTCAAAGTTTACAAGTTTAGTCCTTGTTTCCATAACTATAACTTGGAAGGACTAAAAATGCCAACTGCCCAAAGTTATTATAAAGGAAAAAGGGTTTAGAGCTGTTTTATGCAAAGTTAAGAAAGAAAGGAACATTGGGGACTAAAACTGCCAGACCATGAAACCCACCCCAGCCAATCATGCCTCCACATCACCCCCACCATCCACTCACAGCCCTACACCTCACCACTCTACCCACGTCATCTTCCACCAACGAGTTTATTTAATAAACTCGGTCAAACCCAGTCAACCCCCGTTTTCCCACTAAACACATCATTTAAAAACTTAACTACCAAAATTAGATCAAACCACCCCCTTAATCCCACATAAACCCTAAAAATCCCCAGCATCAATCCACCTTAATTCAAAGGGGTTTTGCCCCTATTTGTGTAGAATGCTAATTTATCTTATTGTCACAAAAATCCAACTCACCAAACATGTCCATGTGAACCCATAGACCCCACACGTCCTTCCCCTGCTCATGGTTTGTTCAAGAATAGCAAAAAACGAATCCTCCAGTCATCCTACGACTCTCATTGCACTCCTTGGTCCCAAAGGGACGTATAAACAGCCAAGAAATCAACTTCATACAGCTGTGCATCACATGCCTTAATTTTTGACCAAGATTCAAAGGGTAATTTCGGATTTTCAGCAATTAGGGTTTTAGTTTTTTAATTTTTTATTCAGTAGCCTAGAATGTTCTCTTGTAGCTTATAAAAGGAGCATATGGTTTGTATATGCCCTCTTGTTCCAGATTTTGATTTCAAACTTTAATGTAATTCCTTTTTAAGTTATAAAAGTTGGTAAATTTATGAAATTGTAATCCCTTTTTGTTTTTTAAAAGTTGGTATTTACTGCATATGAAATCGGTCTGAGTTCCATTTATCCAATTAAAACTTGTGCTCAAAACTTTTTCAAAATTAATCCTTTTTTCAAGAAGTGTGAAAAGTTTGTATTTTGAATAGGGTTTTGATCCATTTCTGTTGACTGTTCTTGATATACAGTATAGGATTGAGATACTCCATGGTTGTGTGAAAGCCTTGTTTTGAAAAGAAAAGAAAGAAATCAGATTATTTTTGTTGTTATCATTCACATTTGTTGATCTTAGCAGAAAAATCATTGGAAGCTTGTTTCCCAAAAGGTTCAGCTCAGGCCCCAGCCTGAAAGGAGGTGGCTTTTCAGCCATTGTGGGACCTGGATTGTAGGTCCTATAAGGTAACTATCTTGTACCTTGTTTTCAGTTTTCAATATTTGTGATTTATGTGATTTGGTGAAAGTGCATGAAATGTGTCTAAATGTTAGTTCTTCTGTTTGTTCATGTTTATTTTAGAGTTATATGCATGTGTAGTTGGTTTTAAATCAGTTTCAAGTAGATTTGATAGCATTTGATTTGAAAAAAAAATCCAAGTTATGATATTAAGGGGTGTTTGAGATTAGGGATTTAAGAGGCTTAAAGTTTTTAAACTTGTTAAAAACCACTCACACACACTCTCCTTGGTTTATTTAGTGTAAGTATATTGTTCTTGTTAGATTGGTGTGCTTAATCAGAAGTTTGCATGTCACAAATTGGGTAAAAACAGTCAAAAAATAGCAAGCCCCTTTTCATGCCTGTTTTGTGAAATTTGTGACATCAAATCTTGATAATTGTTATAATATAGGTTGCACTAGGACTGTGAGTAGGTTTTTAGTGATTTGGTTGGATTGTGTGCAAGATTTGAGGCCTCAAAATCCATTTTTGTGCAAGTTAGTCCAGGTTACTGTTCATCAGTAACATTAGCCTTCATCAGTAAGGTTCTTGTGCATTTTGTGATTGATTTTGTGAAGTGATTGTGTGATTTTCTTGTTTATTTGACTTCCCACAACCCAACTGGTTGTGGGAGTGCCTTATTGCCCCAAGAAAAAGCTCAAATAAGCTTCCCTAAGCTTATTGGTCAACTGACCAAGGAATTTACACTAACAGTGGGAACAAAGTTCCCCCTCCTTGCACAATTGTTACCACTGCTCAGCAAAAGGACAAAGTCCTAGCACATGTCACTATCAGATTTGCACTTTTTTGTCTTTTGTGGACTAAATTAGGAATTAGACTTTGAAACTTTTTTCATTATTTTTCTTATTTAAATCTTGATTTTTCTTTTTAATTATTTTTTATTTTACTGTTCAAGTAGTAATTTTTAGATTAAATAGCTACTTTAAATTACTTTTTAAATTCTGTCTTTTGTCTTTTAGTGGAAAAAAGTAATATTTTTTAGTTTTAAAATTTTTCATAGACTTAGAAAAACATTTTAAGATTTTTAGTTCAAAAAAGTTTTAACTGTTCACTTTTTATTTAATTTTTAGAATTAATTTAGTTTAATTAGGGTTTAATTTCAAACTGTTTTTGTCTTTTAGTGAAAAATTTTATATTTTTCAAATTTTTTCATTTTTCTACTGTTCTTTAGTATAAATTAGGATTTTTAAAATTGTCAAATTATTTTTAACATTATTTTATTATTTTTTATGATTATTTTAGTTTAAAAATAGTTTTTAGTGTTTTAAAAATAGAAAAATAGTTTTGAAAATTTAGGAAAAATACTTTTTAGTCTTTAGATAATATAAGTAAGTTATTTGTTCAATAAAATAATATTTTGGACATTTTGTTAATTATATTTAATTTTAGGGCTTTAATTAGCATTTAAAATTGAATATTTAATTAATAAAAGGTTTTAAAATATTTTTGTTGGATTTTTATTCTTATTTATATTATTTTAGATTTAGCTTTAACTTTTAATTAAATTTTAGGTTTAATTTTTAATTTGTAGCTTTTTACGGTTTTACGTGAACGACCTTTTCGTCTTAGCTTAATCCGTCATCGTAACCGTCAATCTCTTCTTACCCCATTTCTATTTTCTTTTCTCATAACAATATAATCACAAACCATTAATCAATTCATTACACAACGCACTAGCCTCCTCGAGAACGAACTCACTTTAGGGTCATTTACACACGGTTTTCCTAAATCGTCGTGCTTACCCTATATTTACGCTCTTTTTCCTAAAAGACGTAATTTCTACAGCAAAACACATATTCGATCACCAAGCATTAAGAACACAAATGTGGTTAAACCAGGGATGTATAGATTGGCCACTAAACCCACACACAACAAAGAAAGTCCATCACCTCAGACTTCTAGAAACACTAATAGACGTGTGTCTTTTACTACAGGAGTAATCCCCACTGATAGTGTTAGCCGGGCTCAGCTTAAGAGCAATCGCATGAATGAAAAGGTTTGGCAAAACAAAAGTCAAGGGAAGATGAAGACAGTAGAAGACCACCCTAGGATTTTCAATGTTTCTAAGAATAAAGCGTCTGTAATCGCGTGTAATGACGATTTGAATGATTCGACTTTGAATGCTTTGAATGTTAAGTTTGTTTGTGTGAAATGTGGAAAGTGTGCTAATTCTAATCATGCTATGTGTGTTTCAAATAATGTCAAAGGCGTAGATACTAGAACTAAGAAGCAAACTGCGATGCCTATTAGTGCTAGAAAACCCAAACGCAAAGTGAACCATTCTGGTGTAACCCCCCTGAGAAAAGTATTGCATCAGACTCCACCACTAAGACCACTAGAAGCAGAATTAGGGAATTATATGAGTCTGCTAGCAAGTCGTGGAAATGGTGGTTTGCTAATCAATGTCCTCCAAGATATAAATGGATGCCTAAAGTTAGGACATAAAATGTGACAACGAGTGTTAGTATGCCTTTAAATGTTGCTAAGGACACTAATGATTCTGAAATCACAACTAATGTGGTATCCAATTTAGCAAATGCTCCATCGTGTTCTAACTCTTCTGCAGGTGATACAAATAATTCTCTTCATACTGGACTCCGGATGCACGACGCACATGACGGGGAAACTCAAGCTTCTAATTAACTTCGTGGAGAAGTTCCTGGGTACGGTCCGATTCGGAAATGATCAATTTGCACCGATCCTAGGATATGGAGATTTGGTTCAGGGGAATATTACGATCAAAAGGGTATACTACGTCGAAGGGCTCAGTCACAATCTTTTCTCGTTTGGTCAATTATGTGATGCGGATTTGGAGGTTGCTTTCAGGAAGAAGACATGTTTTGTTCGTGATTGTGATGGGAATGATTTACTTATCGGTACACGTGGTACTGATCTCTACACTATTTCACTTAAAGATACAACTTCATCAACTCCGATTTTCTTCATGGCTAAAGCTTCCACAACTCAGGCATGGTTATGGCATCAACGTCTTTCTCATCTCATTTTTGATACCATCAACTTGCTTTCCAAGAAAGATATTGTGAGAGGCCTTCCAAGTTTGAAATTCATCAAAGATCATCTTTGTTCTTCTTGTGAGCTTTGTAAAGCTAAACGAAGTAACTTCAAAACAAAGACCACACCAAGCTCTAAAGGACGGTTAGATCTTCTCCATATGGATCTATGGGGTCCCATGCGTGTTCAAAGTATCAATGGGAAGAAATATATTCTGGTAATTGTCGATGATTACTCAAGGTATACATGGACTCACTTCTTGAGGTCTAAGGATGAAACACCCAAAGTTCTCATCAGCTTCCTTAAACTGATACAACGTGGTCTTCAAGCTCAAGTTAAAGTTGTTCGTACTGACAGAGGTACAAAATTTTTGAATTCAAATCTAAAAACTATTTTGAAGTCGAAGGAATTGAACATGAAACATCTATTGCTCGAACACCCGAACAAAACGGCGTTGTTGAAAGACGAAACCGTACTTTAGTTAAGGCTTCTCGAACATTATTATCTGCTTCAAAACTTCCATTATAATTTTGGGCCGAAGCCGTATCAACCGCATGCTACACATAAAATTGCTCCTTAATTATCCCAAGACACGAAAAGACACCATATCATATAATTCATGATCGAAAACCTTCACTCAAACACCTTCACGTTTTTTTATGTACTTGTTACATAATACGAGATGGTGAAAATTTAGACAAGATGAAAGAGAAAGGTGATACATGCATTCTTGTGGGATATGCAACTCAGTCTAAGGGATACACAGTTTACAACAAGAGAAAAAATATGATAGTCGAGACTATTCATATCAGATTTGATGAATTACAAGAAATGGTACTTGAACAAAACAGTTTAAGTCCCGATCCACAACGACAAATGACTTATGTGCACAACTGCACGGAACTCGGAACTCAAGACCACAGCAATGAACTGTCAAGTTCAAAGCTGGTTCCTGAACATGTTCCTAGAGCAGATATGACAGTGGACACAACACTTGAAGAGTTGGAAATGTTATATGGACCAATGTATGATGAATATTTCACGGGGGAAAAACATGTTGTATCAAAGTCTTCCGCTGTCACTCATGATAAGAATGATGATACCGATCATCGTCAACAAAAGGATACAACTTTATCTACTTCAACACGGGTTGCTGTAGAATTACCTCTTCAGAATATCAGATCAACAATCGCTCCTACAACATCCAAAACTACTGTCATTGCTCTAGAGAACACGAATCAAGCAGACAATGCATTATCTGACGAAGACGAATTTATCAACCCATTCGGTACACCGGTACACGAAACTGGAGAGTCTTCTACTCGCCATGTCGATCCGTCAAATATGCACATGTTCTACCAACGATATCCTTCAACACATCATTGGACCCGAGATTATCCTTTGGTTCAAGTAATTGGAAACCCTTCACAGCCCGTTCGTACAAGACAACAGCTTAACACCGATGGCGATGTTTGTATGTTCGCACTCGCCGTGAGTTTAGCTGAACCAAAAAACATCAAAGAATGCATGGCTGATCATGCTTGGATTGAATCGATGACGGATGAACTTCAACAATTTGAAAGACTTAAAGTCTGGGAACTTGTTGACAGACCATACGATGTAATACCATTAAATCTTCGATGGATCTGGAAAAACAAGATGGATGAAGAGAACACGATCATCAAGAATAAATCTAGGGTAGTAGCTAAAGGGTATGGTCAGAAAGAGGGTATTGATTTTGAAGAATCATTTGCACCAGTAGCTCGTTTGGAAGCGGTCAGGATTTTCCTTGCTTATGTTGCACATAAGGGATTCATTGTCTATCAAATGGACGTAAAGACGGCGTTTCTTAACGGTCCTTTGAAGGAAGAAGTCTATGTCACGCAACCAGAAGTATTCGTCAATCCTCATTATCCTGACAAGGTGTATCGTCTCCACAAAGCACTTTATGGACTCAAGCAAGCTCCAAAGGCGTGGTACGACGAGCTCTCAAAATTTCTGGTCATCAAATATTTCTCAAAAGGTTCCATTGATCTAACTTTGTTCACTTATAAATATGGGGATGACATTTTTCTTGTGCAGATTTATGTTGATGACATTATTTTCGGGTCTACAAACCCAAAACTTTCAAAATGGTTTGTAAAAGTCATGTACTGCAAATTTGAAATGTTAATGATGGGCGAACTAAAATTCTTTCTAGAATTCAAGTTCACCAATCCCTAAGTGGTATCTTTATTAACCAAGCTAAGTATTGTCAAGAGATAATCAAAAAGCATGGTATGACCTCATGTGACCCCGTTGGGACACCATTATCAACCACATCCCTAGATGCTGATTTCGAGGGAGATGCCATAGATCAAACGAAATATCGTTCCATGATCGGCACCCTCATGTACTTAATAGCAAGTCGACCAGATATATCACATGCTACGTGTTATTGTGCATGATATCAAGCAAGACATACTAAAAAGCACCTCAAGGAGGTTAAACGGATCTCTTGGTACCTCAAGAATACCATTCATTTGGGGCTCTGGTATCCGAGGGAAACTGGTTTCTTTCTAACGGCCTATTCAGATTTTGATCATGCAGGATGTCTTGATACATGTAAAAGTACTTCTAGTGGTGCACAATTTCTAGGTCAAGATAAGCTTGTGGGATAGTCTTCCAAGAAGCAGGATTGCACATAATTGTAATCAGCCGAAGCGGAGTATGTGTCTCTATCTGCGTGTTGTGCTCAAGTTCTATGGATGAGAACACAACTCACGGATTATGGCTTCCACTTTGCTAAAGTAGCTATGTACTGTGACTCAAAGTCTGCCATAGCCATCTCCTGCAATCCGGTACAGCATTCTCGCACGAAGCACATTGATGTCAGATAAAACTTCATTAAGGACCAAGTTGAAAGGGGTATCGTTGAACTATACTTTGTTGGAACTGTTTACCAATTAGCTGACTTGTTTACAAAAACTCTTTCGAAAGAGAGGTTTGCGTATCTTGTTAGGAAAATTGGTATGAGATGTTTGACTCCAGCAGAACTGGAGATTCTGGCAAATAAGCCTGCTTGATTCACCTATCAAACATCTACCTATAAATATTAATGAAAAAGCAAAATACAAAATTAAAAAATCTTTGATAATCCAAAAATATTCTTCTCGACATGTCTTTCAGTATCGATAATATGGACGTACCTAGAAATGTCTCTTAATAACGACACGGGTGTGTACATAAAGCTCGAATGAAAGTTTTAAATATTTTTCAAAACATGTCATTTCTATTTTTTATGGAAAATGTCTATTTTGGATAATTTTTCCAAACAACGGGTAGAGAAATCTATCACGGGTTGAGCTTGTCACAAAACATTCCACGTTTTGAGCTCAACACAATGGCTTGCAATCACTTTCAGATTGCAACCCGGTTCTATATTCACGGGGGAGTGTACGCTTTAGTGCCCTTACCCTCAACAAAAGAAGAGAAATCTTCTTACACTTGAGTGGATTCGTCAAGACATTCAAAGTCTAAGAACTCAAGTTTATGCTTTAGAAAAACCTCTTCGCCAAAAAGAAATAGGATTTTTCAAAAAGCGTTGAACACAATTTTTTCAAAATTTTTTCAATGATTATTCAAAATCTTTCAAAATTGTGTGTTCAACAACTCCCATCCTCAAATAGCGAAATGTGGATAAATCCTCACACTGACAATTCAATTGGATCAATTTTTGAGGGGGAGCATTTCAACTTCATGCAAAAGATTAACACATCTTTCTTCCGGATATTTTCAAGACTATTTTTCAAAATATATTTTAATCAAATTTGGTATCTCTAATATCAAAAGAATTTATATATTAGAGATAGGAGAGAAAATGTGATTAAATTGTGATCTTATATAAGACTCAAGAACTTTAACTCTTACCTACATGTGCGAAACACTTTCGATTATCGATGCACGTGTAAAGGGGGAGCATTTCTGAAACGACAAAACTATCAAGGTGTTAAATGTTTTTCAAACACCTTGTTAGATATTTGAAGTGGTTTTTTATGGTTACGATCAAATACCCACAACATCTTTAATTCACGACGTTATTGGTGTCAAAAGGGTGGTTAGGTTTAAGTCCTATGTTCCAAACAGAACCGAAGGGATCTTCCCAGGACAATCCAATAGGTTATTAGAAGTCCTTAGGAAAGATGGAGTAGAATCTGAGCGTATCTGAATGCCGACTAAGTACTGATGCTAGCACTTGAACAATCACAACAAGGTGCTAGTAATGATGTCTTGGTAAGCATTGAAGGGGTTGAAGAATGAAAAAAAAATGTAAGGATAAAGGGTGTAAAGAAAGAAGCCCTCCATAAATCTTAGGCAGAAACCGGGTCAACAAATCATGGACCCAGTGATGTATGCACAACCCTTTCCTAGCTACTCAGGCTTCTCTCAAAAGAAGTTTGTTTTATTGTCACGGAGAACAACATTACTTCTATTGACTTTCTCACTTCGAGATAGTTGATATTGAATAGGTGGCATCTGCTCCAGCCTCCGACCACTAAAAGTGCACAAATCGAGTCTAGAGCCAAAAGATCAATCAAATCTCGTTAGGACACACGGATGAAGATCAAGAGAGTCCTACGCTATATCCTTGTGATATTGCTAGAACACTCAGAGTGATACTACTTCGTATGCACAATGAGAGTGGAAATCCTTCCAGTGTTAACATCAAACAGCACTACGGTAGGTCATATGCAAGATTCTTTATGAATTCAACATCTGTAAAACTGAAAAGCAACAATGGTTTGATTCTGAATTGATTCAAACTCGTTTCAGGTTTCTACACAATATCTTTATGGTCTTGCCAGAACATTCAGAGTGATATTCATTATTATTCATAGTGACGAATGGAAATCTTTCTAGCGTCAACATCAAACAGCGCTACGGTAGGTGACTTGTGAGATTCTTATGAATCAATCTTGTGTCAACTGGAAAGCAACAATGGTAAGATTCTTTATGAATCACACTTGTTCCAGGAATTTGAATTGACGACTTTAATCAAGCGGATATCTATCCAATTGATTTACTCTTTATGTTCGTAGTCTTGCTTTGAGACGGTCGAGTAAAGAGAACGGCTAGTACAGCCGCAAAACCCTGTCAAGGAGATTCTTAACTGAATCTACCTATCACAGGTACGCTATTTAATATCATATAACGGTCTTCACCGACCGGAGGTAAAATGCTACCGATTTAGGACGAATGTCAAAGCCATTCAGTCCGTGTCTATGTTTTGTCTCGAGAAGGTGGCGTCACGGTGTACTCAGGAAAGTCAAAGATTCAAAACCACATACTCATGCCTAAATACATATTCGACAATTAATAGTATGAGCATGTGGATGAAGACACAAGATCGCAAGATGGAAAAGACAAGTCAAGGATGATTTGAAGGTCTCAAGATTAAAGACAAAGTCGAAAGACAACTACAAAGGCTCAAAGATCACAGCATGAAAGAAAAAGACTACTATTACACGTTCAAGACTCATTTTTGGTGAGATTAGTAATCTATATGAATCTCCAAATGACAAAGGATTATGAACTCTCATAAAGGATAGTGACCTCACATTGGTGGAGATTGTTAGCCTCAAAATATTGTGTCAAACAAGAATTCTTGGTCATATGTTTATTATGTATCGTATATTAGAACGTTGTAATAGGTAGTAGGTTAGTCGTGTATTACGGGCTTAACTTTAAGCTAAGGTTCATTCATAAGTAACCAAAGCCCAAAAGGAAAGCCCGGCCCATTATCATATAGCCCATCATGCCACATGTAGGCAAGGCTATATAAACCTCTCCTTGCATGTAAGGAGAGGTTGGTTGGTTATTATTTTTCTCTTAATCTAATATTCACCAAGTTTTCACACACTTCTCTCTCTTTTCTCTCTCTATTTTCTCTCTCTAAAATTCATTTCATATCTACCTTTCTTTCTTGTTTAATCATCACATAATATAAGGGACATCGCGTCTTTTTCTTCATGATGTGACCTTTGAGCCTTTGTTGTTGTCTTTCGACTTTGTCTTTAAACTTGAGATCTTCAAATCATTCTTGACTTATCTTTGCCATCTTGTGATCTTGTGTCTTCATCCACATGCTCATACTTTGCACTATCTTTAAAGCTTGCTAACAATCTCCTTTGAATAGAGGTCATTCCTCTACATTAATTGTTAAGGAAGATTTTGATCATCAGAGTTGCAGAAGTCTTAAGCTTTCTTGATTGTTGAATGTCTTTGGGCATGAGAATGTGGTTTTGAATCTTCGACTTTGCTGAATACACCGTAACGCCATCTTCTCGAGACAAAACTTAGACGCGGACTGAATGGCTTTGACATTCGTCTTAAATCGGTAGCGTTTTACCTCCGGTCGGTGAAGATCGTTACACGATATTAAATACCATACCCGTGATTAGGTAGATTCAATTAAGAACCTCCTTGACAGGGTTTGGCGGTTGTACTATCCGTTCTCTTTACTCGGCCATCTCAAAGCAAGACTGCAAACATAAAGAGTAAATCAATTGGATAGGTATCCGCTTGATTAAAGTCGTCAATTCAAATTCCTGGAACAAGTTTGATTCATTAAGAATCTTACCATTGTTGATTTCCAGTTGACACAAGCTTGATTTATAAGAATCTCGCAAGTTACCTACCGTAGCGCTGTTTAATGTTGACGCTAGAAGGATTTCCATTCGTCACTGTGAATATTAATAAATACCACTCTGAATGTTCTGGCAAGACCATAAAGATATTGCGTAGAAACCTGAAACGAGTTTGAATCAATTCAGAATCAAACCACTGTTGCTTTTCAGTATTACATATATTCAACTCATAAAGAATCTTACACATGACCTACCATAGTGCTGTTTGATGTTAACACTGGAATGATTTCCACTCATCATTGTGAATACTAGGTAGTATCACTCTGAGTGTTCTAGCAATATCGCAAGGATATAGCGTATGACTCTCTTGATCATCATCTGTATGTCCTAACGAGATTTGATTGATCTCTTGGCTCTAGACTCGATTTGTGCACTTTTAGTGGTCAGAGGCTGGAGCAGATGCTACCTATTCAATATCAACTATATCGGAGTGAGAAAGTCAATAGAAGTCGTGTTGATCTCTATGACAATAAAACAAACTTCTTTTGAGAGAAGCTTGAGTAGCTGGGGAAGGGTTGTGCATTACATCACTGGGTCCATCATGCGTTGTCTTCATGATGTGTTGACCCGGTTTCTGCCTAAGTTGTATTGAGGGTTAATTTCTTTACACCCTTTATCCTTACATTTATTTTTCGTTCTTCAACCCCTTCAATGCTTACAAAGACATCATTACTAGCACCTTGTTGTGATTGTTCCAGTGCTAGCATCAGTACTTAGTCGACATTCAGCTTCATTCACATTCTACTCCATCTTTCCTTAGGACTTCTATTAATCTATTGGATTGTCCCTGGGAATATCCCTCAGGTTCTGGTTGGATCATAGGACTTAAACCTAACCACCCTTTTGAAACCAATAACGTCGTGAATTAAAGATGTTGTGGTTATCTGATCGTAACCATGAGTGCTTGAGTCTATATATCACATTTTAATCACATTTTCTCCCCTACCTCTAATATATATAATCGTTTGATATTAGAGATACCAAATTTGATTAAAATATATTGTGAAAAATAGTCTTAAAAAACCTTCGGGAGAAAAATGTGTCACAATTTTTGAAAGATTTTGAATAAACATTGAGAAGTTCTTGAAAAAAATGTGTTCAACGCTTTTTGAAAAACTCTATTTCTTTTTGGCGAAAAACTTTTTCTAAAGCATAAACTTGAGTTCGTAGACTTTGAATGTCTTGACAAATCCACTCAAGTGTAAGAAGATGTTTCTTTTTTTGCTGAGGGTATGGGAACTAAAGCGTACACTCCCCCGTGAATATAGATCCGGGTTGGAATCTGAAAGTGATTACAAGCCATTGTGTTAAGCTCAAATCGTAGAATATTTTGTGACAAGCTCAACCCAAGATAGATTGCTCTACCCATTGTTTGGAAATATTGTCCAAAATAGACATTTTCCTTTATTAAAAGTAGAAATGACATGTTTTATAAAAAATATTTACACCTTTCATTCGAGCTTTATGTACACTCCCGTGTCGTTATTGAGCGACATTTCTAGGTACGTCCATATTATCGATACTGAAAGACATGTCGAGAATAATATTTTTGTTTTTTCAAGGTTTTTTTAATTTTGTGTTTTGTTTTAAAATGTTTTATATCTTTGTATTTTTCTTTTTTCAATGATATTTACAAGTAGATGTTTGATAGATAAATCAAGCATGCTTCTTTGCCAGAATCTCTAGTTCTGCTGGAGTCAAACATCTCATACCAATTTGCCTAACTAGATATGTAAACCTCTCTTTTGAAAGAGCTTTTATAAACAAGGCAGCTAATTGGTAATCAGTTCCAACAAAGTATAGTTCAACAATACCCCTTTCAACTTGTTCCTTGATGAAGTGATATCTGACATCAATGTGCTTCGTGCGGGAATGCTGTACCGGATAGCAAGAGATGGCTATGGCAGACTTTGAGTCACAGTACATAGGTACTTTATCAAAGTGGAAGCCATAATCCGTGAGTTGTTTTCTCATCCATAGAACTTGAGCACAACACGCAGATAGAGACACATACTCCGCTTCGGCTGATGACAATGATGCGCAATCCTGCTTCTTGGAAGACCATCCCACAAGCTTATCTTGACCTAGAAGTTGTGCACCACCAGAAGTCCTCTTACGTGTATCAAGACACCCTGCATGATCAAAATTTGAATAGGCCGTTAGAAAAAAACCGGTTTCCCTCGGATGCCAGAGTCCAAAATGAATGGTATTCTTGAGGTACCGAAAGATCCGTTTAACCTCCTTGAGGTGCTTTTCAGTGGGTTGTGCTTGATATCATGCACAATAACACGTAGCATGTGATATATCTGGTCGGCTTGATGTTAAGTACATGAGGGAGCCGATCATGGAACGATATTTCGTTTGATCTATGGCATCTCCCTCCAAATCAGCATCTAGGGATGTGGTTGATAATGGTGTCCCAACAGGGTCACATGAAGTCATACCATGCTTTTTGATTATCTCTTGAAAATACTTAGCTTGGTTGATAAAGATACCACTTGGGGATTGGTGAACTTGAATTCCTAAAAAGAATTTTAGTTCGCCCATCATTGACATTTCAAATTTATTGTGCATTACTTTTTCAAACCATTTTGAAAGTTTTGGGTTTGTAGACCCGAAAATATTGTCATCAACATAAATGTGCACAAGCAAAATGTCATCCCCATATTTATAAGTGAACAAAGTTAGATCAATGGAACCTTTTGAGAAACCTTTGGAGACCAGAAATTTCGAGAGCTCGTCGTACCACGCCCTTGGAGCTTGCTTGAGTCCATAAAGTGCTTTGTGGAGACGATACACCTTGTCAAGATAATGAGGATTGACAAATCCTTCCGGCTGTGTGACATAAACTTCTTCCTTCAAAGGACCGTTAAGAAACGCCGTCTTTACGTCCATTTGATAGACAATGAATCCTTTATGTGCAACATAAGCAAGGAAAATCCTGACCGCTTCCAAACGAGCTACTGGTGCAAATGATTCTTCAAAATCAATACCCTCTTTCTGACCATACCCTTTTGCCACTAGCCTAGCTTTGTTCTTGATGATTGTGTTTTCTTCAAAATCAATACCCTCTTTCTGACCAGACCCATCAAAGATTTAATTGAATTACATCGTATGGTATGTCAACAAGTTCCCAGACTTTAAGTCTTTCAAATTGAAGAAGTTCATCTTGCATCGATTCAATCCAAGCATGATTAGCCATAGCTTATTTGATGTTTTTGGGTTCACAACTCACGGCGAGTGCGAACATACAAACATCGCCATTGGTGTTAAGCTGTCGTCTTGTACGAACGAGCTGTGAAGGGTTTCCAATTACTTGAACCAAAAGATGATCTCGGGTCCAATGATGTGTTGAAGGATGTCGTTTGTGACAATCCGTCAATTTATGGTTGATATTTTATTCTCGAATATTATTTAAAAACATTATTTTAATGTTACAATATGAACTCACTTATTTTTGGGAAGAAATTTGGACTTACGTCTTGGAGTAGCATCGACTACGTCTAAACCGGAGGATTCAACGTTACGTGCTTACGTTTACATACACCGTCCTTGGTGACAGTCCGACATTTCAGAAAATAAATTTATCCGTGAATATTATTTTGGAGTTTTAAATTTGTGTTGGTTCATAAACTCACAAATTTACGAGAAGAGATTAGGACTTACGATTTTATTTTAACACCCTTTACGACTAAACCGGAAACCTTAGGATTACGTATTTACGTTTTCGAACTCCGTTTTTGATGAAACAATTTTTATTGGATTCGTTTTGTGACGTTGATTCATAATTTATAAAAACGTTTTTCGTAAAACGACCCGAGGGCACGCAAATCGAGGAAACTAGAATCGAGGAGTACCCGTAAATAAATGGGATGAGACAAGTGGGACACTTGTCCCACCCCACTCCAAAACCGGCCTAAATAACTTAACAACACCTTTAGGTGTCAAAATTTACTTAACCAATTTACACATGTCCATTATGCTTACAAGTTAAGCTACAACCACTATCAAAACCACTTAACTCAAACAACTAGCTTCATTCTAACATGAAAAACAACCACCATTTTCTCTCTTGGCTCTCTAGCTTGGCGTCCATACTCCACCCTTAAACACCAATTTTGATCAAAACCAACCATGAAATCCTATGTTATTTCTACCTATGTTGAAGCCCTCTTGAAGCTCTCTTGAATGGTGGTGATTATAACATCCAAGGAGGAGTATTCATGGTGTCTTAGGGCTGAGTTTCCACAAGGAGTTCATGAAGCATGGTGGTCTTGAAGATGGTCTTGGTGCATCACAAGTTTCTTCATCAAAAACCATGTCAAACTCATAACCTACATCAACTTGGTGGTATAAAGATTGTCCTCCTCATCTTCTTGTTATTTTGATTATGTAAACATGTATTTTATTTCCTATTGTATATGTATATGATGATTATATGATGATAAAAATATTGTGTGGGGATTTGATGTTGATAATCATGGATAAAAAGATGAAAAACTATAAGTAAAAATGGGTAAAACTAGTAAACTAGTATAAAAGTTATCAACACATAACTCTAAAATGAGTAAACGAGAATATGTAAACCCACTTGATCATCATATATATATAATCATCATATGTATACATAATTGTTATTTTTATAAAGTCATTGGACATGAGTCTAAGACGAATATTATTTGTCTAGGTTTCCATGATTGAAGCACGTACCGTACGACCGAATTGCCGATAACCCGCCTTCCCATATCAACGTGAGTTCATAGACACGCACTCTTTTAAATGTTTTTATAAATGTTTTATAAACCCGCGAGGGAGATAACATGTTAGTTTTATAAAATAGGACACCATTTGTCCCGATTGTTTGTTTATTGATTTTGGACCTGAA
The DNA here is from genome assembly GCA_025667525.1 of Glebionis coronaria. Classification (NCBI taxonomy): domain Eukaryota; kingdom Viridiplantae; phylum Streptophyta; class Magnoliopsida; order Asterales; family Asteraceae; genus Glebionis; species Glebionis coronaria. Next base: position 277,773,104 of record CM046875.1, on the reverse strand, counting down.
TGATTGAATGACCCGATTGTATGACCTGATAAATGATTAATGGACCCGATAGATGAAATAAAATGGATTATTAAAGTTAGGTTATGTCACTAAAAGTCCCATTAGCATGAATTGTGAACTACCGGGATCTGGTAGACGCTTATGTATTTAATAGTACTATTTGGGGACGATCACCCCAGTTCGCGCCTTGACGGTTCATCCCCGTTGTGCCACATTGATTGGTAAGCGAATTTATGTATGAGAAGATTTCTATAGCGTGACCTTTGTGACGACACGCTACTTTAGATGGGTAAAATTGGTATCGGGTTAGCTACCCATTTTGGTTTAGTAAGGTAACAATGTCATGCGGCTTATAATAATCCAAAATTAACGAATAATAGACGCTCTGAATTACGGTGTATTGCCTGACTAGCAATACAGGGTCATACTATTGATATTATGTTCGTGTTTTGGTTTTCATAATCATATTCATATAACGGTTTTTATTTAATCTATACATCGTTGTAAAACGTATTGTATGATGTTTTTACGACATTGGCTCGTATAATGATTTTTAAGGCAAATGCCTATATTATGTATTTCGATAAGGATTTGTATAAAATGATTTTGGCTATTTCATGGCCTATCAAAACGATTTGTACAAAATGATTTTAAGTAATACTTTTATACTGATATTATATTGATGGAATTTATTAAACTCTATGAATTCACTCGGCGTTATCGCTGACCTTTTCTTTTAACATGTTTTATCTCAGGTACTTGAAGGTAATTCTCGGGAAGACAACAAAGAATTCATGGCCCGCACTTAAATAACAATATTTTCCATTCAACTACTTTGTAAAACTTTGTATGAAATAATATGACTTGGGACCGATGTAACTTTGATGTTTATGAATGGAAATGATTTAGTATTAAACGACGCGCTTTTTATGCGTTGTCTATGATGTGAGTAATGTGCTATCCCGTAACACCAACGAGTCTTCCGCTGTATTGAGTTGTATAAATTTGGGGGTGTTACAGTTTGGTACCAGAGCTCTCGTTATAGAGAACGAAAGATTTTTAAAACCAAGGTTTTGAATAAAACATTTCAAAATCTTTTAACTATAAACATTTTTCTAAATATGTCTGAAAATCTTTTGACTATAACGGTGCCGAAGAATTCCCGAGTTACCGACAAGGCCAGACTGAGAAGTATTATTTTAATATATATATAACTTGGATTATATATATATGATGTAATTTTATTACATGATTGTTTGATGATTATTTTGATATTTATACGAGGTATTTATACGACGTAGATTGTCACAAGAAACCCTAACTCCCCTAGTAAATTAATCGAAGCTATTCTCGTAGGAATTCTAGCTATCCTAGATCTAAACCAAGTTGTGGACATTTATGATCCCAACAAATGGTTGATATTCGTAGAAATATAGATATGAGTTGATTGTGATATTGAAAAAGAATTGGCGAGATTAAAACTGATATCGATGTCATGACGATCTTTCCTTATAGAGTGGAGTTTGACAAAACGTTACCACCTAGAAAGATGTCATCTGATTCATTGTCATCCAATTCTTAAATTGAAATCGAAAGGGTGAATGTTGCACTTGAGGCTGTCATTGGAACCATTACCCAAAAGCCTCATGCCACTAATACCTTTCCGAGAAGTCTAGTTGAATGATCAAGTCATTTCATGATAGTGACTCATTTGATAATTGTTGTTGTAAGAGCTATAGGATTGAAATTAAGTGTTGATCATACTGAGCTTTTATTGCCTTTACAAGGCCGAAGAATAAGATTGAAAGTATTGGAATATGAAGTAGGATATCGTATCGAGTATTACTTGGTTGAAACTTGAATAAAGTAAAATTTAACTCATATGGAATATGAGATTGATAAGAGGAAATTATTAAGTCATATGATTGAATTATAAGGTTTTAATTGATTGTTAGTTAGTCTTAAGGGTTGTTCCTAGGCCATTGTCCACTAACGAGGATGCCCAGTGTCCAAGAAATAAATTGAAGAAATCTTCTTCTGAATTGGGACCGATGAATCTTCTGGGACATGTGGAACACCTAATGACTCTTGTAGATTAGTATTCATTGTGGTATCTTTTAAAAATCCCTAACTTAACTGAGATATCAGTTGGTAGGATGAGTTCTGAGAATTGTATGACATAGTGACACGTAATGTGTTACGGTACAATTTTGACTTGTTTGTGATTAATGAAAAAGACTACCTTTGATTGCTAAATTCTACATGTATCGATGTTATCTATCTTTTATTACTTCATCCTAATGTTCGCATTAGTGATGTAACCATTGAACAAGTACTCATCTTGATTTGAGATACGTTGTGAATCATTCTTCGTGAGTGCCATCGAGGTCATGAACCTCATGATTATTTGGCTAAGCTCATTTCTTATCATATTGTAGTTAAGTTCATTGTGAACAACTCTTCATCACTCTTTTGCAGATCACACATTGTTTTTATAAAGTTAAAATGGTATCCTTTGAGAAAATTTAATTTTCATCACAATAAGGATTATTCAAAGTGAGATTTATAAGTGACTGATATCAAAATGAAGTTGTTTAAGAGACGATTTGGAAACTTAATTATTTCCATAACAAAGAAAATCTTTGTAAATTTATTTTTGATTCTTATTTAAGAATTAAGCATGAAAATGTTTTTATTATAAACATGATGATAAAATTTTGACGAACTGAGTATTGCATCGTTAATCTTGAAATTGTATATAGTTGCGCGCCTACATATAATTTGGAATGGACTATGCAAGACTGATTAGTAGTCACCATAAAACTAATGAATAAACACTACATTTTCTTTGAAGATTGTGAAAGATTAAATTTTATGAGATCTGCAAGAAGTGAAAAATAAGGACATAATGTTAGGGACACCTACATATGTGCCTGTAGCATCTATTCTTCTGAGTCGAATTTACTCATCTGTGGAAATTGTCTTATCTGACAATTGACAATTCTTTCTTGTCCAATTCTCCCGTAGTAAGATTCTTAGGAAAAGTATCTGATTACCGAGTGTTGATACCCGACTGGATGTATCGACGTTCCTATCATTTCTTATGATTTGATTTCATTTGAATGACCTGGGTAACGATCCGAGGAGCTTTCGAATGCGTACTCAAATTATGAAAAGATGGGATATATTCATATTCGTTAAATGTTTTCGTCTGTATCTGATTTGAAATTCTTTCGCATAGATTATGCGTTGACCTTACTCTTTAATAGTAGTTGTGTATCCTAATATCCCTGAATTTGTGAAGGATTATGAGTTATTGTTAGTCTTTTGAGAATTTCACATCTTATCGACGGCAATGAAACTGAAAAGTTGATAATGCCGGTAGAATGGATTGATTGATTTTGACATGACGACATTGTCTTAATTGATGGGAACTCGAGTAGAATTCCCTAAATGATAAGATGTTGATTATCAAAAGTGATCTAAATAATTCTTGGTGGATGACGATATCCTGTATTTAGACTTGAAGTTATACCGTGAATGATTGTGAATTAGTCATAGATATTGTAATCTAGAAGAACCTAATATGTATTTATTAAAAGATGTTTCTATTATCTGAAACTTTAAGAGGTATTTATTGGTGAATTACTTAGACTTTCGCCATTAAGGCAAGTTGAATTTGGTATTGATTATATTCCCGGTGTTGCACTTGTGGCTTGTACACTATACGTCAGCACCATCTAAATTAAAGGAATTACCGTACAACTGAGAGAGTTGTCGGAGAAAGATTTTATTATACCAAGCTTGTCATCCTGAAGAGCTATGGTGTTATCATTCCTTATATTTATAGATTATTGTGACTGAGTAAATTGACAATCGAAAAAGATATCCATAACTCGAAATGGAAGATTTGTTCGATCATTTACAAGGTTCTAGCGTATGTTTTAAAGATTTGATCCACGGCATGGTTATTATCAACTTCGCATCTGCGAAGAAGATTATCTATTCCAATCATCACATCCCGAACTTGTGATGAATGTTATGAGTTTCACGTGATGTCGTTTGGATTGACAATGCACATGTAGTATTCATAATTATGATGAATCACGTGTGTAGGTTGTAATTTGATAAATTCATGCTCGTGATCATTAAGGACTATATGTTTGTTTATCAGAATAAGAAGGAGTTAATAATTATTTATAGATTGCCCTGGATTGGCCGAACAATGAAAACCTGTACCTTAAATATTTAACATGTGATTAAAGACTTAATCCTTTACATAAAATGACTGTTGGATTAATAATGGTAAGATGTATGCATATAGATTCTCCAAAAATTAAGAGCCCTTTTAAGACTTTGGATTTTACCAAAAAGAAATGGAAATATAATTTGACAAATGTTTTAACGAAAGATTTTAAGGGATTATTACCTTATACACAAACCATTTAACTAAACTTCTGTTTAGGGGTAAATGTTTGTGTATACCTCAAAATAACCTAAGAGGGATTGAGGAAACTATAACTTATGACTTGAAATTTGAAACGATAATTTTTACTTTTCAAACTAAGAAAACTTTGACCAAAGTATAAACAAAGGTTTTTCGAACATTTACGAATCCTATTAATTATTTTTCGATAAATCAACAAAAATCGTGTTAATTAAATTCAAATTTATTTTTAAACATTTTATATAATTGGTCGAACTAAGAAATTTAAAACTTTTACGTTTATGCTTCATAAAAAAAATTTAACTAATAATTATTTAATTAATTATAATAATTATCGACGCTTTAGACGACAGATTGAGTAAAACGGATAAAAATAGTAAAGACGAATCTAAAACATAGAAGATATGAAGAAAGAATTTTGAATAAATACGGTTATGATATTTATTTCATCAGAAAGGTGAACGTAATTACTGACGCATAATATAGAAAGAATATCTGAGTGAATTGTGGACATGATAATTATATCATCATGAGAAGTGAATATAGATACCGACACATTATGTATAAAAGATAAAGAACCAGTTAGGACGTGTTCCTTAATAATGAAGGTGCAGAATAAATTGCCGAACGATATAAAAATAAACAATGTTTGTAAAAAAGGATAATATAAATAGTGAAGGGTTTCACGGCTAATGTGAACCATTAGTATTGAGAAGCCGATAACGTTAAATATATTAAAGACCACTTATGGTTGCCTAAATATGGAAGATTGTGAGATGTAGTTAAATTGGAAATCTTGTAAGTATAAGTATTATATGTATGTCATTTTTGACTAAAAGTATCTTTGTCTGAAGAAGTTGTACTGATGGCAATTATGAAGGCAGACATCGCATCATACATTAGTTAACGTTTAGCTATTGCAAAGGTCATCATCTAAATATTGATTCGATTTGGGTCATCGTCGACAGACTAACCAAATCTGCTAATATCATTCCCGTTAATGATAAATGCAAAAGAGTTGTGTAAACATAGTGTGCCTGTATCGAACATCTTTATCAAGATCCTCGCTTCGCATCGAATTTCTTGAGATTTGCTCAGAAGTCATTGTGAACGAATCTTGATGAGAGTACTATGTACCACCCCAAATCGAAGGGACGAGGTAAAGTAACGATACAAAGTAATTTAAGTGTTGTTTTATGTTTAAATGATTGACCTTTTGTAATAGACCATATAATCGTTTTCCTTTGGAGAGATTACCATTGATAATCATCGTATTAGGATTGAAATCGAATCTTGTTAGAATCTAAATATTAGAGCATCTGTAAGCAGGAGTTAAGATGAAGACACCCGACATACACCCATTGTGAGTTGGACATGTCTTTTAGGTTTAAGGTTTCCTATGATGGCGAACCTATCCTTGCAAAATACTCGACCCGCGAGATCTGAAATGATTGTTGAACTTAGGATCTGATTACTGACTGTCGATAGTGGGCAAGAGGTTATGTGAATATGAAATGTAGATCTTGAAGTGCCAAATGGGTAGCGAAGTTATGCCACAATTTTTAACCTTGGAAAAAAAATGAATTCATGATCTGACAAATCATGGGATATAAGTCCCCGTTGTATGGGACCATTGAGATGATGTAAAAGTTAGGATTGAAAGGCATATAAGCTGGATCTACCCTAGGACTTCAAGGACTGCGTGAATTTTGTTTCGTAAATCGAACTTGATGGAATATCTATCAAGTGAAAATCTGATTGTTCTTAGTAAAGCTTAGATCGGCGAAAAGTTGCATTCATCAGAAACCCGTGAACATCATGGATAGAGAAAGTAAGTCAACATCAAGCCTGATCTTATTCCCGTAGTTATGTATGATGAAACTCACGCATTATAATGAATTTCACTTGTGAGAAACCGAATGTGGAGGAAATACCCACATGGCTTTAACTCTATAAGAAGCGAGTAGTAAGGTAAGATGATCTTTGAGGACAAAGATCCTGTTTAGGGGTAAATGCTGTGACAATCCGTCAATTTATGGTTGATATTTTATTCTCGGATATTATTTAAAAACATTATTTTAATGTTACAATATGAACTCACTTATTTTGGGAAGAAATTTGGACTTACGTCTTGGAGTAGCATCGACTACGTCTAAACCGGAGGATTCAACGTTACGTGCTTACGTTTACATACACCGTCCTTGGTGACAGTCCGACATTTCAAAAAATAAATTTATCCGTGAATATTATTTTGGAGTTTTAAATTTGTGTTGGTTCATAAACTCACAAATTTACGAGAAGAGATTAGGAATTACGATTTTATTTTAACGCCCTTTACGACTAAACCGGAAACCTTAGGATTACGTATTTACGTTTTCGAACTCCGTTTTTGATGAAACAATTTTTATTGGATTCGTTTTGTGACGTTGATTCATAATTTATAAAAATGTTTTTCGTAAAACGACCCGAGGGCACGCAAATCGAGGAGTACCCGTAAATAAATGGGATGAGACAAGTGGGACACTTGTCCCACCCCACTCCAAAACCGGCCTAAATAACTTAACAACACCTTTAGGTGTCAAAATTTACTTAACCAATTTACACATGTCCATTATGCTTACAAGTTAAGCTACAACCACTATCAAAACCACTTAAATCAAACAACTAGCTTCATTCTAACATGCAAAACAACCACCATTTTCTCTCTTGGCTCTCTAGCTTGCCGTCCATACTCCACCCTTAAACACCAATTTTGATCAAAACCAACCATGAAATCCTATGTTATTTCTACCTATGTTGAACCCCTCTTGAAGCTCTCTTGAATGGTGGTGATTATAACATCCAAGGAGGAGTATTCATGGTGTCTTAGGGCTGATTTTCCACAAGGAGTTCATGAAGCATGGTGGTCTTGAAGATGGTCTTGGTGCATCACAAGTTTCTCCATCAAAAACCATGTCAAACTCATAACCTACATCAACTTGGTTCTCTAGCTTGCCGTCCATACTCCACCCTTAAACACCAATTTTGATCAAAACCAACCATGAAATCCTATGTTATTTCTACCTATGTTGAAGCCCTCTTGAAGCTCTCTTGAATGGTGGTGATTATAACATCCAAGGAGGAGTATTCATGGTGTCTTAGGGCTGATTTTCCACAAGGAGTTCATGAAGCATGGTGGTCTTGAAGATGGTCTTGGTGCATCACAAGTTTCTCCATCAAAAACCATGTCAAACTCATAACCTACATCAACTTGGTGGTATAAAGATTGTCCTCCTCATCTTCTTGTTATTTTGAATATGTAAACATGTATTTTATTTCCTATTATATATGTATATGATGATTATATGATGATAAAAATATTGTGTGGGGATTTGATGTTGATAATCATGGATAAAAAGATGAAAAACTATAAGTAAAAATGGGTAAAACTAGTAAACTAGTATAAAAGTTATCAACACATAACTCTAAAATGAGTAAACGAGAATATGTAACCCACTTGATCATCATATATATATAATCATCATATGTATACATAATTGTTATTTTTATAAACTCATTGGACACGAGTCTAAGACGAATATTATTTGTCTAGGTTTCCGTGACTGAAGCACGTACCGTACGACCGAATTGCCGATAACCCGTCTTCCCATATCAACGTGAGTTCATAGCCTCGCACTCTTTTAAATGTTTTTATAAATGTTTTATAAACCCACGAGGGAGATAACATGTTAGTTTTATAAAATAGGACACCATTTGTCCCGATTGTTTGTTTATTGATTTTGGACCCGAATGATTGAATGACCCGATTGTATGACCCGATAAATGATTAATGGACCCGATAGATGAAATAAAATGGATTATTAAAGTTAGGTTATGTCACTAAAAGTCCCATTAGCATGAATTGTGAACTACCGGGATCTGGTAGACGCTTATGCATTTAATAGTACTATTTGGGGACGATCACCCCAGTTCGCGCCTTGACGGTTGATCCCCGTTGTGCCACATTGATTGGTAAGCGAATTTATGTATGAGAAGATTTCCATAGCGTGACCTTTGTGACGACACGCTACTTTAGATGGGCAAAATTGGTATCGGGTTAGCTACCCGTTTTGGTTTAGTAAGGTAACAATGTCATGCGGCTTATAATAATCCAAAATTAACGAAATACTAATAGACGCTCCGAATTACGATGTATTGCCTGACTTGCAATACAGGGTCATACTATTGATATTATGTTCGTGTTTTGGTTTTCATAATCATATTCATATAACGGTTTTTATTTAATCTATACATCGTTGTAAAACGTATTGTAAGATGTTTTTACGACATTGGCTCGTATAATGATTTTTAAGGCAAATGCCTATATTATGATTTTCGATAAGGATTTGTATAAAATGATTTTGGCTATTTCATGGCCTATTAAAACGATTTGTACAAAATGATTTTCAGTAATACTTTTATACTGATATTATATTGATGGAATTTATTAAACTCTATGAATTCACTCGGCGTTATCGCTGACCTTTTCTTTTAACATGTTTTATCTCAGGTACTTGAAGGTAATTCTCGGGAAGACAACAAAGAATTCATGGCCCGCACTTAAATAACAATATTTTCCATTCAACTACTTTGTAAAACTTTGTATGAAATAATATGACTTGGGACCGATGTAACTTTGATGTTTATGAATGGAAATGATTTAGTATTAAACGACGCGCTTTTTATGTGTTGTCTATGATGTGAGTAATGTGCTATCCCGTAACACCAACGAGTCTTCCGCTGTATTGAGTTGTATAAATTTGGGGGTGTTACATCGTTGGTAGAAAGTATGCATATTTGACGGATCAACGTCGCGAGTAGAAGACTCTCCAGTTTCGTGTACCGGTGTACCGAATGGGTTGACAAATTCGTCTTCGTCGGATAATGAATTGTCTGCTTGATTTGTGTTCTCTGGAGCAATGACAGTAGTTGTGGATGTTGTAGGAGCGGTTGTTGATGTGATATTCTGAGGATGTAAATTTGCAGCAACCCATGTTGAAGTAGATGAAGTTGTATCCTTTTGTTGACGATGATCGGTATCATCATTCGTATCATGAGTGACAGCGGAAGACTTTGATACAACATGTTTTTCCCACGTGAAATATTCATCATACATTGGTCCATAAAACATTTCCAACTCTTCAATTGTCGTGTTGTCTGTCATATCTGCTCTTGGAACATTTCCTTGAACCATCTTTGAACTTGACGGTTCATTGCTGTGGTCTTGAGTTCCGAGTTTCGTGCGGTTGTGAACGAAAGTCGTTTGTCGTTGTGGATCGGGACTTAAACTGTTTTGTTCAAGTGCCATTTCTTGTAATTCATCAAATCGAATGTGAATAGTCTCGACTATCAATTTTGTTCTCTTGTTGTACACTCTATATCCCTTGGACTGAGTTGCATATCCCACCAGAATACATGCATCACCTTTCTCTTTCATCTTATCCAAATTTTCACCATCTCGAATAATGTAACAAGTACATCCAAAAACATAAAGGTGTTTGAGTGAAGGTTTTCGATCATGAATTATGTGATATGGTATTTTTCGTGTCTTGGGATAATTAAGGATAGGTTTTGTGTGTAGCATGCGGTTGACATGGCTTCGGCCCAAAAGTATAGTTGTAGTTTTGAAGCAGATAATAATGTTCGATCAGCCTCAACTAAAGTACGGTTTCGTCTTTCAAAAACACCATTTTGTTCGGGTGTTCGAGCAGTAGATGTTTCATGTTCAATTCCTTCGGCTTCAAAATAGTTCCTTAGAGTTGAATTCAAAAATTATGTGCCTTTGTCAATACGACCACTTTTATTTGAGCTTGAAGACCATGTTGTATCGGTTTAAGGAAGTTGATGAGAACTTCGGTGTTTCATCCTTGGACTTCAATAAGTGAGTCCATGTGTACCTTGAGTAATTATCGAGAATTACCATAACATATTTCTTCCCATTGATACTATGAACACGCATGGGACCACACAAATCTATATGAAGAAGATCTAACCGTCCTTTATAGCTTAATGTATTCTTTGTCTTAAAGCTACTTCGTTTAGCTTTATAAAGCTCACAAGAAGAACAAAGATGATCTTTGATGAATTTCAAGCTAGGAAGGCCTCTCACAATATCTTTCTTGGAAAGTAAGTTGATGGTATCAATGTTTAGATGAGAAAGACGTTGATGCCATAACCATGCCTGAGTCGTTAAAGCTTTAGCCATGAAGCAAATTGGAGTTGATGAAGTTGTGTCTTGTAGTGAAATTGTGTAAAGATCGGTATTCCGTGAACCGGTGAGTAAATCATTCCCATCATAATAATGAACAAAACATGTCTTCTTTCTGAAAGCAACTTCCAAATCTGCATCACATAATTGACCAACCGAGAAAAGATTGTGATTGATCCCTTCGACGTAGTATACCCTTTTATCATGATATTCCCCTTAACCAAATCTCCATATCCTAGGATCGGTGCAAATTGATCATTTTCGAATCGGACCGTACCCACTAACTTCTCCACGAAGTTAATTAGAAGCTTGAGATTCCCCGTCATGTGCTTCGTGCATCCGGAGTCCAATATGAAGAGAATTATTTGTATCACCTGCAGAAGAGTTAGAACACGATGAAGCATTTGCTAAATTGGATATCATAGTAGTTGTGATTGTAGAACCATTAGTGTCCTTAGCAACATTTAAAGGCATACTAACACTCGTTGTCACATTTTATGTCCTAACTTTAGGCATCCATTTATATCCCGGAGTACATTGATTAGCAAACCACCATTTCCAAGACATGCTAGCTAATAAGTGTGAAAACACTTATCCTTTTACCACTTATTTCCAATAATAACAAGACCAAAACGTGTATTTTATGTCGTAAAAGTCGGAATTATGCGTGGTTTGTGTTTTTATTGTGTTTAAGGACCAAAAGATGCAAAGGGAAGAAAACATGGGCTATCACGGGCTTTTATCGAAGAAAAAGACTAAAGACGAAGTCGAAAGATCGAGAATGCAAAAAGAACGGAAGTCCAAGGCCTATTCTGAAGATTTATCGAAGAAAAAGTCTAAAGACGGAAGTTTAGTGAAGTCGAAGAACTCAAGTCTAATTATAAAAGAAAATTATAAGACAAGTTCAACTTATATCGACAAATCTCGAGACGACGTCGAGAAAGACAAAGAAATTAAATCGAGTCGAGACGAGAAGAAAGAAAGAAGAAAGCTTAAACACTTAATCTCCCCACCTCCTATAAATACCCTCCTAATGTGTCATTAGGAGGGTGGTTAGTTATTAGATTTTTTAGTTAATTTTTAGTTTTTAAGTGTGTTTTCATTTTTCTCTCTAGTTTTTCTTTGAAGCTTATTAAACCTTTACTCTAATCTAGTAATCTTGTAATCTTTTGATATTAATCTTTAATCAATCAAGCTTATTTTCTTAATTCTCATTCTACCTTTCTTAATCTTTTTCTTATTCTTGATAATCATGTAGTTAATTTTAATTTTATTGATGATTTGATTGTGTAGCTTATTTGGTTGTGCTTATTGAATTGGTGATTTTAAAAGTCTTTGTTAAAGTGCTTAGTTTTCTTAATCTTAACGCTTAATAGTTCTTAAAAATTAGTGGCTTTTGATAAGTTTAATATTTTGATAAAAAGTGATTTTTGATTTCTAGCTTATTTAGAGTTTTAAAAGTTTTTAAATTCTAGCTTATTTACTTTTTCTTAAAATCCTTTTGGTTAAGTTTTTGGTAAAATGCTTATTGGATTTTAGCTTATTTTCTTAAGTTTTCTTGTTACGGAACAATTTTTCCTAAACCCTTTTATTCCGGATTAGTATCCGGAATAGATTCAGGATAAGCACACGAATTCGTTATTCCGCTTAAGCACTCTCTTTCATTCCGGATAAGCTCTCGGTCAAGAATTCTGGATAAACCTACAAACTTGCATATTCCGGATAAGCTTTCATTTGTTATTCAGGATAGTGTACTTCAAGTTATTCCGGATATACATTCCGGATAAGAAAGGATTCCGGATAATACTCTCAGCAATTTATTCCAGATAGTGGTTGGAGAATTATTCCGGATAACTCATCAAGGAATTATTCCGGATAGGCAGGGTGTGATTATTCAGGATAAGAGTCCGTGGGATATTCCGGATAAGGCTTCAATTTAGTATTCCGGATAAGGTCCCAAATCCTCAATTCCGGATAAGCTTCATTTCCATCATTCCGGATAACCTCAGTTTTATTATTCCGGATAAGCAGTATAATCAGATATTCTTAATAAGGACATAATCTTTATTCCGGATTAGTTTTATTTTTACTTTACTGTTTAAAATTTTTAAACTTTATTTTTCCCGCCTTTTCACTTAGAATTATTTTAACTTGTCTTGTTTTAATTAAAATTTTCAAGCTTTAATTTTTACTTATTTACTCAGCGACATTTTCATTTTTAGCTTACAATAGATGATCAAAACCCTTTTATTTTTCCACCAAGAACAATTGAGTCGCACTTTCTACTAGTAATCAATTCGAAAAGATCGGAACAACGAACTTTCATACGAGGCAAAACCTTGTATTAAATGGCGCCGCTGCCGGCTCTTTTCGTTAACATTAACGGTTTTTAAGTGAGAGACGCGTTGGATTTTGGGATCCGTTCACTTTTGAACGTTATTTTTCTTGCTTAAATTTTCAAAAATCCTAAAAAATATATAATTTTCAAAAATAAAAAAAATAGAAAAACATAAAAAACCAAAAATATTTCTTGTCTATTTTTCTTTTCCTTTTGTAGGTGTGTATGCGTACTCGTGCTCGTAAGAAGAAAGTAGCTCAAGCCGAAGTCATTACTCCACCTATTGTCACCATGGACAATCAACCAATGATCGAGCTTTTGCAATCGCACGTAGAGGGCAACACCGATGCTATTGTCATACCCGAGATTGGAGCCAACAATTTTGAACTCAAATCCGGCTTCATTCAAATGGTCTCTGCTCAACCTTTCTTGGGACGTTCGCTTGATGATCCTCATGACCATATAAAAAGGTTCCTTCAACTCAATAATACGGTTAAATATAATAGTGTTTCACAAGAAGTGATTCGCTTGCAACTTTTTCCTTTCTCCTTAGAAGGACAAGCCCGGAATTGGCTTGATAAGGAACCGCCACAAAGTATTCTTACGTGGACGGATTTAGAGACTAAATTCATCAACTACTTTTTCCCACCCTCACGTACTACCGCTTTGCGGAATGAAATCATTACCTATGAACAATAGTACGGTGAGACATTTAGTGAATCTTGGGACCGTTTTATGGAACTTTTTAGAAAGTGTCCACAACATGGTTTCACAAAAGTACATCAAATTAATACTTTTATAATGGTTTAAGCATGAATGACCAAGATTCACTAAATAGTGCCTTGGGGGGGTAATATTTTGGTTAAGTCTTCTAATGCTGCATGGGACATTATTGAGAATAAGTCTAGAGTGCAAACCAAGAATGTTCGGACTAATGTAGCTAGTGCTAGCACTAATGAGAGCGACAAGAGAATTGTTAAGCTTACTTCGCTTGTTGAAACACTTGCTCTCCAAACCGCTAACAACACCAAAGCTATCAATGCGCAAGTTAATGCTATGAGTCAGTCATCTGAAATATGGGGGGGAACTCACTCATACACCGATTGTCCTTCGACTCATGACAATCCGGAAAATGTGTATGCCGCCAACGGTAACTTTTCTACGGGAGGCTATCAAGCACGTCCTCAAGGTGACCGCAATTTGCTCAGCTATCGCTCAAACAACTTTCTTTCACCACCCGGTATTCCCCCACAAAACCTAAACAACCTCAATCGCAACAATCAAAACCAACCTCGAGCCCCAAACGAATATCAAAACCAAAGAAACCCATATCCACCTCAAAGAACAATCAAGTTCAACAACCACCCGCTTATCAACCACCTACCTACCATGCTCTTCCTCCCACCCAACCCACCACATATAATCAAGAGGTTGACACTTACATGAGGACTAATGATGTGATTGTGCAAAATCTTCAGCGGGAAATGATCAACTTGAAAGCAGATATTGTGAAACAAGGAAATGATCTTCGAGCCAATATGCGAAACTCTTTGGCAAGTCAAACGAATGACTTAAGGAACATGATGGCTAGTTTCTTCCCAAGTAATCAAGCCTCTAGATCGGGTTCTCTTCCGAGTAACACCGTTGCTAATCCAAGAGGGGAGATGAAAGCAATCACCACTCGAAGTGGAAAAGGTTTAAAGTAACCCGAGCTTCCTACACCTACACCGGTGATTGTGACAAAGGGAAACGAGTCCCCTTCTCCAATTCCACCTCCTTCTACTTCTACCCCTCCACCACCCAATGATGTGAGTGAGGATTCCATTCTAAAGCCTTCATCTCAACCCAATATACCTTATCCTTCAAGGTTGAGGAAAGAGAAATTGAAGAACAAGGATGATATTCAGGTTTCTAACTTTCTTTAAATGTTTAAACAACTGAGTTTCAATATCTCCTTTGCCGAGGCTCTCGCTCACATGCCCAAATATGCTAAAATGTTTAAAGATCTTCTCAGTGATAAGGAGAAACTTCTTGACATCGCTCAGACCCAACTTAATGAGAATTGCTCTACAGTGCTCTTAAGGAAATTACCCACCAAACTTGGTGATCCGAGTCGGTTTCTCATTCCTTGCAACTTTCTTAGGGTAGAGAATTATATGGCCCTAGCCAATCTAGGTGTAGTATAAACTTAATGCCTTTAAGTGTTTGGAAACAATTATCTCTACCCGAGCTAGTCCCCACCCGAATGACATTGGAATTAGCTAACCGTACGGTTGCTTATCCAGTGGGGATAGCCGAAGACGTCTTCGTTGGTGTCGACAAATTCACCTTTCCGGCGGATTTTGTTGTCGTTGACTACGAGATGGATCCCCGTGTTACATTAATCGTTGGACGTCCATTCTTAAGGACCGGTCACACTCTCATCGATGTAGCCGCGGGTGAATTAATCATGAGAGTCGGTGACGATAAAATCGTTTTCAACATGGGTAAACTTTCTAAGCAGCCTTCTGAAAACGAGAATGTTAATTTCATTGACGTTCTTGATGAGGCTTGTGAAGAACATTTCAAAGACGCTTGTAAAAGTGGTTCTTCTTCTCTACCCATTGTTGAGACCGTTGCCTCTATTGCTCCATCACTAACTCCATTTGGAGAAAGTGATTTCATCTTGAAAGAATTTGAAGCAACTTTGGAAGATGTGGACTTGCAATATGACGATTCTCCCTCCAATTGGGATGAAGACATTCGTACCATTGAGAAACTTCTCAATGACGGCCATATTCTTCCACCATCTCCTAAGGATATCTCTATCGATGAACCGAATTTGACTATGCCTTCCATCGAAAATCCTCCGGATTTAGAGCTTAAGGACCTACCGTCTCATCTCGAGTACGTTTTCCTTGAAGACAACAAGAAGTTACCTGTCATCGTCGCAAAGGACTTGAAAGAGGAAGAAAAATTTCGACTTATCGTCGTGCTGAAGAATCACAAGAAAGCGATTGCTTGGAAAATCTCTGATATTCGTGGAATTGATCCTCACTTTTGCAAACATAAAATTCTCATGGAGGAGGACTTTAAACCCACTATTCAAAGCCAAAGAAGGGTGAATCCCAAGATCCATGACGTTATCAAAAAAGAGGTTATCAAACTTCTTGATGCGGGAATGATCTACCCTATCTCGGATTCACCATGGGTTAGTCCGATCCATTGTGTGCCTAAGAAAGGCGGAATCAACGTTGTGCCCAATGAAAAAACGACTTGATTCCGACTCGTCTCATTACAGGGTGGAGAGTTTGTATAGACTATCGCAAACTCAATGATGCTAGGAGAAAGGATCATTTCCCCCTTCCTTTCATGGACCAAATGCTTGAACGTCTAGCGGGTAATGACTATTACTGCTTTTTAGATGGTTTCTCCGGGTATTTTCAAATTCCCATCGATCCCAAAGACCAAGGGAAAACCACATTCACTTGTCCTTATGGAACATTTGCTTATAAAAGAATGCCTTTCGGCTTATGCAATGCTCCCGGGACACTCCAAAGGTGTATGATGGCTATCTTCCATGACATGGTTGAAGAAACTATGGAAGTCTTCATGGATGATTTCTCGGTCTATGGTGATTCTTTCTCTCATTGCCTTGCCAATTTGGAACGCATGCTTAAGTGGTATGAAGACACTCACCTTGTTTTAAATTGGGAAAAATGCCATTTCATGGTAAAAGAAGGCATTGTGCTTGGACAAAAAATCTCAAAAGCCAGCCTCGAAGTGGACCGTGCTAAAGTGGATGTCATAGCCAAATTACCTCCACCTTTAACCGTGAAGGGTGTGAGAAGTTTCCTTGGTCATGCGGGCTTCTATCGTCGATTCATTCAAGATTTTTCTAAAATAGCTCGCCCGATGACCCACCTCGTGGAAAAAGATACTCCTTTCATCTTTTCCAAAGAGTGTCTTGAATCCTTCAATCTTCTTAAGGATAAGCTAACTAAGGCACCGGTCTTAGTTACCCCTAATTGGGAGCTACCTTTTGAATTGATGTGTGATGCTAGCGACTTTGCTATTGGAGCGGTTTTGGGCCAAAGAGTGAACAAACACTTCCAACCAATCCATTATGCTAGCAAGACAATGACGGGGGCTCAATTTCATTATACCACTACCGAAAAAGAGCTTTTAGCTGTAGTGTATGCTTTTGAGAAGTTCCGCCCCTATCTTGTTCTCTCCACCACAATCGTGTATACCGATCATTCCGCGTTGAAGTACTTGTTGACTAAACAAGATTCTAATCCAAGACTTCTTCGTTGGGTTTTGCTCCTTTGAGAATTCAACATCGAAATTCGTGACAAGAAGGGAGCCGAAAACCTAGCCGCGGATCATCTAAGTAGACTTGAGGATCCGTATCAAGGGGATCATCTGAACCAAGAGATCAATGACTCTTTTCCCCTTGAGACCTTAATGTCTATCAATTCCAATCTTGATGACACCCCGTGGTTTGCGGACATTGCAAACTACTTAGCGGGTGGTATCTTTATCGAAGGGTTAACATCCCAACAAAAGAAGAAGTTCTTTAAAGATATTAAGACTTACTTTTGGGATGACCCTTATCTCTTCAAACAATGTGCTGATCTGATTATTCGTCGATGTGTTGATGGACCCACAGCTTTAGAAATTCTTGAAGCTTGCCATAAAGGACCCACCGGTGGTCATTTTGGTCCAAATTATACCGCGAACAAAGTGTTTGACTCTGGATTGTATTGGCCCACCATTTACCGTGGCACTCACGAAATGGTTAAACGTTGTGATGCTTGCCAAAGACAAGGCAAGATCACACATAAAGATGAGATGCATCAAAGTTTCATACAAGAATGTGAAATCTTTGATGTATGGGGCATCGACTTTATGGGGCCGTTTCCATCATCTAAAGGGAACAAGTATATCCTCGTAGCCGTTGACTACGTTTCCAAATGGGTTGAAGCTAAGACTCTTCCTACGAACGATGCGAGGGTGGTTGTGAACTTTTGAAGCAGCTTTTTGCTTGATTCGGTGTTCCTCGTGCTATAATCAGTGACCGCGGGACTCATTTTTGCAATGATCAATTTGCTAGAGTCATGGCTAAGTACGGTGTCAATCATCGTCTTTCCACCGCTTATCATCCTCAAACAAATGGTCAAGCCGAGATATCTAACCGCGGATTGAAAGGAATTCTGGAGCGTATTGTGGGAGAGCATCGTGCCTCTTGGGCCGATAAATTAGATGATGCTTTGTGGGCTTTCCGTACCGCATATAAGACCCCGATTGGTTGTACACCTTATCGTCTTGTGTACGGGAAATCATGCCACCTCCCTATCGAGCTAGAACATAAGTCATACTGGGCCTGGAAGTGGGCTAACATCGACATCAACAAAGCCGACTATCTTCGGAAGATTCAACTCAACGAGCTCAACGAACTAAGGAATGAAGCTTATGAGAACTCATTGATCTACAAGGAGAAGACCAAGATCATCCATGATTCAGGATTAAGAACCGAGAGTTCCACGTTGGTGATCAAGTTTTACTCTTTAACTCTCGGTTGAAGATCTTCTCGGGAAAGCTGAAGAGCCACTGGTCTGGTCCATTCATCGTCGCCAAAGTCTTCCCATATGGCACCATTGAGCTTTCTCAGCCAAATGGGACCAATTATAAGGTGAATGGCCAACGCGTGAAGTTGTACTTTGGTGAGGCCATCTCTCATGAGATGATTCCATCCCTCACCACGTTTCCCTTGAATTAAGTTCTGGGTCGAGTCAGGCTCGCGACTCGGTTAACAAAAACAAGCGCTTCTCGGGAGGCAACCCGTTGATCTATCCTTTACCGTTTTCATAATAAGTGTAGGGGGAGCCTCGTATGTGTATGTTGTCTTGTTTCTTCTTCTGTGCAGGGATTAAAGCTTCAAAGAACCATTCTCGATGACTTTTGAGGAACCGTGATCCCGTGTACCCGTCTTCCCGGTTCTATCCTAAACTGTCGTGATTCAATATTTCATATCTTATATGTTCACATTGAAATCACTATAGTTGTCCTTTCCTTAGCAAGATTTAAACAAAGTGCACAATGTCATAAGTGTAGGGGAGTTTACTCCCACATGCTTAAACATTGAGGACAATGTTTATATCAAGTGTAAGGGGGACTTCTATCAAAGTAAGTGGTCTTTTCCATGAATTTGTCCTCATTTTAACCGGAAAATTTGATTTTTCGACATTTTTCAAAAATTTTAATCTATTTTGGCCTTGTAATTTTCCTTTGCTATCGTTATTTACTTTCTTTGCTAAAATAAAAGTTTAATAAAGTGGTTTTAAATTTTTCAAAGTCGTGAATATTTTGACTCAACCAAAGTTTACTTATCTAAGTGTATCCTTAACGTGTTTAAATCAAGTTTTGCTAGGCTTTTATATAGGGAACTTTAAAACGCGAAAGTCTTAACTCTCACGGGTTAAGAACAAGAACTTATCGCAAGTTCCTATAATTGATCCTAGAGAGTTGTTTATCAAGGGAACTTTAAAATGTGATTTCTAAACTTGAAAAAGTCTAAGAGTTTGCAAGATCCTATAGATAACTCGAAAACCCAGAACTTTGATTTAATTGGCTAAGCATCCACGAATCTCATTCCTTGAGATTTTAAATTGTGGAGAACGAGAGATGATAGAGTCAATTATAAGTTTGGTATTCTTTCGTGAATTTATGTGAGTTGATTATATGCCTATTCTCCCATCGCTTGCTAATAAATTTATCTGCAATAAATAAGGTTGTACGATTTGAAAAGTTACTTAGCTTCTAGCACAAGATCGTTTAAAAGTTGCTCGGTATTAATTAGAGTTCATAGCCAAGGCATAACTTGTTGAAGCGGGATGCGAAGATTGGCGAGTCCGAAAAGGCCCTAACAAGGCACGAGGGCTACATTTTATTGCTAAAGATCCAAAAGTGATGTGAAGAATCATTTATCGAAAATCAATATGAAGGATCGAGACACACGACGAAAATCAAAAACTCCCCAAAGGATCATGGAGAATATCTAATAAGTCCCTAACAAGGTATGAGGATAAATAGATCCAAGTCCTAAAAGGAGGCGGATCGTTGTATATCAAAGTCCAAAATAAAGATTGGAGAAAAATGAAGAAGTCTTGGTCCAAGTATGAAGAATCTCTCAAAACTTCAAGTGAAGAAATACCTATTATGAAGAGAAGACCATAATTTCAAGATCGTCTCTCAAAGATTTGAAGTATGAAGTCGCTGCCAAATATTGGCCCGAGAA
This sequence comes from Glebionis coronaria, assembly GCA_025667525.1. Taxonomy (NCBI): domain Eukaryota; kingdom Viridiplantae; phylum Streptophyta; class Magnoliopsida; order Asterales; family Asteraceae; genus Glebionis; species Glebionis coronaria. Next base: position 277,752,793 of record CM046875.1, on the reverse strand, counting down.
AGGTCTCAAATCGTGAAGCGAGTTATGTCAAGATATGAACTTTATGAGGTCCCGAGAAGCAGTTTTAAAAGATTTTGTCCTTTAGCTAACTATTGATTAAATCATCCCACCTTATTTTCAGCCTAATAAACTATCTAAATAAGTCAAACAATGCATCCTCGTGATCATTTAAGACAATATTAAAATATAAGAGATACACCTAGGAATAAGGGAGTCTAAGTGAATAATTGGGCCACATGAGTTCGTGTTAGTTTGCTAACTTATAACAACAATGATCTCGTTTTTAAGCTTGGTATGGGAACGTGAAACTTGAGAATGATGAACATTCATGACAACCTAAAACCCCAATGTAAGTCTTTGATTTCTTACTTGTTTTGTTCTTTTAGTTTCATTAGTGTTTAGCATTTAATAAAGGCCAAGGTGGGTTATTTATGATGAGAAATGTAATCTGTGCTTTGAAATTAATGCATTGCATGAGGGCATTGCAATGTTCAAGTGTAGGGGATTTAATAAGTGTGAAAACACTTATCCTTTTACCACTTATTTCCAATAATAACTAGACCAAAACGTGTATTTTATGTCATAAAAGTCGGAATTATGCGTGGTTTGTGTTTTTATTGTGTTTTAGGACCCAAAGATGCAAAAGGAAGAAAACATGGGCTATCACGGGCTTTTATCAAAGAAAAAGACTAAAGACGAAGTCCAAAGATCGAGAATGCAAAAAGAACGGAAGTCCAAGGCCTACTCTGAGGATTTATCGAAGAAAAAGTCTAAAGACGGAAGTTTAATGAAGTTATTCCGGATATACATTCCGGATAAGAAATTATGTTGGATTCCGGATAATACTCTCAGCAATTTATTCCGGATAGTGGTTCGAGAATTATTCCGGATAACTCATCAAGGAATTATTCCGGATAGGCAGGGTGTGATTATTCAGGATAAGAGTCCGTGGGATATTTCGGATAAGGCTTCAATTTATTATTCCGGATAAGGTCCCAAATCCTCAATTCCGGATAAGCTTCATTTCCATCATTCCGGATAACCTTAGTTTTATTATTCCAGATAAGTAGTATAATCAGGTATTCCGAATAAGGACATAATCCTTATTCCGGATTAGTTTTATTTTTAGTTTACTGTTTAAAATTTTTAAACTTTATTTTTCCCGCCTTTTCACTTAGAATTATTTTAACTTGTCTTGTTTTAATTAAAATTTTCAAGCTTTCATTTTTACTTATTTACTCAGCGATATTTTCATTTTTAGCTTACAATAGATAATCAAAACCCTTTTATTTTTCCACCAAGAACAATTGAGTCGCATTTTCTACTAGTAATCAATTAGAAAAGATCGGAACAACGAACTTTCATACGAGGCAAAACCTTGTACTACTAGCAAACTCATATAATTCCCTAATTCTGCTTCTAGGGTTCTTAGTGGTGGAGTCTGATGCATTACTTTTCTTAGTGGGGGTCGCACCAAAATGGTTTACTTTGCGTTTAGGTTTACTAGCACTAATAGGCATCGCAACTTGCTTCTTAGTTCTAGTATCTACGCCTTTGACATTATTAATAGCACACATAGAATGATTAGCATTAGCACATTTTCCACATTTGACACAAACAAATTTGACATTCAAAGCATTCAAATCATTCAAGGCATTCAAATCGTCATTACACGAGATTACAGACTTTTTATTCTTAAAAACATTCAAATTCCTTGGGTGTTCTTCTACTTCCTTCATCTTCCGTTTACTCTTGTGTTTCCAAACCTTATCATTCACTTGAGTGCTCTTAAGCTGAGGCCGGCTAACACTAGCAGTGGAAACTACTCCTGTTGTACATGACACACGAATATTAGTGTTTCTAGAAGTCTGAGGCGAGTGACTAACTTTGTTTATGGCTTTAGTGGTCATTCTATACATTCATGGTTTAATCACATTATTGTGCTTAACGCTTGGTGCTACAATATTCCTTATGGGTTGAGTATGTGGTAACCTTTCCTTTCCATCCATCTTGGGGGCAAACATAGGTTTTGCAAATGAAGAATTTGAGAAAGCATATGGTTTTCCCAAGATAGAGGATCTATTCACTTTAGAGGTAATGGGTTGTCTAACAACAAGTTTCTTAACGCTAGGTGCCACAACTTTCCCACCCATTTGAGCAACGAGTTTCTTCAACTCTGCTATAGCGATGTCTTTTTCTTGTAACTGAGCTTTCAAATCCGTAATATCAAGACTTTTTTCGTTTAGTAATTGATACGACTCTGATAATTTTACTTCCAAAGATGTATCATTTGAAAGACTGCCAACTTTCTTTTGCAAAGCAAGTTCAAGTGAGTGACAATATTTTTGAAGATAATCATATCTATGTTGAAGTAACGAAAACTCTTTTTGGTCAACTTTATTCGAAAGCTCAGTTTCAAGACGTTCACACTCTTTTACTTGATCAAGATATTTGCATGCAACATCAGAATATTCATCAATATCAGCACAAGATGCAACATAAACACACATAATATATTTTGAGAGACATTCATGTAAGAGTAGATCATATGCTGTAGAAAACTCGTCTCTTTTAGGTTGATGGTCGTTCACTTCTTATTCAAGAGATTCCACATATTTCAAATCATCAAACATTTATTGCTTTATTAATGTTTCAAATTCCAAAATATGTTTTTGCGTTCTTTCCGCAAGCGGAATCAAAATACTTTTCACAAGCACAGTTATATCGGGAGGAATTTCTTTGTCTCCTTTCGAAAGTTCATGTTTTTTCTAGTCATCATCAACAACCTTTTTGAAATTTTCAATGTTACTCTTGAGAATACTAAGTGCTTGCTTACTCTTGGTTACAGAAGCTTTAAATGGCAAGTACTCAATAAATTTTGAAAAATTAGTTTTCTTAGTGTCAAAAGCTTGTCTCCATTTAATTCTTATTTGTTCACATTCGAAAAATATTTGCTCACGAGTTTTCTGTGTTTGCTGTTTGAAAAGACCATAAAGACTATTTTCATAAGCATAAGTATATGGTTTAACAAATTCTTTATTAACTTTTGGTCTACTCTCTTCTTCCAAATCGTTTGTCTCTTCACTATCAGGCCTAACAACAAGGCAATCAAGATCGGTCCATTTGGACTCATCAAGATATAAGTGTTGATTCTCAGATTGAGCTTGCTCAAGGTACTTAGGATTAGCAAAACTAGGTCGATCCTTAAAAAACGAACGAGGTGCCAACATTCTCATGGTTTGAACTGATTGATTAGTTTTGTAAACAATTTTCTTGTAAAAATCAATTTTGAGTTTCAAGTTCCACCATTTTGTTGATATCTTTCGTTTGTTTAGTTTTGAAATCCTTTTCCAACTTTTCAACCACTGCTTTCTTTTCATTAACAAATTTAGTTTTATCCTCTTGAAGAAAACCATTTACTTGAGTTAGCTCATTGACTTTCGTGGTAGCAAGATACGTTTTGTGACATTCAGTACTCAAAGAGGTATTATAATTACGTTTCTCTTGCTCTAGAAGCTTAAGAGTTCCGTTATATTTTTGTTGATAATTGTCCTTTTTGATGTTAATTAAACACCCTTTGTACCCCTTAATCTCATTGGTCTTTTGAAGAATCTGAGCTCTATAGCTATCAATGGTGTCACTAGATTTGATTAGAGTAGCTTTGCATTCTTCAAAATTTTGAGTGAGCGTAGCATTTGCCTTCTTTAATTGTTTTTGACTCTTTCTAGTTTCTTTAACATCCTTTTGTAAAGAAGCAATTAAGTTAGCAAGCGCAATACGCTCCTCATCATCATCATACTCGTTTGCATGTTGATCATCCTCAGACTCATTATTGCACATTTCTGATGAATTGGGTGTGGTATTGCTATCAACCGTTTCCATCATACATGTGTCATTAATGGCTTTGGGTAGCTCACAATGCTCATGAGTATTACCAAACACATTATATTCCTCTTCAGTGTGTACCTTATCGATTGGCTCAGTATCAAAGATAGGACCATTGTCATCTTTAGTGACGTTGAGAACTTCTTCAACCTTTGCCATGTACGAGTAATGTGCTTCAAGTTCTTGATCGGAAGCTTCATCATCAGTGTCATCAAGCATGGCTCCTTCCTCAGCCTACAATTTAACCCCAGCTTCCATCTTCTAGCAAAGCAACATCTTTTCCTTATGATAACCAAAGTCCCTAACTCGTTTCGGCTTTCTGCATTCCTTTGCCATATGCCCATAACCTTGACAATTATAGCATTTAATCCCACTTTGCTGACCACTTGAGTACCAACAGTGTCCCTATTCCCAGCAACAGTAGCAATCCTCTGAGCATCATACTTAGTAATAAGTGTGTAAACACTTATCCTTTTGCCACTAAAATCAAGGAAAAACAAGACCTAATCATGTGTTTGATATCGTAAAAGTCGGAATTACGCGTGGTTTTGTGTTTTTGTGTGAAATAGGTACAAAAGATCAAAAGGAAAGAAAACACGGGATTTCACGGTCAATTGTTGAAGAAAAGTCCAAGAAAGAGACAAAGACAAAGTCAAAAAAACAAAAGTGTGCCAAAGACCACCCCCACCTGCCCAAAATAGGTACCATGCTCCTCAAAAAGGAAATTTTCAAGGAAATGCAAATCAACGGAATTTTAATGGTCAAAATCAAGGGTTTCAAAATAATAACTCCAACCAAGGTTTTCATAATAACAACGGTTTTCAACCTCAATATCAAAACCAAGGTTTTCCAACTCAAGGGTATAATCAAATGAACATGCATAATCCTCAAATGGACTTGGTTCTACAAAAATTGACCGAACATGAGAGAACTATGAAACAAATGCAAGAGTCCACCGATAGGAAGTTCGTGCAAATGTTGCAAGCCCTTAGACCCCAAGGAGCCTTACCTTCTAATACCGAGAATAACCCTTGTGCTAATGTGAGTGTTATCACTACTCGAAGTGGAGCCACTTTAGTGGGACCTTCCATCTCTTCGCCCATAAAGGAGAGATAAGGCCCGGAGGTCATAATGAGTAATCCTACTCCCCCTTCGGTGATTCCTCCCACTACCACTCCTAGTACTAGTTCTCCATTGCCTAATGAGCCTAACCCTAAGGTTGTTCAAGAAGCGAGTCCTTCTCCTTCTCCACCTTCAATGTCTAAGCCCAATATCCCTTATCCCTCTAGGTTAGACAAGGCTAAAGTGCTCACCAAACATGACGTTCATGTTTCCAATTTTTTGAAAATGATTTCCCAAGTCAATGTTAACATTAGCCTTATTGAAGCACTTGCTCAAATGCCTAAATTTGTGAATATGTTCAAAGATTTTCTTAATAAGAAAGAAAAAATGGTTGAGCTCGTTAATACTCGTCTAAATGAGAATTGTTCCGCAATTCTTCTCAAAGAGCTTCCCGAAAAGCTAGGAGATCTCGGACGATTCGTGTTACCTTGCTAGTTTCCTCAAATTGACGATTGTATGGCTTTAGCGGATCTCGGCGCTAGCATCAATCTTATGCCACTCTCGGTATGGAAACGATTATCATTACCCGACCTTGTACCGACTCGCATGACTCTCGAGTTAGCTAATAGAACTCTCGCATACCCCGTTGGTATTGTCGAAGACGTTTTTGTTTGAGTTGGTACATTCACTTTTCCCGTGGACTTTGTTGTCGTCGACTATGAGATGGATCCTCGTATTTCGTTAATACTTGGTAGACCGTTCTTAAGAACCAGAAAAGCATTAGTTGATGTAGCCGAAGGGGAATTAATTCTTAGGGTAGGGAATGATCAACAAGTGTTTAAAATGGGGAAAATGGCAAATAAATCAAACGGAAAATAATCGATCAATATGATTGATGTGCTTAATTTTGATAATGAAGAATGTTTTATCAATCCTTTTGAAACTAAAAAGTTTAACCTTAATGATTTTGTGGTACATTCAAATCCACTTTTTGAAACTTCAAATGATAATCCACTTTTTGAAGAAAATGAGGAAGCTAATTTTAGTGATGTCTCTTCTTTAAGTGATCTCATTTCTTTGGGTTTTGACGAGACACCTAGTGAGCCTAATGATCCTATAATCTCGATGAGTGATCCTCCCATTCTTGAGTCTCCCTTTGACTCTTATATTCCTATATTGGGGGTTACGACTTTTGAAAAGGATCCTCCACCTTTAGAGATTGCCCCTATTTTAGAGGATATTCCATTTGAGGAGGATTTAGATATCTTTCTAAATTCCTATTTTCCTCACGAGGATGAGTTTTCCTATGACTCCGATGATACTTATGTTTTCACATTGAGTTTGGAAGAGGAAGACTCCCCCACTTTGGATTATGATGACATTTTGAGCATTAATGACAACACCTCTTGATATTTTCCCGTTAAGGAACCGGTGTTTGATCCCGGAATAGAGACTTTAGTGCTTTCATTGCAATATCACCATAACACCTTTCCTCGTAAGAAATTTTTGACTAAGGGTACCCCACTTTTCTTTGCCTTGTGTGATTTTACCACCTCGGGGTTTATTTCCTTTCGTGATGGAAATTATGTGTTTGACCCGGGTGGATTTTTCTTGGAGTATTCCTTATATGACTTTGTTTCACCTTTTATCATGGAGAGATTTTCCTCCCTTGGAAATCTCAGTTTTTCCATGATTTTCCCATTTTAAACGAGGATATTCGGGGAATCGAGTCGAGCTAGAGACTCGTGATAAATAAATCAAGCATCGTATAACTAGGTTAGATTTTTACCTTTTCCATCCTTTCCACCCTTTTTCACCTTCACCCATTTCCACCAATAAGTGTAGGGGGAGCCAAGTAGTTTGTTTGTGTGTTGTGATGTTGTACAGGGACATGTGCTTTAATGCTCTACTTTTGGTGTTTTTGACGCGACCCATGATCCCGTGTTCCCGTGTACCCGGTTCTCTCAAAACTATTGTGATTCATACATGTATATAAATAAGATGAATAACTGTAATCACTTTAGTTGTCTCTTCCTTAGCTTGATTTAAACAACGTACTCAATGTCCTAAGTGTAGGGGAGTTTATTTTCCCACATGCTTAAACATTGAGGACAATGTTTATATTAAGTGTAGGGGGACTTCTATCGAATTTTAGTGGGCTTTTCCATGAATTTGACCTCATTTAACCGGAAAATTAAAATTTTTCAACGTTTTTCAAATTTTTGATCTATTTTGGCCTAGTAGTATTTCCATTTATTTTCTTTTATTTTCTTTCCTTTTGTCATCGCATCGTATTTATATTTTCCATTTCAAGAATAAAGTCAAAAATAATAAATGAATAAAATGGTTTTAACAAGTTTAGATATCTTTGATATATTAGGCCCGTCGTGAATATTTTGACTCAACCCGAGTTTACTTATCCAAGTTACTCTAGCTAGTATCCTTAACCATATTGACCTTAATTGGTTTATTAGGCTAAGCATCCACGAGTCTCATTCCTTGAGATTTTAAATTATGGAGAACGAGAGATGATAGAGTTGATAATAAGTTTAATGGTTAATTCTTGCTTATATGAGTTTGTGTGGCTCTTTCTTCCCGCTTGTATATTTAATTGCTTAATAAATGAGGATTTTTGCGGTGTAGATTCGATATCTTAGCTCTTTGCCAAATATTTTAACTCCTTGTAATTAAAGCATGAACACATTGAGGGTGCCAGCGTTGTGGACTTCCGACTAAGGTGGCTCATAACCACTAAGTAGGAGGTATTCAGACCATGGGACCGCGGAATTTGGCCTACTATATATATCATAAATAAGAAAGAATAAGATTAAAACATGACCTCAAGGAGCCTTAGGGTGTGGGGCATGTAGCACGAACCTTGTCATTAGATCCTTAGGGTGTATGGCATGGTAAGTGTTGAATAAAAATTGATCAAAAAAATCAATTCCCTTGTTTATCGTTCAAGGAGCCTTAGGGTGTGGACAATAGATGAGGAGCATTTTTACATCTTAAAGAGCCTAAGGGTATATGATGTGAACTTGCTAAACTCCACATAAAGTCTATATGACTTTGGAGGAATAATTAATAAGTATTACTATTGGCCAAATTTTGGATCCGGGAATTTATTCCCCAAATCGTGTTAAATTATCCTTGATGTGGGCTTACTTTAGTGACAACGTTTTTGAGGATGAGGTTAGGTTTTGAGTGTCGGTTTTGCACCGTTTTGCCTTCATTTTTGGACTAATAATTATTAAATAAGTCAAATGAGCCTACGGGTGAATGACAATCCTTAAAAGCTAGAGATACAACTTAGGAATTGGAGAAAGAGTACTACACAATTGTCTTATATAAGTGGTGTTAACCTAAGAACTTATGGTAAACAATGATCTCGTTTTTAAGCTTGGTATGGGGAACGTGAAACATGAGGGTGATTAATATTCATGACACCAAAGCCCTAATTTAAGTCTTAGATTTCTTTACGAGTTTCTTCCATCAGATAATTTCCAAGTTAATAAAATTGTTACAACTTTTGTTTCCTTTAAAGCTTTATTTCTTTTTATCATAGTAGTAATAGTATATCTTAATAAAGGCCAAGATGGGTTAATTATGAGAAAAATGTAACTTTATGCTTTAAAACTATGCATTGCATGGGGTCATTGCAATGGTCAAGTGTAGGGGATTTAATAAGTGTGTAAGCACTTATCCTTTTGCCACTAAAATCAAGGAAAAACAAGACCTAATCATGTGTTTAATATCGTAAAAGTCGGAATTACGCGTGGTTTTGTGTTTTTATGTGAAATAGGTACAAAATATCAAAAGGAAAGAAAACACGGGATTTCACGTCAATTGTTGAAGAGAAGTCCAAAAAAAGAGACAAAGACAAAGTCAAAGAACCAAAAGTCTGCCAAAGATCACGAAAACCGGCAAAATCGACATGGGTTTAAAGAAATGATCAAGGAAGCCGAAATCGAGCTTGTTTTTAGTGGATTTAATCTTAAAGGAAGACTAATTAACTTGTGGGTCCCACATAGGACTATTGGGCCCAAAAGCCCAATAATGAAAACAAGTTACTTACCTTTTACCCAAAAGCCCATCAAAAGCCAAATCTCATTATAACAAAGAACGGATGGGAATATTTGTCATTTTGGGCCCTAGCCCATGGCTAGTTTATTAGACGGATGGAAGAATTTTAGCAAGCTCATTTTAACAAAATTGAGCAACGGATGGAACAAAGTTATAAACTTTTTGGGTCAAATTCCTGGTCAAAGCCCACTCACTTCACACATTTATTTACTTAACTCACACACACGTTTTGTTTTACCCACCCAACCACATTCACCCTTCGATACAAACAATGTAACCCTTCTTTCTCTCTCAAAAATTAACCAGACACCAAACACTATTTCTTCAACCCTAATCAGTAAAAAATTGGGGGTTTTTAATTCAAGGCGCTTGATAACACACGCATGGGAATTAATTCCCCCTTATATCGGATCACTAAAGATGGTGGTCCTCAAGTGACATGGCTCCTATCCCTCTCCTGATTGGCTTAAACGAATCACCACAACCAATCCTCCAATAAAAAGGCTCCACATCAGATGCAAAGAAGCACAACAAACACACCCCTTGATACGTTCGCAATCCGTGTGCAAAGGGTGTATTTTCTACCATTAGATTGAAGAAATGAAGAAAGAGAGAGAAGAAAGATGCATTGAACGGCTGCGATTACTCTCCGTGTGCACCAAGACTTCATCAAGAAGGTTTTAGGGTTTCCCTATAAAACCCCCCTCATTGTGTAATTTTATGGAGTGCCATTTTTTATTTTATTTTTATTATTATGCAAATTAGTTTTTAGGTTAAATTGTGTTTTCAATTTTCTCAGTATTGTAATGATTTTTTATTATTAATGAAATTTATTTAAGTTTAATTAATTTCGTGTCTTATTTCTTTCTGATTAAAGTTCGTTTGATTGCAATTTAGTCTTAAAATAGTTTGTTATAATAATCAATAAATTTATTTAAGCAAAGTTTTAATAAATTTTGGTGGATAACTTTCCCCCACTGGGAAGTTTATATAAATCTGTTGGTTCATGGTTCGATGGTGATGATTCGAGTTTAAGGTGGTGGTCTTGATTTCGTTTTTCATAGACGGCTCAGCGCCGATCTACTGGTCAACAGTTTTCGTCACCAGGTTTAACCTCCTTTTAATTTTCGTGTTATTAGATTAATTTTGTTAAATGTTTTATATGTTAAATTTGTTTTAGTTGATAATTTAGTCTGAATTATGTTTTAAGTCTGATAAGTTTTGCTTTTAAAGTGATGTTGTTTTAGATAAAAGGGTATTTACCTATTTAGATTTTGATTATTTGAGTTTGCTGATTTAAGGTTCGATATAGTCTAGTTTTTGCTGATAAGTTAGTTTATCTGATTTCGTTTCTATTTTGCTGATAGATTTACTTTGCTGATAGTTTTAAATTTAAGCTGTTGAGTTTTATTGAGTTTTTGTTGTTGATGTTTTGATTATATTGTTTAGATAATTATCTTTGAATACTGATTATTGATTTTGGTTATTTAATCTGTTAGAATTACTAAGGTTGTTGCTTATCAGTTCTAGTTAGTTTAAGTCTATTTGCTTATTAGGTTGTATTGGCTTATTTGATTTAGTTTTAAGTTTAGATCTGCTTATTTTACTATCTTCTGTTTGATTTGCTGATAACAAGTATTCACAGACTCATTTGGTCTGAGTGATATAATTTAGTCCAAAAAAGTAATAAAAATAATAATCATTCAAAAAAGGGTCACCAACGGGACTCGAACCCTTGACCTTTAGTTTAACTGCCCAACATGTTTACCATCTTAGCTAGTTCTTCTTTTGAGTTTTATTACGGTCCATTTAATTAATATAGTTTCATTTTATCTAGCTGTCAGTTTTAAATAGGTTTTAATTACAAGTTTTAGTTAGTTAATTTTAATTAAAAAGTTTTTATATATTTACTTTTATAAAATTTAAAAAAAAAATAATAATAAAAACAAAATAAATATTTTATTATTTTTAGGACTTTAAATTGTTTTTAAAATTTAGTTTTATATAAAATTAGTTTTTAAAAATTAATAGATTTTGTTTAGATAAATAATTTTAGTTGTATATTAATTAGATTAAAATTTAGTTTTAAGTTTTATTTTTAAATTAGTCTGAAATAATTTTATTTTAAATAGTTTAAATTAGTCTTCAATAGTTTTGTTAAATTTTGTTTAATTAGAATTTTTAATAGTTTAAAAGTAGTTTTAATTAAATATTTTCTTTTTAATTAGATTAATTAGTTTTTAATTATTTTAAATAGTTTTTAGTTTTTTAAATATTAAACAAAGTATTTTTACCAAGAACAATTAATCTTTACGTTTAAATTAGAAATCAATTCGAGTGAGTCGAGGAGAAAACGATAATTGACAAAATTTACTACATTACTTAGCAGTTTGTCGATCATATTGTGCAGAACCCTCAACATGTGTTGGATTACGTCGATAATACCTAGGAGGACTTTCATCACGTTGACGTGTGTCATACCTTCGAGGACTCTCAACATATTGGTTCCTTGTATTTGATGATGTTCGAAGATTGTTGTTGGTGGGTTCGAAGATTTTCTTGTAGATATTCATAATGAAAGCAATTTGTTGTTTCATCTCTCTATCCTTCTGAGCTAGTTCTTCATCATTGTCTTCTTCAGATGATGGCTCAGGTGATGGTGATGGTGCTCTTGGTTCTTTGTCTCGTGATCTTGTTGGAGCTGAATACTTAGATGAAGTGGAGTATCTTAGTGAAGATAATGTGGTGGAGTATCTTGGTGATGTGGATGTAGTGGAGTATGATTTTGGAGCACGAGAGCGATGATCTTTGACATGGTGAGTGGTAGACACCAAATCAAGTGGATTAGCAGTCTTTGCTACCCGTTCAGCTCGAAGTTCATTTGCCTCATTCTGAAATTGTTTCAAAATGTCAAAGAGTGTATGATAGTTGACCTCGTCCAACTTATTTTGTTATTTCACCAATGTTACAAATCGTGTCCACTCGGGTTGAAGTTGTTGTAGAAACTGCACATTGACTTGCGTGGTGGAGACTTGCAGATTGTTTCTTGTCATGTCATTCATCATCTTGTAGAACCTTGAGTAATATGAATCAATTGATTCCCATCCAATGAAGTAAACTTACCAAAGTTCCAGAATAAGTTAGTTTTGACATCTTGCTTGTTAAGTGATTCTCCTTGTTGCAAGCGTTCAATGGCAAACCACATTTCTTTTGCAGTAGAGCATGCATCAACCGTTGAGTAAATATCATCTCTAATCCTACTTAGAATCAAATAGATTGCTTCTTTCTCTTCATCAATCCACGCACGGTTCTCTTTCTAGGTGTTCTCATATGTTTTCGTAATTGTTTGCTCATGGAACCGGACGTCGAGTCGGTTGCTGGAACTACAGGAATGGTTATTGTAGTGAGGTTATAGGGTCCTTCTTTGATGCAACGTCGATGAACATCACCATTGGGTTTAGTATCAACATATCGAAGAAATCATGATTGCCATTGTGCATATCGACCAGTCACAAGCATTGGTGGTCTCTCTTTATTACCCACCACCATGATGTTGTTGATTGTCACACGATAATTCTTGAGTAGATTCCATCTTGATAAGATTTAAAATGTTGAAGTGAAAAGGGATCTTAAGTAGATGTGTTGTGATTGTTCTTGTGGTTTAAATTCCAAAAATTGCAATTTTTTCTTCAGTCCGACAATAAATTCCCCAGTCTGATAATACGGTAGACCAAAAATTTTTCTAATCGCCAAGTTTTTAAATCGAGCTAGAAATGTCCTAAAACTAGTATGGAAAAAATTTGAATTTACTTGACGGAAAAATTTTAACTCGTTTTTTTTTAATCTTCGTGTAAACTATGTTCCGGGACAAGTCTAGATAGTGGCTAAGTCCAAAAATACTCGAACAAAATTTAGATGTCCATCGCAACATCCATCGGAATACCCATCGCAATAGCACCCATCGCAAGTCTAGATCGTAACCTCTGATCGCAACCCTGGTCGCAACCCTTATCGCAACTCGTTGATCGCAACCTTGATCACAACCCTGATCACAACTCCTGGATCGAAGCCTTGATCGCATCTCCTTAATCGCAACCTTGATCGCAAGTCGTGATCGCAAGCTGTAATCGTAACACCAATCGCAGTGTCAGATCGCAACGTGGATCGTAATTCATACAAGGTATTACCAAGTATAAAAAAGTTATCGTCTCGTCTCGATTCGAATTTATCGTGGTTTAACGTGTGACTCAGTCGTTCTTGGTGAAAGAAAAATAAAATGTGATTATCTATTTTAAACTGAAATGAATGAAAATGTCGTTGCGTAAAGGATAAAAATAAAGTAAAAACGAAAGCGTGAAAATTTAAACTAAAACTAAATGACTTAAAAATTAAATGACGAAGAAATTAAACTAATTAAAAGTAAATATGAAAACTTAAAAACTTTGATAAAAATGAAAACTTTAAAAAAAATTAAAATACTCGAAAAATAAACTAAGACGAACAAGTAAAAATAAAGCTAAATTAATTGGCGGGAAAAATATGTTCAAAAATTAAATTTAAATAAAAACTATTTAATTTCGCAATTATATAAAAAAAACTAAAGTTAATTTCGTAATTAAACCAAAATTCCGCAATCATAAAATGCCCTAATTCTGCAATTCAAAGGTAACACAATTCCGCAATAATTGCCAAATGTGAAGATTCCGCAATGTTGCTTGGGCAAGATTTCACAATAATGCTTGGGCAAGATTTCGCAATTATCAAAGAACCTAGAATTCCGCAATATGGAAAATATTCAAATTCGCAATTCATGAAGAAGTATAATTCCGCAATTATGAAGACCAATTTCGCAATTATGTATAAGTTCAATTCCGCAATGCAAATGGCATAATTTCGCAATAATGAAAAAGTTGCGAAATCGAATCAGAAATTCCTAAAAACTAGGAACTCGTAAAAGGACGAAAATAAGCACTTAAAACTCAACTTTTTAAGGAAAATAAGAAAAATAAAACACCAATAAGCTAACTAAAAATCCTAGATTAATGATAAAACTTATAGAAACATCAAAAACAAACTACGAAATTTAAAATGATTTAAACTTTATATGAAAATTTGATGAAAAAGATTATGATTAAGATAAAACAAATAAGAAGAGTAGAATGAGATTAATAAAAACTAGAAATTAAAGACAAAGATTAAAGATTCAAGATTACAAGATTTAAAGATGAAAGATTTAAGAAAACTTGAAAGAAAACTTAGAGAGAGAAATTAAATCTAGAGAGAGAAAGTACTTACCTACTCCTAATACTTAAAAAAATTAACTAAAATCTACTCAACTAACTAACTAACTAACACCCTCCTAATCACATATTAGGAGGGTATATATAGGAGGTGGGGAGTGCATGTGTTGCTTCCTTCTTTCTTTCTCTTTCTCGTTTCGACTTGATTTAAATTCTTTGTCTTTCTCGACGTCGTCTCGGGATTTGTCGATATAAATTGAACTTGTCTTATAATTTCTTCATTTATTAGACTTGAGTTCTTCGACTTCATTAAACTCCCGTCTTTAGACTTTTTCTTCGATAAATCTTCAGAATGGGCCTTGGACTTCCGTTCTTTTTGCACTCTTGATCTTTTGACTTCGTCTTTTCTCGTTTTCATCGATAAAAGCCCGTGAAAGCCCGTGTTTTCCTCTTTTTTCATATTTTGGTCCTAAAACAAAATAAAAACACAAACCAGGCATAATTCCGACATTTACGACATAAAATACACGTTTTGGGTTGGTTATTATTATAGTTTAGTGGTAAAAGGATGGGTGTTTTTACACCTATCAAATCCCCTACACTTGACCATTGCAATGCCCTCATGCAATGCATTAGTTACAAAGCAAGTTTTACATTTTACACCACAATCAATCCACATTGGCCTTTATTAAAGAGACAAAATATTTAAAGGAAGAAAGCTAGTAAAAAGATCAAAAACTTACCTTGGGGTTTTGGAATGTCATGAATGATTATCATCCTCAAGTTTCACGTTCCCCATACCAAGCTTAAAAACGAGATCATTGTTATTATAAGTTAGCAAACTAACACAAACTCATGTGGGCCAATTATTCACTTAGACTCCCTTATTCCTAGGTGTATCTCTTATATTTTATTGTTGTCTTGAATGATCACGAGGATGCACTGTTTGACTTATTTCGATAGGTTATTGGGCTGAAAATAAAGTAGGACGATTTAATCAATAGTTAGTTAAAGGACAAAATCTTTTAAAACTGCTTCTCGGGTCCTCATAAAGTTCATATATTGGCATAACTCGCTTCACGATTTGAGACCTTTCTCGGACCGATATTTGGCAGCGACTTCATACTTCAAATCTTGAGAGACGTTCATGAAATAATGGTCTTCTCTTCATAACAGGAATTTATTCACTTGAACTTTTTGAGAGATTCTTCATATTTGGACCACGGCTTCTTCATTTTTCTCCAATCTTTATTTGGGATTTTGATATACAACGATCCGCCTCCTTTTAGGACTTGGATCTATTTATCCTCATACCTTGATAGGGCCTTTTTGATCTTTATGAGGAGTATTTGCTTTTCGTCGTGTGTCTCGATCCTTCATATTGATTTTTGATAAATGATTCTTCACATCACTTTTGGATCTTTAGCAACAAAATGTAGCCCTCATGCCTTGTTAGGGCCTTTTCGGACTCGCCAATCTTTGCATCCCGCTTCAATAAGTTATGCCTTGGCTATGAACTCTAATTATTACCGAGCAACTTTTAAACGATCTTGGGCTAGAAGCTAAGTAACTTTTCAAATCATACAACCTTATTTATTGCAATTAAATTTATTAGCAAGCGATGGGCTAAAAAGCGCATAATTAACTCACATAAATTCATGAAAGAATACCAAACTTATAATTGACTCTATCATCTCTAGTTCTCCACAATTTAAAATCTCAAGGAATGAGACTCGTGGATGCTTAGCCTATTAAATCAAAGTTTTGGGTTTTCAAGTCATCTATAGGATCTTACAAACTCTTAGACTTTTTCAAGTTTAGAATTCGCATTTTAAAGTTCCCTTGATAAACGACTTTCTAGGATCAATTATAGGAACTTTCGAAAAGTTCTTGTTCTTAACCCGTAAGAGTTAAGACTTTCGCGTTTTAAAGTTCCTTATATAAAAGCCTAGAAAAACTTGACTTAAACACGTTAAGGATACTAGCTAGAGTAAACTTAGATAAGTAAACTCGGGTTGAGTCAAAAGATTCACAACCTTGAAAATTTAAAACCACTTTATTAAACTTTATTCTAGCAAAGAAAGTAAATAACGATAATAAAGGAAAAGCTACTAGGCCAAAATAGATTAAATTTTTTGAAAAATGTCGAAAAATCAATTTTCCGGTTTAAAATGAGGACAAATTCAAGGAAAAGCCCACTTAACTTTGATAGAAGTCCCCCCTACACTTAATATAAACATTGGCCTCAATGTTTAAGCATGTGGAAGTAACCTCCCCTACACTTAGGACATTGTGCACTTTGTTTAAATCTTGCTAAGGAAAGGACAACTAAAGTGATTCCTATTTCAATCATAATTGATAAAACAATGAATCAAAAGAGTTTAGGATAGAACCGGAAAGACGGGTACACGGAATAACGGGTCATCAAGAGTCATCAAGAATGGATCTTTGAAACTCGAATCCCTGCACATGATAAGAAAGAAAACAACAAACACATACTAGGGTCTCCCCCTACACTTATTATAATAAACTGTTAATCTTCACGAACAGAGCCGGCAGCGGCGCCATTTAATACAAGGTATTACCAAGTATAAAAAAGTTATCGTCTCGTCTCGATTCAAATTGATCGTGGTTTAACGTGTGACTCAGTCGTTCTTGGTGAAAGGAAAAAAAATGTGATTATCTATTTTAAACTGAAATGAATGAAAATGTCGTTGCGTAAAGGGTAAAAATAAAGTAAAAACAAAAGCGTGAAAATTTAAACTAAAATTAAATGACTTAAAAATTAAATAACGAAGAAATTAAACTAATTAAAAGTAAATATAAAAACTTAAAACCTTTGATAAAAATGAAAACTTAAAAAAGAAATACTCGAAAAATAAACAGACGAACAACTAAAAATAAAGCTAAATTAATTGGCGGGAAAAATAAGTTCAAAAATTAAATTTAAATAAAAACTATTTAATTTCGCAATTATATAAAAAAACTAAAGTTAATTTCGCAATTAAACCAAAATTCCGCAATCATAAAATGCCCTAATTCCGTAATTCAAAGGTAACACAATTAATAATTGCCAAATGTGAAGATTCCGCAATGTTTCTTGGGCAAAATTTCGCAATAATGCTTGGGCAAGATTTCGCAATTATCAAAGAACCTAAAATTCCGCAATATGGAAAATATTCAAATTCGCAATTCATAAAGAAGTATAATTCCGCAATTATGAAGACCAATTTCGCAATTATGTATAAGTTCAATTCCGCAATGCAAATGGCATAATTTCGCAATAATGAAAAAGTTGCGAAATCGAATCAGAAATTCCTAAAAACTAGGAGCTCGTAAAAGGACGAAAATAAGCACTTAAAACTCCACTTTTTAAGGATAATAAGCAAAATAAAACACCAATAAGCTAACTAAAAATCCTAGATTAATGATAGAACTTATAAAAACATCAAAAACAAACTACGAAATTTAAAAAGAATTAAACTTTATATAAAAATTTGATGAAAAAGATTATGATTAAGATAAAACTAATAAGAAAAGTAGAATGAGATTAATAAAAAGCAAGAAATTAAAGACAAAGATTAAAGATTCAAGATTACAAGATTTAAAGATGAAAGATTTAAGAAAACTTGAAAGAAAACTTAGAGAGAGAAATTAAATCTAGAGAGAAAGTACTTACCTACTCCTAATACATAAAAAATAAACTAAAATATACTCAACTAACTAACTAACTAACACCCTCCTAATGACACATTAGGAGGGTATATATAGGAGGTGGGGATTGCATCTGTTGCTTCCTTCTTTCTTTCTCTTTCTCGTCTCGACTTGATTTAAATTTTTTGTCTTTCTCAACGTCGTCTCGGGATTTGTCGATATAAATTGAACTTGTCTTATAATTTCTTCATTTATTAGACTTGAGTTCTTAGACTTCATTAAACTTTCATCTTTAGACTTTTTCTTCGATAAATCTTCAGAATAGGCCTTGGACTTCCGTTCTTTTTGCACTCTTGATCTTTTCACTTCGTCTTTTCTCGTTTTCATCGATAAAAGCCCGTGAAAGCCCGTGTTTTCCTCCTTTTTCATCTTTTGGTCCTAAAACACAATAAAAACACAAACCACACATAATTCTGACATTTATGACATAAAATACACGTTTTAGCTTGGTTATTATTATAGTTAAGTGGTAAAAGAATGGGTGTTTTCACACCTATCAGTAATATGTGATCAGACTATTAGATCGCAAGTAGAAACCCCAGGTTGATGCGATCGTAATATCCGGATCGTAACCAATAAAAAGTTCGAGACTTTTAGGCAACAAGAAAGATGAGATTTTTACCTGGGAATTCGTGATTCAATCCAAACCAAAGTAACCAAAATCTTACCACAAGTATGTAGATATTCTATAGTATGATTTAGAACACGAAACTCAATGAAAAACAAGAAAATGCTTGAATTCGAGATGATGTTAGGAGTAAATCATACGAACCAAATATTATAGCAACAACGAATCACAAAAACTACCCCATGGCGATTGATAACAATTGTTGTCCCTATAAAATATGATGATTCTACACGAATAAAGAAGAAAGAAAGGTAGATAAAAGATGGAAGGTTTCTAGAGAGAGAAAGTAGTGAGAGGAAGTAGAGAGAAGTGTGTGAAACTATGGGAGGATTAGATTAATAGAAAATGAATCAACCAACACCCTTCCTAACATGCTAGGAAGGGTATTTATAGCCTTTGCCTACATGTGGCTTAATGGGATATAGTTTGATTAGGACGGGCTTGAATAAATGCTTAGTACCTTAAAAGAGGCCTTTTAAGCTAGCCATCAAGCTCGTAATGTCATGACTATTTTAACTAGCTATTACAACGTTCTACTAAATGTTACAATATAAACATATGACTGAACATTCTTGTTTGACTCAATATTTTGAGGCTAACAATATCACGCTATATAAATCTACTCATACATAAATTCGCTTACCAATCAATATGGCATGACGGGGATCAACCATCAAGGCGCGAACTGGGGTGATCTTCCCAAAATAGTACTATTATATGCATAAGCGTCCACCAACTCCCAGTAGTTCACAATTCATGCTAATGGGACTTATAGTGACATAACCTAACTAATAATAATCCATTTCACTTCATTCATTAGGTCAAATAATCAATCGGGTCCAAATCAATAAGCATACAATCGGGACTACTTGTGTTCTATTTTTATTAAAAACTCGCATGTTATCTCCCTCATGGGTTTACAAAACATTTCATAAAATATTTAAAAAAGTTCGAGGCTATGAACTCACGATTGGTTGGGAAAGGCGGGTTATCGGCAATTAGGATGTACGGTGCGTGCCTCGATCACTGGAAACCTAAACAAATAATACTCGATCTTAGACTATGTCGAATAATATATATAAAAAGTTGTTATGTATATGCAATGATGTCATAACATGATGATCAAGTGGGATTTTATTTCCTTATACAACATTATTAGTTGTTAAGTATTAGTTAACTTAGTCTTATTATACTAGTTTTAGCCCATGTATATGTTAAGGCCCAATAGGCCCATTAAGAGTCTAATATCTTTTTATTAGTCCATTTATTCATTTATGACCAGGCCTATACTCATAGGTTGGGCCCAAGTGGGTTAAGCCCATGAGTAAGTCCAATAGTGTTAAGCCAAACTAGTTGGGCCTAGTGGTCCAACAAGGCTAATTTGGCCCATTATGGTCTATAAGTTACAAAGCTCGGTTTTGTCGATTTTGTAAAATCCATGATTTTACCATGAGAATAATGTAATAAAAGTCTACCCAATGATCCTAGATCATTTGTCAACCTTGTAATACTAATCGAGTTTCGAGGACGAAAATCAAGGTGGCATGTGGATGGTGTAAAACCCGAGATTTTTCGTTCATTAAATAATAATGAAGTATGTTTCAAAACCCTTTTTAAAACAATACAAAAGTTATTTGAACTGAAAACAAGACAAAAGTCGTACAACCCGTGTACCGACAATCTAATAATTTAATTACATAAATTATTGTCGAGAGATACTTGATAAACGATTTGATTAAATTGTTTAATGTTTCAGTTATCTACAAAGAGGTCAAATGAGAAGTATATGTATTAGAACGATACTTACGTTATAAAAACGATAAATGTCAAATATTTGTCGTTTAGATAAACGAACACATCATTTGTATTTATAAGACATATAAATACTACATTTTATTGGAAAAGTGATTTTAAAATCAATGACGTGATTTTCGTAAGACAAATCGAATTTTATAAAATATAAACGAGCCCCGATCCGTGTATTAACGAAAGTTGTAATATAAATTACACTTTAACCCCCTTACAAACTAATTGCAAACTGAACCCTCAACTATAGGAAACTTGGCAATTTGTTTTTATAACTTCGGCATAGTATATATAGGTGAACTAGGGTTTCATCTTCTTTTTAACACAAACCCTAGCCTCCATCTTCAACACACACACTCTCTCCATCTAAAATAGCAGTCGCCGCCATTGTAGGCCGCCACCACCACAGCCATGGTGACACCACGCTGCCATCACTCCACAGTCGCAGCCCCCCCCCCCCCCGCCCCTTGCTACCATTATCACCACAGCCGCCACCTCATAACGAGGGTGTTTATCCCGGATTTGTATTCCAGCCATGCAGCCGCCACCATTTGTGGCCATCCACCACCAGCCGTCATCATCACAATCATAGCCGCCACCATGCATGTGACCCACAACCACGTTCAACCACAGCAGCCATCTAGTTCGTGGCCATCAACCACCATACTACCACCCTCCATCTGGCCGAGACCATCACCTAAGCCGTGGTGGTTACCACGTAGCCATCATCACCGCAGCCCCTGCTGTCAGCCACCATCGCAGCCCTACTGCCATCACGCGTAGCCACCATTTCGTGGCCAATAATCACCAGGCCGCCACTGCCACCCATGCATCCCACCACCACTACTCCAAACCATCAGCCGCTAGAACCAACATGCAACCACCTCATGACTGTCACCACTGATGGGTGTGTTTGTTTCTGCGTTTACAAGCCCACCAGGGGCGTTTAGATCTGCAGTTAACAACCACCATAAGGGGCGTTTGGTTTTAGGGCATAAAACAAATAAGGGTGCATTGGATTAGCCTAGATCTATACGGATCTATGCGGATCTGTTTTAATTTACTATCGGGAGCGACATGCAAGACGTTTGGGTCCAAGATCTACAACGAATAGCCTCGGGGGTGTTTGGATCTACTGATTAGGGTGCTTTTGGGACTGCAGAAAGCTTAAGGGACTGTTTCGGACTGCTGACTGATTTTAGAGGGCGTTTGGGATTGCTGAAGACATGCACGCTGATTTTAGAGGGCGTTCGGGACTGCTGATGACGACTAGCATGTTAGATCCGAATACTTTATTCCCGTAAGGGGTATGCCTATGATGTAATGTAAACTAGCATGTAGTACTTCCCACCGTTAGTTGTAATATAAATCTGCATGTACTATAGTTACCACCGTTAGTGTAATAATACCACTGTCAGTTGTAAGTTTCCACGATTAGCTTAACAGTTCCCACTGTTAGCTTAACAGTTTCCACTGTTAGCCTAACAGTTCCCACTGTTAGCTTTAACAGTTTCCACTGTTTGTTTAAAACTTACCATTGTTAGACTAACCTACCCACTGTTTTCATGTTATTCCCACTACTTTTATAAAATACCCACTGTTAGCTTTATTAGCTACTCTTGGTACACAAGAACTATATTAACAGTTCTAGAATAAAAATATTATATTTTTATCAACATGTTTTAAATCTGAATTTAATTAATAATAATTTATTAATTATTTTTAGAAACTAATAAATTATTTAATAAAATTAATAATTTACTTATAGAGACTATAATGTCATACACATTTTATAAACATCGGGAATACACTGAAACAGTGAATTTATCATAACAATATATTTAATAATTAAAAATACTGTGATATAATAATTACAAGAATAAACGACGACAAATTAAACTGCATGCATTTATTATTTATGCATATACTGAGACATATTTAATTGCTTAGGTGTTCGATGTACTGTGTGTTTTGTGATTGTGTACTTGATCATCCTCGAGGTGTATTAAAGAGGTGAGTTCATAGCCTCGCATTTTAAATCTTTTTATGATTTTTCAAACCCGCGAGGGGGAGACATGCTATTAAATAACTGCAACCTGTTTGACAATATGTCTATAATTTAATTATAGAATGTAAATTGAACTGTAACCTGTTTTGACAATATGATTGATATATATTTAGTTTATAGAACGTAAATTGAACTGTAATCTGTTTAGACAATATGATAGATATTTATTCTATAGAACGCAAAATTGAAGGATACTCTTAATTACGATTGCTTATTATAGAAACTGTTAAATTATGGGAAATTGCCCGAATGTTATAAATAGATCTATAAGGTTTGCGTTACTAAACTTAATCATATACTACTTAGCAAATACTGAAATGGGAATAATGGAAATGCTAAACTTGGTTACTTTACACTGCTTAGTAAAACTTACTAAACTTTATTATTTTACCATGTGTAGTAAAATACTGTAATGGAAATATTGGAAATATTAAACCTGATTATTTTACACTGTTTAGTAAAATACTGTAATGGAAGTATTGGACATACTAAACCTGATTATTTTACACTGTTTAGTAAAATACAGTAATGGAAGTATTAGATATATTAAACTTGATTATTTTACACTACTTAGTAAAATACTATAATGGAAATATTGGATATGCTAAACTTGATTATTTCACCCTACTTTGTAAAATACTGAAATAGAAATATAGGAAGTACTAAACCTAATCTTGCTCTGCTTAATAAAACTTACTGAACTTGATTTTATACTGCTTAGTACATTAAGGAATGGAATAACTGGAAACTTGAAATTTGACTTTTATATCAAATACTGAACAACACCATGTAGGACAGCTTAAAATCCTAAACTATGATTTTACAAGACTCTATAAATTCACCAACTTTATGTTGACTGTTTTAAGCATGTTTTTCCCAGGTTATTTAGCAAGATTATTTGAGCATGGACTGAGCATCATTTAGGAGCATAACAATGACAGGGGTTTATCTTTTACTGGGATATTCATAACAAATGTTATTCAACGATTTAAACGATTGTACCAAATTAATGTCTACATCATTTTTTCTTCAAAAATCATATAATTATGATCTGTGCTTTGTAAGCTATTTGCTCATCGATCCACCACTGTGATACCCGGTCTGGGGGTGTTACACAGAATGGTATCAGAGCTTTAGTTATAGCGAACCAAATTAATTTTTAAATAAAATAAGAATAAAAATATTTTTCTTTTATTTAAAAGCTGGACTATAACTTTACAAAAATCTTTTGGGGATTTTTTTTGGGACATACATAGAGAGCATATAGCATAGAGAGCATGCATAACTATATGATTTAAGTGCGCATTCATTATTATATGCATTGATATTTGTTGATTGTATTAGATGATAACTCTGTACGTATTTACGTATTATGACTATTTAATATGTATTAGAAAAATATTAAAATACTCAAGTAATTAATGAACAAATAAACATGCCATGTTAGTAGGGAGCTTTATATTAAAGATGTTCCATCTCGATATTACGTTTTGACTGAGTGGTTGGGTTTATGATTTAAAGTGCCCTCACTCCTCAAACGTTTATAGAATGGCTTCTGAAGTATGATGGCCCGAACAGTGCATTGTAATCACGAACAACTGAACACATAACAACCCTTGGAAATATTTAAATGAAAATTTAAATAAACTTTGGAAACAATTTGTAAATCTAATAGAATCTCTATAATTCACTAGAAAATCTAAGAAGATTTTTTTATTATCTTGTGGAAAATCTAAATTGATTTTTTTTAAAATCAAACTAATATAACACATCTTGCCAAATATTAGGGAATTTAAATTAGATTTTATAAATATTGAATAATCTGATAAAATGTTGGGGAAAATCTAAAATTATATTTTATAAATTTTTCTTTCAAGATCTTGACTTAATCTTTATAAACAAGTAGTAAGCTTGTAAGGTTACCCAAATTTTCACACCTAGATAAATGATTAATATTATTAATGGACTAGTTAAGACAACGTAACAATAGCCCAAAACTTCAATAGGCCCATTTAGCGCCTTGTGAGCCCACTTAGCAAATCTTGAATTATTAGTGGACTAAAATATGTTTAGGCCCATTAGGAAACACATTAGCTCTTTTGGCACCTTTAAGTAAGCCCACTTAGTGCTTTTATACTTGAATAAAGTTTTATACCATAAATAATTTATAAAAACTTTTAAACTATAAATGTTAGTTATAAAACTTATGGATTAAAACCGTGACACTTGAAACTTGTTTTGGATAAAAAAAAATTACAAGGACTAATATTGTAAATATTAGAAAGTCTAGGGAATAATAAATGCCATTCATGATTTATTAAACCTCAAGGACAATTCTTGTAAATTCTTGAAAAGTTAAATTGACATTTTATAAGTCTAAGGACAAATTGTATAATTAGCCGAACCATTTAGAAGCCCTAGGGATTATTTTCGCCATTAAATGGAAGTTATAAAACCTAGTCTTAACTAGAGGGACTACTCTGCCATATCCCGAAAGTATTATAAGCCCTAAGGACTAAAAGTGCTAAAACCCAAAAGCTATACATGTAATAAAATATGGAGGGACATGTTGTGCAAATAACCGAAAATTTAGCAAACCCTAGAACCTGTTATTTCATCTAATGAATTAAAAACTTGAATGAATCCTAAATTAAAAAGGACTAGAACCGTCACTTTCTCAAACTTGTAATCGAAGGGGTTATTTATTAACTTGCAGAAATTTGGGGATATTAATTAAATTTAAAACCTACTATTATTTTTATAAACTGTTCATATAAGCTATATGAAACATAATGTACCTAGATTACAAAAGTAAAATACAACACTTGTAAGTAAAACACCTTTACTTAAAGTATTATTAATAACAAATTTAAATGGAAGTTATTAATATTTGTACAACGATGTATCTAACTAAAATACAGTAACGTAAATGAACTGTCTAAAAACGAGTTGATATCGTAATAAAATCCAAATAAATCCTAAAATTCTTATACTAAGATTGTCGCATTCTTCATGATAACTATTATAATATATCCTTATATGATAAGTTGATTTTACCATTTTGGTTTTATAAACCATTGTACTCAATATTCTAGAACTTAATTGTCACCACCTTTTCATAATTTCACGAAGTGTTATTTCTAATCGAGCATATTATCCTTTCCTAGTTATTTGGTAAATATGAACATGTTAGTCTATTTTGACTACTTAGACAACTGATTGGCCACATAACAAACACGAATACAACAAACGTACATATTGGAATATTTAAAAACAGACTAGGGAGCATTATCTTGTACTACATTTTATTAAATGTTTGAACTTGTTGTATCTGTTTAAGCTTATATGTTGATTATTCCTTTTATTTGCTTAGTAACTGTTATAATATATCCTTATATTATATGTGTATGAGCTCCTTGTTTGACACGTATTCTTATGCACGTTATCGCGCGTCAACAATTATTTTTTGTCGCTTATGATTTTATACGTATATCTACGGAACGCGACTTATTAACGACGTATGCACCATTGATTTTGATTATTTCATATGGTATTATTTGGATAAATTTGCATCTTTAAATGATGCGGTGGGACCCAAATCAAGGTACTCATAACTCTATATTTAGATGATGTCTAAATATATATAATATAAGTCCCTTGACCATAAGTTAATTATGATTCCATCTTTAGACAGTATTGGACGTCTAAAGGTGAAATCATAAGCCACCGGACCAGAAGTTTACATATAAAATTCGTATCAAGGTGGAATGGGACGCCCGAAGACTAAAGTTATAACTAAACGGGCTGTAAAGTATCTTAATAATATCTGTTTTCTTAGATGTTATATTTTAAATAATAAGCCTTGCCGGGAATATTTAGGTAAGGTGGGCTATGAAATCCTTATTGAAACGAGTGAGGACGCTTGTTCGTTTGAATAAAGAAATCATAGGTCACCGAATGGAGTTATGAATTTTACCACATGGATATGGACGCTTATCGATGTAAATATAAATTTACAATCACATGGGCTTAAATATATTTGACATGAATCATTATTGATATTATTTTATGTATCCGGCTATGTAACATATCCTTTTTTGACACGCGATTTTTCCTCCAGTAGTATCTTTCATTAAGATAACTTAGAAATTGAAGTCATTACATTACCAACTAGGAACCTAAGAAGACTCGTGTTCATCTCTTTTGGATCATAGCATTTTGCTTTTGATATTTGGCTTATCCTCAACCCATATATCACTTTCGCTGCAGTTGACCCTGTTGGGGGTGTCCATTTTCCGTTGCATTCGACCCCTTGAGGGTGTTCACTTCCGTTGCATTTGACTCCTTTGGGAGTGTCCATTTCCGCTGCATTTTGAACCCTTTGGGGTACATATCCTCTGCAATTGAACCCTTTTTGGGGGTGTCCACTTCCGTTTCATTTGACCCCTTTGGGGTGTCATAGAAAATAAAGTTGGTTCATCTGCCTTGAATGAAACCTCGATCATTCAAGGAAACGGTAACTCGGACTTTATCGACACTAGACTTAGTGACATATCTTGTACCGAAGCCCAAAAATACTTAGTAAGAGGATTCCTTATCTTCTTAGCTCGCATTTCTTAAATCGAAGAGGAAGACAAACCCAAGCATAAAAGACATGCCCAACTCGTAATGGGTGTATGTTGTAGGGTTATGTTTGTCATCTCCCAAAAAGCGATAATGGATGTCCAATACTCTTTGAGCGATCTTCTTCCTCTTCGGATCCAATTAGTTCGACAATACCATTGTCTAACAAGCCTTGAAATGAATGACTTCCTCCTTTTAGAAGTCAAAATTTGTGCAAATGTTGAACCACCAACAGTAGATGCATGACCCTTTCCGCATCTCACAAGAAATGCACACTTCTTTATTCTTGGTATCTTCTTCGATTTCCATCATTTGAAGTACTTCTTATCTATGCAACTTATGCCCCAGCTCAGCCACAAATGAAGCAGATTCTTTGCAACTTCCTACCCAAGCAACCTCAACACGAATCTTAGCCATTTCGTTGAGTGAAGCTTTTGTGTCAAACTAATGTTTGCCTTCCACAGGCTAAAAGTATATCGAGAAGCCCTTCGCGTAAAAATTTTTGACGCAAGAGTGCTACCAGCCAAAACTATATTTCTAACTCGACATCGCATAAGCCTATTAAAGCTTAATAGACTTAAAAATCTCTTGAAGAACTATTAGAAACATTAATGAACTGTTATTTGCGCTCATCAAGACACATTGGGGCCCCAGAGGCACATCTAAGTAAAACCAAGACTTAAGACGAGTTTGGCCTAGTCAACCCAACCTTGTAAACATAAAACTTTAGTTCACAAGATTGCACGCTCAAGAAAAAGTGCCCTCACTTGTTCCCTAAACAAGTAACTTCATCTTTAGCTTCAGGAACGAAACTAAAATAATGTGGTGTTATAAAACCCCTAAAACTTGAGTTTTTACACACATCTACAATTTCATCATTGTTATCATTCATCATACCATATTGTAACAGACCACCTTTACAATATATTATCACAAGACTTATTGTGTTTGCCGAATGATTTCTTAATCCTCGTATGACTCATGAATTATGCATGATAGCTGGAGTACAACCCAGAAACTTATCATGACGTACGAGAGATCTAGAACATCTACTCAAATCCTGCCCAGCAGGTCTGCTGGATGGGGCTGGTGCTGGTGGGGCTGGTAAGACTGCAGGTGCCGACAGGGTACTCTGCAATGCCTCTATAAGCCAATCAGGACTCCTTAAGCAAACTGAGTGCAATCAGCAACTAGGACTGCAGTCTGCCAACAACTCCTTGAAGGTAGGCGGTCTCTATTGTCACTCCATCATGACGAACAGCTACAAGATCAAAGAAGTGGACAAGGACTGCCCTTGTGCAGCAAAAGAAGTGTGGGTCATATGCTGAAGGCCCCCTCCAAAGTATGAATATGCTGATGGAGGTAGTAGTTCTCCTCCAAGTAACTACTGCAAGGCCTCGTAGGTCGTGGCCCAAAAACCTCGTGCTATTTGGGCATCTGCCCATATGATCCAAGAGAGAGAGAAAGAGTCTATGCGCTCATGCATGACAGTGTACTCCACCTGGCCTGCTATCAACAGGCTGTGGACGTCCGTCATGTTCTGCTCTTGGCTCATGGCTAGAGCAGCAATCCGAACTTGAAAAGGATCAGCATGTCTAGTTCTGGAACCCTCTCCGACCTCAAATCTTGACTCATAAGTTTCCAAGTGAACATCAATCTTCGTGAACTTAATCAACTAAATGTAGCTAACCCTACATCGACTTTTCATAGTTGACAACTTCCTAGATTGTCCTCTATAAATTTTCATTATTTGTTCTGCGAACATCTACCGCTTTGTCAAATTCACGGCCAAACTTTTCGGATAATTCTGTCCATCCGTAATTGATAGCAGCATCCAAATACTGCTCAATCGGATGTATACAACGACCCGGATAAAGATCTCTTTGCATTGCTTTATGTTCATCCGTAATGGTAGCATCACTCAGATACTGCCAAATCAGACTTATAGAGCAATCCAAATAACTATCTCTTTACATTGTTGGCACCATTCGTTTCTGAGCACGTCTAAGACGAACCTTTAGATCTATGACATCTATACCCTAACAGATGACAAAGTTTTTGAAAGCTCCAAGGACGAAGCTAAATAACAGGGTGGTGCTATAAAATCCATGATTTTACCATGAGAATAATGTAATAAAAGTTTACCCAATGATCTTAGATCATTTCTCAACCTAGTATTACTAATCGAGTTTTGAGGACGAAACTCAAGGTGGCATGTGGATGGTGTAAAACCCGAGATTTTTCGTCCATTAAATAATAATGAAGTATGTTTCAAACCCCTTTTTGAAATAATACAAAAGTTATTTGAACTGAAAACAAGACATAAGTCGTACAACCCGTGTACCGACAATCTAATAATTTAATTACATAAATTATTGTCGCGAGATACTTGATAAACGATTTGATTAAATTGTTTAATGTTTCAGTTATCTACGGAGAGGTCAAATGAGAAGTATCTGTATTAAAATGATACTTACGTTATAAAAACGATAAATGACAAATATTTGTTGTTTAGATAAACGAACACATCATTTGTATTTATAAGACATATAAATACTACATTTTATCGAAAAGTGATTTTAAAATCAATGACACGATTTTCGTAAGACGAATTGAATTTTATAAAATATAAACGAGCCCCGGACCGTGTATTAACAAAAGTTGTAATATATATTACACTTAACCCCCTTACAAATAAACTGCAAACTTAACCCTCAACTATAGGAAACTTGGTAATTTGTTTTTTTAACTTTGGCATAGTATATATAGGTGAACTAGGGTTTCATCTTCATTTTAACACAAACCCTAGCCTCCATCTTCAACACACACACTCCCTCTATCTAATATGGCAGCCGCCACCATTGTAGGCCGCCACCACCACAGCCGTGGTGACACCACGTTGCCATCACTCCATAGTCGCAGCCCCCCCCCCCCCTTGCTGCCATTATCACCACAGCCGCCACCTTATATTGAGGGTGTTTATCCCGGATTTGTATTCCAGCCACGCAGCCGCAACCATTTGTGGCCATCCACCACCAGCCGTCATAGCCGCCATCATGCATGTGACCCACCACCACGTTCAGCCACAGCAGCCATCTAGTTTGTGGCCATCAACCACCATACTACCACCCTCCATCTGGCCGAGACCACCACCTTAGCCGTGGTGGTTACCACGTAGCCATCACCACCATAGCCCCTGCTGCCAGCCACCATCGCAGCCCCACGACCATCATTCGTAGCCAACATTTCGTGGCCAATAATCACCAGGCCGCCGCTGCCACCCATGCATCCCACCACCACCACTCCAAACCACCAGCCGCTAGAACCACTATGCAACCACCTCATGACTGTCACCACTGATGGTGTGTTTGTTTCTGCGTTTACAAGCCCACTAAGGGCGTTTGGATCTGCACTTAACAGCCACCATAAGGGGGCGTTTGGTTATAGGGCAGAAAACAAATAAAGGTGCATTGGATTAGCCTAGATCCACATGGATCTATACGGATCTGTTTTGATTTACTGTCGGGAGCGACATGCAAGACGTTTTGGTCAAAGATCTACAACGAATAGCTTCGGGGGTGTTTGGATCTAGTAATTAGGGTGCGTTTGGGACTCCAGAAAGCTTAAGGGACTGTTTGGGACTACTGACTGATTTTAGAGGGCGTTTGGGATTGCTGAAGACATGCATGCTGATTTTAGAGGGCGTTTGGGAATGCTGATGATGACTAGCATGTTAGATCCGAGCTTGTAACGTTAGGGGTATGCCTATGATGTAATGTAAACTAGCATGTAGTACTTCCCGCCGTTAGTTGTACTATAAATCTGCATGTACTGTAGTTACCACCGTTAGTGTAATAATACCACCGTCAGTTGTAAGTTTCCACTATTAGCTTAACAGTTCCCACTGTTAGCTTAACAGTTTCCACTGTTAGCCTAACAGTTCCCACTGTTAGCTTTAACAGTTTCCACTGTTTGTTTAAAACTTACCACTGTTAGACTAACATACCCTGTTATTCCCACTACTTTTATAAAATACCCATTGTTAGCTTTATTAGCTACTCTTGGTATACACGAACTATTTTAACAGTTCTAAAATAAAAATATTATTCTTTATCAACATGTTTTAAATCTGAATTTAATTAATAATAATTTATTAATTATTTTTAGAAACTAATAAATTATTTAATAAAATTAATAATTTACTTATAGAGACTATAATGTCATACACATTTTATAAACATCGGGAATACACTGAAACAGTGAATAACAACATGCACACTTAATTATCACAAAAGTATATTTAATAATTAATATACTATGATATATTAATAACAAGAATAAACGTACGACCAACTAAACTGCATGCATTTATTATTTATGCATATACTGAGACATACTTAATTGCTTAGGTATTTGATGTAGTGTGTGCTTTGTGATTGTATACTTGATCATCCTCGAGCTGTATTATACAGGTGAGTTCATAGCCTCTCATTTTAAATCTTTTTATGATTTTTCAAACCCGTGAGGGAGAGACATGCTATTAAATAACTGCAACCTGTTTGACAATATGTCTATAATTTAATTATAGAATGTAAACTGAACTGTAACCTGTTTTCATAATATGATTGATATATATTTAGTCTATAGAACGTAAATTGAACTGTAATCTGTTTAGACAATATGATAGATATTTATTCTATAGAACGCAAAATTAAAGGATACTCTTAATTACGATTGCCTATTATAGAAACTGTTAAATTATGGGAAATTGCCCGAATGTTATCAATAGATCTATTTGGGATTGATCATCCCCATCTGGGTGAGTCATGCTCACTGTGCCTTGGCCGGGCCAACAGATGTATACCATGTTGGAACTAGGTATGGGTGTCTTTTTGTGGGACACTACGTTCTCATCTGTTGAGAACTATGGAAGGTTAAGCTTTAGTTTCGATTAATAGAAAATGTAATTATCTTTTGTATAAATGCTTTGTGCATTGCTAATATCTATAAGGTTTGCGTTACTAAACTTAACCATATACTACTTAGCAAATACTGAAATGGGAATAATGGAAATGCTAAACTTGGTTACTTTACACTGCTTAGTAAAACTTACTAAACTTGATTATTTTACCCTGTGTAGTAAAATACAGTAATGGAAATATTGGAAATATTAAACCTGATTATTTTACATTGTTTAGTAATATACTGTAATGGAAGTATTGGACATACTAAACCTGATTATTTTACACTGTTTAGTAAAATACAGTAATAGAAGTATTAGATATACTAAACTTGATTATTTTACACTACTTAGTAAAATACTATAATGGAAATATTAGATATGCTAAACTTGATTATTTCACCCTACTTTGTAAAATACTGAAATAGAAATATAGGAAGTACTAAACCTAATCTTGCTCTGCTTAATAAAACTTACTGAACTTGATTTTATACTGCTTAGTACATTAAGGAATGGAATAATTGGAAACTTGAAATTTGACTTTTATATCAAATACTGAACAACACCATGTAGGACAGCTTAAAAAAATCCTAAACTATGATTTTACAAAACTCTATGAATTCACCAACTTTATGTTGACTGTTTTAAGCATGTTTTTCCCAGGTTATTTAGCAAGATTATTTGAGCATGGACTAATCATCATTTAGGAGCATAAATATAACGGGGGTTTATCTTTTACTGGGATATTAATAACAAATGTTATCCAACGCTTTAAACGATTGTACCAAATTTATGTCTACATCATTTGTTCTTCAAAAATCATATAATTATGATTTGTGCTTTGTAAGCTATTTGCTCATCGATCCACCACTGTGATACCCGGTCTGGGGTGTTATAGATTTTTACTTGTCAAATGTGTTTACATATCAGTATATGTTCTATAAAAATGTTACATTAGACGGGTCCGACCATCTAAGTTTTATTCGGCGAAAATGCCATACTTTTGGTTTTAGCCGAAAGACGTAAAAATCATATGCATAGTTTGTAGTTTAGAAAACCATTTGAGTTTTATTTTTACAAAATGTAATATTTATTTATTATAGTATATAAACATATTTTATAATAGTTATTATCATTTATTTACTTTTATATACTTATTTTATATATTAATTTACTTCAAGTGGCCTTTAAAT
Source organism: Glebionis coronaria (assembly GCA_025667525.1). Taxonomy (NCBI): domain Eukaryota; kingdom Viridiplantae; phylum Streptophyta; class Magnoliopsida; order Asterales; family Asteraceae; genus Glebionis; species Glebionis coronaria. The sequence continues at coordinate 277,719,531 of CM046875.1, read as the reverse complement.
ATTATATACTTTAAAGTCAAATCTGATGTGAAATCTCATGTTCACTATTTTTACCATATCTTGAGTTCTACAAGGTGTTGGAACCCCAAATTTTTACTGTAGAAACTACATGATATGCTCTACAAATAACTCTTGACTCCTTCTCAAACAGCCTCTAAATATCAGTAATAATTCATCCAAAACATATCAGTTAGATTAGTAACTTGATAGGTGTGTAAACACCCATCCTTTCTACCACTTAATTACAATAATAACCGGACCAAAACGTGTATTTTATGTCTTTTATGTCGGAATTATGCGTGGTTTGTGTTTTTGTTGTGATTTAGGACGAAAAGGTGAAAAGTGGAGAAAACACGAGAATTCATGGGCATTTACGGACTTTTATTGAAGAAATAGATGAAAGACGAAGTCAAGAAGTCAAGAGTGCAAAAAGAACGGAAGTCCAAGACCAATTCTGAAGATTTATCGAAGAAAAAGTCAAAAGACGAAAGTTTACTTAAAGCCGAAGAACTCAAGTCTATTTTATTGAAGAATTAAAAGACGAGTTTGAAGAAATCCCGAGCCTAAAGTCATTAAAAGTCCAAGATTAAAGAAGATAAGAAGAAAAGGACTAAGCATGCAATTAAAAGAAGATTAAAGAAGGAAGGACTTAATCTTGCAATTAAGAGAAAAGGAAGAAGGGGAGGAAGCTTCCTAATCCTCCCCTATATATAGTTAGGACTAGTTAATTATTTTCGTTGTTGGCTAAGTGTGATAATTAGTCTTCTATTTTCTTTACCTTGCACCTTTAATTTTATGCACATTTAAATACTTGTCAAATTTAAATACCTTGTCTTGCACATTAAATTCCTTTAATTTCAAGTAAGTTTTCATTAAATTCTTGTCAATCTTTACTTTATCTTGTTAATCTCTCATCTACCTTTCTTAAATCTTGATTTTTATGTTTATGTTTGTGTTCATGTTCATGTTCTTATTTTGATCAAGTGGGTTTTTAATTATTGTGGTTAAATTTGTTAGTTTTGTTGATTTAGATTGTTTGTTTATGGTTATTGAATGTTTTGTTATTAGTTTAGTTTAATCGTGTGTTTGATTTTGGTTAATTTGTGGTTAGATTCTTGTTATTTTGATCCCTTGTTCTTCGGGGGAGTTTGTTTATGTATCTTGTGATTCCCAGGAAAGCTTCAGACCAGGTCTTTGTTCATTCGGAAGAGTTCCGAGCCAAGACAAGTAAGGCTGCTCATTCGGAACTTTCAAAGTTCCGAACCAGTGGGTTTCATCCGGAACATTCAGAGTTCCGACTCAAGGGGCTTCATCCAGAACATTCAATGTTCCGGACGAAGACTTCCGGACGAAAACTTCCGGGTCAAGGGGAAGTTCCGGATCAGCAACTCATTCGGAACATTAGAAGTTCCGGACGAAATCTTCCGAACCAAGACTTCCGAACGAAAAGTTCCGGATCACCAAGGTTCATTCGGAACTCAAAAAGTTCCGGATCAAGAAGGTTTATTCGGAACTCAAAAAGTTCCGAGTCAAGCATTCATTCGGAAGAGTTCTGAATCAACAAGTTCCGACTCAAAACTTCCGAATCAAGGTTTCTTTCAGGTTTTTTTGTTAGTATCTGTTTTTAAATTTTTGTCTTTCATTTTTAAGCTTTATCTTTCCCGCCTTTTATTTAGTTGCACTTTAAATTAATTTTGCCTTAGCTTTATTTTAGCCTTGCCTTAGTTTAAGTTAGTTGCGTTTTAAGTTTGCCTTAGATAGTTTTAAGTTTGCGTTATTTACTTTTAAGTGCCCTTTGATTTCAGTCACGTTTTTAAATACTTGCCCATTATTTTAATTAGACTTAGATTTATTTTAATTGCACTTTTACTTTAAAGTCACGCACCTTTATTTTAAATACTACAACGACACATTTTTGTTTCACCAAAGAATAATAGAGTCACACATTAAACACAAGTTTTTCAATTCGAAGAGATTGGTACAACTAATCTTTTTAACCTGAGTAAATCGAGTTATCAAATGGCGCCGCTGCCGGCTCTTTTCGTAAAGATTAACGGTTTTCTGTGAGAGACGCGTTGCTTTTTGGGATCCGTTCACTTGTGGGCGTTATTTTTCTTGCATAAAAAATTTAAAAATCATAAAAATTAAAAATTGCTAAAAATCCATAAAAATTAAAATTTTCAAAAATCCAAAAAGAATTTATCTTTATTGTGTATATATATTGTCTTTGTGTTTGGTTTCTTTTTCTTTTGCATTTTCAGGTGTATGCGTACTAGATCTTCTAATTATCAAGAGCCCGAGACTCAAGAAGATTTAAGTATGTCAGGTGTCAACAACAACATTCCACCGCACCTCAACAATAACAACAATGTTCTTCCACAACCCGATCTTCGGACCATGGAGGAACTTTGTCAACCTACCATGGTTGGACGAGGAGGACCTATTGCGCCGATGCAAATCAACGCTCCTGAGTTTTCGTTGAAGCACCACATGATTCAGCAAGTGCAAACTAACCCATTCCGTGGATTGCCTGATGATGATGCCAACAAACACCTCGACAAGTTCATTACAATCACCCAAAGCATGAAGTTGCCTGGTGCCACAATGGATGTTCTTCGCCTACAACTCTTCCCACATACTTTATCACATCACGCCGAAAAATGGTTTGATCGTCTCCCAAAGAATTCTATTCACACTTGGGATGACATGACTCAACGCTTTTTATCGCGCTACTTTCCACCATCCATGGTCACGAGCCTTCGCAATCAAATCAGCGGTTTCATGCAAGACCCTGATGAATCTCTTTTTGATGCCTGGGAGAGATATAATGTCTTGATTAATCGTTGTCAAAACCACAACATGCTCCCTGTGACCTTAATTGATACTTTCTACAACGGTTTGACTTTTCGAGATCGTGATACGATTAATGCAGCCGCCGGTGGCACATTCATGAAATGGAGACCCGAGTAGTGTAGAGAGCTTATTGAGAACATGACTACTCACCACAAAAACTGGGATTCCTCTACTTCTTCTAGGAACAACCCGAGAGTCAATGTTTCCTCCACCTCAGCAAACCCTGATATGACCGAACTCACCCGTGTGCTGACTAAAATGAACAGAAGTATGCAACTCTTGGCTTCAAACCAACAACAACAACAAGTTAAAGCGGTTGCTAATCCTTGTGAAACATGTGGTGGTCCTCACTCATACACCGATTGTCCTTCTACACAAGGAAATCTGGAAAATGTGTATGCAGCTTATGGTAATTATTCACCGGAAATTACCAAGCTCGACCTCAAGGGGATAGAAATCTGCTGAGCTACCGATCAAACAACTACCTTTCACCCGGTTTTTCTCCTCAAAACCAAAATCCCGCTAACAACTACAATAGAAGCAACCAAATCCCACCAAGAGCTTCTAATCCTTATAACCCTCCCGCCCAACAAACCCCACCCATTAATCCCGATGTTGAAGCCATCATGAGAACTCAAGGTGAGCAAATTAAGAATCTGCAGAGCCAAATAATCAATTTGAAAGGAGATATCATGAAGCAAGGAAATGAGATAAGATCCGAGGTTCGCGATAATATTCAATCCTCCTTCAGCACTCAAACGAATGAATTAAAGAATATGTTGGCTAGTTTCTTGCCCTCTACTCAACCTTCTACTTCAAGTTCTCTACCTTCAAACACCGTCACTAATCCGCGAGCTAATGTGAGTGCTATTACTACTCGTAGTGGGATTACCATCGTAGGACCACCAAACCCACCCCCATCATCCACACCTCCTCCACCACCATTTATCCCTACTCCTCTTACACCTAGTATTAGTGCACCATTACCGTCTCCGCCTCGTCATGACGATGTTTCCAGGAAGGACCCTTCAACATCTCAACCATTACCGACTACACCTTCACCTTCCACCTATAAACCCAATATCCCATACCCTTCTCGCTTAGGCAAGACCAACGAGCTAACCAAAAATGACTGCAAGTGTCGAAATATGTGAAGATGCTTTCTCAAATGAACATCAACATTAGCCTTGTTGAAGCACTTGTCCACATGCCGAAATTTGTCAAAGCATTCAAGGAATTGCTTAGCAAGAAGGAGAAGCTGATTGAACTCGCCAACACACGCTTAAATGAAAACTGCTCTGTAGTTCTTCTTAAAGAACTTCCGGAAAAGCTTGGAGACCCCGGTCGTTTTGTGTTGCCTTGCGTGTTAAACAAAACTGAAGAATTTACTGCCCTTGCTGATCTCGGGGCCAGTATTAATTTGATGCCACTGAGTGTTTGGAAAACACTATCATTGCCCGACCTTACTCCAACAAAGATGACTCTTGAACTTGCAAATCGCACTCTCGCTTACCCTGTTGGTATAGCCGAAGACGTGTTCATCAAAGTTGGCACATTTACTTTCCCGGTCGATTTTGTCGTCGTTGATTATGAAATGGACCCTCGTATTCCTTTAATACTTGGTCGGCCATTCTTGAGAACCGGACGAGCTTTAGTGGATGTGGCTGAAGGTGAGTTAATCTTACGAGTCGGGGATGATTCATAAATTTTCAAAATGGGGAAGCTTATAGGCAAATACTATGGACGAGAATCAGTAAATATGATTAATGTGCTCGATGATTTTGTCGTCTACAACAATCCTCTATTCAACTCTTGCATTGATAATCCACTTTTTCATGATGATGTGGATGATTCTCGCTCCAATTTGGACGCTTCTCCCATTTATGATTCTCCACCGGTCTTTGATGCTTATGATGATGATGATTCTAGCTCAGATTCGGATGATTATGACCTTACTTCTGAGTATCCCGAGATGCCCACTTTCGATGATTTTGATGAGGCCGATACTCTTTCAAGCGATTCTTCACATGATGAAGATCCTCCGCCATCACTCGATCCTACTTTGGACGATTACTCATTTGAGGAAGACTTCTCTGAATTTCTCAACACTTACTTCCCTCATGAGAGTGATGCTCCTCCTTATGACTTTGAAGATTATCGTCTTGATCCTACTTTGGATTTGAAGCACATTCTTTCTAAGGAGAAGAAACCGGTCGACACCGAAATCCGCAGCACGTATGAGTTAACACCTCTTTGTCCCCCTTCTGAGGACGAGGTTGTGCTTCTTCGCGGATCTTCTTCACACTCTGCTGAGCCTGAGTGTTATTTTCCCTTAAAGGAAAAGGTGTTCGACCCTGGTATTGACACTCTGCAGCCATCTCAGTATCTACCTGATGAAATAAAAGGAAATATCTTTGGAACTTATGGAAATCTGCTTTCACCACTTCACCCTTGCTTCCACCGTGCTCCATCACTGCTTAAGGGAACCTTGCCTACTCTTCTTTGGCTTGCCTTGTTCGCCTTAAGCTTGTGCTATTTGATGGACGAAAACTATGTCTTCGATCCTGGTGGATATGTTTCATGCTTCTTCCGTTGATAATCAAGGTCGAGTCAGGCTCACGACTCGGTTAACAAAAATCAAGCGCTTCTTGGGAGGCAACCCATGCATCTATCTTTTCGCTTTCTTTATCATAAGTGTAAGGGGGAGACCCTTTGGTTTGCTATTTCCTCTCCTCTTTTCTCTTAATCAGGGATTCGAGCTTCAATGATCCACTCTTGATGATTCTTGACGACCCGTGATTCCGTGTTCCATTTTCCCGGTTCTATCCTAAACTCTTTTCGATTCACTATTTTATATTTTCTCAATATTAAAATAGGAATCTCTTTAGTTGTCCTTTCCTTAGAAAGATTTAAACAACATGCACAATGTCCTAAGTGTAGGGGAGTTTACTCCCACATGCTTAAACATTGAGGACAATGTTTATATTAAGTGTAGGGGGACTTCTACCGAAGTTAAGTGGTCTTTTCCTTGTATTTGTCCTCATTTTAACCGAAAAATCAATTTTTCGACATTTTTCAAAATTTTTGATCTATTTTGGCCTATTAGTTTTTCCCTTTGTATAGTTATTTTCTTTCCTTATTAGAATAAATGTTTAATAAAGTGGTTTTAATTTTCAAAACGTTGTGAATCTTTTGACTCAATCCAAGTTTACTTATCTAAGTTACTCTTGCTAATATCCTTAACATGTTTAAATCAAGTTTTGCTAGGCTTTTATATAGGGAGCTATAAAACGCGAAAGTCTTAACTTTCACGGGTTAAGAACAAGAACTTTTCGCAAGTTCCTATAATTGATTCTAGAGAGTCGTTTATCAAGGGAACTTTAAAACACGATTTCTAAACTTGAAAAAGTCTAAGAGTTTGCAAGATCCTATAGGCAACTCGAAAACCCAAAACTTTGATTTAATAGGCTAAGTATCCACGAGTCTCATTACTTGAGATTTTAAACTGTGGAGAACGAGAGATGATAGAGCCAATTATAAGTTTGGTTTTCTTTCGTGAATTTATGTGAGTTAATTATGAGCCTATTCTCCCATCGCTTGCTAATAATTTATCTGCTAATAAATAAGGTTGTACGATTTGAAAAGTTACTTAGCTTCTAGCCCAAGATCGTTTAAAAGTTGCTCGGTATGGATTAGAGTTCGTAGCCAAGGCATAACTTATTGAAGCGGGATGCGAAGATTGGCGAGTCCAAAAAGGCCCTAACAAGGCATGAGGACTATATTGTGTTGCTAAAGATCTAAAGTGATGTGAAGAATCATTTATCGAAAATCAATAAGAAGGATCGCGACACACGACGAAAAGCAAATACTCCCCAAAAGTCATGGAGAAGTGTATCCGAAAAGACCCTAACAAGGTATGAGGATAAATAGATCCAAGTCATAAAAGGAGGCGGATCGTTGTATATCAAAGTCCAAAATAAAGATTGGAGAAAAATGAAGAAGTCGTGGTCCAAGTATGAATCTCTCAAAACTTCAACTGAAGAAATTCCTATATGAAGAGAAGACCATAATTTCATGAACGTCTCTCAAGGTTTGAAGTATGAAGTCGCTGCCAAATATCGGTCCGAGAAAGGTCTCAAATCACGAAGCGAGTTATGCCAAGATATGAACTTTATGAGGTCCCGAGAAGCAGTTTTAAAAGATTTTGTCCTTTAGCTAACTATTGATTAAATCATTCACTTTATTTTCAGACTTAATAACTATCGAAATAAGTCAAAAATGCATCCTCGTGATCATTCAAGACAACAATAAAATATAAGAGATACCCCTAGGAATAAGGGAGTCTAAGTGAGTAACTGGCCCACATGAGTTCGTGTGAGTTTACTAACTTATAATAACAATGATCTCGTTTTTAAGCTTGGTTTGGAGAAAGTGAAAACTTGAGGATGATGATTATTCATAACATTTCCAAAACCCAAGGTATGCTTTTGATTTCTTTATTTTGTATGTTTTTATTTTTCTATCTCTTTAATAAAGGCCAACGTGGATTAATTATGATGAAAAATGTAAACTTGCTTTGTAACTAATGCATTGCATGAGGACATTGCAATGGTCAAGTGTAGGGGATTTGATAGGTGTGTAAACACCCATCCTTTCTACCACTTAATTACAATAATAACCGGACCAAAACGTGTATTTTATGTCTTTTATGTCGGAATTATGCGTGGTTTGTGTTTTTGTTGTGATTTAGGACGAAAAGGTGAAAAGTGGAGAAAACACGGGAATTCATGGGCATTTACGGACTTTTATTGAAGAAATAGATGAAAGACGAAGTCAAGAAGTCAAGAGTGCAAAAAGAACGGAAGTCCAAGACCAATTCTGAAGATTTATCGAAGAAAAAGTCAAAAGACGGAAGTTTACTTAAAACCGAAGAACTCAAGTCTATTTTATTGAAGAATTAAAATACGAGTTCGAAGAAATCCCGAGCCTAAAGTCATTAAAAGTCCAAGATTAAAGAAGATAAGAAGAAAAGGACTAAGCATGCAATTAAAAGAAGATTAAAGAAGGAAGGACTTAATCTTGCAATTCAGAGAAAAGGAAGAAGGGGAGGAAGCTTCATAATCCTCCCCTATATATAGTTAGGACTAGTTAATTATTTTCGTTGTTGGCTAAGTGTGACAATTAGTCTTCCATTTTCTTTACCTTGCACCTTTAATTTTATGCACATTTAAATACTTGTCAAATTTAAATACCTTGTCTTGCACATTAAATTCCTTTAATTTCAAGTAAGTTTTCATTAAATTCTTGTCAATCTTTACTTTTCTTGTTAATCTCTCATCTACCTTTCTTAAATCTTGATTTTTATGTTTATGTTTGTGTTCATGTTCATGTTCTTATTTTGATCAAGTGGGTTTTTAATTATTGTGGTTAAATTTGTTAGTTTTGTTGATTTAGATTGTTTGTTTATGGTTATTGAATGTTTTGTTATTAGTTTAGTTTAATCATGTGTTTGATTTTGGTTAATTTGTGGTTAGATTCTTGTTATTTTGATCCCTTGTTCTTCGAGGGAGTTTGTTTCTGTATCTTGTGATTCCCAGGAAAGCTTCAGACCAGGTCTTTGTTCATTCGGAAGAGTTCCGAGCCAAGACAAGTAAGGCTGCTCATTCGGAACTTTCAAAGTTCCGAACCAGTGGGTTTCATCCGGAACATTCAGAGTTCCGACTCAAGGGGCTTCATCCGGAACATTCAAAGTTCCGGACGAAGACTTCCGGACGAAAACTTCCGGATCAAGGGGAAGTTCCGGATCAGCAACTCATTCGGAACATTAGAAGTTCCGGACGAAATCTTCCGAACCAAGACTTCCGAACGAAAAGTTCCGGATCACCAAGGTTCATTCGGAACTCAAAAAGTTCCGGATCAAGAAGGTTTATTCGGAACTCAAAAAGTTCCGAGTCAAGCATTCATTCGGAAGAGTTCTGAATCAACAAGTTCCGACTCAAAACTTCCGAATCAAGGTTTCTTTCAGGTTTTTTTGTTAGTATCTGTTTTTAAATTTCTGTCTTTCATTTTCAAGCTTTATCTTTCCCGCATTTTATTTAGTTGCACTTTAAATTAATTTTGCCTTAGCTTTATTTTAGCCTTGCCTTAGTTTAAGTTAGTTGCGTTTTAAGTTTGCCTTAGATAGTTTTAAGTTTGCGTTATTTACTTTTAAGTGCCCTTTAATTTCAGTAACGTTTTTAAATACTTGCCCATTATTTTTAATTAGACTTAGATTTATTTTAATTACACTTTTACTTTAAATTCACGCACCTTTATTTTAAATACTACAACGACACATTTTTGTTTCACCAAAGAATAATAGAGTCACACATTAAACACAAGTTTTTCAATTCGAAGAGATTGGTACAACGATAAATTTTTAACTAGGTAAAAGCTAGTTATCATACCTCAAAAGTGTTTAGGCCATATCTTGCTCATTTTTAACATTACATTGTGTGGCCAATTAACCACTTATGTAAAAATCATTTATCTATCATTATATCAAATAATCTAATCCATTTAATCAATTAAATATATTGAAAGTTACTGTTTATTACAGCCTACTTATTTAGTTAAGATTTCATCAACTTTTACTTGTAGTTTTAGGCTTTTGAACCTAATCTAGTGACACAAAATCCCCATGCCATATATTGATCATCATTCATCATCATCATACATATACATTTTGAAGTAAATATACAAGTACTTTTACAAAAACAATAGGATGATAAAGAAAATGATATTTATACCAACCAAATGATGAAAAGGTTGAGATTTTGGATGAACAAGACTTGGTCTTGTCACCAAATCTTTAACTTAGCAAATGAACATTTTGAAATCTTCAAATGTATGAACACCTTCTTGAAAATCAGCCATAGGACTCTATGAAAACTTCTTTTCACAAGTTATAATCACCTCCAAACAACCTCCTTTTAAATAGCCATCAACATATGTTGATTATAGCTTAAGTTTATGGTTAAAATTTGATGAAAATTGGTGTATGGTGGTGGTGTTGGACGGCAAGAGAGGGGGAGAGGGAGAGAGGGAGAGAATTGGATAATTTTTTTTACTTACACACACAAGTTATGAGAAGTGTGTGTGAGATGGAAGGTTGTGTGCTTTATGAGCTTATGAGACAAGTGTCTCATGTAAGCTTAAAATTTTGACAACAAAGGTTGTGGTGCACTTGTTGTGTCCGCCCATAGTAAGGGTGGGACAAGTGTAAACTTGTTTCATCCCCATTATTTTACGGGTACTCCTCGATTCTAGTTTCCTTGATTTACGTGCCCTCGGGTCGATTTACGAAAAATGTTTTTATAAATTATGAATCTACGGCACAAAACGATTCTAATAAAAATTGTCTCATCAAAAACGGAGCACAAAAGCGTAAATACGTAAACCTAGGGTTTCCAGTTTAATCGTAAAAGACGTTAAATTATGCACGTAAGCCATAATTTTGTCCCGTAAATTTGTGAATTCATGAACCAACATTAAAATAAAATATAAAAATAATATACAAGAATAATTTTACTACCTGAAAATATCAGATTGTCACAGCATTTCCTCCTAAAAAGGGATCTATGCCCTCGTAGATCCATTTCATTTCGATGCCCGTTTCTTATTGAAGTCGAAGAGGTGTGGGTATTTCTTCCACATTTCATCCTATCGTTCCTAAGTAAATTATGGCCCATGCTTTGAATTCCACTGAACCTTAAAGATAGGTATATGACTTTGCTTAAGATGCTTTATTTCACAATCCATAACCTCTACGGGTTCTTTGACAAAATGCAACTTCTCATCAATCCTGATCTTATCCAATGAAATTTTCTCATCACACGTTGCTAAAAATTTCTTCAGATTAGATACATGGAATGTATTGTGTACACCATGAAGTTCTTGGGGTAACTCTAATTTATAAGCCAGTGGACCAACTCTAGATAAAATCTTGAATGGTCCGATATAGCGGGGAATCAGTTTCCCACACTTTCCAAATCTTATGATGCCTTTCCATGGCGACACTTTCAACATCACACGGTCCCCCACTTCAAACTCCATCGGTTTCCGTCGCACATCCGCGTAACTTTTCTGTCTACTTCGGGCTGTCAACAACCGTTTCTTAATCTGAACTATCATCTCCGTAGTCTCCCGAATCAATTCCGGTCCTGTGAGCTAGGTATCCCCAACTTCACTCCAACATACAGGAGACCTACACTTTCTACCATATAAAGCTTCGAATGGTGCAGCCTTAATACTAGCATGATAACTGTTATTATATGAAAATTCTGCCAATGGCAAATGTTTATCCCAATCCTTACCAAAATGTATTACACATGCTCTTAACATATCCTCTAGTGTCTGTATTGTCCTTTCACTCTGCCCATCAATTTGGGGGTGATAAGCAGTTCTCATATCAAGATTCGTTCCCAAAGATCTTTGGAGGGATCTCCAAAAATTTGATGCGAATCGAGGATCTCGATCAGAAATAATTGATATAGGCACTCCATGCTTACATACAACCTCCTTAAGATAAAGACGAGTCAGCTTCTCTAGTGAGAACTGCTCCTTAACAGGAATGAATTGAGCTGATTTGGTCAGTCTATCGACAATGATCCAAATCGAGTTATTTCCAGAAGAGGTTCTAGGAAGCTTAGTGATGAAATCCATCGTGATTCGCTCCCACTTCCATTCAGAAATTTCGGGTTGTTGAAGTAGTCATGATGGCTTTCGATGTTAAACTTTGACTTTTGCACAAGTCAAACATTGACGAACATACATTGCAATATCAGCTTTCATATTTGGCCACCAGTATAACTTCTTCAGGTCTTGATACATTTTGTCAGAACCCGGATGAATGGAATATTTAGATTTATGGGATTCGAACATGATTAAATCTCTTAAGCCTCCATACTTAGGTAACCGCATACGACCTCTTAAGCATTTCACTCTGTCTGCTCTAACCTCTAAAGGATCTCCTTCACCTCGAAAACCCTTCATTATCAAAATTTTCTTTCTTACAAGCTTCTATTTGTGCATTTCTAACTTGTTCAGGCAAATTATTGTGCACAGTTAAGAATAGAGAACGTACCCTGATCGGTTCTCTATCCTTTCTACTTAATGCATCGACAACAACATTTTCTTTTCCTGGGTGATACTTTATCTCACAATCATAATCACTTAAGAGTTTTATCCATCTTCGTTGCCTCATATTTAGTTCTTTTTGGTCGAGAATATACTGTAGGCTTTTATGATCGGTGAATACCGTACATTTGGTGCCATACAGATAATGTCTCCACAACCTAAGAGCAAACACTACATCTCCTAACTCAAGATCATGACTAGTATAATTTTCCTCGTTTTTCCTTAATTGCCTGGAAGCATAGGCTATCACCTTTTCTCGTTGCATCAAGACAACTCCATAACCTCTAAGAGATGCATCACAAAATACCACAAAATCCTCACTACCTTCGGGTAATGATAAAATAGGTGCACTACATATTTTTTGATTTAATACCTGAAAAGCTTCATGTTCTTCACTTCCCCATACAAAAGGTTTATTTTTCTAAGTAATCTTGGTCAGGGGTTTAGCTATTAAAGAAAATTCTTTAATGAATCGTCTATAATAGCCAGCCAATCCTAAGAATTGTCGCACCTCCGTTGGCATTGTCGGTGCAGACCAATTCTTAATGGCTTCAACCTTTGCCAGATCAACATGAATTCCATCTTTGTTAATCACATGACCAAGAGATTGAACAGAGTCCAACCAAAAATCACATTTTGAAAACTTTGCATATAACTTTTCATCCTTTAACAAATTCAAGATAGTCCTTAAGTGTTCTCCATGCTCCTCTTTGTTCTTAGAATAGATTAGAATGTCAGCAATGAACACGATCACAAATTTATCCAAATAGGGTTTGCACACTCGATTCATTAGATCCATGAATACCGCCGGTGCGTTAGTTAACCCAAATTGCATTACTTGAAATTTGTAGTGTTCATAACGAGTTCTAAATGCAGTGATGGGAATATCTTATTCACGGACGCGAAGTTGATGATATCCAGACCGTAGATCAATCTTAGAATATACACTAGAGCCTTGCAGTTGATCAAATAAATCATCAATCCTTGGTAAAGGATATCAGTTTTTAATCGTCAACTTGTTCAGCTCACGGTAATCGATGCACATACGGAAAGATCCATCCTTCTTCTTAACGAACAAGACTGGAGCTCCCCAAGGTTACGAGCTCGGTCGAATAAAATCCTTATTAGACAACTCATTGAGTTGTTCGGATAATTCCTTCAATTCGGATGGTGCTAATCGGTAAGGCGCACGTGCCACCGGTGCAGCACCAGGAACTAGATCGATTCGAAACTCAACTTACTGTATCGGCGGAAGTCTGGGTAAATCATTGGGAAATACCTCAGGAAAATCACAAATAATGGGCACGTCTTCTAATCGTTTCTCCTTAGACTCATTCCCGGTCACTCGAGCTAAGAATAGCTCGCAACCGTTCCTGATGTAATTTTGGACTTTAATACATGAAACGATTTTCAGACGGGATTCACCTCAATTACCATCAATTACTAACGTCCTATTCTTAAGAGGAGTTTTAACCTTCTTTTCTCCACATAAATATGTAGCATCATTCAAGTATAACCAATCCATTCCAATAATAATATCAAAACTACCTAGTTCGATTAACATCAAATTAATCGGGAAGGAATGGTTCAAAAGATTTAAAGAGCATCCTTACAATAACTTATTAGTTCTTACCAATTTACCATCAACCAATTCTACTTCGTAACTGGTATCTATCTCAATAGGTTCAATGTCAATAAGGGCACTAAATTTGGTAGAAACAAAGCTCCTACCAGCACCCTAATCAAATAGAGCAACAACATAATGATTGTTGAGTAAAAATGTACCAGTAACTACATTCGGATCCTCCTTCTTAACATCAACTGTCCCAAGTTGATAAACACCACCCTAGTTGTTTCTTCCTTGGCCATTCTTTTTTCAATTTGGGACAATATGGCTTCTTATGACCCTCTTCTCCACAATCGTAACAAACGACTCCCCTTTACACTTTTCCATTTTGTATCCTAGCTTTCCACAATTTCGGCACTTCCAGAAATCACCACCATGCCTCTTGTTACCACACTTTGGACACTTTTCATTATTACGTGGTGTGTTGTTAGTCAGAGGGTTTGCATTTCCCCTCCATTGATTTTTACGGCGATTGAAATTTTGCCTATTTTCACCTCGACCTCCACGATCGCCTTCACCCTTTCTTTTCTCACCAGCATGTGCTTCATCCTCCTTCAACTGAAGGATTTGTTTAGTGAGCTGGTAAGCCATCTGAACCGCATCATCAATGGTCAATGGCTTTGACGATGTCACATCCCCTCGGATGTTCTTGTTCAACCCCTTAATGTATTGCTCAATTCTTATCTCCCCAGGTTCAATCAACCGGGGACACAACAAAGCCAACTCATGGAATCGATTAGTATATCCATCAATGTCCACACCTTTCATTTTCAAATGAGTCAACTCTTGTTCTAACCTTATGATCACACTACAAGGACAAAACTTCTTTGTCATCCATTTCTTAATTTTAGCGCATGGAGTAGCATTAGCAACGTCAATGCCCATAAAAGCAATCCTCACATTCCACCAAGTCAATGCATGACATCTAAGGGTAGCCATAGCAAAAGTCACCTTATCTTCCTCCTTACACTTACTAATACGAAACACAGACTCAATCTTTTCAATCCATTGACTTAATCCTACTACACCTTCAGATCCATTAAAAGGGAGTGGGTCACACTTCATGAACGTAACATAAGTACAACCAATGACTTCTGGTGCATTATGTCCAGGTCCTCCTACATTTACTCCACCGTTAGCATTCACATTATTAACATTCACATTATTACCGCCAGCTCCACTACCGCCAGCTCCACTATCGCCAGTTCCACTACCGCCAGCTCCAATTCTAGCATTTGCCATAAACTCAGCCATAGATGCGACAACTTGCTCCGCAGTGATCCTACGCACATCTTCCTCAGTCACGGCTTTCTTGGACGGCATGATTCTATTATCGCACAATTCAAAGTATAATAAGCATTCACTCAATGAGGGGTTTAAATAAAAGGGTCGAATTGATAATCAAGGAAGCAAAATATAAATAAGGCATGACATGGAATTTAAGATAAAAGATACATATTTCATTAGATCATAAACAAACACATCGTCTTAGTTAACTTCCACATCATAATTCTATCACTATACAAGCCCAAAATGCGTGCAAGATCTACTAACCGACATACCGGTTTAGTTAAGGTTTTACAAAAGATACAAAGATACTACTAAGGATAAACTAGTCTAACTGCTAGAAGGTCCATCATCATTCTTCTTCTTTGGTATCTTCCTCGGATGATCACAAGACTCATCATCATCAGTTGGGCGCTTATGAATCACTCATCTCTCAACCATCTCAGCATAAAACCTACTGTTCCAACCAACAGACACCTGTAACTCTCTTTCCGCCTTCTCGCGCATTGCACGAGCCACATTCAACTGAATCTCCATCGAGTTCACCTTTTTCTTCATCTATGCATACTCACCACTTTCCAATAAAGACAATTCCTAAATGCTTCATTCAAACTACGCTGCACATCACTCAATCCCAAATCAAGCAACTCTCTCTCTTTCTCGCCAAACTTTGTTTTCGACTCTAATAAAGCAACATGAGTCTGAACAACACTTAAACCAATCTCTGTCATACTACCCTGGACTTGGGAAGCATCTATATCACGTCTTAAGGCCCAAGGTGCAAGTCCATCAATATGAGTAGCCTCTCGAACCCTCGACGACTCTCCTATCACATGCACACTCCAATGAAAGTCATCCAGATCAATCGGTCGACGAGTAGTAAGCCCATTAGTACCATTAGGTGCATCATCATCATCCTCATCATCCTTTGAATCAAATTCAGACGATTCATCACTAGGTAACTCAGAATTAGAATTAGACCACTCAATTGGAGGCGGTAAAAGCTTACCATCCTCTACATCATAAGGAAAAATAAGCTCCGCCTCATCATCATCAATCTCATCACCTATATCTACCTCCTCCTCGACATCCTCATCGTCATCCTCATTACCTACATCATATATACCAACCTCATCATCTTCCTCGACATCAACATTACCATCCTCTACTATATCAACCTGTGGGGCAATCTGATCTCCTAGTCCTATTTCGAGCTTAGGATCCTCAAATGGTTCCTCCTCTTCATCATCCATATCATCTTCTACATTATAATATACTAAGTCTAAGTAAGGGTTATCATCTAGGTTAGGTTCAGGAATAGCAGGGTTCTCTACGGGAATGTTAGGGTCTGCCATGACAAATCTGCATTATATAATATATCTCGTATTAGCATAAAAATAATTATTAAGTAGTTACATACTAAAATCACGATATATATATATATATATATATATACATATATATATATATATATATACTAGATTATATATCAAAATATATATCTTCTCAATAAGGCTTGTTGGTAACATCGAAGATCTTCGGCACCGTTATAGTCAAAAGGTTTTTAAACATTTTACTCAAAATATTTATTTAAAAATATTTATGGTTAAAAGATTTTTGAAATGTTTTATTCAAACCTTGGTTTTAAAAATCTTTCATTCTCTATAACGAGAGCTCTGGTACCAAACTGTATCACTCTCAAATTTCGTATCGGTACAGCGGGAGTGTCAATAGAGTGTTACAGAATAGCACAATAACTCAAATCATAGGCAACGCATAAAAAGAGTTGTACACAGTTTAACATACATTCATTCGAATAAAAGTATGAAATTTTACAAAAGGTCCCCCAGTTTCACAGTCATAAAGTTTACAAAACATAGTTCGAATGAATATCATCATTAAGTGGGCCATTAGAGTCGATCTCCATCCAAGTTACCTTCAAGCACCTGAGATAAAACATGCAAAAAATTAATCAGCGAATGCCGAGTGAATTCATAGAGTTTAGTAAAAACCGTTATATAAAACAGCTATGTAAATCAGAACGCAAGCATAATATCAGTAATAAGACCCTATATTTCTAGTCAGATAATATATTATAATTCAAATCATATAGCATACATTATCTATGAGACCGCAGCCTCAGTATCTACCATTGTCGGTATTATTATCAGATTATTATAAGCCGCATGACATTGTTGCCTTTCTATAATATACAACGGGTCGCGAGCCCGACAAATATGTGCCCAGCTAAATCAGCGTGTCGTCACTAATATCACACTATATAAATCTTCTCATACATAAATTCGCTTACCAATCAATGTGGCACGACGGGGATCAACCGTCAAGGCGCGAACTGGGTGATCTTCCCCAAATAGTACTATTATATGCATAAGCGTCTACCAACTCCCGGTAGTTCACAATTCATACTAATGGAACTTATAGTGACATAAATTTAACTAATAATAATCCATTTCAATTCATTCATTGGGTCATATAATCAATCGGGTCCAAATCAATAAGCATACAATCAGGACTACTTGTGTTCTATTTTTATTAAAAACTTCCATGTTATCTCCCTCGCGGGTATACAAAACATTTCATAAAATATTTAAAAGAGTGCGAGGCTATGAACTCACTTTGGTTGGGAAAGGCGGGTTATCGGCAATTAGGATGTACGGTGCGTGCCTCGATCACGGGAAACCTAAACAAATAATACTCGATCTTAGACTATGTCGAATAATATTTATAAAAAGTTGTTATGTATATGTAATGATGCCATAACATTATGATCAAGTGGGGTTTTATTTCCTTATACAACATTATTAGTTGTTAAGTATTAGTTAACTTAGTCTTATTATACTAGTTTTAGCCCATGTATATGTTAAGGCCTGATAGGCCCATTAAGAGTCCATATCTTTTTATTAGTCCATTTACTCATTTAATACCAGGCCTATACTCATATGTTGGGCCCAAGTGGGTTAAGCCCATGAGTAAGTCCAATAGTGTTATGCCAAACTAGTTGGGCCTAGTGGTCCATCAAGGTAAATTGGCCCATTATGGTCCATAAGTTACAAAGCTCGGTTTTGTCGATTTTTACTTGTCAAATGTGTTTACATATCAGTATATGTTCTATAAAAATGTTACATTAGACGAGTCCGACCATCTAAGTGTTATTTGGCGAAAACGCCATCCTTTCGGTTTTAGCCAAAAAGACGTAAAATCATATGTATAGTTTGTAGTTTAGAAAACCATTTGAGTTTTATTTTTATAAGATGTAATATTTATTTATTAGAGTATATAAACATATTTTATAACAGTTATTATCATTTATTTACTTTTATATACTTATTTTATATATTAATTTACTTCAAGTGGCCTTTTAATATTATATACTTTAAAGTCAAATCTGATGTAAAATCTCCTGTTTACCATTTTTACCATATCTTGAGTTCTACAAGGAGTTGGAACCCCAAATTTTTACTGTATAAACTACATGATATGCTCTACAAATAACTCTACTAAGGCTCCTTCTCAAACAGCCTCTAAATATCCGTAATAATTCGTCCAAAACAGATCAGTCAGATTAGTACCTCAAAAGTATTTTGGCCATATCTTGCTCATTTTTAACATTTCATTGTGTGGCTAATTCAACACTCATGTAAAAATCATTTATCTATATTTATATCAAAT
This sequence comes from Glebionis coronaria, assembly GCA_025667525.1. Lineage (NCBI taxonomy): Eukaryota > Viridiplantae > Streptophyta > Magnoliopsida > Asterales > Asteraceae > Glebionis > Glebionis coronaria. The sequence continues at coordinate 277,700,897 of CM046875.1, read as the reverse complement.
AATCTAATCCATTTAATCAAGTAAAATATTGAAAGTTACTGTTTATTATAGCCTAGTTATTTAGTTAAGATTTCATCAACTTTTACTTGTAGTTTTAGCCTTTTTAACCTAATCTAGTGACACAAAATCCCCATGCCATATATTGATCATCATTCATCATCATCATACATATACATTTTATAGTAAATATACAAGTACTTTTACAAAAACAATAGGATGATAGAAAGAAAATGATCTTTATACCAACCAAATGATGAAAAGGTTGAGATTTTGTGTAACACCCCCAAATTTATGAAATTCAATACAGCAGGAGACTCGTTGGTGTTACGGGATAGCACATTACTCACATCACAGACAACGCTTAAAAATCGCGTCGTTTAATAATAAAGTATTTCCATTCATAAATATCAAATTTACATAGGTCCCAAGTCATTGTATTTAATACAGGTTTTACAAAGCGTTTGAATGGAAATAAGTATTTAGGTGCGGGCCATGAATTCTTGTTGTCTTCCTGAGAATTACCTTCAAGTACCTGAGATAAAACATGTGAAAAGAAAAGGTCAGCGATAACGCCGAGTGAATTCATAGAGTTTAATAAAATCCATCAATATAACATAGGTATAAAATTATTACCGAAAATCATTTTGTACAAATCCATGTAGTAGGCCATAAAATAGCCAAAATCATTTTATACAAATCTTTGTCAAAATCATAATATAGGCTTTCGCCTTCAAAATCATTATACGAACCAATGTCGTAAAAATATCATACAATACGTTTTATAACGTTGTATGGAGTTAAATAAAAACCGTTATATGATTATGGTTATGAAAACCAAAACACGAACATAATATCAATAGTAAGACCCCGTATTGCTAGTCAGGCAATATATCGTAATTTAATGCTTAAAGCAGTATTTCATTAATTAGATTATTATAAGCCATATGACATTGTTACCTTACTACAACAAACAACGGGTAGCTAACCTGACAATCATTTGCCCATCTAAATTAGCGTGTCGTCACAATAATCACGCTTGTGTAAATCTTCTCATACATAAATTCGCTTACCAATCAATGTGGCACGACGGGGATCAACCGTCAAGGCGCGAACTGGGGTGATCGTCCCCAAATAGTATTATTATATGCATAAGCGTCTACCAAATCCCGGTAGTTCACAATTCATGCTAATGGGACTTTTAGTGACATAACCTAACTTTAATAATCCATTTCTTTTCATCTATCCGGTCATTTAATCATTCATAGGGTCATACAATCATTCGGGTCCAAATCAATAAACAGAAAATCGGGACAAATAGTGTCCTAATTCATAAAACTAACATGTTATCTCCCTCGCGGGTTTATAAAACATTTCTTAAAAACATTTAAAAGAGTGCGAGGCTATGAACTCACGTTGATGTGGGAAGGCGGGTTATCGGCAATTCGAACGTACGGTACGTGCTTCAATCACGGAAACCTAGACAAATAATACTCGTCTTAGACTCTTGCCCAATGACTTTATAAAAATAACAGTTATGTATACATATGATGATTATATATATATGATGATCAAGTGGGTTTATATATTCTTCTTCACTCATTTTTGTGTTTACGTGTCGATAACTTTTATACTAGTTTACTAGTTTTACCTATTTACATATTTTAAGTCCAATAAACTTATTATAAGTTATTTAACTTGTATTAATCCATTTTATACTTGTATTATCAGTATTTACATTTTACATGCTGGGCCCAAATGGGTTAAGCCCAATAAATAAGTTTATATGTGTTTTAGTCCATTTTGTTGTATTATTAGTCCAATAACGTTAACTTAGCCCGTTAATGTCCGTATGTTATATAGTTCGGGTTTTATCGGTTTTTACTTGTTATATATGTTTATATATCAGTATATGAGTTTATAAAAGTTTACATTAGACGGGTCCAACCGTCTAAGTTTTATTTAACAAAAACGTTAATTTTACGGTAATAGCCGAAAAAGTCGTAAAAATCATGTTTATAGTTTTATAACTTATAGAACTTATCAAACTACCATTTTTATAAAATGTCCATTTATTTATCCTTATAAATATTTATATAAATGTATTATATAAGTTAGTGGGTTTTAATTCACATTTTATACTATTTTATTTGAGTGCTTATATAATACTATTATACTTTAATTTCCCAAAATCTGATTTTTATTTTCATGTTCACCAAAACTGCCATATCTAGAGTTCTATATGGAGATAGAAGCTCAAATTTTTATGACATAAACTACATGATATGTTCTCCATTTAACTCGTCTATATCTACTGTTGAATCAGCCTCTAAGTATTTTCTAAAAATCGTCCAAAACAGTGAACTCAGATTTGTACTTTAAACTTGTTTTGATCATATCTCACTCATCCTAATGATTCCATTGCATGGCCAACTCTCACATGTGTACAAGACATATTACTTACTGTATATCAATTAATCTATGCCATTTTATCAGTTCATCACATGGTTCTTTACTGTTTTATACAGCCATCATTTTAAGCATGATTTTAACCTTTTTACATATAGTTTTTCATCTTTTTACCCATGATTATCAACACCAAATCCCCACACAATATTTTTATCATCATATATCATCATACATATATACATTTAAGAATAAAATACATGATTACATAATCAAAATTAACAAGAGGATGGGAAGAACTATCTTTATACCACCATGAGGATGTAGGTTGTGATCAAAACAAGGATTTTGATGGAGAAACTTGTGATAAACCAAGACCATCTTCAAGACCATCATTCTTCAAGAACTCCTTGATGATAATCAGCCCTTGACACCTTAGAAACTCCTCCTTGGATGTTATATCTTGCACGAATCAATAGGGCTTCAAAAGGGCATCATCATGTATGTAAATAACATAGGATTTGTGGTTGAATCAAGATCAAGTGAGGGTGTTTATGGTGTAAATGGGACGGCACATTTGAGAGAGAGATGAGAGAATGGAAGTTGTTTTTCATGTGTGAAATGGGAGAAGTGGTTTAGTTAGATGGTTTAGCTAGTTTTGGTGGGTGGATAAGCTTCAAAATGAAGCTAATGTAACAAGTGTGCAACTTGTATCTTACAAGTTGACACCTCATGGTGTATAGGCTAAGTTATGGCCGGTTTTGAGTGGGGGTGGGACAAGTGTCCTACTTGTCTCATATCCACTAGTTTACGGGTACCCCTCGATTCTAGTTTCCTCGATTTGCGTGCCCTCGGGTCGTTTTACGAAAAACGTTTTTATAAATTATGAATCAACGGCACAAAACGAATCTAATAAAAATTGTCTCATCAAAAACGGAGTTCGAAAACGTAAATATGTAATCCTAAGGTTTCCGGTTTAGTCGTAAAGGACGTTAAATTAAAATCGTAAGTCCTAATCTCTTCTCGTAAATTTGTGAGTTTATGAACCAACACAAATTTAAAATCTCAAAATAATACTCACAAATAAATTTATTTTCTGAAATGTCGGACTGTCACCAAAGACCGTGTATGTAAACGTAAGCACGTAACGTTGAATCCTCCGGTTTAGACGTAGTCGATGATACTTCAAGACGTAAATCTAAATTTCTTCCCAAAAATAAGTGAGTTCATATTATAATATTAAAATAATGTTTTTAAATAATATCTGAGAATAAAATATCAACCATAAATTGACGGATTGTCACAGCATTTACCCCTAAACAGGATCTTTGTCCTCAAACATCATCTTATCTTACTACTCGCTTCTTATAGAGTTAAAGCCATGTGGGTATTTCCTCCACATTCGGTCTTTTCTCACAAGTGTAATTCATTACAATACGCGAGTTTCATCAAACATAACTACGGGAACAAGATCAGGCTTAATGTTGACTTACTTTCTCTATCCATGATGTTCACGGGTTTTTGATGAATGCAACTTTTCGCTGATCTAAACTTCATTAAGGAATAGTCAGATTTTCATTTGATAGGCATTTTATCAAGTTCGATATGCGAAACATAATTCACGCAGCTCTTGAAGTCCTAGGGTAGATCCAGCTTATACGCCTTTCAAACCAATCTTTTACATCATCTCAATGGTCCCATACAATGGGGACTTATATCCCATGATCTTTTAGATCATCAATTCATTTTTCCATGGTTAATATTTTTGGCATAACTTCGCTACCCATCTGGCACTTCAAGATCTACATTTCATATTCACATAACCTCTTGCCTACTACCGGCAGTCAATAATCATATCCTAATTTCAACAATCAGTTCAGGTCTCGCGGGTTGAGTATTTTGTAAGGTTAGGTTCGCCATCATAGGAAACCTTAAACCTAAAAGACATGTCCAACTCACAATGGGCGTATGTCGGGTGTCTTCATCTCAACTCCTGCTTACAGATGCTCTAATTTTTTAATCTTAACAAGATTCGATCTCGATCCTAACACGATAATTATCAATGATAATCTCTCCAAAGGAAAACGATTATACGGTTTATTACCAAAGGTCAATCATTCAAACATAAAACAACACTTATAGTATTTTGTATCGCTACTTTACCTCGTCCCTTCGATTTGGGGTGGTAAACAGTACTCTCTTCAAGATTCGTTCTCAATGACTCCTGAGCAAATCTCTAGAAATTCAATGCGAAGCGAGGATCTTGATAGAGATGATCGATACAGGCACACCATGATTACACAACTCCTTTAAATATAAAAGAGTCAATTTCTTCATCAAGAATCTATCATTAACAGGAATGATATTAGCAGATTTGGTCAGTTTGTCGATGATGACCCAAATCGAATCAAATTCAGATGATGACCTTTGCAATAGTTAGACGTTTACTAATGTATGAGGCGATGTCTGCCTTCACAATTTGTCATTAGTACATCTTCTTCAGATAAAGATACTTTTAAATCAGAAATGACAGGAATAGAATACTTATACTTACAAGTTGCTAACATAACTAAATTTCATAAACCTCCATATTTAGGCAACCACAAGTGGACTTTAAAACATTTAACGCTATCGGCTTCTCTATTTTAATGGTTCACATTGGCCGCGAACCCCTTTTTATTATCTATATTATCCTTATTACAAACATTGTTTATTTTTATATCGTTCGGCAATTTATTTTGCACCTTCATTATTAAGGAACATGTCCTAATTGGTTCTTTATCTTTTCTACATATTGCGTCAGTATCTACATTCACTTTCTCCTGATGAAATATATATAACATGACCGTATTAATTCAAAATTTCTTTCTTCATATCTTCTATGTTTTAGTTTCGTCTCAACTTCTATTTTTATCAGTTTTGCTTGATCCGACGTTTTAAAGCGTCGATAATTATTACACATAAATTAACAATAAATATTAAGTTTTTTTTTTTTTATGAAACGTAAACGTTAAAAGTTTAAATTCTTAGTTCGACCAATTATAATAAAATGTTCAAAACAAATTTGAATTTAATTAACACGATTTTTGTCGATTTATCGAAAATAATTAATAAGATTCGTAAATGATTGAAAAATCTTTGGTTATACTTTGGTCAAAAAAATCTTAGTTGAAAAGCAAAAAGTGTCGTTTCAAATTTCAAGTCATGGTTTAAATGGTTTCCTCAATCCCTCTTAGGTTGTCTTGAGGTATACACGAACATTTACCCCTAAACAGGAGTTTAGTTAAATGTTCTGGGTATAAGGGAATAATCCCTCAAAAGTTCTTTTCGATAAAACATTTGTCAAAACATATTTGCACTTTCTTTTTGGTAAAAATCCAAAGTCTTAAAAGGGCTCTTAATTTTTGAAGAGTCAATATATATTCCATTATCTTATTAATCACACGGTCAAATCATGTAAAGGATTAAGTCTTTCATCACATCTTAAATATTCAAGGTACAGGTTTTCATTGTTTGGACAATTCAGGGCAATCTATAAATAATTATTAACTCCTTCTTATTCTTAGAAACAAACAAATGGTCCTTAATGATCACAAGCATGAATTTATCAAATTACAGCCTACACACGTGATTCACCAATTTATGAATGCTACATATGCATCGGTCAATCCAAACAACATCACGTGAAACTCATAATGTTCATTACAAGTTTTGGATGTAATTATTGGAATAGATAATCTTTTTCGCGGACGCGAAGTTGATGATAACCATACCATGGATCAAATCTTTAAAACATACGCTAGAACCTTGTAAATGATCGAACAAATCTTCCATTTCGAGTCATGGATATCGTTTTCAATTGTCAATTTACTCAGTTCATAGTAATCTATAAATATAAGGAATGATAATACCATAGCTCTTCATAATGACGAGCTTGGTAGAACAAAAGCTTTCCCCGACAACTCTCTTAGTTGTACGGTAATTCCTTTAATTCAGATGGTGCTGACGTACAGTGCACAAGCCACAGGTGCAACACCGGGGATATAATCAATACCAATTTCAACTTGCCTTAATGGCGAAAGTCTAGGTAATTTACAAACAAATACCTCCTAAAGTTTCAGATAACGAAAACATCTTTTAATAGATTCATATTAGGTTCTTCTAGATTATAATATCTATGACTAATTCAGAACCGTTCACGGTATAATTTCAAGTCTAAATGCAGGATATGGTCATCCATCAAGAATTATTTAGATCACTTTCGATAATCAACATCTTATCATTTAGGGGAATTCAATTCGAGTTCCCATCAATTAAGACAATGTCGTCATGTCATAATCAATCAATCCATTCTACTGGCACTATCAACTTTCCAGTTTCAGTGTCGTCAATAAGATGTGAACTTCTCAAAAGACTAATAATAATTCATAATCCTTCATAAATTCAGGGATATATGGAGACACAACTACTATTAAAAGAGTAAGGTCAACGCATAATCTACGCGAGAGAATTTCAAATCAGATACAAACGAAAACATTTAACGAATATGAATATATCCCATGTTTTCATAATTTGAGTACGCATTCGAAAGCTCCTCGGATCGTTACCCAGGTCATTCAAATGAAACCAAATCAAAAGAAATGATAGGAACGTCGATACATCCAGTCAATCAGATACTTTTCCTAAGAACTCACTACGGGAGAATTGGACAAGGAAGAATTGTCAATTGTCAAATAAGACAATTTCCACAGATGAGTAAATTCGACTCAGAAGAATAAATGCTACAGGCACATATGTAGGTGTCCCTAACACTATGTCCTTATTTTTCACTTCTTGCAGATCTCATAAATTTTAATCTTTCACAATCTTCAAAGAAAATTTAGTGTTTATTAATCAGTTTCATGGTGACTACTAATCAGCCTTGGATGGTCCATTCCAAATTGTATGTAGGCGCGCAACTATATACAATTTCAAGATTAACGATGCAATACTCAGTTCGTCAAAATTTTATCATCATGTTTATAATAAAAACATTTTCATGCTTAATTCTTAAATAAGAATCAAAAATAAATTTACAAAGATTTTCTTTGTTATGAAAACAATTAAGTTTTCCAAGGTGTTTCATAAACAACTTCATTCGATAACGATTACTTATAAATCTCATTTTGAATAATCCTTTTAGTGATGAGAATTCAAATTTTCTCAAGGAATACTGTTTTAACTTATAAAAGTAATGAGTGATCTGCAAAAGAGTGATGAAAAGTTGTTCACCAATAACTATCTACAACATAATAGGAAATGAGCTTAGCCAAATAATCATGAGGTTCATGACCTCGATGGCACTCAAAAAGAATAATTCACATCGTAACTCAATTTGAGATGAGTACTTGTTCAACGGTTGCATCACTAATGCGAGCATTAGGATGAAGCAAGAAAAGATAGATAACATCGATATATGTAAGATTTGGCAATCAAAGGTAGTCTTTTTCATTAATCACAAACAAGTCAAAATTTTACCGTAACACATTACGTGTCACTATGTCATACAATTCTCAGAACTCATCCTACCAACTGATATCTCAGTTAAGTTAGGGATTTTTAAAAGATACCACAATGAATACTAATCTACAAGAGTCATTAGGTTTTCCATATGTCCCGGAAGATCCATTGGTCCCAATTTAGAAGAAGATTTCTTCAATTTATTTCTTGGACACTAGGCATCCTCGTCTTTGGACAATAGCCTAGGAACAACCCTTAACACGAATCAATAATCAATTAAAACCTTATAATTCAATCACAAAACTTAACGACTTCCTCTTAACAATCTCATATTTCATACGAGTTAAATTTTACTTTATTCAAGTTTCAACCAATTTTATACTCAATTCGATATTCTACCTCATTCTCCAACACTTTCAATCTTATTCTTGGACCTTAATAGGGCAATAAAGGCTCGATATGAACAACACTTAATTTCCAATCCTATAGCTCTTACAAAAATAGTTATCAAATGAGTCACTAGTATGAAATGACTTGATCATTCAACCAGACTTCTCGAAAAGGTACTAGTGGCATGAGGCTTTTGGGTAATGGTTCCAATGACAGCCTCAGGTGCAACATTCACCCTTTCGATTTAAATTTTAAGAATTGGGTGACAACAAATCAGATGACACCTTTCCAGGTGGTAACGTTTTGTCAAACTCCACTCTATAAGGAAAGATCGTCATGACATCGATATCAGTTTTAATCTCGCCAATTCTTCTTCAATTTCACAATCAACTAATATCTACATTTATACGAATATCAACCATTTGTTTGGGATCATAAATATCCACAACTTGGTTTAGATCTAAAATAGCTAGAATTCCTACGAGAATAGCTTCGATTAATTTACTAGGGGATTTAGGGTTCCTTGTGACAATCTACGTCGTATAAATATCAAACTAATCATCAGACAATCATGTAATCAAATTACATCATATGTATATATATAATCCAAGTTATATATATTAAAATAACACTTCTCAGTCTGGCCTTGTTGGTAACTCGGGAATTCTTCAGCACCGTTATAGTCAAAAGATTTTTAGACATTTTTAGAAAAATGTTTATAGTTAAATGATTTTGAAATGTTTTATTCAAAATCTTGGTTTTAAAAATCTTTCGTTCTCTATAACGAGAGCTCTGATACCAAACTGTAACACCCCCAAATTTATGCAATTCAATACAGCGGAAGACTCGTTGGTGTTACGGGATAGCACATTACTCACATCATAGACAACGCTTGAAAATCGCGTCGTTTAATAATAAAGCATTTCTATTCATAAATATCAAATTTACATAGGTCCCAAGTCATTGTATTTAATACAGGTTTTACAAAGCGTTTGAATGGAAATAAGTATTTAGGTGCGGGCCATGAATTCTTGTTGTCTTCCCGAGATTTACCTTCAAGTACCTGAGATAAAACATGTGAAAAGAAAAGGTCAGCGATAACGCCGAGTGAATTCATAGAGTTTAATAAAATCCATCAATATAACATCGGTATAAAATTATTACCGAAAATCATTTTGTACAAATCCATGTAGTAGGCCATAAAATAGCCAAAATCATTTTATACAAATCCTTGTCAAAATCATAATATAGGCTTTCTCCTTCAAAATCATTATACGAACCAATGTCGTAAAAATATCATACAATACGTTTTATAACGTTGTATGGAGTTAAATAAAAACCGTTATATGATTATGGTTATGAAAACCAAAACACGAACATAATATCAATAGTAAGACTCCGTATTGCTAGTCAGGCAATATATCGTAATTTAATGCTTAAAGCAGTATTTCATTAATTGGATTATTATAAGCCGCATGACATTGTTACCTTACTACAACAAACAACGGGTAGCTAACCCGACAATAATTTGCCCATCTAAATTAGCGTGTCATCACAATAATCACGCTTGTTTAAATCTTCTCATACATAAATTCGCTTACCAATCAATGTGGCACGACGGGGATCAACCGTCAAGGCGCGAACTGGGGTGATCGTCCCCAAATAGTACTATTATATGCATAAGCGTCTACCAAATCCCGGTAGTTCACAATTCATGCTAATGGGACTTTTAGTGACATAACCTAACTTTAATAATCCATTTCTTTTCATCTATCGGGTCATTTAATCACTCATAGGGTCATACAATCATTCGGGTCCAAATCAATAAACAGAAAATCGGGACAAATAGTGTCCTAATTCATAAAAACTAACATGTTATCTCCCTCGCGGGTTTATAAAACATTTCTTAAAAACATTTAAAAGAGTGCGAGGCTATGAACTCACGTTGATGTGGGAAGGCGGGTTATCGGCAATTCGGACGTACGGTACGTGCTTCAATCACGGAAACCTAGACAAATAATACTCGTCTTAGACTCTTGTCCAATGACTTTATAAAAATAACAATTATGTATACGTATAATGATTATATATATATGATGATCAAGTGGGTTTATATATTCTCATTAACTCATTTTTGTGTTTATGTGTCGATAACTTTTATACTAGTTTACTAGTTTTACCTATTTACATATTTTAAGTCCAATAAACTTATTATAAGTTCTTTAACTTGTATTAATCCATTTTATACTTGTATTATCAGTATTTACATTTTACATGTTGGGCCCAAATGGGTTAAGCCCAATAAATAAGTTTATATGTGTTTTAGTCCATTTTGTTGTATTATTAGTCCAATAACGTTAACTTAGCCCGTTAATGTCCGTATGTTATATAGTTCGGGCTTTATCGGTTTTTACTTGTTATATATGTTTATATATCAGTATATGAGTTTATAAAAGTTTACATTAAACGGGTCCAACCGTTTAAGTTTTATTTAACAAAAACGTTAATTTTACGGTAATAGCCGAAAAAGTCGTAAAAATCATGTTTATAGTTTTATAACTTATAGAACTTATCAAACTACCATTTTTATAAAATGTACATTTATTTATCCTTATACATATTTATATAAATATATTATATATTTTAGTGGGTTTTAATTCACATTTTATACTATTTTTATTTGAGTGCTTATATAATACTATTATACTTTAATTTCCCAAAATCTGATTTTTATTTTCATGTTCACCAAAACTGCCATATCTAGAGTTCTATATGGAGATAGAAGCTCAAATTTTTATGACATAAACTACATGATATGTGATCCATTTAATTCTTCTATAGCTACTGTTGAATCAGCCTCTAAGTATTTTCTAAAAATCGTCCAAAATAGTGAACTCAGATTTGTACTTTAAACTTGTTTTGATCATATCTCACTCATCCTAATGATTTCATTGTATGGCCAACTCTCACATGTGTACAAGACATATTAATTACTGTATATCAATTAATCTATACCATTTTATCAGTTCATCACATGGTTCTTTACTGTTTTATACAGCCATCATTTTAAGCATGATTTTAACCTTTTTACATATAGTTTTTCATCTTTTTACCCATGATTATCAACACCAAATCCCCACACAATATTTTTATCATCATATATCATCATACATATATACATTTAAGAATAAAATACATGATTACATAATCAAAATTAACAAGAGGATGGGAAGAACTATCTTTATACCACCATGAGGATGTAGGTTGTGATCAAAACATGGATTTTGATAGAGAAACATGTGATAAAACAAGACCATCTTCAAGACCACCATTCTTCAAGAACTCCTTGATGATAATCAGCCCTTGACTCCATAGAAACTCCTCCTTGGATGTTATAACTTGCACCAATCAATAGGGCTTCAAAAGGGCATCATCATGTATGTAATAACATAGGATTTGTGGTTGAATCAAGATCAAGTGAGGGTGTTTATGGTGTAAATGGGACGATACATTTGAGAGAGATATGAGAGAATGGAAGTTGTTTTGCATGTGTGAAATGGGAGAAGTGGTTTAGTTAGATGGTTTAGCTAGTTTTGGTGGGTGGATAAGCTTCAAAATGAAGCTAATGTAACAAGTGTGCAACTTGTATCTTACAAGTTGACACCTCATGGTGTATAGGCTAAGTTATGGCCGGTTTTGAGTGGGGGTGGGACAAGTGTCCCACTTGTCTCATCTCCACTAATTTACGGGTACTCCTCGATTCTAGTTTCCTCGATTTGCGTGTCCTCGGGTCGTTTTACGAAAAACGTTTTTATAAATTATGAATCAACGGCACAAAACGAATCTAATAAAAATTGTCTCGTCAAAAACGGAGTTCAAAAACGTAAATACGTAATCCTAAGGTTTCCGGTTTAGTCGTAAAGGACGTTAAATTAAAATCGTAAGTCCTAATATCTTCTCGTAAATTTGTGAGTTTATGAACCAACACAAATTTAAAATCTCAAAATAATATTCACGGATAAATTTATTTTCTAAAATGTCGGACTGTCACCAAAGACGGTGTATGTAAACGTAAGCACGTAACGTTGAATCCTCCGGTTTAGACGTAGTCGATGCTACTTCAAGACGTAAACCTAAATTTCTTCCCAAAAATAAGTGAGTTCATATTATAATATTAAAATAATGTTGTTAAATAATATCTGAGAATAAAATATCAACCATAAATTGACGGTTTGTCACATTTTGGATGAACAAGGCTTGGTCTTGTCACCAAATCTTTAACTTAGAAAATGAACTTTTTGAAATATTCAAATGTATGAACACCTTCTTGAAAATCACCCCTAGGACTCCATGAAAACTTCTTTTCACAATTTATAATCACCTCCAAACAACCTCCTTTTAAGTAGCCATCAACATATGTTGATTATAGCTTAAGTTTGTGGTTAAAATTTGATGAAAATGGGTGTATGGTGGTGGTGTTGGATGGCAAGAGAGGGAGAGAGGGAGAGAGTTGGATAATTTTTTTACTTACACACACAAGTTATGAGAAGTGTGTGTGAGATGGAATGTTTTGTGCTTTATCAGCTTATGAGACAAGTGTCTCATGTAAGCTTAAAATTTTGACAACAAAGGGTGTGGTGCCCTTGTTGTGTCCGCCCTAGTGGGGGTGTGAAAAGTGTAAACTTGTTTCATCCCCATTATTTTACGGGTACTCCTCAATTCTAGTTTCCTCGGTTTACTACCCTCTGGTCGATTTACGAAAAACGTTTTTATAAATTATGAATCTACGGCACAAAGCGATTCTAATAAAAATTGTCTCATCAAAAACGGAGCACAAAAGCGTAAATACGTAAACATAGGGTTTCCGGTTTAATCGTAAAAGACGTTAAATTATGCACGTAAGCCCTAATTTCATCCCCGTAAATTTGTGAGTTCATGAACCAACATTAATATAAAATATAAAAATAATATACGAGAATAAATTTACTACCTGAAAATGTTAGATTGTCACACTAACCCGGCTCTTCCTCTAGGTGAGTGTTCTTGATAAGACAATGGAATTAGTTCAGAACATGGACTTGCCCTTGAAGATTTTTCAAAGGAGGCAGAGGAGTCTGAATGTCCTCAGTAACACTAGGTGTTTTAGTGTTACTGAATTTATTTGGGACATCAGTCTCTTCATTAAGACAAAGTTTTTCATTAATAGCCTGAGATTCAGGAATTAATATTTTTCCAATATCAAAGTTAGGCAACACACTCTCAGGATTTGATCTTTCAACCCACTCTTTTGACTTTGGAATCATTTCTTGATCAAACCCTACTAAGGCAGGAAGAAATGCTTTTTCACTCATTTCCTTAGTAGGTGGCTTTTTAGTGAGTTGTCGTGCCCCAAGAATTTTCTTCTTTTGGGAAGGAATTTGACTGTTTATACACTGAGAAGCTAAGGTAGAGCTATTTGTCCATTTCTCATTGATGTTTTTTTCTTCCTTAAGTTGTTCTTGAAGAGCATGATTGATTTTAGTGAGTTCAGTGTTCAGAAGTTGACAGCTTACTGCTTCAAGTTTGGCTTGTCTTAAAATCAATAAATCTTCCCTACATTTGTTTAATTCAAAAACAAGTTTATTATATTTTTAAAGAAGGTTCAATCTCTGCTCTTCAACAAACGATAGGTCAATGTTTATATACATAAGGAACTTTTGCCAATCATACTCTTTATCCATAGAGAGGAGCATGTTTACCTTTCTCATTGTGATGTCAACCCATTCTCCATTTCAAGCATGACTCTTCCCAACTGATAGTTCATCATCAGCTAGAGCTATCAACACTTGATATCTGACTTCCTCATCTTCTAAGAACAAGTCTTCATCATCCCAATCAAAGGTTTCAGCTACTAGCCCTTTGGCTTTGTTCTAAGAAGGCTTTTGAGTCTGAGTAATTGAAGGTTCAGTTTCCAAGAGTGCAAGCTTTGCTTTAACCTTTTTGTACTCAGACCTATAGTCTTGCTCAATTTTCTTATTATTCTGAAAGCTTTGGTTAATTGGAGAAGCCTGAATTAGTTTTGGTGTAAACTTGGGGTGAATATTGTCATTGCCTGATGAATAATTTTGACTTTTATATGAGGCTAATGGAGTTTTTGAAAGACAATATTTTGCAATATGCCCAGTTTTATCACATCAGTTACAATCCACTCCCTCAGTGGATTGATTTCCAACAAATCTAGTTCTTTTGATATAACGTTTTGTATTTCCCAACATGGCCCTTTCATGATATTACCTGTTTAGACCCCTTATGTATTCAGTACTAGATCTTTCATCAACCTCATCATCTGAGGTTTCCTGAAAATCTTGAACAATTGCATTTGAGTAAAAAGCAGTTGTAATAGGGCCATGATCAACTTGGGTAGGTTTGGCTGAGGCGTCTGTTATTAAGGCCTTCTTAGACTCATGATATCTTCTATTTATTAGATTATCTTCATAGATAAATCTTCCATAAATGTCTACAAGATCCTGAGTCTATATGTGATTAGCATTTCTCAGTCCTTGTGAAAAACCAAGCCATTTTCCAGGGAGACTGTTCACAAAACCAACTTTGATTTCATGCTTAGACAGTTTCACCCCGTCATTTGTTAGCTCATTCAGCACTGTCATATATCTAGTATAAGTCTAAGGAAGTGTTTCAGATGGTTTGGCCCTGAAAGTGTAATATTCTAACTTCAGGTCCATAATCCGATTTTCCTTAGTGTCGGATGGTCCTTCGAAATTATGAACAAGATCTGTCCAAGGCTCTTTGGCCGTCTCACACTCGATGACAGCCTCCATAATATCGTCAGGAAGACAAGATATTATGATGCTTTTGAGACGTTGGTCTTGATTGACCACTCTCCTTTCATCGTAAGACCATTGGTTTTCAGGTTTGTCATCACCAACTGTTGTTTTTTGTTTGAATTGACCATTCTTAATACAAGTGATGTAATAAGGTTCCATTCCCATCAAATAACATAGCATTCTTTTCTTCCATTTGTTAAATCTTTCAACTTCTAAATTAGGAGCGTTAACAGAGTAACTCGCTCCTTTTTTGTTAACAAGTTGGGGTACATTACATTCAGCCATAATGGATCAAGGTTTTAAAAACATTGAGACGGTAGTTAAAAAGTTTAATAATCCTACCGCTCTGATACCACTTGTTGGTCCCTAGTAATTAGTGATATACTTAAGAATACTAAGTATAGTCCTAACCCATGGTAAAGTAATGTAATAAACTTAATACAAAGTAAAGTAAATGACACAAAGGTTTTCAACATTTAACTCTTAGCTTTATTAAAGAATTATACCCTATTGTATACGAAGCTACAATAGGGATTGAATAGACAATGTGTGTTTTGGTGATCTCCTCACTAACAAGCTAGTCCAATCCTAACGATTGCTAAGCTTGATGATTCTATCAGCAAGAGTTTAGAACTTAAGTGTTTGATCGTATTTTGGAGGAGAGAAACTTTGTTTGTGAATGACTAAAGCTTTAAGTGCAGTAACTTATTTTCTCTCCTTTTACAAGCATCCTATTTATAGAAGGAAAGTTAGATATAAGACAAAGAATTACCCATGTGTAATTCTTGTCTTATTGGTACAGTGTATAATCTTATGTTAGCCTATTCTAAGTATTAGGACATAAGTCCTTTTACACTTGTCAGTACCCTATCTATCCTTAAAGGGTAAGTCACGCTAATTGTGTGATGCACTCCATCTTATCAAAATTCAACTTATCCCGCCTTTACTTTAGTCTTGGTGTGACAACCCTAGGTTTTGGATTTGTCACTTGGTCTTACTTTTAGGTTATTTTATGTGTGCTTACTTGAATTGTGTGATTACGTGTTTGTTTTGTGTGATTGAGGTTGGTGTGGTTACCATTTTTGAGTATAGAAGTACTCATAAGTAAATTGAGGAACGGTTATTTCATGTTCATGAGCTCACAATTAGTGACTATGAAATGAAATGGTGTTATTTTCGTGTTTACGTAACGTATAAGTATTATAGTAATAGTGTATTTTTAGGATTTACGGTTTAACATTTAGAGGTCTCGAATGAGGTAACTAGTCATATGAATATTTTTCTGGATGGTTTTAGGTCATTTAGGACTTAATTATAAAGTTTATTTCAAAATTTGAGATTTTTTTTAAAAGTGTATATTTTACGACTTTTACGGTAAAACGCGTACATTTGACTAGTTTTACGGTTTTAAGGTTTTGGGAGTTTTAGGAGCTGAAATAAATTAAGGTAAATTAAGGTAATATTAATAAGATATTAATTAACAATAAAAAGAAAAAAAATAAAGAAAAAAACGAATTTAAGGGGGTTAGGTCGGTTTGGAAAAGAAATAAAAAGGAAAAGAGGAGAAAAAGGAAAGTGGGCTTATTCTTGGACTAGGATTTTATGTACACCCTATATATTGTTTTATTAACAATCAAATTCATTATTATTCCCTGGAGATATTAAAAAATTCGTGGGTTACATAGAAGGTTTTTAGGGTTCTTCATAATTTTGGGGGTTTTCATAAATCAAAGGTAAAGTCTTTGATCCATTTTTAATTTAATTGTTTTTATGTTTTTATAATCATCTTATGATGGATTTAGGTTAGGTTTTAATTTAAGAACAGTAAATTAATGTTATAATAATGATTTCATAATGATTACATAAATTAGGGCTTGTAATTAGAGGGATTAGGGTTAATTAATGTGGTTGATTTTGTTAAACCCGTTTTTTAAAACTGGGCAGAATTTTGAGTCAATTGTTTTGATCATATCTGGAGTTCTAGGAACATTCAAGATGCGATCCAAGTATCCCTGAAAAGGTAAATTAAGTGGCTTTCTAATGCAAGAAACTAGAACTAAATTGGAGGTTGGGAAGTGGGTCAAAAACAGGTTACAACAGTCGTAGGTCAAAACAGTTTTGAATTCAGCCTGTTTTCTTTTTAAGTTTTGGGTTGTTTGGGGTACTTAGGGTTGCATTGGGATCTTCTCACGTACATGAGAGATGGTTTATATATTGTAGCAAGTATCTGCACTTGGGCTAAGGTTGTGGTTTAGGGTAAGACCCTCTAATGGTAATGAACTTTTCATACGTTTAAAATCAGTGAATTCTGGATAGGTAGCAATATATACACATATATCGGGGCCTTAACAGTAGCTTTAAGGTTAGGGAAAGTGGGAGGTTTTAGCTAACATATGTAAAAGTATGAATATTCCTTTTACAGACACCATGGTTATATTTAAGTGGACGTTTGTCTTAAAGTTTTGAGACCTAAAAACTGGGACTGTTTTGTGTAAAATATGAACGGGAAAGTTATTAAACTTAACCAAGTTAAGGACTTGTTAAGGAAGGGTAATGGGATGGTTAGAGCTTATCAATGAAGTTTTTATATGGGAATAGACTAGATTTCCATCATAGGTTGACGAGCCATCTTAGTGATAGGTTCGTGTATTGATTTCGTGTTTTTGGTTTGTTAGCTTGTTCCTAGTGCGAGGACTTGTGAAGAAGCTATCAGGTGAGTTTTATAGTCCCATGTTTACTATTAATTTTGACTTCCAGATGGGATGGAAGAGACACTGTGTTGAGTTTTTCTAAATTGTTGCTGTGAATGTTTTTATGGTTTGTGATGGACTTGTGTGTACATTATGTGATTAACTACTATGTGATTCTTGATTGTGTATGATTTGGATCGGGGGACACGTGTCGTCTCAGTTATTGTGGTTTGACAAGGTAGGGGCCTTGTGGTTTGCCAAGGTAATGGCCTTAGGATGGGTACATAGTGTGATCATCTATGGTACCATGATGTTGTTTGGCAAGGTAGGAGCCTTGGATTGGTTTGGTATGATTAATCTTGATTGATAGTTGTTAATGCATATTTGTAGCAGATTGTCCATATGTTATTGTTTTGATGGTTGTTATTCACAACTTATAACTGATTTAGCGTTAGAATCTAAACCTATGACTCTCACCAACTTTATGTTGACGTGTTTTAGTGTCTCTTTCAGGTGATATTATGGTTAAGCATGAGAACATAAGTGGCTAGGATTGGAGAAGCTTAGGATTGCATGTAGAAGGAGAATCCCCGTTTCCTTCTTAGTTTTTATTTGATCATTTAAATAAGTGATACTGTGGCACATATGTTTGTTTTGATTATGTTACTTGTTTGTCTTGGGTAAGAGGTAGGATTGTTACCTACTTACCTAGACACCTGCATTTGATGAGATATTGTCATGACTTTAGTGTCACCTTTTTATGACATTTCTTATTTCATATAGTTATCTCTATAGACACGCCATATCGTGATGACATCCATACGTCGCACCATATTCCGCATGGTGGGGTGTGACAGAATGGTATCAGAGACAATGGTTATAGAGAATTAGGTTGCCTAGTCGTGTAGCCTAGTCTATAGCTTAAAGGGTCCCTGCATATAGGCGTCATAGGAGTATGTGTGCATTTTATATTAATTGATGTGTTTGGATGTTAATTATTGCGATATTTTGACTAGTATGAATTGAACCATAGTAAGTTCATACTTAGCTACATGTTATTTTCTTTTCGAGTTTTGAATAGTGCGGGTTGAACTATAGTCGTATACGCTAGTCATTGTTGGATTCCGTTTAATTACGTTTTCATGTTCTTTATACATTTTGAACTTTTTCTACGGTGGTTCAGCTAGATTACGAGTTTATATGTTTCATGCATTGGCTACTTTATTTTAATACATGGATTTTAGATCTTACTTTATGTTGTGGTTATGTGCTTATATGAGTTGTAGGATCTATGTGCTTATTTGAGTTGGTAGACTGATGTGTTATGTGTAGTATTAATTCTTATAAGTGTCATCATAGGAGGGAGTACATTAGTGAAAGGGGACTGGTATAAGTATGGTGGCCAACATAGTTATACAAGTACCACAACATCAATGGATTCCTGAGTATGGTTGCATGAAAGGGGGTTAATACATGTTTGTATATTATACGTTGGATGGATTTGAGTGTATGTACGCGTATGCCTATATATGTATATTTCCCTTCTACTTATCGGTTGTATTCTTAGGATGGTTTTCTAGCTCTTTCCTCTTTGGGATGTTCAACTTCTGTAGTAGCGCATTTATCGAGTTCTCATTTCACGTGGTTGTTTGTACGATACTTTTGGTGTAGAAGCTACTGAGAGGGTGAAGATTTATTTTGGAATAACGATATCTTTTATTTTGAGTCTTACATGGTAACAAAAAATGGAACTTGCAAATAGTAAAAAAAATTAAAAAAAAATTAGTTGTTGGTAGTCCATAAAATGAGGGTAAGGTGTCGAAAACGTGTTTGAAATAAGGTGGAATATAATTTTTTTTTTTACATTTAAGCATGACTTGTTTATTTAAAATATTTTGGTTTTGATCACCTAAAGTTATTGCTCTTTAGTTAGAATTTTTTTATTAAATTAAATATGTTAAAGTCATGTATTTAATCATATGATGGGTGAGAGTTTTAATTTTCTGGAATTAAAATAAATTAGGGTTTAAAATCGTTTTTGGGTATAAATCGAAGTAGGCAGAAACTATCGCTAAACTGTCAAATTATGTCGCTAAACTGTCAGAAACTGTCGCTAATGCCTAGGCAGGTTTTAGGTAAAAATCGTTTTGGTCATAACTTGTTCGTTTTTAAAACTTTTTGGGTGATTCAAAAGCCTAAAATTATGTACTCAGAACGTACTTTTCAAATATTCAGAATGCTTAGCAAATGGAGGTCAGTAGCTAAGTCTAACTAATTGTACAAGTGTCGAGTTCAAGGTTAATTTTCAGACAACATGGTTTAAACTTATGTTTTGGGTATTTTGGGTTAATGAATACTTGGAGGGTTAACATAGAGATGAGTTGGGATAGAATTTGAGATTTATTTAGACCTTAGAGCACATGGTTATATCTTGATGAGTTTTGATTTATGGTATTTATGAGGAAGACTGAAATCTGGGTGACAGTTTTAAACCCGTCAAGTTATGTGATGGCTCCTAACTTGTTTTCAAGACAGTTCTTGTTTGATGAGTTGCGAGATTTAGTTAGGTTGGTTACATAACTTTATGGTTTTAATAAGTTTCCTGGCGAACGGTTAAGGCTCATGTGTTGTTGGTTGAGATTATTTTGGTATAAACTGAGTTCACGTTTGAACGTGGAAGTTTTATCAAGGATATGTATCCTCGTTTGGTTGCTGAGAGTAAGTTTGAGTTTGGGAGTAAATCTCGGGACGAGAATTCTATTAGGAGGGAGTGATGTGACAACCCTAGGTTTTGGATTTGTCACTTGGTCTTACTTTTAGGTTATTTTATGTGTGCTTACTTGAATTGTGTGATTACGTGTTTGTTTTGTGTGATTGAGGTTGGTGTGGTTACCATTTATGAGTATAGAAGTACTCATAAGTAAACTGAGGAACGGTTATTTCATGTTCATGATCTCACAATTAGTGACTATGAAATGAAATGGTGTTATTTTGGTGTTTACGTACACGTATAAGTATTATAGTAATAGTGTATTTTTAGGATTTACGGTTTAGCATTTAGAGGTCTCGAATGAGGTAATTAGTCATATGAATATTTTTCGGGATGGTTTTAGGTCATTTAGGACTTAATTATAAAGTTTATTTCAAAATTTGAGATTTTTTTTAAAAGTGTATATTTTACGACTTTTACGGTAAAACGTGTAAATTTGACTAGTTTTACGGTTTTGAGGTTTTGGGAGTTTTAGGAGCTGAAATAAATTAAGGTAAATTAAGGTAATATTAATAAGATATTAATTAACAATAAAAAGAAAAAAAAATAAAGAAAAAAACGAATTTAAGGGGGTTAGGTCGGTTTGGAAAAGAAAAAAAGGGAAAAGAGGAGAAAAAGGAAAGTGGGCTTATTCTTGGACTAGGATTTTATGTACACCCTATATATTGTTTTAATAACAATAAAATTCATTATTATTCCTTGGAGATATTAAAAAATTCGTGGGTTACATAGAAGGTTTTTAGGGTTCTTCATAATTTTGGGGGTTTCCATAAATCAAAGGTAAAGTCTTTGATCCCTTTTTAATTTAATTGTTTTTATGTTTTTATAATCATCTTATGATGGATTTAGGTTAGGGTTTAATTTAAGAACAATAAATTAATGTTATAGTAATGAGTTCATAATGATTACATAAATTAGGGCTTGTAATTAGAGGGATTAGGGTTAATTAATGTGGTTGATTTTGTTAAACCCGTTTTTAAAAACTGGGCAGAATTTTGAGTCAATTGTTTTGATCATATCGGGAGTTCTAGGAACATTCAAGATGCGATTCAAGTATCCTTGAAAAGGCAGTTGAAGTAGATTTATAATGCAAGAAACTAGAACTAAATTTGAGGTCGGGAAGTGGGTCAAAAACATGTTACAACAGTCGTAGGTCAAAACAGTTTTGAATTCAGCCTGTTTTCTTTTTAAGTTTTGGGTTGTTTGGGGTACTTAGGGTTGCATTGGGATCTTCTCACGTACATGAGAGATGGTTTATATATTATAGCAAGTATCTGCACTTGGGCTAAGGTTGTGGTTTAGGGTAAGACCCTCTAATGGTAATGAACTTTTCATACGTTTAAAATCACTGAATTCTGGATAGGTAGCAATATATACACATATATCGGGGCCTTAACAGTAGCTTTAAGGTTAGGAATAGTGGGAGGTTTTAGCTAACATATGTAAAAGTATGAATATTCCTTTTACAGAAACCATGGGTATATTTAAGTGGACGTTTGTCTTAAAGTTTTGAGACCTAAAAACTAGGACTGTTTTGTGTAAAATATGAACGGGATAGTTATTAAACTTAACCAAGTTAAGGACTTGTTAAGAAAGGGTAATGGGTTGGTTAGAGCTTATCAATGAAGTTTTTATATGGGAATAGACTAGATTTCCATCATAGGTTGACGAGCCATCTTAGTGATAGGTTCGTGTATTGATTTCGTGTTTTTGGTTTGTTAGTGTGACATCCGTCAAAATTTCCATCTCAAATTATTCATGTAGTACGAGTACTTTAATTATTTATCGACGAGTTGTCGACGTGAATGTGTTAATTATTTTGCTTTGCGGACAAAGCCCTTTTTAGGGAGAGCATATGTAACATCTCGAGTTTTCGCGATTATTAAGTTGAATGCAATACACGGAATTGGTGGGCGTATTATGTTTGCTGTATGTTTATTTGATATACTTACTAGATCTCGTGAGGTCTCGCATAATTGCCTTTGTTTTGGATCGTGTGACAAACGATTATAGAGTCGTGTTTATTCAATTTCGCGTCTAAACTTAAACACCCGTCGAACCCGAGTCGAGTTATATAACTGCTACAGCATGTACAAATATTTAAGTATAAACCTTCATTCATGTTTATTGCAAAACTTGCTTTACAAGTGTCCCAATTTCAGTCACATTTCCAGCTACAATTAAACCCCATAGTTTATTACCCACTAACCACTACAAGACAGCACACATGCCTAGTTTACCCAATTTGGGTATATCACAAGTTACCATTTTCAGCTTGAATCTAACCCTAGACTAACAATACATGATTAAATACAAATCCAAAGTTTACCCAATGTCCAAACACAACACACAAAGTTTTCACAGTCCAAATTACAACTACAAAATCCTGTACGAGTCTTTCAAATACAAATTCCTGGGTAAGTGAAGGAAGTTCCAGCCGACCCATACATCTCGTCCGAACCTGCAAAACCGAAAGAGTCAAGCCATCCATCCCGTCCGAACCTGCAAACCGAACTTAGCATCCCATTGTGAGTCTTTTCGTCTCTTCGTTTTTCCTATATGAAGTCTTAGTTGTGCTCGTCTTTTACAAACCTGCGAACAATCAAACAAATGTGTTAGTCTTTGTAACGGTCATATTTTAACTAAAAACTGAAAAGGTTAAACCTTAGTATTAATACTTGAACATGACCATGACCTTACTTTTCTGTCAACCAAACCGAGACCCCGACCTAGACCAAACCGAGACTCAACCGAGACCACAAACAAGACCAAGCCAAGAACCAAACCGAGACCCAAGCCAAACCAAACCGAGACCCAAATCAAGGCCAAACCGAGAACCAAACCAAGCCAACCAAATTGCTTATTTTCTGCCGAAATTATCAACAATCAATGCCACATAATCCTAATGTCTTAACCACTTTCATTTTACAGAAACTTCATAAAAACCCTCAATCATGCCGCGGGTATAAAACCCCCTTTTCAAATCGAAACCCTAGAAATTAAAAACCTTTTAAACATGAAATTAATATTTTCTATATTCCAAAAACACCACATAATCAGGAATTATCAACCGAATATAAAAACCCCAATTTTGTATAAACCCTAATTTGACTTTTATTAATTAAAACACTAATTAAACCTAATCTAAACCCGAATCCAATAGTTAATTTAATTGAAAACGAGATATGCAAAAACCCCCAATTGACCGAAACCCTAATTTTTTATAAACCGATTATATGTTGAAATTAGTTTGATTTTATACAAGAAAACATCAATTAATTGCATTTAAACCCGAGATTTATAGAAACCCCAAAATATTTCGAAACCCTAATTTGTTTATTTCAAATCCGAGAGCCATATGGTTCTCAACAAGTTTATACAAATTAATCAAACCCACTGATCTTTTATAAATCGAAAATCAATTAACTTTTTGTTAAAAGAAAATAAGGAGAAACAACTTATCTTTGATTTTGGCTGATGATTAACGTTGACCATAAGGATGAACACCATCAGAAACCCAATCGGTTTGATGTGGGGATGAAACCCCACATCTCACGCGATCTAAACATCACAAACCACCCCATATATGACTGTTAAACTCAAACTGAAAACATGATAGCCATGGAAGGAGATGAACCGATCCAGATTGGATAGAGAGATAAGAGAGGGGCGGTGGGGATGTTTCGAGAGAGGAGAGAGAGAGTAACTATCTGTTTTTGAGATATGTGTGTGAAAACACGCGTATTTACTCCTTGAACTTCCTTGTTTATGTCGCCTATGGGCCGGGCCGGGTCATATGACCCTTGGGCCGGTTTGTGGGTGGAAGTATTGGACTCATTTTGGGCCAAGTGTATATATTAAGTTTATTTAAAGCCCATGAACGAATTTTGTAAATTAAGGGTATAATTTAACCCGTAAAACCCGACCGTTTAATAACCGACTTTTATTCGTCGTATTTTTCCGTAAACGTAAGGTTTTGTCAAGCACAACTAGGGTGTCGTGTCTTTTATTAATATAATTCTTCGTATCGTAACTCGATCCTCATAATTAAATAGGTCGCGGCTAGCGTAACCGTACTCTCGAGCTACTTTTACTTTCGTCCTTTTTGCTGAATTACGAGGTGAGTTTATAGCCCCATACTTAACTATTTTTACTGCTTTTGGGGTGAGACATTGCTTGATTTTAACGTATGAACACAAGTGCATTTACTGATTTATATATTAGTCTAAGTCCCACTAAAAAACCCAGTTGCTTTGGCCCGTGAATCGTGAACCGTTAATTACTTTGTGTAAGCGCGAATGTTATGGATAGATCTATCGGGATTGACGTCCCTGTCTGTCTTGTCCAACAAGGGGACAAGCGGGCACAGTTTCATTTGAGTCTGAGATAGGATGTCGTGGGTTTAGGCATCTAGTTTGGGCTACATTTATATGATTATACTGCCGGTGTTGTTAACGCTTCGGTGTCACGAGCTTAGACTGTAATAAATACTTTTGGGATGACTTTGTATCTGTTATATTGTCATCACTTTTGGGAAAATCTTGTGGTTCATTAAACATTTCCAATTAACTAAACCTATGAACTCACCAACTTTATGTTGACACTTTAGCAATGTTTTTCTCAGGTATTAAGAAGGAAGATGCTAAATGAGGTCTCATGCATTGCCGTCATTTCTTTGAAACAAAGATCATTTGTACCATTTGAGAAAACCACGTTTTGTAACTGTATTCAATTTTATGATTCCGCACCTTGTTAAAACTATTTATTTTATTAATCACAAGTGATCTATTTTCCGAACGTCTCATTTAGAGGTCGTTCTTTGTGACTATGTGTGTATGATAATCATGACGTCACCACTCCCTTGTCGCCATTATACTCTGATATTTTGGGAGTGTGACAGTTAGCTTGTTGCTAGTGCGAGGACTTGTGAAGAAGCTATCAGGTGAGTTTTATAGTCCCATGTTTACTATTAATTTTGACTTCCAGATGGGATGGAAGAGACACTGTGTTGAGTTATTTCTAAATTGTTGCTGTGAATGTTTTTATGGTTTGTGATGGACTTGTGTGTACATTATGTGATTAACTGCTATGTGATTCTTGATTGTGTATGATTTGGATCGGGGGACACGTGCCGTCTCAGTTATTGTGGTTTGACAAGGTAGGGGCCTTGTGGTTTGCCAAGGTAGTGGCCTTAGGATGGGTACATAGTGTGATCATCTATGGTACCATGATGTTGTTTGGCAAGGTAGGAGCCTTAGATTGGTTTGGTATGATTAATCTTGATTGATAGTTGTTAATGCATATTTGTAGCACATTGTCCATATGTTATTGTGTTGATGGTTGTTATTCACAACTTATAACTAATTTAGCATTAGAGTCTAAACCTATGACTCTCACCAACTTTATGTTGACGTGTTTTAGTGTCTATTTTAGGTGATACTATGGTTAAGCATGAGAACATAAGTGGCTAGTATTGGAGAAGCTTAGGATTGCATGTAGAAGGAGAATCCCCGTTTCCTTCTTAGTTTTTATTTGCTCATTTAAATAAGTGATACTGTGGCACATATGTTTGTTTTAATTATGTTACTTGTTTGTCTTGGGTAAGAGGTAGGACTGTTACCTACTTACCTAGACACCTGCATTTGATGAGATATTGTCATGACTTTTGTGTCACCTTTTTATGACATTTCTTATTTCATATAGTTATCTCTATAGACACGCCATGTTGTGATGACATCCATACGTCGCGCCCCATATTCCGCCATGGTGGGGTGTGACACTTGGAGAATCCTTGTTTCTTCAGGGAAATCATATGGGGTTCAGTGAGTCTATTGCCACAACTCACTGGACCCATCACCTTCTTCTTTGTCTTAGAAGTCATTCATTGAGCTTCGCCTCTCTGAATGCTCGAGTCTTTCTTTTAGACTCAGTCTAGGAACTCAAAGGTAACTTACTGAGTGAATGTTTACTCAGTGACTTCATTATGTTCAAGGTTAATACTTCACTTAGGCTGATTGTTATTCAAATCCATCAGTGAGATCATTAGACACTGAATTGACCTAACACATGCACATCAAATACCTGCTTCAATTTCCTGAGAAAAACATGCTTTGAGAGTCAACATAAAGTTGGTGAATTCACAGGTTTAATAAAATAAGTTTTGACAGTAAACATTCACTAAAGTATTACACATAGCATAAATACTTAAAGGTAACTACATTTCCTATTGCCTGAAACTGACACTTGACTCGTTAAGCCCACAACAAATGAGGACCCTTCGCATTAAAAAATGCACCCAATACAATGTTCGACATGATAAACATATGTTGTCCTGGCCCAGGCACAGTGAGCGCTACTCACCCAGATGGGGATGGTCAATCCCAAATAGATCTATTTATAACATTCAGGCAATTCAATAATTTTAACAGTTTCAATTCACGTGTAAGTAAGGCATTCTACAATAGGCAAATGTAATCAAAGTTTAACGTAGTTCAGTTTATGTCCATAAAATATGTTGCATGTTTTCTTCCCCATGAAAGGTTTAAACGTTTGTCAATATAGCGTGGGGCTATGAACTCACCTCACTAGTAGTACGACAATAAATCACAAGTAATCAAACGTAATGCTCACGACACAGTCAACTGCCTAAATAATTATACAGTCTCAGAATTTGCATAAAATAATGTATGAAAGTCTCTGAATAAATCTGTGCATATACTAGTTTTAAACATTTTATAATGATCTCTGTATTTTAATTAATCGTTGTACAAGTAATAAAATATCCGTTTTAAGCACGTAGTTAATAATATCGTTTAAGTAATTAATTCGTTACTTAATATTCTCATACTTTTACTTTTGTAAACTAGTTTGAATAATTTATAAAAAGAATGATTTATATATATTTAAGGGGATAGGAAAAATAATAAGTAGGTTTAATATGTTTACCTTTATAATTTATTTGCGTTCAATTTATATAACTTATATAAATGACGTTTATAAAATGTATATCATTTTATTTAATTTAAATTAAAGTCCCCGAAGTTTCTATAATTTATTAAATAGTCCTTTAGTTGTATGTTTGAGGTAATGACGGTTCTAGTCCTTTTAAATTAAGGTTTACTCATAATTTTAATATCAAAAATTATATTTAGGTTTAGGGTTTAATTAAGTTTCATGAAATTGCAATAATAGTCCCTCCATATTATTAAATACCCGCGACATTTACAATAAATACCCCGAGGGTTTCTTTAAGATTAGGTAAATGGCAAAATTAGTCCCTCGTGTTATAATTTAGGGTTAAGGCTTGTAACACTTTCATGTAATGTCACTATTAGTCCTTATAGTTTCGAACTAGGGTTATAGTGTATATTAATTTACAAAACAACCCTTAGGGCTTTAATAACTTTCGGCTTATTACATGTTTAGTCCTTAGGTTCATATTAGGTGTTTATAACTATTGTAAAGTTGCAAAACATCCCCCTAGGGCTCGAATAGGATTAGGTTATGTACAATAATCGTCCCTAAGGTTATATTAAGGTTTGTATCTTTCGGATAATTACACAAATAGTCCCTAGGTTCACAAAACATGCATTTAACTTTCAGGAAATTACAAAAGTAGTCCTTATAGTTTGCTAAGGGTCGAATTGAATTTATTTAACCCCTAAACTTTCGGATAATTACAATATTAGTCCTTGCTTTTAATGTGTTGACATATTAAGTTACAAAAGTCACAGTTTTAATCCCTAGACTTTATAAAATTATATTTTTAGCCCAAACACTTTATGAGTTATATTTTTAGCATTAAAAAGTTTATTTAAGTTTAAAAATACTAAATGGGATTATTTAATAAGTTAATTGAGCTAATGGGCTTCCTATACTTTTATTGGGCTTACAAGGCCCATTAATAATTTTATTAGATCTAAATGGGCTAAGGGTTTCTAAATGGGCCTATACTAACTTAATGGGCTTATCTAACATATATGGGCCTAATGGGCTTAGTTACTATTCATTGGGCCTAATAAGCCTACTAAAGATTGCTAGTGATTATTAAGGGATCTACATAGATCTAAGGGATTTACTAAGTTTACTACTAGTCTAACTAAGAAAACGATAAGCTCCAAAATGAGCTCTATAGCTCACGGCTATATATATATATATATATATATATATATATATATATATATATATATATATATATATATATATATATATATATATATATATATATATATATATATATATATATATATATATATATATATATATATATATATATATATATATATATATATATATATATATATATATATATATATATATATATATACTACATTATAAAGAGCCTATCTCAATTGTTGAAAAACTTGAAATTTTCAACAATTCCTTATAAAGAATTCTTATAAACCGTATATTAAAACATAAACTTCTATATTTAACTTGTTGAATACTTCATCTTTTGTAACAATTCCCCATGGTTGTAAATCATAATGTTTGACTATCATTAAACCTTAGAATGTCTAACAAAGGAAACGACGTGTATAAATTGACACTTAAAGAAGGAAAGAACAATTACACAATGAATGAATGGGTTGTCATGTGCTTGAGATAGCATTACACCAAGTAAAACTAATTTGGGAATGTATATTGCACAATGAATGAAAGGATTGACATACTAATTGAAATCGTCATATATATGCATATCTTTAAGCGTATAGCAAAGAAAAACACGGCATAATGTTTATCTCTAAACCTAATAGTATAAAATACACACAATAATCACACTGTCGTCGTCAGATCTTATCACCGCCTTCATCTGCCGAATCCGACACTATCTCTTGGTGATTTACGTGGTTTCAGGTAGTTGTGGTTGGTGGTATTAATTGATGGTTTGGGTGGTTTCTTTTAACTACGATGTCGATGTACATCACGTACTCGTCTTCATGTCATACACATATTGGTGTTTAGAAGCTATTGCTCGTTGTAGTTGAAATTCCAAGGTTTAGCGATTTGTTGGATATTCATGTTTGGTATTGACGTTACTTATCAGGTTTTGCTTAACTAACTCTTTGAATTTTAAGAATTGAAACAATTTAATTTTTAAGGTGTTCATGATTGGTTGTTGAAACCTTCTTATGCTTATTTTAAAGTTAGGTACTTGATATTAACTTTCTTGCAAAGTCCTTTCCCTAAACTAAATGAAAATTTGAGAACATTGTTTTAACTAGGGGTGAGCTAAACATATTTCGGTAGAGTCTAAACAGGTTTCGAGTCGTGTTCGGGTAGACTTATCTAAACCGTTTATTCAATAGGTCAAGTTTGGACCGAGAACGAGATAAATGGGTCGACCCTACGCATAGGCTTGTTAATAAGCAATCCTTATTTTTAAATATTATAGTTTTAGCTTATATTATATAACTAATTGTACAGCTTAAATACAATATAAGTATTTTGGACAGGCTTTTAACAATTTAAGTGATATGATGATGACAAAGGTTGATGTAGCCAGGCCGATTTGACAAATATGGATGTTAAATCTACAATATGATCAACATATGAAAAGATAACTTAATTTTCTTATATATAATGAAGCTTTAGTTGGGAGGTGATTTGCACACTCCTTGGATTGATTGGGACACTCTAAAATATGATGTTTTGACATTTATACCTTTGTAAGGATGAATATTAATAAAAGTGATATAAGGGTATATATGTCAAGACATCATATTTTGGAGTGTCTCAATCAATCCAAGGAGTGTGCAAATCACTATTAATGTTACGGTTAGATTATAATGAAGTTAATTCGTTTATATATATTACGGTTAGAATAATTAATTTTCACACATAAGTTATTACATAAGCTTACATTATGAGCTAAAAAGTTTTTATACTATAAGAGTGGTGCAATAAAATGGTTAATACGCTATTTGAATATTTAGCTAAAAAACATGTATAATATGCACGGTTCAATTTGGTTAACCGTAGATTTCTAAAAGTAAAAATCGAAACTGACCCGTGATGAGCGGGGCTTTTCGGTTTCAGTTTCTTCGGTTTCGGGTTATTTTGATTTCGGATTGGTTCATCGATTTCTTGGTTTTTTGAACACCCCTAACTATAGTAATAGTACTAAACATTGTTTCGCCATCTTGGAAACTGTTCTAGCAGTCCAAACTCCAAACGCATGTTGCTGTAATCTTTAACATATATTAGCGTATGGCAAATATGATGCTTGAGTTTATTTGCATGGTCTAAGTTGTGTGGTGGAATATGAGGAGGATGAATATACAATGTATGTCAGATAATCGTAAATGATAGAATACACCATCTTACTGAAAATATTTATATTGCACATTACACATCTATGTATTGTATCAAACGAAAACATAAGAAGATGGAGTGATGAACTTAATTATGAAAAAAAAAATATATTGGCAATCCATTACACATGCAAAGTTAGATACCATTACATGTTACACATGTTTTCACACGATGTTTGGTTCGTATAGTTAAAACTATATATCTTTTCTATGTTTAAGTTACAAAATAACAGTATACAAATCTCAAAGCTTCATAGAGATATTATTTGGCTACCAGATTTAATGTTTTAATCTCTTCTCATTATAATCCGAATCGACTAATGCTGCTTAAACTAAAGTTATCATAAAGACACAAAACACTTATCACAATAATGTGTATTGCTAATTATCAATCGATAGAAATTTCCGCCGCTATGCGCGGGTAATTATCACAATAATGTGTATTGCTAATTATCAATCGATAGAAATTTCCGCCGCTATGCGCGGGTACTCGTCTAGTATATATATATATATAGATATATATATATTATAAATTTTGGATTTTGAGAAAATGTTAAAAACATATGGATAGAAATTTCCGCCGCTATGCGCGGGTAATTATCACAATAATGTGTATTGCTAATTATCAATCGATAGAAATTTCCGCCGCTATGCACGGGTACTCGTCTAGTATATATATATATATATAGATATATATATATTATAAATTTTGGATTTTGAGAAAAATGTTAAAAACATATGTTCTCAACAAGGTTCGAACACGTGCCTTCCGGCAAACATGCAACCAGCTTAGCCACTGGAACCAAGCCATTCGATGTGTTCATCTTTCCAAAACCATAGTAATTAATTCTAAAACCGATCTCATAATTTTCTCCCAAATTTATATGGTAGATTGATTTTCGATATTTATCACAAAACCCTCCTAATACCATTCATATCCTCACACCTATTTTCAAAAAACCCCTAATATCATTCGTTCATTATTAAAATTAATTGCACGACAACTTAGACGATAAAGTTATTGAAGAATTTACTAAAGATACAATCAAGATCCTAACTTGAATCATGAACCAATCATTTAACCCAAATCGCAGATGTTATTATCATTACAGGTGTAATGAACCAATCATTACAGGGGGTTTGACGAGGTGCGTTTTGCTCGCTTAATTAATCCATCATGCATTACTTTTTCTGTCTTCATCACGGTATAAATCATTTGTATATATCATAATAGCTGGTTAAAGAGCGGTGGGGTTCTTTGGATATGATTGCCAGGAAGAAGTAGACACGGATTGTGCCTGTGTATCCGAATTAACTTATGATAATACAAGGTTTTGAATTGGGTTCTTGCTAATTGGTGCAAAGTTGTTGTATTCCATCTATGTGAAACTGTCAACCCTTCTAGTCCATCTATGCTTTGTGCATCATCAGATCGGCTTGACCTTTGTTACCAAGTATTTGCAGCTTTACTTTTTCATGAATGTCATGACTGAAAGTTACCCTTATGCCAATTATCATCATTAGAAAAACATAAGTATATGTCCTGGTCAAAACTATAGAGTATTTGAAATGTTGATCAATTTAATTGTCAACTATCATTTTTGTAATATCTAAATAACAGGTACATGATTCAAAATTTCGTTTGTTTCTGCCATTTAATGGCTTTTGCATTAGGCAAGATCGATTGGGTATTTTTTTCTTTGATTTACTTACGACGCAATCGACTATTAATACACATTCTTTTTGCTACTTCAAATGTTCCAAAGCGGCGAGGCTAATTCAAGATAATCTGAAAGATTAGCTCACTGAAGATGAGATTCAAGTCGAAGAAGTGCTACATTCTGAAGACCATGTACCACACACAATATTCAAGAAAAGGTATAACGAAATAGATATAGATGTTGCAATAGTAGTACCAAAAAGTGCTCGATATATTCACAGGTTCCATCGCTAAATTGCTGCTAATAAATTTGTATATATTTCTTTAATCATCGTAAGTCACTCCAATCTTAGTCTCTATTGTTTCCACCTACAATAAGTAAATGTATTCTTATATAATCGCGTGTGTTGTAGGTTGATCATCATGACCCCGAAAACCTGTATACTTTAAGGTTTAATGCCTTTTGATAAGCTAAAAACTGTGTTGGGGTGCACCCTGAAGCTAACTCAAGGAATTTTATGGTGATTATACGTGTCGATGATGTACGCGAAATATCTCCACCACTGCCTCCGCACGACAGATGTTGAATACTGAATGTGCTATTTCTATTGTTGCCTCTCCTTAATGTGATTTTTTTTAATTAAGCTCTTTTACATGTTTTATGAGTGTCCATGCGTACTTTGTGATGCATCCTTTTTTCTGTAAGTTTTTACAGACGTTGGTGTGTGTGGATCAACTAATAGGCCTCAAGATAGTGTTTCACCGGACTACAAAATAACTTCCCAAGTACATCATTGATCATATGAATAATTGCAGCCATCAATACCATTTATATGTCAATATATTGTATTTCATTCCTAGGTATATTGCTCGGTTTATCTTATGTTTTTCCCATATAATTGTGCTATGCTTTAATCACAGTAATGCATTAGGTGCACGTTTGTTTAATGTTCTATATATAAATTTCCAGGTGAATGGTGCCAAGGCCACTGTTGAAGAGAAATATAGTAACATTAGAGCTGCAATTGCTGCTGTTCAAGACGCAACATCTGGATCTTTGTCGCGAATGCCTTTTTAAATAAGATGGTCAATAGTTATAGAATGGTGACATTGTGACAAAAATTATGGAAGTAACTGATGGGTCATTGTGGTTGTCAATCAAGTTCCAAGGTAGACATCTGGCCGATACATGTACTCCTATTATCATGATCATAGTTAGCGGATAATTTGCTAAGCTATATGAACTGACGTAGGACAGAAAGATGTTGTATAATGAAACAGAAGTTGTTGAGCGAATGAACATAGACGGGATATATATCTCCACATTTTAGCTGATGGATTCATTGTTACCTAGGTGTGTTTTAGTTTTCCAATATGTTATTTTAGCTCACTGTGGAAGTATTCGTTTGCTCTTAGGGGCTTGAAGAAGACGGTAGCTTATGGCGTTATTAAAGATATTTTGCTCTTAGGGACTTGAAGCAAACGGTATCTGATGGCGTTATTAAAGATATTGAAAGGAAAAATAATGCAGTTGAGGTACCCGTTTAACTCTTTTCTACATTCTGATCTAACTGTATTTTTAACATGTAGCAATTCTAAAATAGCAAGTTCATTTTTAGCTGTATGAATATCCGCCATGTGGTTCACAAAGGCGAAACTATAGGTATTGCACAGTTAGATATTTAACACGTCATGGAAAATTGCTTTCTGTAAGTAGTTTGGGACTGCGTTGTCTAAAACTTGGCTGTTAATAAGTTATATTATATCATTTATTTGGCCGTTAGTACCTATCAGTCATTCAAAAGCTAATGATTTGCTTTCCGCCTATACAAATACGCGCAATAAAAAAACGAATAGCTACTGTTGTGACCTCAATATTGTCAAACAAGAATGTTTTTGGATTGATTGGTTGGTAACCTATGTTTTCCTTCAACGTTAAATACCAGTCGTTGCAATTTTATGATTTTAATTGATAACAACAATAGAAGCCATTTTCATGCTTTCTTATAGCAGCAGCACCATCATATCCAAACTTCCTTAAACACCTTAAGGTAACATGGTAAGAGCCTTTGTCGAAGCATATAACTTAGCAGAAAACTACATATAAAAAGTTATTGTTGGAAATAGAAAGCTTAAGTTAGCGAGTTTTTAAAGTGTAACACACTACTACACTACAAGCTTCTATAATGTCATACATTATGCTAATAAGTGTATTGAGTTGAAGCAGCCAGTAATATCTGGATGGGTCGATTTTGTGTGCATTAAAAAAGAGCACATTTTCCTATTAAATGGTCTTTGAGTTCTTTGAATTCGTGTACCTCTGGTGCAATGTAATTTTTGGATGTAAAATTTGGTTAATCAGATTGCGCTCCTGTACTAAAACAATTTCGTATATTTGGAAGTACTCTTCAAACTATGAGCATTAGATTTTTGATATGTAGGGAAGCACCAAAAGCAGTTATGGAGCTTGAAAAGTATGGTTTACCATTTTCTCAAACTGACGAGGGAAAGATTTACCGACATGCATTTGGTAGCCAGAGTCTCGACTTTGGCAAAGGTTGACATGATGGCTCCTATCATATGAATTGAAATGAAAATTGAAACCAATCACTCTTTAACTTTCATCATGTTGTTTTATAGGGGACGCAAGCTTATCGATGTGTTTGTGCTCTGTTAGAAGTGGACACGCATTTGTATTGCCAGGCCATGAAACTCAACACAAAATTATTTCTTGAATAATTTGCTTTGGATCCTATTCTTTTGTATATTTGATATTATATTCATTATTAAGTGTGCAATCCTATGCCTGATTGAAGGCTGGAAAATGTAGGATATCATGCACTTATACATACACGGTGGTTAGGCGTTCTATTGTCGCTTAGCAGATATTTAGAAAGAGTAAGTGGAAAAGTTTTGTTCAACTGCTACGACTTTTAATATAGTTTATCTAAAATTAATACTTAATGCAGCTCTACATGACAAGACTGGGTTTTTTTACCTTTGA
Organism: Glebionis coronaria; assembly: GCA_025667525.1. Classification (NCBI taxonomy): domain Eukaryota; kingdom Viridiplantae; phylum Streptophyta; class Magnoliopsida; order Asterales; family Asteraceae; genus Glebionis; species Glebionis coronaria. The sequence goes on along the minus strand of CM046875.1, from coordinate 277,665,344 downwards.
CTCCTATCTTTCTTCTATGATATACACTCTTTACTTGCTCACTATACCCAATGAGCATGAGATACCAACTAATTTCTTCTAAAACTTCACTGAATCATTTAAAGTAACCCATTGGAGGAAAGTCATGCACTATCCCCATCTAATTCTTCAGAATGTGAGTGTGAATGGTCGGGACATGGAAGCTACTTTTGAAGAGTGACAGGTGCGTAAAATGTCCATTTGGTCACTTTATTTATTCATATCATAGGTACTCGCTGTGGTGGACATATTTTGTTATATCAAAATTGTTCTTGAAACATGTTCTGTTATTATGTAGATTTAGCATTTCAGTGGTTGCATAATATAACTTGCGCATGATATGGGGAAAGCTAATGGCTCTGTATACGTATCCGGTTGTGGAGAAAATGATAAAAATACCGATGGGCAAATTGTCCGAATGCAAGGTATGTGGAACAACCAAGGTTAGTCAAAGTCGATCTGATTTTATGCTTACACGTTCGTCTACTTATGAATGGATCAAATCAGGTTATAATTTATCTTTAAATTCATAGAACATTCTTAAACGTCTATAAAATAATATATTAATTCTTGATAATATAATATAAATTAACACCTCTGATATAATTGTATTTTTAAATCGTTGGAACTCATAGAAACCTTTTTATTTCCTTCAGGGTGCTTACAATTCTACAATGAGAACTTCAAGTTTTCTTGACGAATCTGAGGTCGATTCCCTACTAAAGATATATAGAGAAACTGTCGGATTTCAAGAGAGAACAAGAATTTTGTGTAAGGGAAGATGGACAGGTCGTCGGGCTGGTAATAGATTAAAACTGGTCATTTTTGGTATGTTTATTTTCCTCCTAATTTGACCTACTTGTGCAAAGAAATGTATTCAAAAGGGAGGTAGCAAATCTTTGGCCCATATATAAGTTGGCAATAGTTTATTTCAAAACGTCTCAAAAGTGATAGAGAAAGTTATCGCTTTAATAGAAAACAGTTCGAAAGTCACCTAAAGTGTATCTAAAAATTTAGGCTATGATTAAAATAACACAAAACCTTTACCCGTTTTGGTCCTAACCCGTTACCATAGTCACATGGATCGCCAAACCTTAGGCGAATTTCGATCTGGTACGAGCGATCCCAATCGCGGTACGGTCGCGATCCGGATCGTTATGGATCGCGAACCAAAACCCGTAAAGTGTCGTTCCCAATCGTACCCAATTGGCGTTCCCGATCGTACCGGATCGCGGTCCAACACTTTGCAATTCGGCGATTTATAGGCCTCGAAAACGTGTCTGATTACTATCTAATACGAAATTTGTTTTTACAATGCTCTTAAATGTGCTTTCATGGAAGAGTAAATGTGTGTTTGACTATTTTCATGGGAAGATTAAAGGATATGAATCCCGAAAGCACTAACTTAGAAGGCCCCACTTCGACATTAGAAGACATGCAGTGGGAAAATCTTGAATAGGAATGATATCATATGATTCCTTCTATGTTTGAACGTTTTGCAAAATGTTTTCCTTCAATTATGTTTTCCTTTCAATTACGTTTTCCTTTCAATTATTTTTTTTCCTTCATCATTAAGGCTTAAATCGAATGAAATATTTTATGTTTTATGTTTATTAGTATTATGCAGGCCGTACCAAAGTATTGGGTACACCGAACCGAAATGTATGGTACACCGAACCGAAGCGTACCAAAATGAGCCTACCCTATGTCGTACCGGATTTTGAGAAATAGCGAACCGCGATCCCGTACCACGATCCCGTACCGAAGCGATCCCCATTCCATGTGACTATGCCCGTTACCCAACCTCCCCATTTTTCCACCTTTAATCCAGATGTTACTTGATATTAACCAGAATAGTACTTGATGTCATAGTTGACGAGGGTATTCTGTTGAATTCCAATCATAAAGCTTAACTGAGATCCGACCAATTGTGCACTACAATAAAATGTTTACAAATTAACATGGTGATAAGATTCATATATATTAAGCATATAACAACAACCTATAGCATGAAGAAACATCAAAGAAAGAGAAGAAGACAATCTTATCATCACCATAGGACGGAGACTGAGTACCTTTATCTTCCTCTTCATCCATTAGAGTTTTTCAGATAAAGCTACAGATGGAACCAGTATAGTACTTGATGTCGTAGTCTACGAGGGAATTCTGCTAGATTCCAATCATAAAGCTTAAATGAGATCCGAGCAGTTGTGCACTACAATAAAATGTATATAAATTAATATGGTGAGAAGATTCAGATATATTAAGCATGTAACAAGAAGCTATAGAATGAAGAAACACTAATGATAGAAAAGAAAGCAATCTTATCATCAACATAGAACGGAGAGACTGAGTGCCTTTATCTTTCTCTTCATCCGTTTGAGTTTTCGAGATACAGCTACAAGTGGAACGCTATCATTGTGAATAGTTTGGGCATGAGTGGATCTAGGTATGTTATTAAGGTAATGAAAATTTCATCTCTGATATATTTTGTATTCTTTATAATGCAAACATACAAGGTTGTCGCACCCTTAATTGCCTTGTCCTTCAGAAATTGTCGTGTATTACTTTGAGGACATTGATGAATAAAACCGCAAATGTAATCATAAATGTTGTAGAGTTTGTTTTCATAATAGATGTTAGATCAGCTTTAGTTGTGGATCAACTGAAGAAGGTGCAACTATGATGAAGCCTGAGTTTGCTCATTTTTCAAGGCATCCTATTTTGAGTTATGACGTTATCTTTGAGTACTCGAGATCCAGGTGTGAGTTTATGTAATTCAGTCTATATGACTAGCTCTCTATCAGTTTTGTTTTCTTACGAATGAGTAAATTGTATGTTTCTACGTGATCTTATTCTTTTTTCACTCATTATAAACTTTTATTTCCTCTCATCGTCATCGGATTGCCATTTAAACCTTTACTCAATTTTTTGTAAACAGTATATTTAAAAACAAGCCCCCACCCATATTAGAATCTAACAAAAATATGTAAGTTAAGGAAACTTTTAAATGTTTAATAACAAATGGTCTTTGTACAGATGTTGCATCATATTTCTTTCTCAAAATTTAAACCAGTTTCTTTTAGATGTTTTGAGATTCAGTTGGTCCTGAAAGTAGGTTCGGTTGGTCATGAGGTGTAGTTTGACGATTAGGGATAAACTTATTAGGATGTGGAGGTTACCCTGATGCTGATGGAGCAGGTACTTGCATCAGCATTAGCTATTCCCATAGTCCTTAATGTTGCTAATGGATCAAATAGTCGTCTTAATGTTGTTTTGGACCCTTTGTCCTAGCTGATCCAATCCATTTAATTAAAAAGGCTGTGTTTTTTCACGTTAGATAAGTTTTATATTAGATGACGTTAGATCACATCTCATTGGCAAACTTGAGTTTAATAGTGCATATGCGATCGCAATGATTGTGTACATAGTATCAGATTGCAGTTAGTAAAACATAATTAATGTGTCTTTTTCCTTCCAGTATGTATTATTTCTAAACAACTGAACAGCCAATGGTGGCATAAAATGATATACTGTTATTTACATTTTGAATTTGTTAGTATTTTTTCATTCTATTCGTGAAGTTCTATATGTTAGTTAGTATATAAAAGACGGTCTAAATTGTTTGTTATATATTAGCGCAAATCTTACCCATTTGGATAAACATGGACATTTTTTTGATACTTTTTTTTTAAAATGGAGCACTTTTTGCTCATTCTTTATTATTTATGAGCTAAACGGGCGCATATGAAAGAAACTAAATGGGCTTAACGGATGCACATGTAAAATATTAATTAGACTACTCGGCGGATATTTTATATTTAATTTTTATTCCAGGCTTTCAAACAAGTATTTTTATTTTTATTTTTACGTTTTTATATGATTTTTCCCCGTTTTAACGTGGTCCCATTAGCCCGTCCGTTTCGCCCGCCGCCTATTTAGCCCACGCTCGTTTGGCCCGCCGCCGGTTTAGCCCGTCACCCGTTTAGCCCGCCCGCCCGTTTTGCCACCTCTATTATATACTATCATGGTACTCGCGCAATACGGCGGTGGTACCTGGCGACGATTTTTGAAGCGACAAATATTACTACTTTTAACCGTTAAATTTCTATTCAAATATTGAATTTGTAATAAAAAAAAAAAAAATAAACCTTAAAAAAATGAGAAAAACTAAAAATTATTTAAAATATATCAAAATGGATATCAAATCAAATAGTAAAAATTTTTAGAAAATATTGTGAAGTTAGATTATGAAAATATAATTAGATAAAAAGATATTTCAATTTAAATATAAATATGGTTTTTGATAGTTTGTTACAAAAGAAAATGCATGATTAATTATAAAATAAATATTTTCATAAAAATCAATTTTAAAAGTTTTAATTTTTAACTTTCAAAATATAAAATGTTTGAAATGCTTTATAATATAAAATATAGTAAAGTAAGATAAGATATGTGAGAACTATTGAGATGTATCAACAAGGGCATGTAATAGTGCACACCGCATATCATGGTTCATTTTCGACTGCTAATGGGTTATCAAAATAGTAATATTACATTAAACTTGAGACTATAATATTATTAAATTAAAAGTAAGGTATACTTTTGCTTCTATAATACTTTACTTCGATAATAGAAGATTGTTATTTAATTTTTTCATGGATATTCATAAGGTTCATTTGCCCATTTGGCCAACTATCCTATTAATATGTTGGTATGATTATAGTTGATTTAACCTCATTTATAATTTTTTCAACAAGATTTATAAACATATATCATCTATTTGGACATGAACAATTATATATCGATGTTTCGAGAGTGAAAAGCATGAAAGAATTCAAAGTTCTTATTGTAATAGAATGGTAAATACACAAAATTAACAACCAACTTTGTGTCAAAATAAGCTTTATTTTCACATTTAAACTGAAACGCATACTTTTTTCTTGTGGATAAACAAATATTTACCAAATAACAAAACGTAAAATGACAATTAGAAGTCATTATCTATCCATCGGACGGGTTTTACCACTAGTATATATAGATATATGAGCGTTTTCATGATTTTTCTAGGTTTATAATGGTTACATGTTCATATGTTTTATGGCTATGTAAACTTTACATCATTTCTTGTGTATTCATTATATAGTTGTGACCTTCACATATGTATATTCACTAGTTTTAGAGTTTTAACATGTTTATAGTATAAGTTCATGTGAATGAATAGTGAATAGTTTTCATGAAGCTTACTTGTTAAATGAGGTTAAGGAGGACAAGAGAACCAAGGTATAACATAAGCTTATAAATCAACAATGGTGAAACCCTAACTTATAAAAATAAGCCGTGACCCTTCATGCTCATATATGTTCTTAGAGTTGTCTTCGAGATCTAGCTTTTGTAGGAGTAACAAATGATTGGTATTTAAGATGAATGAGGCATAGATTTGAGCTAGTAAATGAGAAAGTAAATGAGTTTTGGTGGATCTTGGTGTAGAAGAAAAATAAGCCGTGAGTTGAGAGAGAGAGTATGAGAGAGTTTGAAGTATGTTTGAGTGAAGTGAGTGGTGGATTTGGTTTGTATGCAAATATAAGGAAGATTTGATGTATCTAACATCGTACTATGATATCCTTTCTAGGATATTCAAGATATTAGGAGATTTGCTAGTACTATATCCCACATTTGGCAAAACATGGACTTTCACTTCTTCCTTTCTTGTTTCCGTGTAGTTTAAAGTAAAAGGGGACAAGAATGACTAGAAATAGTAGTATGTGTATGGTAGCATGGTATGTAGTATGGCATAGATTGACATTGGTAAGCAAATTCATAACCAAGTTTACAAGGCAAGTGAATGCACTCATGTAAATATACACGGCTAGAATACAAAGTTAGAGTAGAAATGTGTTTAACTTGTTTAAATTAGGGAGTTACTACAAGTTTAGGTAATATATTGTAGGTACTTGTGAGGTTTCAAGGTATTTTGGTTAAGGTTTTAGATAATTTAATGAAAGTATATAATGTGTAAAATATTAAAAGTATTATACTTGTTTATAATAAATAAAATAGCAAAGTGAGGTAACACATAATGTTTTTCTGAAGTCATATGATTTCTCATAGTATAAGGTATGTAAATATATATACATATAATAGTAAGTCCAGGTACTTAGTAAAATTAAGTATATAAGATTATGTTTCCAAAAATGTGTACTGAGGTGGTGAGTCCGTGTTTATCATGTGGCCAGTCAATTGCTAGAGTAGTCAGAAAAGACTAAAGGTTCATATATATTAAAAATAAATATGAAATGATAGTATGACAAATGAAGATAATACTTAATTAATCATATAAAAAGTGGAAATAAGTGGATTTCAGGAATGATAAGTACAATAGTTGACAAAGTCAAATAGGTAAAATCAGAGGTTTTACATTATGACATTTAATTAATCATGACTTATAAAATATATTCATTAAGCTTTAACTTATATCACATGCTTATTAAACAAGATTATTACTATTTATGGAAACATGCTAATTATAGAAACATACTATTTATGGAAACATGCTATTTATGGAAACATGCTAATTATGGAAACTTACTATTTTGGGAAAGTAACTATATATAGAAACCTGCTATTTTTATAAAGTTACTCATTATGAAACATCAAGTATAATAACACATGAAACATGAAATATGTTAATCATGAACACATAAAAATACTAAGAAATACATGATAAAACATGAAACAGTAAAACAAGCCCAGAACACGTAAAACATGAAACAATAAAGGACTTAAAACCATCCCGTAAATTATTCCCGTGACTAAATACCTCATCCGAGACCTCAAAATGCTAAACCGTAAATCGTAAAAATACGATTTTCTATAATACATATATGTATACGTAAACCACTAAATAACACCATCTCATTTCATAGTCACTACCATGTGAGCTCATGAACATGAAATCATCACACATCGTTTCACTCACAAGGTACCCCGTTCCAGAAACGATATCCAAACCACAATCTATACACACCAATTAGCACATAAACACGTAAAGACACGTAACTAGCACAAAATAAAACTAAGTGACGAACCTCAAAACCGCGGTTGTCACATCACTCCCTCCTAATAGAAATCTCGTCCCGAGATTTAATCCTTAGGATCAAACATACCATTAGCAAACAACTGAGGATACTTGTTCTAAATGAACTCCTCTCATTTCCACGTGAACTTTAGTTCAAGTCTCAAATTACCACATATACTAACCAACAATATTTAAATTCATTGCCAAACCCTTGACCTCACGGTCAATAAATCTCACAAATGACTCTTTGATAACACAAACTGTAAAACCCCCAAATTTAAACAACTCAATAAAGCGGAAGACTCGTTGGTGTTAAGGGATAACACATTACTCACATCATATACAACGCATAAAAATCGCTTCGTTTAATAATAAAGCATTTCCATTCATAAATATCAATTTTACATAGGTCCCAAGTCATTGTATTTCATACATGTTTTACAAAGCATTTGAATGGAAATTATTGTTTAAGTGCGGGCCATGAATTCTTGTTGTCTTCCCGAGAATTACCTTCAAGTACCTGAGATAAAACATGTTAAAAGAAAAGGTCAGCGATAACGCCGAGTGAATTCATAGAGTTTAATGAAATCCATCAATATAACATCAATATAAAATTATTACCGAAAATCATTTTGTACAAATCTTTGTAATAGGCCATAAAATAGCCAAAGTCATTTTATACAAATCTTTATCAAAAACTATAATATAGGCTTTCGCCTTCAAAATCATTATACGAATATGGTTATGAAAAACCAAAACACCAACATAATATCAATAGTAAGACCCCGTATTGCTAGTCAGGCAATATATCGTAATTTAGTGTGTATAGCAGTATTTCGTTATTTGGATTATTATAAGCCGCATGACATTGTTACCTTACTACAACAAACAACGGGTAGCTAACCCGACAATCATTTGCCCATCTAAAACAGCGTGTCGTCACAATAATCACGCTTATAGAAATCTTCTCATACATAAATTTGCTTACCAATCAATGTGGCACGACGGGGATCAACCGTCAAGGCGCGAACTGGGGTGATCGTCCCCAAATATTACTATTATATGCATAAGCGTCTACCAAATCCCGGTAGTTCACAATTCATGCTAATGGGACTTTTAGTGACATAACCTAACTTTAATAATCCATTTTATCTCATACATCGGGTCATATAATCATTCATCGGGTCATACAATCATTCGGGTCCAAATCAATAAACAAACAATCGGGACAACTAGTGTCCTGTTTTATAAAAACTAACATGTTATCTCCCTTGCGGGTTTATAAAACATTTCATAAAAACATTTAAAAGAGTGCGAGGCTATGAACTCACGTGGATTGGGAAAGGCGGGTTATCGGCAATTCGGATGTACGGTATGTGCTTCAATCACGGAAACCTAGACAAATGATACTCGTCTTAGACTTTTGTCCAATGAATTTATCAAAATAACAATTATGTATATATATGATGACTTTATACATATGATGATTGATGAGACTGTATTTATACATAGTCTCATCGTCCAAATCGGGCTTAAAACGCTTAAAAAATCATCAAAATACCCAAATATATGCTTGTGTTTGTTCATTGTGTATTTTAGGTACGGATATCGTGAATTCACCAAAAGATCAAAGGAATCAAGCAAAAACGAACACGGGAAACGAAGCCGCACAAAGAACCGGACCCGAATCATGATTTTCCAAAATAGTCCTTGAAGTTTTGAAGATTGTCAACATTGGTCCCTCATTTTTGAAGATTTGGCAAGAAAAGACCTTGGAGAAATCTTCATTAGCAAGAAATGTCCTCCATGTTTGAAGATTATACATAACAAGCCCTTGAAGTATGCAAAATTTGCATAATTAGTCCTTGGAGAAAGTTTGCAAGAAGAATGTTCCTAATTTGACAAGTACATGAAACTTGTTATAAAGGGAAAACCATATTTGGCTGATTAAAGAAGGAAATGAAAAGAAGAAAGAACATGGAGGGCCATTTGTGGCCAGACAGCATTCTCTAACCCACCACTCCCCTCTTGACACGTCAACCTCCACTCTCCACTCCACCAATCACGACCCCTCCCTACTCCACGTCTGAATACCACTTAATCTTTTTAAACTAATTTATTTAAACTAAAAGATAAGTGAGGGAAACACACGTTTTTAAAACATAACACCCCAGATTCGGATTAAACTCCCTAATCCCTTTTCCTCCCACACATAAACCCTAAAAACCCCATCCTAAATTACCTTTTTAATCAAAGGGGTTTTATTCCTAAACCTCCAGATACTTAATTTAACCCACTCTCATCCAAACCCACACCCCAAAAACATCACCATCTATCCCATGTGCTATCCCCAGCTGTGCCCTGCCCCACAACTTCACATGAAGACGAATATGGCAGAAGATCAATGGTCCAGATGAAGTAACTTGTTCCCCAATGGTCAACAAACGAATAGGATCCATACATTACAACTGGCATCTTCACATGACACTGCCAAGATCACAAGACCCATTTTTGACCCGTTTGGTTTTCAAACTCAAGGGGTAATTCTGGAAAACAGCAACTAGGGTTTTTCATTATTCTAGAATATTCATAGTTTAGTATAAAAGGAGCACGCAACTTGTGCATTTGCCCTTTGTTCCAGTTTTTGTATTAACTTTAAAAAAATAATAAAAATAAAATTTTGATTTTATGCAATAACTGAGTTCCTTATTTATTAGTTTTCTTAGTATAACCAGTCTTATTTAATCTAGTTAAGTGTTTTCAAAGTTTTCATTACTCACAAAAGAACTTTCTGAAAATAGGTTTCATGAAGTTTTTCTTCAAAACAAGGTTTTCATATGCTTGAATCCAAGAATGAATGGAAGTGAAAGTGGATGTTTGTTGTTGGTTTAAGAGCATGATAAGCTTGTGTTAAGTTTTCTCATAGTTTCAAAAGAGTTTGGTTTAAAAATCAGTTTCCAAAGATTTTCTCAAAATCTTTTGTTTTTCTTTGGTTAACAGCTTATACCAATAAGCTAACCAATAAGTTCACTAACACTGAGCTTATTGGTGTGCTTTTGGTCTGTTTCTTTCTTGTTTTTGTGGTGGTTGTGCAGGAAGCAAGGAACCAAGACCTCCATCTCCATTTAGTTCCTTTTCCAAGACATATTACACCCCTAGTTCTGTTGTTGAACTCCAGCAGGGGTCTTCTACTTGATTATAAGCTCATATAAGCCAAAAAGGCTCCTAATAGAAGGCCTCAGCCAAGGTGAAACCGGCTTGAACCCTATTTTGAGTTTTTTTAGGTTATTTATGAACTTGTATGATTTTGAGTTTGACCTGTTATTTGTTTATGTTTCTGTATGTGTATGCTCAATGGATAGTTGTATGCATGATTAGATCTCTTATAATCAGTTTAAGTTGAGTTTGCATGCTTTTGGTACTTTAAATTTCCATTTCTGTATTTAAGGTGGTGTTTGGATTTGCATTTTAGTTAGCAATTAATGTTAGCTTTTGGCTTATAACCAGCATAGACACACTTAGTTAGTGACATTAGGATAATATAAGTAGTTGGTAGTTAGATTGGAGAGGATTAAAAGAAAGTTGTAGGATAAAGTTTGGTATAGTAGCCTAAGAATCGGTAACTGCCATTAACTGACTTGTTTCATTAAAATTGTGCTTTCAATTTCTATATTTTGTTAGATCTAGGTAATCAGTAGGCTTGTGACTTGCTTTGTGGCAGAATTTGAGGGAATTGAGTGAGTTTTGTTCAACTAAAACTCACCCAATTACCACATACATCAGCAAACAGTCCCCAAGCCATTTTTCTATATTACAGTCACTGTTTAGGGCAATTTATGTGTGATTTTGTGTTGATAATTGTTGTTTTTCTTGTTTGCATAGACTCCCTACACTCCACTGAGTGTAGGGGTGCCCCATTGTCCAAGAAAAATCAAAGCAAGAGCTTCCCTAAGCTCAAAATCCCACAAACCCGTTTTTTATAACTAGCAGTGGGAACTCACTTCCCCCTGCTAGTTTGTTTGTTTGTACTGCTTAGCTAAAAGACAAAGTGACCAAGGTGTCATTTTCAGAAACTAGAAAAATTTGTCTTTAGTGGACCTATTTAGGATTTAAGACTTCATTCTTTTTTCATTATTTTTCTTTTTTAATTCTTGATTTTTCTGTTTAGTTAGTTTTTATTTTACTGTTCATTTGATATTTTTTAGATTAATTGGCTATTTTAATTAACTTTTTAAATACTGTTTTTGGCATTTAGTGTAAAAATTTAGTAAATTTCAGTTTTAAAATTTTTCTTAGATTTAGAAAATCAATTTAAGATTTTTAGTTTAAAAATATTTCACTGTTCACTTTTTAATTAATTTTTAGAATTAAATTTGTTTAATTAAGGTTTAATTATTAATCAGTTTTGTCTTTTAGTGCAATTTTTTACATTTTTCAAACTTTGTCAATTTTCTACTGTTCATTAGTGTAACTTAGGATTTTTAAAATTGTCAAATTAATTTTGGCATGATTTTATTATTTTTTATGATTATTTTAGTTTAAAAATAGTTTTTAGTGATTAAAAAATAGAAATAGTTTTTAAAATTTAGGAAAAATACTTTTTAGTCTTTAAATAATATAAGTAATTTATTAGTTCAATAAAATAATATTTTGGACATTTTGTTAATTATATTTAATTTTATGGCTTTAATTAGCATTTAAAATTGAATATTTAATTAATAAAAGGTTTTAAAATATATTTGTTGAATTTTTATTCTTATTTATATTATTTTAGACTTAGTTTAAGCTTTTAATTAGTTTTTAGGTTTAATTTTTAATTTTTTCGCGTTTTACGTATTTACGTTCGCGTTTTACGTCAACGTCGTAGTTTAAATCGTAGTCGTAGCTCGTCTTTACGTTTTCTCCTTCTAAACCAAAAACATCACTAATCCAAACATTGTTATTTTATATATTGGCATATTAATACACACACCTCCTTCGAGAACGAACTTGGAATTTATTCGTCTTCACGGTTTTCCTAAATCGTGTCGATTAATACTTGCCGCATTTATACGTTGTTTTCCTAAACGCGTATTTCTACACCTATCATTTTGGCGCCGCTGCCGGGGAGGTATTTAGTGTGCCATTATTATTAGTATCGTGTTTGTGTGAGTAGTGCGTTTTTTCTTTTCAATTTTTGGAAAGCGTGAATATCGTACATACTCATTTTTGTTATTTTTCTCTATTATATTATAATATCCAAATAAATCGTGTTTAATTTTCCTAAATTAAACACAAAAGAATCTTTTACTATATTGTAGATATATTGGTTTCCGTTTTTCTTGTGAATATATTATTACTATATTGTATCTACGTAAGAACAATAAATATACAAGTACTCCAAAAGCGTGAAAACGCAACCTTGATTCGGGATTTCATCACTCGATCATTGTATTCGAATCTAAAGCAAACGTTTAAAGGCAAAATAGATAAATACTTTCGTGAGGCTTAATTTCAATTAACACAAACTATAAGGTGGGTATAAGGCGGTTGTATTTCACGACCTAAAGGAAAAAGGCTCTTAAGTGCTTCGCGCCGCCTCGTTTCCTCCGCTTGCTTGTGCGTGTTTTGAGAAAGAGTGCTAATCGAGGGTTTGCCGCCCAAGTATTATCTACGTATATTATATTTGCTTGTATTTTCAAGATTAAACCCTCTTGAACGTTTTGGTGTTCCACCAACGTTCTAAAGTCATCGAAAGCGTTCACTCCACGTGATCGTTTTCATTCTTCGAGGCTCCTTTAATCGAGAAAGTCGATTCGAGGAGAGATTTGTAGATTTGTGTCTACGTAATACATTCAAAAATCCAAAAAAATTAAAAAACAATCAAAAACCAAAAAAATTGAAAAAATTGAAAAACCGCAAAAAGAATCTTCTTTGCTACCACCCATTCTACGCTTAGTGCATGCGCACTCGATCGAAGGATTATTCCAATTCTAGCGAAGCTTCGAATCGACGAAATAGTAATCGAAGGAATCAACGACGTAGACGAGAATTAGAAACCGACGTTCCTAATATCGTTGTTGAAGAAACCGTAGAGGAGATGGCCGACAATCGTTCTATGATGGAATTGCTCCAAGCGCCCACCGAGGGTTATGGAGACGCGATCGTAATTCCCGCTATCGAAGCGGAGAATTTTGAGATTAAGAGCGGAATGCTTTCGTTGATCCAAGCTACGAAGTTTCGAGGTCGTGAAGCCGATAATCCTCACGACCATATTCGGAATTTTGATCGTCTTTTGGCCACGAGCAAGTTTAAGAACGTCGACACCGATGTCGTCAAGCTTATGCTTTTTCCGTACTCGCTCGATGGTGCCGCCAAGGATTGGTACGAGAAAGAGCCACCTAATTTGATAGTTACGTGGAAGGATCTCGTTTCCAAGTTCGTTAATTATTTTTTCCCACCGTCTAAGACAACGTTTTTCAAAAACGAGATTACAAAATTTGAGCAAAAACCGAATGAATCTTTTAGAGACGCGTGGGATCGCTTTAAGGAATTGCTTAGGAAATGTCCTCACCATGGTTTTTCCGAGTTGCACCAAATCGATACGTTTTACAACGGTCTTAATTTTCACGAACAAGACTCGTTGAATTCCGCCGCCGGTGGCAACTTTTTGTGTAAGACTCCGAAAGATGCATTGATAATTATCGAGAACCGATCCAAGGTTTACCAACTCCGCAACGCACCGAGTGTTGCCAATGTCGCCAATGTTAGTAGTTCTAATCGCGACATTGAGAGAGTTGATGCGAAAGTCGACAAGTTGACGAATGTGTTCACGTCTTTTCTCGTTGAGATGCAAAAGAAAGACGCTCCCGCTATGGTGAAAGCGGTTGAGGTTTCGTGTACGTTTTGTGGTGGACCTCATAATTATTACGAGTGTGCGGCTACGGATGGCCAAACGTCGAATGTGAGTGCGTTAAATGGAAACAACAATTTTTCAAATCAAAATAACGCGGGTCCATCACAACAAGGCAATTATAACCAAGGCAACAATTTTCAAAACCGAAACAATTTTCAAGGAAACAATCAACAAGGAAATTTTTCGAATCAAAATCAAGGAGGTTATAATCAAGGTCGTAATATAACTTGGCAAAATCGAGAAAATAACCAAAACTCGAATTTTTCAAACAACAACAACAACCAAGGCAACAATTTTTCAAGTGGTAATCAAGGAAATTTTAAAAGAAACAATCAAAACCAAGGGAACTTTAATTCAAATCAAAATAGTTCGTCAAACGATTTTCAAAATTACATGAAAACGAATGAGGCTAATATGAGACGATTAGAGGGAGAAATTGGTACTTTGAAAAACGATTTTTCTAATATTTTGAAATTGAAAAACACGAAGATTGAGCAAGGGCAAATTGATATAAAAAAGATGTTTTCGGCCATAATGAACAAGTCCTCGGGTGCGTCATCGAGTTCGTTACCTAGTGATACCGTTGCAAATCCGAAGGAACAATGTAAAGCCGCCTCGTCTCGTGAGAAAGGTCAAGTGATTACCCCTAACCTTGAAGGATTCCGTGTTGTTTATGCTTCTCAACCCTCGACTTCTAAGACGTCTTCTTGTTCTAAAGTCGATGGGGTAAACGTGGCGACCAAGGAAAAGAGTGCACACCCTCGTGTACCTCAAATTCCATCCACGGTTCAAAAAGAGAGCTTTGTCGACCTTACCAAAGTAACCCTTGAAGAAACTTGTGCTTCGATCCTTCTTAAAAAACCCAAAAGGCGTATGCCGAGAAAGGAAAAGGATCCGGGCCAATTTCTACTACCTTGTGATTTTTCCGAGATTGAGGGATGTTTAGCCCTTGCCGATTTAGGTGCTAGCATTAATCTCATGCCTCATTCTCTTTGGAAATTGATTAGATTGCCTTCGCTTACCCCCACGAACATGACAATCGAGCTTGCAAATTGTACTCCACTTATACCAATTGGAATAGCCGAGGATGTCTATGTTAGGATTGGAAAGTTTGTTTTTCGCGCGGATTTCGTTATATCCGATTACGAGTGTGACCCTAAATGTCCCATTATTTTAGGCCGACCATTCTTATCGACGGCTCGAACCGTAATCGACGTTCACGAGGGGAGACTTACTATGAGATATGGGGATGAGAAAATAGACTTTTTCGCTAGAAAATCCCAAGGATTTAATGAGAATGAAAAAACAGAGGTTTCAAAACCTAATGATTCAAATTCTAATGATTTCAAAATGTTTACTTTAGCGGAAAGAATGAAGCTTGATGCATGTTTTGAAAGAATTAAGAAAAACGGTTTTAAAGATGATGATTTTAATGATAAAGAATACGTGTACCTAATTCAAAAGGGTATGTGTAAATTTATGAATGAAAACTCACTTTGGGATGTTTTTAGCGAAACAAGTGAACCACCAATTCCGAAGGGTGACGTTAGTGCCATCACGACAAAGACCAATATGGGCTCGTCTTCACCACCTTCGAAGGACCACGTCTTTGAGGCTTCAACTTCTAACTCCATCGAAGTACCTCCTTTGCCTAGCCCAACACCCGTTGAGGCTAAAGGGTTTATCGACATCGATCCTCTCGTCTTAGAAAAGTCACCTAAGCATAGTCATTTGACTTGTAAGTCCATGGTTGTGAGTGCTCACATCGACTCTTTCTTTGACGATGACGATGGCGATTTTGCCGAGATTGATCACGTACTTCGACATCCACATGCTATTTTTGATTCTCCTAAGAAGAAACATGTGAAGTACGATGATTATGAGTTTGATCCCGAGATTGAGGAAATCATTGAACGAGAGCTAGCTCTTATGCCTTCATTTCCACCTACGAGTGAGGTCGATCTTTCCAAAATCGAGGATGAACTTAATGAGTTGGAACGTCTTATTTTCGATGACGAACCAACTCATGTGACCACTAAAAATCCAATTCTCGAGGAGTTACCTAATCAACACTCCTCATTTGAGAATGACGTTTACCACATTCGTGAGGATCTAACTTATCAACGATCCCCACAAAAGAATGATGGTTTCGTGCTTGATCGTGATCTTTTCGAGAGAGTTTCTAAGATACTCAAGGAGGGGAATGACAAACCGTGGTTTGACAAGCCTATCTTTGATGAAGAAATCGATGAGATCGACGTTCATGAGGATGACGAGTATGTAGACCCCGAGGGGGCGGTGTTCTTTATTGACAAACGTTTTGAGAACTTATACAATCCGCCACCCCCTCCCACCAATGACTTAAATGTGAGGATTTTTAGCGCGACTAATTTTGAATTTGACACGCCAAATATTTTCGACATTATCAAATCGGGTTTTCATAGAGAGTTTTTAAACGATGAAAAAGGAAAAGATTTTAAAAATGTTTTAAAAGATTTTTCTACAAGTTTAACTCCGTCATCACCGCGTTTTATGAGTGCTACCACCTCGTCTACTCCTTTTGACGATGGTTGGTGTGGTCTTAGTATGGGGGAAGCCCCAAATGTTCCCACACACTTTACCACCGAGGACGAGATTTATGATCCCGGAATTGCTTGTAAAGGGAAATCTCGGTCTTCCACCGATGCAATAAATGGAAAATCTTTTCGTTTGCTTGGTGTGAGTCTACCTCGAGTAGCTCATAAGTTTGACTTACCCATTGCCCCACCTTTCTACTTCTTATCTCTTTTCTTCTACCCCATTGGGGTTTGTGTTGGAGTGGCGTTGTTTCGTCTTTCATCCGAAAACGAGGACGCTATCTTTGACCCCGGTATACGTTTATCGGGTTTTTAAAGTACTCCATGTACTTTTGGGCATTGTTATCATGTAAGCCCCACCAAAAATGACCATACCAAGATTATCCCTAAATGATCACATTTATGGGGATTCGAGTCGAGCTTTTGACTCGGTTATCAAAAACAAGGTGCCTCGTGGGGGATTCTCATGCTTATCCTTGTATATATTATCGCTTTCTTAGTTTAACGTAACGAGGGGACTTGTGCTCTTCCAACCTTTGTTTCGTGGTTGTTTGTGATTGTGATTCATTAGGTTCATCGTCATCGTTGAAGCCTCTCGTGTTCGTTTTATGGATCACTCGAGCTTCGATCGTTGCCTTTGGAGATTCCGATATCCGATGATATCCTTTTATGTTCTAACGTTTATCTTATTAGCATAATTCATAAACGGCTTTTAGGTTATTCGTTTTACCCTTTCCATGATCGAGATTAAGCATTCGACTTCGTCTCTAGTATGGGGGTGTTTACACCCCTAGACTCGAAACATTGAGGACAATGTTTAGTTTTAGTATGAGGGGGTGAGTAGATACTTCACCTTGCTTACGTCACCACGCAATCCAATATTCATCTTTTTGTTATCGTTTTGTTGCAAATAAGGCTAAAAATGGCCAAATTTTAAAATTTTTCTAAGTTTTTATAAGTGTTTAAGACACGAATGTAGGTTTTCCGATGGTGAGAACGAGAGTAATTTTTGACTCGACCGTGCGTGTTGAGCACTTAGCTTCGATTCCTTAACTTTTTAGGCTAAGTCTCTTAAATGAGGACGAGAAATGATAGAGTTATTTATAAGTCTCGTAATCGTCACGATCTTATGTGTAGTAATTATTAGCTTATTCTCCCAACGCTTTTGCATAATAAATTGTTAATAAATATTGATTTGGCGGTTTAGTCACTATTGTTGGTTTCTAATTTGTTTTGGTAGCTTCCATGTAATTAAATTGGGAAAACATTAAGGTATCGCCAGCGTCACCGTTTTGAAGTATTGGCACCCGAATAATCGAAAGCTTCACCTAATAATAAGATTTCAAGTGCTCACCTAAATTAAGCAAAAATTTGAAGCTCACAAGGCCGAAAAATCTATGCCCAAATTGAAAGTGAATCAAGCCTTAATCTTCGAAGCTTTAAAGATCCAAAATTCGCTTTAGCGTGAGGATATACGTCTTTGGCTAATAAAACCACCGATGAGGCGGATAATAAAAGGCAAGGCAAGACCGAAGTCATAATAAAAGCTTCATGGCGAAGTTGAATAAAAGATGGAGGTAAACCAAAGATAATAAGGCCCTTCCGTTAGGGGGCGTATAAAAGTCTTGGTAATAAGTCTCATGTTCAAAACCGTTATAAAATCGTGTTTATCGATCCTTCTTGTTGACTTAATTTTTTGACATCGTTGTCTATTGGGGTGAATTATTAATTTAATGATTTTGGTTACACCGTTAAGTTTCTATTTTTAGACTTAATCTCTACTCACACATAAGCCAATGATGTATCCTCATGATCATTAATACAAAATAAAATATAAGAGATATCAAGTAGGAATAAGGGAGTTTAGGTTCGTAATTAACACTCATGAGATTTGATCGTGTTGCTAACTTATAATAACAATGATCTCGTTACACGCTTAGCATGGAATTAGGTGAAAATCGAGGACGACGAAATTATTTCAAACGAAGCATTCACGTGTTCTTGTTCTATGATCCCAAAAGTCACTTTATTGTGATGAAAACAATACATTATGTCTAAAACGCGTGTAGTAGTTTATTTAAATTTATGTCTTGAATAAAAGTCATCATAAAATGAATTTTGGATGTGCTATGATACTTAATTCTAGCATTGCGTGGGGACACGGCAATGGTTTAGTATGGGGGAGTGATGAGACTGTATTTATACATAGTCTCATCGTCCAAATCGGGCTTAAAACGCTTAAAAAATCATCAAAATACCCAAATATATGCTTGTGTTTGTTCATTGTGTATTTTAGGTACGGATATCGTGAATTCACCAAAAGATCAAAGGAATCAAGCAAAAACGAACACGGGAAACGAAGCCGCACAAAGAACCGGACCCGAATCATGATTTTCCAAAATAGTCCTTGAAGTTTTGAAGATTGTCAACATTGGTCCCTCATTTTTGAAGATTTGGCAAGAAAAGACCTTGGAGAAATCTTCATTAGCAAGAAATGTCCTCCATGTTTGAAGATTATACATAACAAGCCCTTGAAGTATGCAAAATTTGCATAATTAGTCCTTGGAGAAAGTTTGCAAGAAGAATGTTCCTAATTTGACAAGTACATGAAACTTGTTATAAAGGGAAAACCATATTTGGCTGATTAAAGAAGGAAATGAAAAGAAGAAAGAACATGGAGGGCCATTTGTGGCCAGACAGCATTCTCTAACCCACCACTCCCCTCTTGACACGTCAACCTCCACTCTCCACTCCACCAATTACGACCCCTCCCTACTCCACGTCTGAATACCACTTAATATTTTTAAACTAATTTATTTAAACTAAAAGATAAGTGAGGGAAACACACGTTTTTAAAACATAACACCCCAGATTCGGATTAAACTCCCTAATCCCTTTTCCTCCCACACATAAACCCTAAAAACTCCATCCTAAATTACCTTTTTAATCAAAGGGTTTTATTCCTAAACCTCCAGATACTTAATTTAACCCACTCTCATCCAAACCCACACCCCAAAAACATCACCATCTATCCCATGTGCTCTCCCCAGCTGTGCCCTGCGCCACAACTTCACATGAAGACAAATATGGCAGAAGATCAATGGTCCAGATGAAGTAACTTGTTCCCCAATGGTCAACAAACGAATAGGATCCATACATTACAACTGGCATCTTCACATGACACTGCCAAGATCACAAGACCCATTTTTGACCCGTTTGGTTTTCAAACTCAAGGGGTAATTCTGGAAAACAGCAACTAGGGTTTTTCATTATTCTAGAATATTCATAGTTTAGTATAAAAGGAGCATGCAACTTGTGCATTTGCCCTTTGTTCCAGTTTTTGTATTAACTTTTAAAAAATAATGAAAATAAAATATTGATTTTATGCAATAACTGAGTTCCTTATTTATTAGTTTTCTTAGTATAACCAGTCTTATTTAATCTAGTTAAGTGTTTTCAAAGTTTTCATTACTCACAAAAGAACTTTCTGAAAATAGGTTTCATGAAGTTTTTCTTCAAAACAAGGTTTTCATATGCTTGAATCCAAGAATGAATGGAAGTGAAAGTGGATGTTTGTTGTTGGTTTAAGAGCATGATAAGCTTGTGTTAAGTTTTCTCATAGTTTCAAAAGAGTTTGGTTTAAAAATCAGTTTCCAAAGATTTTCTTAAAATCTTTTGTTTTTCTTTGGTTAACAGCTTATACCAATAAGCTAACCAATAAGTTCACTAACAATGAGCTTACTGGTGTGCTTTTGGTCTGTTTCTTTCTTGTTTTTGTGGTGGTTGTGCAAGAAGCAAGGAACCAAGACCTCCATCTCCATTTTGTTCCTTTTCCAAGACATATTACACCCCTAGTTCTGTTGTTGAACTCCAGCAGGGGTCTTCTACTTGATTATAAGCTCATATAAGCCAAAAAGGCTCCTAATAGAAGGCCTCAACCAAGGTGAAACCGGTTTGAACCCTATTTTGAGTTTTTTTAGGTTATTTATGAACTTGTATGATTTTGAGTTTGACCTGTTATTTGTTTATGTTTCTGTATGTGTATGCTCAATGGATAGTTGTATGCATGATTAGATCTCTTATAATCAGTTTAAGTTGAGTTTGCATGCTTTTGGTACTTTAAATTTCCATTTCTGTATTTAAGGTGGTGTTTGGATTTGCATTTTAGTTAGCAATTAATGTTAGCTTTTGGCTTATAACTAGCATACACACACTTAGTTAGTGACATTAGGATAATATAAGTAGTTGGTAGTTAGATTGGAGAGGATTAAAAGAAAGTTGTAGGATAAAGTTTGGTATAGTAGCCTAAGAATCAGTAACTGCCATTAACTGACTTGTTTCATTAAAATTGTGCTTTCAATTTCTGTATTTTGTTAGATCTAGGTAATCAGTAGGCTTGTGACTTGCTTTGTGGCAGAATTTGAGGGAATTGAGTGAGTTTTGTTCAACCAAAACTCACCCAATTACCACATACATCAGCAAACAGTCCCCAAGCCATTTTGTATATTACAGTCACTGTTTAGGGCAATTTGTGTGTGATTTTGTGTTGATAATTGTTGTTTTTCTTGTTTGCATAGACTCCCTACACTCCACTGAGTGTAGGGGTGCCCCATTGTCCAAGAAAAATCAAAGCAAGAGCTTCCCTAAGCTCAAAATCCCACAAACCCGTTTTTTATAACTAGCAGTGGGAACTCACTTCCCCCTGCTAGTTTGTTTGTTTGTACTGCTTAGCTAAAAGACAAAGTGACCAAGGTGTCACTTTCAGAAACTAGAAAAATTTGTCTTTAGTGGACCTATTTAGGATTTAAGACTTCATTCTTTTTTCATTATTTTTATTTTTTAATTCTTGATTTTTCTGTTTAATTAGTTTTTATTTTACTGTTCATTTGATATTTTTTAGATTAATTGGGTATTTTAATTAACTTTTTAAATACTGTTTTTGGCATTTAGTGTAAAAATTCAGTAAATTTCAGTTTTAAAATTTTTCTTAGATTTAGAAAATTAATTTCAGATTTTTAGTTTAAAAATATTTCACTGTTCACTTTTTAATTAATTTTTAGAATTAAATTAGTTTAATTAGGGTTTAATTATTAATCAGTTTTGTCTTTTAGTGCAAATTTTTACATTTTTCAAACTTTGTCAATTTTCTACTGTTCATTAGTGTAACTTAGGATTTTTAAAATTGTCAAATTAATTTTGGCATGATTTTATTATTTTTTATGATTATTTTAGTTTAAAAATAGTTTTTAGTGATTAAAAAATAGAAAAATAGTTTTTAAAATTTAGGAAAAATACTTTTTAGTCTTTAAATAATATAAGTAATTTATTAGTTCAATAAAATAATATTTTGGACATTTTGTTAATTATATTTAATTTTAGGACTTTAATTAGCATTTAAAATTGAATATTTAATTAATAAAAGGTTTTAAAATATATTTGTTGAATTTTTATTCTTATTTATATTATTTTAGACTTAGTTTAAGCTTTTAATTAATTTTTAGGTTTAATTTTTAATTTTGTCGCGTTTTACGTATTTACGTTCGCGTTATACGTCAACGTCGTAGTTTAAATCGTAGTCGTAGCTCGTCTTTACTTTTTCTCCTTCTAAACCAAAAACGTCACTAATCCAAACATTGTTATTTTATATATTGGCACATTAATACACACACCTCCTTCGAGAACGAACATGGAATTTATTCGTCTTCACGGTTTTCCTAAATCGTGTCGATTAATACTTGCCGCATTTATACGTTGTTTTCCTAAACGCGTATTTCTACACCTATCAATGATGATCAAGTGGGTTTATATATTCTCATTCACTCATTTTTGTGTTATGTGTTGACAACTTTTATATTAGTTTACTAGTTTTACCTATTTACATGTTTTAGGTCCAATAAGCCTTTTATAAGTCCATTAACTTTTATTAATCCATTTTATACATTTGTTATCAGTATTATACATTACATGTTGGGCCCAAGTGGGTTAAGCCCAATAAGTAAGTTTATAAGTGTTTAGCCAAATTAGTTTGATTAATAGTCCAATAAGGCTAACTTAGCCCGTTAATGTCCGTATGTTATACAGTTCGGGTTTTATCGGTTTTTAATTGTATCAAGTACTTATATATCAGTATATGACTTTTAAAAAGTTTACATTAGACGGGTCCGGTCGTCTAAGTTTTAATTGACGAAAAACGTTAATTTTACGGTATTAGTCGAAAAGACGTAAAAATCATGTTTATAGTTTTTATAACTTATAAAACTTACCAAACTACCATTTTTATATAATATCTATTTATTTATCCTTATACATATTTCTATAAATAAAATATATAAGTTAGTGGGTTTTAATTTCACATTTTATACTATATTATTTTGAGTGCTTATATAATACTATTAAACTTTAATTTCACAAAATCTGATTTTTAGTTTCACTTGCACCATTTTTATCATATCTTGAGTTCTATAAGGATATAGAAGCTCATTTTTGGATGACATAAACTTCATATTATGTGCTAAAATAAGTTAGTTATAGCTACTGCTCAATCCATGTCTAAGTATCCTTAACAGTCCCTACAAAACAGACTATTCAGATTGATACACTAATTTTGTTTTGATCATATCTCACTCATTTTGATGATTCCATTGGATGGCCAACTCTCACATGTGTATAACACCTAATACTTACTGTAAATGGATTCCACTATGCCATTTTATCAGTTTATCATCTGGTTACTTACTGTTTTTATACAGCCAACACATTAAGCAAGATTTTAACCATTTTACATGTGGTTTTCCATCTTTTTACCCATGTTTATCAACACCAAATCCCCACATAACATTTTTATCATCATTCATCATCATATACATATACATAAATAAGGAAAATACAAGATTACATAATCAAAATAACAAGAGGATAGGAAGAACAATCTCTATACCACCATTAGTGATGAAAAGATGAGGTTTTTGATGAACAAGACTTGGTTTTGGGTAATCAATCTTATGAGATATCAACACCACTTCTAGGGTCACCAAGTATTTGTAGATTCCTCTAAAAATCAGCCCTTGTTCTTTATGAAAACTCCTTGAGAAATCAGCCCCAAAGTCCCTTGAAAACTCCTTTTACATGTTAAGATCACCTCCAATCTTCATAACTTCAATGGGTTTTCATCATATGTAAATTATACATATGATTTATGGTTGAATTTTTTTAAGAAAATGGTGATTTAGAGGGGTTATGGGACGTCCAAAAGGGAGAGAGAAGAGAGATATTGAAACTGTTTACTAGTTTGCATGTTATGAGAAAATGGTAAAGGCTTAGATGGTTTTTGTTAAGTGGTTTAGGTAGTATAAGGACAAGTGTCCTTAAGGCTAGTATAAAAGTGACACCAAAGAGGTGTTGGTGGCTTGCCTTGGCCACCCATAGTGGGGGTGAGGCAAGTTTAAACTTGTCTCATCTCCACTAATTTACGGGTACTCCTCGATTCTAGTTTCTTCGATTTGCGTGCCCTCGGGTCGTTTTATGAAAAACGTTTTTATAAATTATGAATCAACGGCACAAAACGAATCTAATAAAAATTTTCTCATCAAAAACAGAGTTCGAAAACGTAAGTACGTAATCCTAAGGTTTCCGGTTTAGTCGTAAAGGACGTTAAATTATAATCGTAAGTCCTAATCTCTTCTCGTAAATTTGTGAGTTTATGAACCAACACAAATTTAAAATTCCAAAATAATATTCACGGATAAATTTATTTCCTGAGATGTCGGACTGTCACCAAAACGGTGTATGTAAACGTAAGCACGTAACGTAGAATCCTCCGGTTTAGACGTAGTCGATGCTACTTCAAGACGTAAATCCACCTTTCTTCCCAAAAATAAGTGAGTTCATATTATAACATTAAAATAATGTTTTCAAATAAATATTGAGAATAAAATATAAACCATAAATTGACGGATTGTCACAGCATTTACCCCTAAACAGGATCTTTGTCCTGAAAGATCATCTTATCTTACTACTCGCTTCTTATAGAGTTAAAGCCATGTGGGTATTTCCTCTACATTCGGTCTTTTCTCACAAGTGTAATTCATTACAATACGCGAGTTTCATCAGACATGACTACGGGAATAAGATCAGGCTTAATGTTGACTTACTTTCTCTATCCATGATGTTCACGGGTTTTTGATGAATGCAACTTTTCGCCGATCTAAACTTTATCAAGAAGTGATCAGATTCTCACTTGATAGAAATTTTATCATGTTCGATATACGAAACATAATTCACGCAGCTCTTGAAGTCCTAGGGTAGATCCAGCTTATATGCCTTTCAAACCAATCTTTTACATCATCTCAATGGTCACATACAATGGGGACTTATATCCCATGATCTTTCAGATCATCAATTCATTTTTCCATGGTTAAAATTTTTGGCATAACTTCGCTACCCATCTGGCACTTCAAGATCTACATCTCATATTCACATAACCTCCTGCCCACTACCGGCAGTCAATAATCAGATCCTAATTTCAACAATCATTTCAGGTCTCGCGGGTCGAGTATTTTGTAAGGTTAGGTTCGCCATCATAGGAAACCTTAAACCTAAAAGACATGTCCAACTCACAATGGGTGTATGTCGGGTGTCTTCATCCCAACTCCTGCTTACAGATGCTCTAATATATATCCTCACAAGATTCAATCTCGATCCTAACACGATAATTATCAATGATAATCCCTCCAAAGGAAAACAATTATATGGTTTATTACCAAAGGTCAATCATTCAAGCATAAAACAACACTTCTAGTGTTTTGTATCATTACTTTACCTCGTCCCTTCGATTGGGGTGGTACACAGTACTCTCATCAAGATTCCTTCTCAATGACTTCTGAGCAAATCTCTAGAAATTTGATGCGAAGCGAGGATCTTGATAGAGATGATCGATACAGGCACACCATGTTTACACAACTCCTTTAAATACAAAAAAGTCAATTTCTTCATCAAGAATCTATCATTAACAGGAATGATATTAGCAGATTTGGTCAGTCTGTCGACGATGACCCAAATCGAATCAAATTCAGATGATGACCTTTGCAATAGTTAGACGTTTACTAATGTATGAGACGATGTTTTCCTTCATAATTTGCCATCAGTAAAACTTCTTCAGATAAAGATACATTTAGTCAGAAATGACATGAATAGAATACATAAACTTATGAGATTCTAATAAGACTAAATCTCAAAATCTCCATATTCAGGCAACCACAAGCAGCCTTTTATACATTTAACGCCATCGGCTTCTTAATTCTAATGGTTCACATTAGTCGCGAACCACTTTTATTATCTATATTATCCTTCTTACAAGCATCGACTATTTTTAAATTGTTCGGCAATTTATTTTGCACAGTCATTATTAAGGAACACGTCCTGATTGATTCTTTATCCTTTCTATATTATGTGTTAGTATCTACATTCACCTTCCCTGATGAAACAATTATCATGACCGTATTCATTCAAAATTTCTTTCTTCATATTTTCTAAGTTTTAGTTTCATCTCAGTTATTATTTTTATCAGTTTTGCTTGATCCGACGTATTAAAGCGTCGATAATTATTACACGTAAATTAACAATAAATATTAAGTTTTTATGAAACGTAAACGTTAAAAGTTTAAATTTCTTAGTTCGACCAATTATAATAAAATGTTCAAAAAAAATTTGAATTTAATTAACACGCTTTTTGCTGATTTATCGAAAATAATTAATAAGATTCGTAAATGTTTGAAAAATCTTTGGTTATACTTTGGTCAAAATTTTCTTAGTTGAAAAGCAAAAAGTGTTGTTTCAAATTTCAAGTCATGGTTTAAATGGTTTCCTCAATCCCTCTTAGGTTGTCTTGAGGTATACACGAACATTTACCCCTAAACAGGAGTTTAGTTAAATGTTCTGGGTATAAGGGAATAATCCCTCAAAAGTTCTTTTCGATAAAACATTTGTCAAAACACATTTGCAATTTCTTCTTTTTGGCATATCCCAAAGCCTTAATGGCTCTAATCTTTGAAGAGTAAATATATTCCATTATCTATTAATCACATGGTCAAATAATGTAAAGGATTTAGTCTTTAATCACATGTTAAATACTCAGGGTATAGGTTTTCACTACTCGGCTAATTCAGGGCAGTTTATAAATGATTATTAACTCCTTCCTATTCTTATAAACAAATAAATGGTCCTTAATGATCACAAGCATTAATTTATCAAATTACAGCCTACACACGTGATTCACCAAATTTATGAATGCTACATGTGTATTAGTCAATCCGAACGACATCACGTGAAACTCATAATGTTCATTACAAGTTCTGGATGTAGTGATTGAAATAGATAATCTTTTTCGCGGACGCGAAGTTGATGATAACCATGCCGAGGATCAAATTCCTGAATATACGCTAGAACCTTGTAAATGATCGAACAATCTATCATCTTGGGTAGTGGATATAGATTTTAATCGTCAATTTACTTAGTTCACGGTAATTAATAAATATAAGGAATAATAACACCATAGCTCTTCATAATGACGAGCTCGGTAGAATAAAAGCTTTCTCCGACAACTCTCTCAGTTGTACGGTAACTCTTTTAATTCAGATGGTGCTGACGTACAGTGCACATGCCACAGGTGCAACACCGGGAATATAATCAATACCAAATTCAAATTGCCTTAATGGCGAAAGTCTAGGTAATTCACCAGCAAATACATCCTAAAGTTTCAGATAACATAAACATCTTTTAATACATTTATTTTAAGTTCTTTCTAGATTATAATATCTATGACTAATTCACAACCATTCATGGTATAATTTCAAGTCTAAATGCAGGATATGGTCATTCATCAAGAATTATTTTAATAACTTTTGATAATCAATATCTTATCATTTAGGGGACTTCTAATCGAGTTCCCATCAATTAAGACAATGTCGTCATGTCATAATTAATCAATTCATTCTACTGGCACTATCAACTGTCCAGTTTCATCACCGTTGTTAAGATGTGAACTTCTCAAAAGACTAATAATAATTCATAATCCTACACAAATTCAAGGATATATGGAGACATAACTATCATCAAAAGAGTAATGTCAACGCATAATTTGCGCGAGATAATTTCAATTCAGATAAAGACGAAAACATTTAACGAATATGAATATAGCCCATGTTTTCATAATTTGAGTACGCATTCGAAAGTTCCTCGGATCGTTACCCAGGTCATTCAAATGAAACCAAATCAAAAGAAATGATAGGAGCGTCGATACATCCAGTCGGGTATCAACACTCGGTAATCAGATACGTTTCCTAAGAACCTCACTACGGGAGAATTGGACAAGAAGGGAATATCATTTGTCAAATAAGACAATTTCCACAGATGAGTAAATTCGACTCAGAAGAATAAATAGTACCGGCACATATGTAGGTGTCCCTATCAATATATCCTTGTTTCCACTTCTTGCAGATCTCATAAAATTTAATCTTTCACAATCTTTAAAGAAAATGTAATGTTTATTAAAAAGTTTTATGGTGACTACTAATCAGTCTTGCATGGTCCCTTCCAAATTGTATGTAGGCGCACAACTATATACAATTTCAAGATTAACGATGCAATACTCAGTTCGTCAAAATTTTATCATCATGTTTATAGTAAAACATTTTCATGCTTAATTCTTAAATAAGAATCAAAAATAAATTTACAAAGATGTTCTTTGTTATGGAAACAATTAAGTTTTCCAAGGTGTTTTATAAACAATTTCATTTCGATAATGCTCACTTATAAATCTCACTTTGAATAATCCTTATAGTGATGAAAATTAAATTTTGTCAAAGGATACTGTTTTATCTTATAAAAATAATCAGTGATCTGCAAAAGAGTGATGAAAAGTTGTTCACCAAGAACTAACTACAATATGATAGGAAATGAGCTTAGCCAATTAATCATGAGGTTCATGACCTCGATGGTGCTAAAAAAGAATAATTCAACGTAACTCAAATCGAGATGAGTACTTGTTCAATGGTTGCATCACTAATGCGAACATTAGGATGAAGTAAGAAAAGATAGATAACAACAATACATGTAACATTTAGCAATCAAAGGTAGTCTTTTTATTAATCACAAACAAGTCAAAATTGTACCGTAACACATTAAGTGTCACTATGTCATACAATTCCAAGAACTCATCCTACCAACTGATGTCTCAGTTAAGTTAGGGATTTTTAAAAGATACCACAATGAATACTAATTTACAAGAGTCATGGGGTTTCCACCTGTCCCGGAAGATCCATCGGTCCCAATTTAGAAGAAGATTTCTTCAATTTTATTATTGGACACTGGGCATCCTCATCATTGGACAATGGTCTAGGATCAACACTTAACACGAATCAACAATCAATTAAAACCTTATAATTCAATCATAGAACTTAACGACTTCCTCTTAACAATCTCATATTCCATACAAGTTAAATTTTACTTTATTCAAGTTTTAATCACCTTATACTCAATGCGATATCCTACCTCATTATCCATTACTTACAACCTTATTCTTCGGCCTTGTAAAGGTAATAAAAGCTCAATATGAACAACACTTAATTTCCAATCCTATAACTCCTTCATCAATAATAGTTATCAAATGAGTCACTAGTATGAAATGACTCGATCATTCAATTAGACTTCTCGGAAAGGTAGTAGTGGTATGAGGCTTTTGGGTAATGGTTCCAATGACAGCCTCAAG
This sequence comes from Glebionis coronaria, assembly GCA_025667525.1. Taxonomy (NCBI): domain Eukaryota; kingdom Viridiplantae; phylum Streptophyta; class Magnoliopsida; order Asterales; family Asteraceae; genus Glebionis; species Glebionis coronaria. Next base: position 277,636,014 of record CM046875.1, on the reverse strand, counting down.
TGCAACATTCACCCTTTCGATTTCAATTTAAGAACTGGATGACAACGAATCAGATGACATCTTTCTAGGTGGTAACTTTTTGTCAAACTCCACTCTATAAGGAAAGATCGTCATGACATCGATATCAGTTTTAATCTCGCCAATTCTTATTCAATATCACAATCAACTAATATCTACATTTCTACGAATATCAACCATTTTGTTGGGATCATAAATATCCACAACTTGGTTTAGATCTGGAATAGCTAGATTTCCTACAGGAATAGCTTCGATTGATTTACTAGGGGATTTAGGGTTCCTTGTGACAATCTACGTCGTATAAATACCTCGTATATATATATCAAAATAATCATCAAACAATCATGTAATAAAATTACATCATATATATATATATATATATATATATATATATATATATATATATATATATATATATATCTATATTATATATAGGTATAATTATTACTTGAAACCACAGTTTCAATCCCAGTCACATCTTTTAGCCAATAGTATTTCAGAATTTCCTAGAAAATCTTCAAATTCCACGAATTTTTCGTTTGAAATCGCAGTTTTATGAAAATCGCGTTTTGAAAACGAAGTTTTGAAAACTGCGGTTGGAAATTGCGTTTTGAAGTTCTGGGCCGGTCCGGTTCAAGTCTGGGCCGAGCCGGGTCTTAATTAATTAAAAACTAAGTCTCAGGTAGGATTCGAACCTAGGGCTTTTGTTTAAAAGACAATGAGTTTTACCATCTAATCTAACCAATTATTTGTGTTCATACATCCAAAACACAGTTAATATATTCGTAAAAATAGAATGGTATCTTTTGATTTTTAGAAAATATCTCAAGATATCATCCTAATCTATAATTTTTTATTAATCACGTATTAATCTATTTTTTTATCAGAACCCTCTATCATCATCTTCTCACAACTCTAATATCCACAACCCTAATGCCCCTGTAACAAAAATGAGGCTGCACTTTTGCAGCTGAAAAATGTCGTCTTGATCAATTTACCGTGAGTGTTTTTTTATGTAGAAGAAATAAGTTATCAAAGGATATTTGGTATGAGTGACTGATTATTTTTAAATGGGGCATGTAGGTTCCTGAGAGATGTTCATGGATATCAATGAATCGGGTAGTGAACATGTTGAACATATCTTATGTGTTACCCTTCGGTGGCTCCTTGATTATGGTACATGTGAGCATCTTTTTCATTTTGCTTTGAGGTCAACACATAAATTGCTTACAACTATTCTTAAGTAATACTAATATGATGTTTGTTTAACAAAAGATCGATTGGCTTTTTTATGTTGTGTTCTTTAAATGTTTCTGAGACCTCATGTATGTAATGAAGTATAACATGACAACTGTGATTGCAAACTTGACAAATAACCTTGAACAAATGTTGGTCGCAGTAAAAAAGTTACATGTGCTAATGATATGTTTCTACAGATTTTGTTATCCTTATTTGTAATTGCTGGCACCCACTGGATGACATAAGCTTACATTGTCAATCGTTTGCGCAGAAACTGACAATATGATTACCAGGAGACGTAAGGGAACATAATTCATTTGAATTTGATAAGCTCAAGTTGAGATGAGGTATGTTTACTGATTGTTACATGTTACCTGAAATCTTTATTTAAGTTGACTTACAAGCTGCATTCGCTAAATTGATCAGGAAAATCACCTCTTTCAGCAACTTAATATTTATAAACTTAAAAGGTGCCCGGAGAGATGTGAACCGTTGGAGGCTTGGAGTATCTCTTTACTCTCGCTGGCAGAGCATTGACTGTAAGTGGAACATATTATATGCATACAATATCTGCTATTATAAAATTAAAATCACCCATGGTTCCTGTTGGAACCGTCGGAGATGTAAATTTAGCCGTTAGTTGCAGTAACACTACTTGTTGCACATTCTTAGAATCAGAAGTAGAAAATCTTGTCAAGAGGCAATTGGTTATCGTTTTCTTAAGGTTCGCGTTCAATAACTTTAGACCTATTTTTGTTAGAATGGATGTTAATGAATATGATTTTGCTTTAAAGATCCACTCCAGTAGTAAAAGAAGTCTTAACATATAATGAAAAATATTAAAGCATAGAGCAAGTGCTAACCAAATACAGTAACTGACAAGTTATGTGGATATTCTCTAGATTGTATGAGCACTTGATAAATTGATATTTTAATTAAAAAGAAGCAGATCCGATAAAGAAACAGCCGATTATCGATGCACGGATGACGAAAATTAAGGGTAAGGGTAAGTGTAGTTGGCTAACCGGTTGTGCACAAGAATCAGAAAATTAAGGGCAAATGTAGTAAAATTAAAAGGGTCACTTTTGTTTACCTTGCTAATATAGGAGATAAAGAACACCCTGGTGTCAAACTACACCGTTGCCGAAAAAGACGGAGCTTCGCCAGAGATGACACAACTCGCCAAAAAATCGATGATAATAAAACTTGATGGACTAAAAAAACAGCAGGTTGAGGGCACGATACATACTTTTTTTAGTAGTTTTCTCACTGTATTGTTTGTTGATTTGCAGGAATTGAGGTGGCTATACAATTAATGGCCGAGTTAAAATTACCGGTATGTAATTTCTTCTAACAGAAATATTACTGTTTATCTTTCAAATAAGGTCCTGACTTATTCATCTAAAATAAAATTTTCACATTCTGCCTTTGAAACGGTAAGATTCTATTTTCCTATATTATAATCCTTGCTGTATTCGCTAAAAGTACGTTTGTTTAATTCGTGATATTTTCTGTTTTAAAAGACGATTCAGGTGAGGAGCCACCAGGCGAAGTCGGAGATGGAGAACTAGATGGTGTTGGTGCTTTGGCTTTGTCAGAACTATCTGGAGGTGCTTTGCTGTATTCGCTAAAATGTTTACCTGTATGTAAAATAGAACACCATGATGCTTAGCTGATAGAGCATGGCTATAGGTTTCCATATGGAGATGGAAACGGTTCCCACGCCCGTAGTTACTATAATTTATAGATTAGGATGATTAGTAAAGTTACTATAATTTACTCGCAAATGTTGAAACCCGAAAAATTGACAGTCTACAAACTGTGAGGTTACTGTAATGTATAATTAGAACGATTAGTAAATTTACTGTCTTTATTAGGCAAGGTTGATAAAATGATAGTGATGATTGGTTCGCACGCCCCTAAGTTACTGTAAATTATAGATTAGGATGATCAGTGATGATACTCACAAACGTTACTGTAATTTATAGACTAGGATGATATAGAGATGATGATAATTAGGATAATAAGCAAAGTTACTGCAATTTACTCGAGAACTTTGTAGCCGATAAAGCTGATCGGCTTACAAGCTTTGAGTTTATTGTAATTTTATAATTTAGGATGATTAGTGAAGTTATTGTAGTTTATTCGCAGAACCTAGAACACTAGGAAGAAGCTCGCAAAACCCTTTGAATAGCCAATCATTTACTATAGTGTTACTTTGTTGACTTATGTGCTTCTTATTTGTAGAAATATCGATTGTCAAAGTATCTCCCAGATTCCTCTTATGAATGTATTTTATTTTTAAAACTGAACTTATCATACTTCATTAAGTATGACAACAACAACAATGATACGCCAAGCAGTTGATAAGTATGACATAACATTAAAAAAAGTAATCAGTGTTATAAAAGATTCCCTGGATTTACATAGTATAAGCTGAATAAGCAAAAAGTGTGCTGATAAATTATGCTCGGATTTTATGCAAGGAAAAGCGTTTGACCAGAAAGAATCAGGTGACATGATTTCCAGTTTGGATGGATCATTGTAAGTTTTTTCTTTCTTAGTTTGGTTTTAATATTTATGTCCTATTGTGAGTTTATTGCTTCAAGTATGTAGTTTAGAGATTTTGCATTCATAGTTTACACGTTACACTGCATAAAATAAAGTCGCGTTGCAACATTGTTGAATACACATTGTTGAAGCCTTGAAAGCGACGCATTGTCATAACTAATTGTAGGGTGTGTTGTTTCTTATGCTACATCTGTGGCTGTTGTAAACCACCCACAACGACAGTGGTAACTTTTGCTCTTTGGGCAACACCATCAGACATATTAGTAATAAGATTGTGTCAGATCCAAAAAGTTGTAACAAAAAAATCAATCATACTACACACTATATTATCCGTCTGAATCATTTAAGAAAAGCTGCTGCTGTATGTGCTATGATCAAAGCTTTTCTGCTAAGTCGAAGTGAGTGAACTGGTGAACATCAAAGGCGTTTTGATACAAGTTGTTTTTAGGAAGGCTATAACATCGAAAGGAGTTGTGACTCCACCAACAGGATTCGTAAGCCCATACCATAACAACCCAAAAGGGTGCATCTTATTATCATTCTGATTCTGTGTGCCAACATCAGTCAAGTCATTATGAATTGTGTGGTTTACACGATTCCCAAAACATGCGCCTCTTATAGAGTTCTCCATAATATCATTACTGCTAACAGGTCTTCCTGGGAACATAATTTATGCAATCCAATGGTATGCTTTATAAATGAGTTGAAACCAATACATGCTTTTGAATATTACAGGAAGATTTATCTGATGAATTCACATCACTAATACTCAATTTTGTCTCACACAATCGAAGAGGTCCTCATGCAGTCGAGGTCGGTGATATGATGGCCCCAAAACTGAAGTGCCAAAATTGATCAAGTACAGTCAACTGTTGCTGGTTTACAGTCTGACCCCCAAAACTGCCAACACTTAAATCTATGGAGAGCGTGAGATCGGTGAGCTTATTGCTAAAGCTATGGAGAAAGTTGGCCAAGAGGGTGTTATCACCATTTCTGTAAGTTCCTTTTAATCTACTTTTGGTCATGGATTTTTTACACCATGCGTGGTTATAGGGACTAAGATATATATTATCAGTTACTAAGTATGAAACTGAATTGAAAAGGAGGCCTGTAGTTGTTCCTCGCGGTACTCGGATTCTTGCCATGTCAAGTTCTTTTGAAAGGTCGAGGTACTCGGATTCTTGCCATGTCAAGTTCTTTTGGAAGGTCGAGGTACTCTGGTTCTTGCCATGTCATGGTTGTTGCGAACCAATCGGGAACAACATCAACAGATAACTCTCCATTGTATATAAAACAAAATGATTCGGGACATTTAAGGATGCTTGCCTTTCTCTACGAAAGCAAAGGGATGAGCTCCAAGGCTCTTGCCATATGGCGAATATTGGCAAGAAATTATTCATCTTGCTACTGGAAGGACCTGTCACAAACAAATCTAAATCATGAATTGGGTGTAAATAGTATCTTTGGCAAAGAGACTGCAGCAACTGAAGCTACAAGGATTCTTAAAGAGTTATCTGATCAACATCTGACGCTACAACATCTTCGATGGGTATGGCTACTCTTTGAATAAGTATTTGTAGAGGTGGCACATGGGCCGGTTGGGCGGCTTGGGTAAAATTTCAAAACGAGTAAACTTTCGGTACAGGTCCAGTTGGATCCGAACGCTTTTTTGCCCATTTTCAATTAAAACATCAATTGTTTTATGGTAATTTCCTTTATGTTCCATTTTTGTTGGATGATACATGCAAGGGCGCTAAACGAGAAGTAGGTGGTAAGAATAGAGACTGGAGTAGGAGTAGGAGTTTGAGTCCTCACAGAAGCATGGAAAGGGACAAGGACATAATTCAAATCTCAGGATTGGATGGGTAAAAAGGGATTTTCGTGGCTGTGGAAAGAGAACAAGAGTGAAGTAGAGTTTATATATGATAAACTTGGTTATTTTGGTTGGCATCAACTTAAACATCTTGCGTTGAGTAGATAGATGTTACTAACATACAGTTCAAAATAATAATGAAAAACAATACTTAAGATCTTTATAACCATTGGTTGAGTTGCAGAAACCAATGATTTGGATGAAAAAACTGATCAATAACTTCTATTTATATAATAATGTGTCTATATAGTTGTTAGCTCATGACTGGAACTCGTAAAGTTTCAACTCAGTACACTTCGATTGACAATGACCTGAAACAACTATTCAGGGAAATTGAATTGCCACGTGACATGCTTTGATATTGAGCGTGACTTACAGAAGAACGGGATGAAGCCTGCAACAAACACTGCCAAAAGAAGGGTAATGGAATGGTAATATTTATTATAAACCAAATCAAAAGAAGAAAAAGAAGTCTGAGATCAGTAAAAGGACAAGGTACTACCTTTTCCCTCTTTGGTTTTCAGTATCATGAGTCATAAGCCACTATTTTTTTAACTAAATGTACGCGTTTAAACACCAGAATTCATAAAATGATCTGAAGGGGGTGGAGAGGCGTTTTGTTAGGTCTCTCATATTACATTAAGCTATACTCATATATTAAAAGATGTTTTTTGCGACTTGAAATCCAAATAATGTGTTCCAAAATACAAATCCAAACACCTCAGCAAGTGAAATGCGTCACACAACAAACTATTAGTTTTAAGATTTTGTCTTAAATATGCCTGCCTGTAGGAAATGTTCCCGTGGGTTGACGACAGTTGGTGCATAACAGATAATGGAACATCGGCAGGTGCACTGTGGTGTCTTTTGGTTTTGCATGTCATGTTAATAGAGTTTAGTGTTATTATTTAGCCAAGAATCATCAAACAACACCAGGTAATCTAATTTCGACATGTTCTCAATCAGTTTGAAGTTGACTTCTTTTCAGCAATGTTGCGTGTTCCAATCTTGACAAATTCTAGCCGTTTGAAGTTTCTGTTTGTTCGGATTTCTTCATTCCCCTTTGAATAATCATTAATCAGTTATGTATTATGTTTCCTGTTAATACTTCTCAACATACCACCTATTCGTTGGCCAATTTTGACTATAAAATCACACCCGTCAAAATAAAAGATGGACCTGCACTCTGACCTTTGCATTCTTTCTTCACCTTTAAGAGATCAGACTCTCTTTTATTCTTGGTTTTGTTTACTGCCCTAACGGTGGCCCGATCATGCCAATGACATGCTATGTATTTACTATGTTTTCGTTGAAGAATTTTTTTATGACTATCATTATACTGATTGAATAAATGGATAAATGGATTTTTGAATCTGAATAGGTGTACAGTTTTAATTTTTTTTAGATTTAGTGTTGTTTGATAAGCGTTTTGAAGTATTTACGTTAAGGTTGTGGTTGATGATGATTAGTTGCTTAACCCTCTTTATTCAGGTAGCGATAGATCTGATTTATGGAGACACTTTGCAAGAAGCTACTAATATAATTCAGATAAAAGTACTTAATCAGATTTGGTAATATTTTTGCTTGAAGCACTAGAATATGACTTTGTGTTGTGTGTATGAAAGTTCACAAGAAAAGAAAACCAAGCAGCCAAAATGAGTATTTCATAACCTTATATATTTAGCTCCAAGATTGCACTTTTGTGGCTAAAATTGAGGTTGGGCAATCAGGGGAGACTTTCAATAAAGTTCACTATGCTGATCTACGTAGGTATTAAGGTGTGGCCAAACATGACGCAGAAGAGTATACTTGTGAGCTTTGAGAGTAAAAGGACAATTTTAGATTAATCAAATAAACTCAAACTTATAGGTTCTAATTTCTAAAGTTAAACTTATACTTTTGAGCTATAAAGTCATAATTAACGTTAATAAAGCTCACCTCCAAATGAATCCAGAAGCGATCTGGTAAGCTTCCAATCACGAATGGGAACATGAGGGCTGTTTTCAGCCAATGCGTTTATACATCTATAAAAAACTACTTTCTAATAAAAAATTTAATAAATATTTAAAACTAAATTTTAATAAAAAAAAATTTAAAAAAAAATTAGTTTTTATAAAAATATTTTTTATATAAAAATGTATTTTTATAAAAATAATTTGTTTATAAAGATTATTTTCTATAAATAATTTTTTTAATAAAAGTTTAGTTTTAAAAAAAATTAATAAATAAATAGTTTTTGTTAAACTTTTTAAAATAAAAATACTTTATAAATTTTTTTTTACTTTTTATACATAAAACTTTTTTAAAAAAAAATTAATAAAAAATATTTATTTTTTTATAAAATTTTTAAAAGTATAAATCGCATTAAAATTAATTAAATGTTGCATAAAGAAATTTTTACACATACTTACTTTTGCACATTTATTCATAGTATTTTTTATTTTATTTTTATTTATATAAGTCGTATAAAAATATGCCTAGATTTTGATAAAAAGAGCCCTACACAAATGTTAAATGATTGTCTAACAAAATTTCAAGTTGTAATAAACTAAAATTTAAATTAAATGAATTGAATGTTTTTTTAATTTATTTTTTTAATAAAAAATATTTTAATACAAATCGTATAAAAAGTAGAGCGAAGTTGCATAAAGACAACTTCTTACACACAAGTACTTTTGTCTGACATTCTTTGACACGTGTCATAAATAATAAAGTAAAATTTTCAGATATTAAGGCAAGTCGCATAAAATAAGTTGTATACGTTGTATAAAGCATATTAGAAAATTATCATTTGATGGATGCGAAATGGAAAAAAAAATACACCTTGGAGCATTATGTTTCTATTTGTGCATGTAGAGGTGCGTAGTACATGATAAATCAAGTTTCAATATCTAAATGTGAGGTCCCCTAATGGGATAATGTATAAATTTGAGATGATTAGGCAAAAATTTACCACAGTCACAAATAATGGATTTGTTAATTTTAATATACAAGTCATGTAACTTTATGAACATGATTTAAAAGATTTACAAATTTGTTATACGATTTATTAATTATTAATTTGCAACCCCAATCTCTTTATACTCTGCTCAAAATGAATGTGTGCCTATCGTTTAAAGTTATCAATGAATGTGTGCTTATCGGATAAAGTTATCGGTTAGAGGTGAACAAATCATTTTATTCTTTCAAAACTGCGTTTTTAAACTGGTTTCGTTATAATCAACCGTACAACAAACCGGTTTTACTTAAACCGAATCGATTTTACTTAAACCGAAAAACCCTTGTCAGAGAAAACAATCCATTCAGATAAAAAATGTGATGGTCTAGAAGATAACGATACAAACAGCATGCCCTTACAGGTAAAAAAAAACGTCTTGCTTTGGGACAAAACAAAACACGTCTGTTGGGTGCGCTAACCACAAAAAATATAAAAAATTAGTTTTCTTTTAGTTTTCTTTTAACAAAAACGAGTCACACTACAAGCAGATAAAACAAATATCCAAACGTACTTTTAAAAAAGATTTGCGAAACGACCCCGCCCGTTGGGCGGGTTACGACGCTAGTATATATATATGTATATATATATATATATATATATATATATATATATATATATATATATATATATATATATATATATATATATATATATATATATATATATATATATATATATATATATATATATATATATATATATATATATATATATATATATATATATATAATCCAAGTTATATATATATATTAAAATAACACTTCTCAGTCTGGCCTTGTCGGTAACTCGGGAATTCTTCGGCGCCGTTATAGTCAAAAGATTTTTAGACATTTTAAGAAAATGTTTATAGTTAAAAGATTTTGAAATGTTTTATTCAAAACCTTAGTTTTAAAAATCTTTCGTTCTCTATAACGAGAGCTCTGGTACCAAACTGTAACACCCCCAAATTTATACAACTCAATACAGCGGAAGACTCGTTGGTGTTACGGGATAGCACATTACTTACATCATAGACAACGCATAAAAATCGCGTCGTTTAATAATAAAGCATTTCCATTCATAAATATCAATTTTACATAGGTCCCAAGTCATTGTATTTCATACAGGTTTTACAAAGCATTTGAATGGAAATTATTGTTTAAGTGCGGGCCATGAATTCTTGTTGTCTTCCCGAGAATTACCTTCAACTACCTGAGATAAAACATGTTAAAAGAAAAGGTCAGCGATAACGCCGGGTGAATTCATAGAGTTTAATGAAATCCATCAATATAACATCGGTATAAAATTATTACCAAAAATCATTTTGTACAAATCTTTGTAATAGGCCATAAAATAGCCAAAGTCATTTTATACAAATCTTTATCAAAAACTATAATATAGGCTTTCGCCTTCAAAATCATTATACGAACCATTGTCGTTAAAAACATCATACAATACATTTTATAACGTTGTATAAAGTTAAATAAAAACCGTTATATGAATATGGTTATGAAAAACCAAAACACGAACATAATATCAATAGTAAGTCCCGTATTGCTAGTCAGGCAATATATCGTAATTTAGTGCGTATAGCAGTATTTCGTTATTTGGATTATTATAAGCCGCATGACATTGTTACCTTACTACAACAAACAACGGGTAGCTAACCCGACAATCATTTCCCCATCTAAAACAGCGTGTCGTCACAATAATCACGCTTATAGAAATCTTCTCATACATAAATTCGCTTACCAATCAATGTGGCACGACGAGGATCAACCGTCAAGGCGCGAACTGGGGTGATCGTCCCCAAATAGTACTATTATATGCATAAGCGTCTACCAAATCTCGGTAGTTCACAATTCATGCTAATGGGACTTTTAGTGACATAACCTAAATTTAATAATCCATTTTATCTCATACATCGGGTCATATAATCATTCATCGGGTCATACAATCATTCGAGTCCAAATCAATAAACAAACAATCGGGACAACTAGTGTCCTATTTTATAAAAACTAACATGTTATCTCCCTCGCGGGTTTATAAAACATTTCATAAAAACATTTAAAAGAGTGCGAGGCTATGAACTCACGTGGATTGGGAAAGGCGGGTTATCGGCAATTCGGATGTACGGTATGTGCTTCAATTACGGAAACCTAGACAAATAATACTCGTCTTAGATTTTTGTCCAATGAATTTATCAAAATAACAATTATGTATATATATGATGACTTTATACATATGATGATGATCAAATGGGTTTATATATTCTCATTCACTCATTTTTGTGTTATGTGTTGACAACTTTTATATTAGTTTACTAGTTTTACCTATTTACATGTTTTAGGTCCAATACGCCTTTTATAAGTCCATTAACTTGTATTAATCCATTTTATACTTTTGTTATCAGTATTATACTTTACATGTTGGGCCCAAGTGGGTTAAGCCCAATAAGTAAGTTTATAAGTGTTTAGCCAAATTAGTTGGATTAATAGTCCAATAAGGCTAACTTAGCCCGTTAATGTCCGTATGTTATATAGTTCGGGTTTTATCGGTTTTTAATTGTATTAAGTACTTATATATCAGTATATGACTTTTAAAAAGTTTACATTAGACGGGTCCGATCGTCTAAGTTTTAATTGACGAAAAACGTTAATTTTACGGTATTAGTAGAAAAGACGTAAAAATCATGTTTATAGTATTTATAACTTATAAAACTTACCAAACTACCATTTTTATATAATGTCTATTTATTTATCCTTATACATATTTATATAAATGAAATATATAAGTTAGTGGGTTTTAATTTCACATTTTATACTATATTATTTTGAGTGTTTATATAATACTATTAAACTTTAATTTCACAAAATCTGATTTTGAGTTTCACTTGCACCATTTTTATCATATCTTGAGTTCTATAAGGAGATAGAAGCTCATTTTTGGATGAAATAAACTTCATATTATGTGCTACAAATAAGTTAGTTATAGCTACTGCTCAATCCATGTCTAAGTATCCTTAACAGTCCCTACAAAACAGACTATTCAGATTGATACACTAATTTTATTTTGATCATATCTCACTCATTTTGATGATTCCATTGCATGGCCAACTCTCACATGTGTATAACACCTAATACTTACTGTAAATGGATTCCACTATGCCATTTTATCAGTTTATCATCTGGTTACATACTGTTTTTATACAGCCAACACATTAAGCAAGATTTTAACCATTTTACATGTGGTTTTCCATCTTTTTACCCATGTTTATCAACACCAAATCCCAACATAACATTTTTATCATCATTCATCATCATATACATATACATAAATAAGGAAAATACAAGATTACATAATCAAAATAACAAGAGGATAGGAAGAACAATCTCTATACCACCATTAGTGATGAAAAGATGAGGTTTTTGATAAACAAGACTTGGTTTTGGGTAACCAATCTTATGAGATATCAACACCACTTCTAGGGTCACCAAGTATTTGTAGATTTCTCCAAAAATCAGCCCTTGTTCTTCATGAAAACTCCTTGAGAAATCATCCCCAAAGTCCCTTGAAAACTCCTTTTTACATGTTAAGATCACCTCCAATCTTCATAACTTCAATGGGTTTTCATCATATGTAAATTATACATATGATTTATGGTTGAATTTTTTGATGAAAATGGTAATTTAGAGGGGTTATGGGACGTCCAAAAGGGAGAGAGAAGAGAGAGATTGAAACTTTTTACTAGTTTGCATGTTATGAGAAAATGGTAAAGGCTTAGATGGTTTTTGTTAAGTGGTTTAGGTAGTATAAGGACAAGTGTCCTTAAGGCTAGTATAAAAGTGACACCAAAGAGGTGTTGGTGGCTTGCCTTGGCCACCCATAGTGGGGGTGAGGCAAGTGTAAACTTGTCTCATCTCCACTAATTTACGGGTACTCCTCGATTCTAGTTTCTTCGATTTGCGTGCCCTCGGGTCGTTCTATGAAAAACGTTTTTATAAATTATGAATCAACGGCACAAAACGAATCTAATAAAAATTGTCTCATCAAAAACGGAGTTCGAAAACGTAAGTACATAATCCAAAGGTTTCCGGTTTAGTCGTAAAGGACGTTAAATTATAATCGTAAGTCCTAATCTCTTCTCGTAAATTTGTGAGTTTATGAACCAACACAAATTTAAAATTCCAAAATAATATTCACGGATAAATTTATTTCCTGAGATGTCGGACTGTCACCAAAACGGTGTATGTAAACGTAAGCACGTAACGTAGAATCCTCCGGTTTAGACGTAGTCGATGCTACTTCAAGACGTAAATCCAAATTTCTTCCCAAAAATAAGTGAGTTCATATTATAACATTAAAATAATGTTTTCAAATAAATATTGAGAATAAAATATAAACCATAAATTGACGGATTGTCACACAAACCCTTATTAACACAAATCCCGAATAACCGTACATGCAAATATGCATTCTCAAACAACATTTACCAATCTTAATACACGAAATATAACATGTATACCACTCATTTCCCCCCAGGTAATTCTATGCTCATAAGCTACTGGTCCGATCTTTCCAAAGATCATAAATGGACCTACAAAACTCTACATCAACTCTTCCATTTTACCAAAACATACCACCCGTTACTATGGGTGAAACTTACTACATAACTTTGTCACTAAACTCTAGTGGTTTCCTCCTTTTCAACATAGCATCCCTTGTTGCTCTCATCCTTTCCACAAACACCATTACCACATTAGTAGCCTCTTTTACCAATTCTAGTCCACAATGGGGACAACTCACCCTATCCTTTCATATAGTGCCTCAAATGGCATTTATCGACTTCTAGTATGATAACTATCATTATATGAAAACTCAGCCATCACTAAAGAGTTTCCTAACTCCCTCTAAATCAATCACTCATACCCTCAGGTGTAACTCCTAAGGTTGTATAAATATCTCACTTGCCCATCCTTTTCCAGTTAGCTGGATATACTCATATCCACTCATGTTCATCAACTCCCTTTAGTCCGTACCCCAAAATACTTAAAAATTCCAATTTCCTTACAAAGTGACCTATGACGGTCTTTTACATATCCATTAGTTCTTCCAATCCAAATCAAATTATGATATATACACATCATCAAAAGGACGGTTATCTCAGTTAGTCTATCAACTTCCATCCAAACCCATGCTACAACTACTTCCATTAAATTAGATACCTCACTAGTAGCACCTATACACTTCTTTCTCACCTTTTTCATGATTTTTTTTCTACCCAACACTTCCTTTATACCTACACAATGTCCTACCTTCAAGGTCATATTGCTCCTCATCTTGTCTCAGTTAGACCAAGCCCTTCGTCCCTATGGCACATCACACCTATAACTCCTCATCCATTCGATTATCGGTACTAAGCCTCCCAAACAATCAGTATAGGTCAGTGCCATTTCCTTTTCCACACTACGACAATATTAGCCTGCATTGTGCTTTATTATACTCATTAAGCTCTACCAAAGTTTTACCTTCGGTTCCTATCTCGACCTATTTCATTCATGCTTCACTTCTATACACACTTCCTTCTTCTTCCTCAACTCCTACCATACATCACGATGTGATGCTTCCCATCGTTTCTTCCCTTGCCATAACCCTTCATAAGGCATTCCATACATATTAGGCTAACTTTTACGCAAAACCCTCTATTCCATCACATCCGTACGCAATCCTTCAAACTTCTCAACTACGTGACTTCTCATTCCTCTTGAAATATGAGATGAATTAGTTAGTCTATCGACTATCACCCAACTCTCATCGTACTTATTCCTCCACCCTATTATGTATCCCTTTCACCAATTTCGTCCTTACATCGCCCTTTCTAAGCTACTCCTATCTATGTAGGAAGTATAGTCTATGTCCCTTTTCTCCATATGATTGTCCAAGCCACGCAGCATACATGTTGACGCGTTCTCTGCTTTGGACAACTCAACTCGTGCAACCTACATCCTTCATCCAAACCACCCTAATACGTCATCCATATAGTTCAAGTTCGTCTCAGCTTCACTTCATTCTTCTTATTCCATGTCTCAACAACCATGCTTGCCTTTCCCAGATGGTACTTGGCCTTGCAATATTCTTTCATCACTTGACTCCACCCATCACCTTTTCCAGATGTTCAATCAAGATGATTAAATATGTGTTGGAGACATTCATGATCTGTATAGATCGTTCTCTACGTCTCGTACCCCAAATGCCTCTAGCATTCTAGGCAGATATAACAATCCAGCTCCACTAACTAAGTCTATCTAGTCATCTATACGCCAAAATTTTCCAAGTAGCTTCACTCCTAATAGGGACAAACTAGAGTTTCATGTGATTCCATGCGGATCACACTCTCATCTTATACCCACATTAGTTTCCATTTGTCTACTAAGCCATATTTTGAATTCTTATTCAAATCTCATACTTCTACTTTGATCTTGCACCCAACATGAGGTATTTTCAATCATCGTCTTCTAGGAATACTTGGTTCTCTCCTTCCATGGTTCTCCCTTATTCCTACACTACCCGTCCAACAAAAATTCCATACTTCATTCATCAAATCTATGGAAATCACTAGTGCATTGGATAATGCATAGCTGTCTTTCCCAAAGATCTTTCATAACACCTTCACAAAACCGACTCTCTAATCACTTCTCCACAAAACTTATTCAACTCATCTTTACTTCTCATCCCTCGATATTGATTGCCACAAAAATTCTGTCCGCGTAGTCACTCGACTCCCCTTGTTACTTCCACGAGTTCTTAATCTCCCATGTCATGTATTCATTTCATCACGATCCACCGGTTCAGCTCTTTGTAGCTCCACTCTGATACTCGATCTACCCTTCTTCGTCATGAACCATACGTAAATTTCCCATCATAGTGCTTGTCACCTTTCCAGTCCTCGCAACTTTTGTGACTCCTTCGAAATCTCTTGCATCCTTCTTGCAACCGACACGTAGTCCTTTCAGCTCCTTGCTTCGTGATGTAGCTCTTTACGCACTCCTTCTCGTCTCCATGATGTTCCCTAGGAACTTCACACTACCAGTAGCTTCTAACTTCAACTCATCTACCACAATATTTCTAAACGTACTTCAACCCCTCAATGGCTCACTCTTCCTTACTTGTTGTACTTCACCGTTAATCTGCATCTTTCCAATCATTCTTTCACATTCCTGTTTTCCTTCACGTGTCTACTACTACCTTTCCTCCAAAACTATACCAATCCCTTGCGTGTTATTTACCCAACCTTTCCATTAGTATAAACTTTCTACTCTACCCTCACATCCGCTAGTACTTTCAACAATCTCCTAATGGTACTTCAACCAACTTCTCATAGCATGACTTCTCGTTCCCACTACCAGTCAACTAACTTTACTTACTCTCTTATTCCCGTAACCAATCTAAGTTTCCAACTCCACAAATCTTAATCATTCCTTCAACACAACCTTTAAACCAAAACACATTTCTCCATTGTAATATCTAACCATAAGTAATACTACTCAACTCTATCCTCTCATCCTAACATTTCCACAACCGTATAACTAAATCAGCCATGACGTGTAACAAAAGAATTCCAAACAATCGTGTCCCAATAAAATATAGGGTAAAACGAACCCTAGCCAAAACAACTGAAAACAAAACAATGTAATCCGAAAGATCAATGGAGTGTGCCAGCAACGAAAAATTTAGACTCACGATTAGTATTACCAAATCTCGATACCTTAGAAAACTTTAAACTTTCGTCCCAATTAGTTACTTCTCATAAGAACCAAACTCTAATACTACTAAAATCAATCATACTCATTTTTTAACCAATAACTCATCGTTTATCTTCATCATTCTATCAAGATATCAACTAGTTAGTATACTACAATCTTATTTTAACCATTATCTTGTTTACCCATATTAAACTTATTTTACTTGTTATTATGAAACCAACACATGTTTATAAAATACACTGTTTTTTTTTTCATTTAGGTTGGTTATAACTAAACTGCTACACGTTTACAAGGTGTGGTATTATTATTATCATTAATATAATAAAATCTCCCTTTTTTTACTCTTTCCGTCTTAGTTAAATTATTCTAAAATTTTAACTCCACTTAAGAAAATTATTATAAATTTTTTTTACCCCTTTAAAATATATTATCACATGTTACATAGAAGACTAATCCAATTATTTTCAAGACAACCCTTTTTTTTATAACTTACTACTACAACTAAAAAAAAATGTAAGTTACGATATCATACCATACACTTACAAATTATTTTCAAAACAGTTTCCTATAATTAGCCAGACTTATTTGCAAGAAAATTTAGTAGTTCGTATTAAAAAAAATACATACCCGAATGTAGACACACATCCAAAAGACTCAAAACGTCGTTGGAACTCCATCAAACTCCAGCACCATAAAACACGAACAAATCCAAGGTACGTTCAAGTTATAATAACTAGTGAACGACCATATACCATAACTTAACACATAGTAGTATATATACATTAGCATATATATACCTATTAAATCACCCAAAACATACTCGTTACCATACATGTCAGATCAACCAATCGCGTCATACACTCGTTTTTTTTTTCTCTACGAGTAACCACCATCTTACCACAAGGCAAAAACCCATCACTAAAACCAGTCCATATCGTGTGACCCCATAATCACACAACATGACTATAACCCAAAACAATAACACACTCAAAAATATCCATATCGTAGGAAACCGTTACATAAACCCATATACTATACATATACCAATAATCCACATCTCATCATATACAAGCATGTACTAAGCCTCTTTCATGCAATCATACTTAGGAACCCATTGAAGTTATGGTACTTGTATAACTATGTTGGCCACCATACTTATACAATTACCCTTTCCCCAATGCACTCCCTCCTATGATGACACTTATAAGAATCAATACAACACATAACACATAAATCCATCAACTCACCTAAGCACATTACCACATAAACAATAAGGTCAAAAACTCCAACTAATAAAATTCAATAGTCAAACTCTTGGAATACAGAAATCTATAGTCTAGCTAAAACAGCATAGACAAAATCCAAAACGAAAACATAATCAATTATAAGTCATGTCGCCCATCAGAATGGAAACACCTTAAAATCCTTCCTACCCATGTACTCCTAGTAACTCGAACCACCACACGATTCTTAGGGAACATGACTTAAACATCAAAAGAAAAATAACATACCTTAGGTACATAAAATAACTCAACAAAAGATAGAAACTACCATGTACCAAATTATGTACTATAATGTACAATTTAAGCAAAATACGACAATGACTAGCGTGGATGATTATGGTTCAACCAGCACTAGTCACACCCCGAGAAGAAAAATAACATGTGGCTAAGTATGAACTACTATGGTTCAACCCATACTAGTCAAAACTTAACAAACATCGCAAGTAAAAACCAATAACATCCAGAAAACTTTAATTAAAATAAAATGCACAAATACTCCTATGACGCCTATATGCAGGGACCCTTAAGCTATAGACTAGGTTACTAGACTAGGCAACCTAATTCTCTATAACCATTGGCTCTGATACCATTCTATCACACCCCACCATGGCGGAATATGGGGCGCGACGTATGGATATCATCACAACATGACGTGTCTATAGAGATAACTAAATGAAATAAGAAATGTCATAAAATGGTGACACAAATGTCATGACAATATCTCAACAAAGCAGGAGTCTAGGCAAGTAGGTAACAGTCCTACCTCTTACCCAAGACAAACAATACATGAACAAAGCAAACATATAGTTGCAAACAGTATCACTTATTAAACAAACAAAAGAAACTAAGAAGGAACGGGGATCTCCTTCTAAATGCATCCCTACGCAACTCCGAATCCTAGCCACTTATGTTCTCACGCTTAACCATAATATCACCTGAAAGAGACACTAAAACACGTCAACATAAAGTTGGTGAGAGTCATAGGTTTAGACTCCAACACCAAAATCAAACCATAAGCTGTGAACAACAACCACTAACAAAAGAACAAATGGATAATGTGATACAAACATGCATTAATAACTAATATTCAAGATTTAACAAACCAAACCAAATCCAAAGCTCCTAGCCTTACCAAACACCATGGTCCCATAGGCGCCCATACACCTACGTACCAATCTCAAGGCCCCACCTTGTCATTATACATTGGTCCCATAGATGCTCACACATCTATGTACCTCCCCAAGGCCCTGCCATGTCAACATCCCATTGGTACCAAGTCAAATCACAAAACAATCATGAATCAGTTAGCAGTTAATTACATAAGTATGCACAAGTCCATCACCAAATACAAAACATTCACATCATAATTTACAAAAACAAGATAGTGTCTCTTCCATCCCATCTGGAAGTCAAAATCATTAGTATACATGGGACTATGAAACTCACCTGATTGAGCTTCTCCCAATTATCCGTGCACTAGCAAAAAGCTAACACACAAAAATTAAAACATGAACCAAACACTAAGATGGCTCATCAACCTATGATGGACATCTAACCTTCTACCATATATATACCTCATTTATATGCTATAAGCATCTCATTACACCCCTCTATAAAACCCTTAACTTAGTTTACTTCATAACCCGTCCTGTTAACATTTTACCCAAAACAGTCCCGGTTTTTAGGTCTCCAAACTATAAGCCAAACGCCCACCTAACCATACCCATGACCTCTGTAAATAAAACCATATGCCCTTTACTCCTCCTTTTTTCCCCAACCTTAAAGCTACTGTTAAGGCCCTGATATATATATATATACTTTTGTCTATCCGGATTTTACTGATTTTGAACATATAAAAAGATTGTTATGATTAGAGGGTCTTACCCTAACCCACAATCTTAGCCCCAATGCAGATACTTCCTATTATAAATAAACCAACTCCCATGTTCGTTTGAAAGTCCCAATAAAACCCTAAGTACCCCAAACAACCCAAAACATAAAAAGAAAACAGGCTGATTTCAAAACTGTTTTGACCTCCGACTGTTGTAACCTGTTTTTGACCCACTTCTCGACCTCCAATTTAGTTCTCGTTTCTTGCATTTGAAAGCCAACTGAATTACCTTTCCAAGGATACTTAGATCGCAAAATAAGATGTTGTCCCTAATATATGATGATTCTATAATACGAATTTAAAGAAAGAAAATAGGAGAAGAAGATGAATTCTAGAGAGAGAAAGTAGTGAGAGAGAGTAGAGAATGGTTGGAGAAACTTGTGAAATATTAGATTAGAAGAAAATGAAATGAACCAACACCCTTCCTAACATGCTAGGAAGGGTTTTTTATAGCCTTTGCTTACATGTAGCTTAATGGGCTATATGATCATGGGTCGGGCTTTCCTTTTGGGCTTTGGTTACTTATGAATGAACCTTAGCTTAAAGTTAAGCCCGTAATACACGAATAACAAACTACCTATTACAACGTTCTAAAATACGATACATAATAAACATATGACCGAGCATTCTTGTTTGACTCAATATTTTGAGGCTAACAATCTCTCCTAATGTGAGGTCACTATCCTTTATGAGAGGTCATTACCCTTGGTCATGTGGAGATTTGTAGAGATTACTAATCTCGCCATAAATGAGACTTGAACGTGAAATCGTAGTCTTGTTCCTTCATGCTGTGATCTTTGAGCCTTTGTCGTTGTCTTTCGACTTTGTCTTTTGATCTTGAGATCTTCAAATCATCCTTGACTTGTCTTTGCCATCATGCAATCTTGTGTCTTCATCCACATGCTCACACTATTAATTGTTTAATATGTCTTTAGGCATGAGTATGTGGTTTTGAATCTTTGACTTTGTTGAGTACACTGTGACGCCACCTTCTCGAGACAAAACATAGACACGGATTGAATGGCTTTGACATTCGTCGTATATCGGTAGCGTTTTACCTCCGGTCAGTGAAGACCGTTATACGATATTAAATATAGTACCTGTGATAAGGTAGATTCAGTTAAGAATCTCCTTGACAGGGTTTCACGGCTGTACTAGCCGTTCTCTTTACTCGACCGTCTCAAAGCAAGACTGCGAACATAAAGAGTGAATCAATTGGATAAATATCCACTTGATTAAAATCGTCAATTCAAATTCCTGGAACAAGTGTGATTCATAAAGAATCTTACCATTGTTGCTTTCCAGTTGACACAAGTTTGATTCATAAGAATCTCACAAGTCACCTACCGTAGCGCTGTTTGATGTTGAAGCTAGAAGGATTTCCATTCGTCACTGTGAATATTAATGAATATCACTCTGAATGTTCAGGCAAGACCATAAAGATATTGCGTAGAAACCTGAAACGAGTTTGAATCAATTCAGAATCAAACCACTGTTGCTTTTCAGTTTTACACATGTTCAATTCATAAAGAATCTTGCATATGACCTACTGCAGTGCTGTTTGATGTTAACACTAGAAGGATTTCCACTCATCATTGTGAATACTAAGTAGTATTACTCTGAGTGTTCTGGGAATATCACAAGGATATAGCGTAGGACTCTCTTGATCTTCATCCGTGTGTCCTAACGAAATTTGATTGATCTCTTGGCTCTAGACTCTATTTGTGCACTTTTAGTGGTCGGAGGCTGGAGCAGATGCCACCTATTCAATATCAACTATCTTAGAGTGAGAAAGTCAATAGAAATCGTGTTGATCTCCGTGACAATAAAACAAACTTCTTTTGAGAGAAGTCTGAGTAGCTAGGAAAGGGTTGTGCTTCACATCACTGGGTCCATGATGAGTTTGTCTTCATGATGAGTTGACCCGGTTTCTGCCTAAGTTGTATGGAGGGCTTCTTTGTTTACACCCTTTATCCTTACATTTCTTTTTCATTCTTCAACCCCTTTAATGCTTACCAAGACATCATTACTAACACCTTGTTATGATTGTTCCAGTGCTAGCATCAGTACTTAGTCGGCATTCAGCTACGTTCACATTCTACTCTATCTTTCCTAAGGACTTCTAATAATCTATTGGATTGTCCCTGGGAAGATCCCTCCGGTTCTGGTTGGATCATAGGACTTAAACCTAACCACCCTTTTGACACCAATAACGTCGTGAATTAAAGATGTTGTGGGTATTTGATCGTAACCATGAAAACCACTTTAAATTCTAACAAAGTGTTTGAAAAACATTTAACACCTTGCTAGTTTTGTCGTTTCAGAAATGCTCCCCCTTCACATGTGCATCGATAATCGAAAGTTTTTCGCACATGTAGGTAAGAGTTAAAGTGCTTGAGTCTTATATAAGATCACATTTTAATCACATTTTCTCCCCTATCTCTAATATATAAAATTTTTGATATTAGAGATACCAAATTTGATTAAAATATATTTTGAAAAATAGTCTTGAAAAATCTCCGGGAGAAAGATGTGTTAATCTTTTGCATGAAGTTAAAATGCTCCCCCTCAAAAGTTGATCCAATTGAATTGTCATTGTGAGGATGTGATCCACATTTCTCTTTTTGAGGATGGGAGTTGTTGAACATACAATTTTTGAAACATTTTGAATAATCATTGAAAAATTCTTAAAAAAAAAATTGTGTTTAACGCTTTTTGAAAAATCATATTTCTTTTTGTCGAAGAGGTTTTTCTAAAGCATAAACTTGAGTTCATAGACTTTGAATGTCTTGACGAATCCACTCAAGTGTAAGAAGATTTCTCTTCTTTTGCTGAGGGTAAGGGCACTAAATCGTACACTCCCCCGTGAATATCGATCCGGGTTGCAATCTGAAAGTGATTACAAGCCATTGTGTTGAGCTAAAACATGGAATGTTTTGTGACAAACTCAACCCGTGATAGACTGCTCTACCCTTTGTTGGAAAGTTTGTCCAAAAGAGACAATTTCCTTTTAAAAAAAATAGAGATGACATGTTTTGAAAAATATTTACAACTTTTATTCGAGCTTTATGTACATACCCGTGTCGTTATTGAGTGACATTTCTAGGCACGTCTATATTATCAATACTGAAAGACATGTCGAGAAGAATATTTTTGTATTTTCAAAGATTTTTTAATTTTGTATTTTTCTTTTTCATTAATATTTACAGATAGATGTTTGATAGATGAATCAAGCAGGCTTCTTTACCAGAACCTCCAGTTCTGCTGGAGTCAAACACCACTGAATGTTTGCCTAACTAGATACGCAAACCTCTCTTTCGAAAGAGCTTTTGTAAACAAGTCAGCTAATTGGTAATCAGTTCCAACAAAGTATAATTCAACAATACCCTTTTCAACTTGTTCCTTAATGAAGTGATATCTGACATCAATGTGCTTCGTGCGGGAATGCTGTACCGGATTACAGGAGATGGCTATGGCCGACTTTGAGTCACAGTACATAGGTACTTTATCAAAATGGAAGACATAATCTGTGAGTTGTGTTCTCATCCAAAGAACTTGAGCACAACACACAGATAGAGACACATACTCCGCTTCGGCTGATGAAAGTGACGTGCAATCCTGCTTCTTGGAAGACCATCCCACAAGCTTGTCTTGACCTAGAAATTGTGCACCACCAGAAGTACTTTTACGTGTATCAAGACACCCTACATGATCAGAATCTGAATAGGCCGTTAGAAAGAAACCGGTTTCCCTCGGATACCAGAGTCCCAAATGAATGGTATTCTTTAGGTACCGAAAGATCCGTTTAACCTCCTTGAGGTGCTTTTCAGTTGGTCGTGCTTGATAACGTGCACAATAGCATGTATCATGATGAATATCAGGTCTGCTTACTGTCAAGTACATGAGGGACCCGATCATGGAACGATATCTCGTTTGATCTATGGGTAATCCCTCCAAATCAGCATCTAGGGATGTGGTTGATAATGGTGTCCCAACGGGGTCACATGAGGTCATACCATGCTTTTTGATTATCTCTTGACAATACTTAGCTTGGTAAATGAAGATACCACTTGGGGATTGGTGAACTTGAATTCCTAAAAAGAATTTTAGTTCGCCCATCATAGACATTTCAAATATGTTGTGCATTACTTTTTCAAACCATTTTGAAAGTTTTGGGTTTTTAGACCCGAAAATAATGTCATCAACATAAATCTGCACAAGCAAAATGTCGTCCCCATATGTATAAGTGAACAAAGTTAAATCAATGGAACCTTTTGAGAAACCTTTGGAGACCAGAAATTTCGAAATTTCGTCGTACCACGCCCTTGGAGCTTGCTTGAGTCCATAAAGTGCTTTATAGAGACGATACACCTTGTCAGGATAATGAGGATTGATGAATCCTTCCGGCTGCGTGACATAGACTTCTTCCTTCAAAGGACCGTTAAGAAACATCGTCTTTACGTCCATTTGATAGACAATGAATCCCGTATGTGCAGCATAAGCAAGAAAAATCCTGACCGCTTCCATTCGGGCTACTGGTGCAAATGATTCTTCAAAATCAATACCCTCTTTCTGTCCATACCCCTTAGCCACTAGCCTAGCTTTGTTCGTGATGATCGTATTCTCTTCATCCATCTTGTTTTTCCAGATCCAACGAAGATTTAATGGAATCACATTGTATGGTCTGTCAACAAGTTCCCAGACTTTAAGTCTTTCAAATTGGGAAGTTCATCCATCATCGATTCGATCCAAGCATGATCAGCCATGGCTTCTTTGATTTTTTTCGGTTCAGCTGTACTCACTGCGAGTGCGAACATTCAAACATCGCCATCGGTTGCGAGTTGTCGTCTTGTACGAACAGGCTGTGAAGGGTTTCCAATTACGTGAACCAAATGATGATCTCGGGTCCAATGATGTGTGGAAGGATGTCGTTGATAAAACGTATGCATATTTGACGGATCAACATGGCGAGTAGAAGACTCTCCAGTTTTGTGTACCGGTGTACCGAATGGGTTGATAAATTCGTCTTCGTCAGATAATGCATCGTCTGCTTGATTTGTATTCTCTGGAGCAATGACAGTAGTTTTGGATGTTGTAGGAGCGGTTGTTGATGTGATATTCTGAGGAGATAAATCTGCAGCAACCCGTGTTGAAGTAGATGAAGTTGTATCCTTTTGTTGACGATGATCGGTATCATCATTCTTATCATGAGTGACAGCAGAAGACTTTGATACAACTTGTTTCTCCCCCGTGAAATATTCATCATACATTGGTCCATATAACATTTCCAACTCTTCAATTGCCGTGTCGACTGTCATATCTACTCTAGGAACATGTTTAGGAACCAGTTTTGAACTTGACAGTTCATTGCTGTGGTCTTAAGTTCCGAGTTCCGTGCGGTTGTGAACGGAAGTCATTTGTCATTGTGGATCGGGACTTAAACTGTTTTGTTCAAGTGCCATTTCTTGTAATTCATCAAATCGAATGTGAATGGTCTCGACAATCAATTTTGTTCTCTTGTTTTATACCCTATATCCCTTAGACTGAGTTGCATATCCCACGAGAATACATGCATCACCTTTCTCATTTAGCTTATCCAAATTTTCATCATCTCGAATAATGTAACAAGTACATCCAAAAACATGAAGGTGTTTGAGTGAAGGTTTTCGATCATGAATTATGTGATATGGTGTCTTTTCGTGTCTTGGGATAATTAAGGAACGGTTTTGTGTGTAGCATGCGGTTGACACGGCTTCGGCCCAAAAGTATAGTGGAAGTTTTGAAACAGATAATAATGTTCAAGCAGCCTCAACTAAAGTACGGTTTCGTCTTTCAATAACGCCGTTTTGTTCGGGGTTCGAGCAATAGATATTTCATGTTCAATTCCTTCGGCTTCAAAGTAGTTTCTCAGATTTGAATTCAAAAATTTTGTACCTCTGTCAGTACGAACCACTTTAACTTGAGCTTGAAGACTACATTGTATCAGTTTAAGGAAGCTGATGAGAACTTCGGGTGTTTCATCCTTGGACCTCAAGAAGTGAGTCCATGTGTACCTTGAGTAATCATCGACAATTACCAAAATATATTTCTTCCCATTGATACTTTGAACACGCATGGGACCACACAGATCCATATGAAGAAGATCTAACCATCCTTTAGAGCTTCGTGTAGTCTTTGTTTTAAAGCTACTTTGTTTAGCTTTACAAAGCTCAGAAGAAGAACAAAGGTGATCTTTGATGAATTTCAAACTTGGAAGGCCTCTCATAATATCTTTCTTGGAAAGCAAGTTGATGGTATCAAAATTAAGATTAGATAAACGTTGATGCCATAACCATGCCTGAGTCATTGAAGCTTTAGCCATGAAGCAAATTGGAGTTGATGAAGTTGTGTCTTGAAGTGAAATTATGTAAAGATCAGTACCCCGTGTACCGGTAAGTAAGTCATTCCCATCATAATCACGAACAAAACATGTCTTCTTTCTGAAAGCAACCTCCAAATCCGCATCACAGAATTGACCAACCGATAAAAGATTGTTATTGAGCCCTTCGAGGTAGTATACCATTTTTATCGTGATATTACCCTGAACCAAATCTCCATATCCTAGGATCGGTGCAAATTGATCATTTCCGAATCGGACCGTACCCAGGAACTTGTCCACGAAGTTAATTAGAAGCTTGAGATTCCCCGTCATGTGCTTCGTGCATCCGGAGTCCATTATGAAGAGAATTATTTGTATCACCTGCAGAAGAGTTAGAACACGATGGAGCATTTGCTAAATTGGATACCATAGTAGTTGTGATAGTAGAATCATTAGTGTCCTTATCAACATTTAAAGGCAAACTAACACTCGTTTTCACATTTTCTGTCCAAGCTTTCGGCATCCATTTATATCTTGGAGGACATTGATTAGCAAACCACCATTTCCAAGACTTGCTAGCAGACTCATATAATTCCTTAATTTTGCTTCTAGGGTTCTTAGTGGTGGAGTTTGATGCATTACTTTTCTTAGTGGGGGTTGCACCAGAATGGTTCACTTTGCGTTTGGGTTTTCTAGCACTAATAGGCATCGCAGTTTGCTTCTTAGTTCTAATATCTACGCCTTTGACATTATTCGAAATACACATAGCATGATTAGCATTAGCACACTTTCCACATTTCACACAAACAAACTTAACATTCAAAGCATTCAAAGTCGAATTATTCAAATCGTCATTACACGCGATTACAGACGTTTTATTCTTAGAAACATTGAAAATCCTAGGGTGGTCTTCTATTGTCATCATCTTCACTTGACTTTTGTTTTGCCAAACCTTTT
This sequence comes from Glebionis coronaria, assembly GCA_025667525.1. Lineage (NCBI taxonomy): Eukaryota > Viridiplantae > Streptophyta > Magnoliopsida > Asterales > Asteraceae > Glebionis > Glebionis coronaria. The sequence continues at coordinate 277,609,084 of CM046875.1, read as the reverse complement.
CATTCATGCGAGTGCATTTAAGCTGAGGCCGGCTAACACTATCAGTGGGGATTACTCCTGTAGTAAAAGACACACGTCTATTAGTGTTTCTAGAAGTCTGAGGTGATTGACTTTCTTTGTTTTGTGTGGGTTTAGTGGCCAATCTATACATCCCTGGTTTAATCACATTTGTGTTCTTAATGCTTGGTGATCGAATATGTGTTTTGGGAGTATTCTGTGGTAACCTATCTTTCCCATCCGTCTTGGGGGCAAACGTAGGTTTTGCAAATGCAGAATTAGAGAAAACAGATGGTTTTCCCAAGACAGAGGGTCTAGTCACTTTTTGCGCATTGGGTTGTCTTACAACAGGTTTCTTAACGCTAGGTTCCACAACTTTCCCACCCATCTTAGCAACGAGTTTCTGCAACTCTGCTATCTCTGTTTCCCTGTCTTGTAACTGAGCTTTCAACCCTTTAATTTCCAAATTCAGCTCATTCATTTCTCGAAACGTTATGGAAAGTTTTTCTTGCAAGTTATTATCATGTGGAAAACGACCAACGTCTTTTTGCAAAGCAAGTTCAAGAGAATGACAATGTTTTTGAAGGAAATCAGTTTTGTGTTGAAGTAACTCAAAAGCCTTTTTATCAACATTTTCTTTATGTTTCGAAAGCTCAAGTTCAAGACGCTCACATTCTTTGATTTTATCAAGATATTTGCATGCAACGTCAGAATATTCATCGATATCAGCACAAGATTGAAGAGTAACACACAAAATATCTTTGGAGAGACATTCTTCTAAGAGTAAATCATATTCATCTGAAAAACGGACTTGTCCGTTTCAAGATCGTCAATTTCTTTCTCAATAGACTAACCATATTTTAAATCATCAAACATTTTAGACAGAACTAATCATTCAAATTCAAGCATGTTTTCTTTTAATGTGGTCGTGTTCGATATTAAGATTTGTTTGATAAGCACAGTTATATCTTGAGGAATTGGTTTTTTCCACTCGTCATTTTCTCATTGTTTCCATTCATTGTCAACATTGGATTTAATATTATCAATGTAATGTTGTAGAAAACCAAATGTCTGCCTACTCTTGCTTTTAGAAGCATCAAGAGGCAAGTAGTTGATGAACTTAGAAACGTTTGTTTTCTTAGTAGCAAAAGCTTTCTTCCATTGAATTCTTCTTTGTTTGCATTCTAAAAACAATTCCTCACGAGACTTTTGTTTTTGTGTAGTGAAAAGACCATATAGACTATTCTCATAAGCATAATTGTATGGTTTCACAAACTATTTATTGACTAGTGATCTACTCTCCTCTTCCCAAAGGGATGTCTCATCATAACCAAGAGGATATCCAGGATCGGTCCATTCGGACTCATCCATATAAATGCGCGGGTTCGCAGCTTGAGCTTGGGCAAGATAATCAGGACTTGCAAAGCTAGCTTGACCCTTAAACATGGACGGAGGTGCTAACATTCTTACGGTTTGAATAGAGTCATGCGTTTTGTAAACAACTTTCTTCAAAAATTCGACGTGTTTTTCTAGTTCCGTTACTTTTTCAGTATCTTTTTCATGTCGACTTTTGAAATCTTGTTTTAACGTTTCAACCTCTTGTTTCTTAATATCAAGAATTTTAGCAGACTCGGTGTTATCCATCGAAAGCCGTTGTTCAAGTTCGTTAACTTTGGTGGTAGAAAGGTATGTTTTTTGACGTTCATCCATTGATAAAACATTAAATTGACGTTTCTCTTTGGTTAATAACTCAAGAGTTTCGTTGTATTTCTTTTCAAGATCGTCCTTTTGACTTTTTAACGTACTACCCTTGTACCCCTCAAGCTCTTTTGTTTTCTGAAGAAGCTCATCTTTATAGCTTTCAATGGTCTCACTAGATGTAATTAGTGCGGCTTTGCATTCTTCAAAATTTTGAGTGATCGCTGCGTTTTCCTTCTTTAATTGCTTTTGACTTTTTCTAGTTTCATTGACATCTTTTTGTAAACTAGCAATTAAATTTGCAAGCGCGACACGCTCCTCATCATCATACTCATTTGCATGTTGATCATCCTCAAACTCATTATTACACATGTTTGATGAATCGGGTGAGGTATTGCTATCAACCTTTTCCGTCATACATGTGTCATTAATGGCATTGGGTAGCTCACTATGCTCATGAGTATCACCAAACACATTATATTCATCAGTGGTGAGTAATACTCGATTTTTACCCCAAGTATAAAATCTTATCGTCCGATCTTTTCGAATTGATTTCCGGTCTAGAGTGCGACTCAATCGTCTTTCGGTGAACAAGAGAATGGTTTGGTTGATTATCTATTTTAAACTAATAGCAAATAAGTAAGTGTCGTTGAGTAAAGTAGAAGTTTAAAGATTATATTAAAACTAACGAGTTAAAAATTAAAGCTTGAAAACTCAAAGGCAATATTAGAAAAATACTTGAACAGTAAATAAAACTAACACTTAGAAACTTTGTAAAAACAATAAACCAAACAAACCCTAATCGGAATATAAGTGAAAGACACTAATCGGAATATGCAGAGTACACCCGTCGGAATGTTTGGTTGGAATAAGGAAATCGGAATAACAAAAATACCGTTGGTCGGAATATGGTTGCAATCGGAATGTATGGAGGACACCAATCGGAATACCCTAAAAAGGAAATGGATCGGAATGATGTAAATTAGGGCTATCAGAATAATAACAAAACCATCCTAATCGGAATATATGAACGAGACTCAATCGGAATATCACTCAATGCCCACGATCGGAATGTGACAACAAGACCCAATCGGAATATTAGAAGACACCCCCAATCGGAATAACTAAAACCCTTTTCCGATTTGACAATCGGAAAGAGGGGGATGGTGCTGGTCGGAAAGCTGCGATCGGAAAGGGGTTTATACCCTTTCCGATTTATATGGGATTCGAAATAAGCTAAGTGAAAAGCTATAATGATAAGCTCACACCAAAACTAGAACGAATCAAAAGTGAAATATACTAAATAAGGACAAATAAGAACTTTTTCAACTTAAGATAAGCAATCTCATAAATCAAACTATAAAAAGATGAACTTTTTAAGAAAACTTTTGATAAGTAAATAAGCTAAACATAAAAATAAGCCAATAAGCACAAAGATCTTAAAGCTTATTCGTATGAAAACTTAAGTAGGCATAAAAAGATTAACTTTTTAAGCACGAAAACATTAATGAACAACACGGATCATAAGTAATTCGTACCAAAATCAATCTAAAATCAAAGAAAGGTAGAATGAGATTAAAGATTAAAAGCTTAACTAGAACTAGATTAATGGAATCAACAATACACAAATGTTTAATCTTGAAAGATTAAAAGAAAGAAAGATGAAAACTTAGTGAGAAAAAGTGGAGAACTTTCTCTCTCTATAAACTAGAAAGAAAAGTGAAAAATGAAAACTAAAACACTAAAAACTAACCACCCTCCTAATGTGTATTAGGAGGATATTTATAGGAAAAATGGAAGGAGTGCATGTGTTGCCTCTTCTTTCTTTCTTTCTTCATGTCTTCTCGACTCGATTTAATTCTTTGTCTTTTCTCGACGTCGTCTCGGGATTTGAACATGTCTTGATAATTTTCTTCTTTAATTTAGACTTGAGTTCTTCGACTTCATTAGACTTCCGTCTTTAGACTTTTTCTTCGATAAATCTTCAGAATAGGCCTTGGACTTCCGTTCTTTATGCATTCTTGATCTTTTGACTTCGTCTTTTCCCGTTTTCTTCGATAAAAGCCCGTGAAAGCCCGTGTTTTCTTCCTTTTTCATATTTTGGTCCTAAAACACAATAAAAACACAAACCACGCATAATTCCGACTTTTACGACATAAAATACACGTTTTGGTCTTGTTATTATTGGAAATAAGTGGTAAAAGGATAAGTGTTTTCACACTTATTAAATCTCCTACACTTGACCATTGCAATGCCCTCATGCAATGCATTACTTCTAAAGCACGGTTTACATTTTCCCTCATAAATAATCCACCTTGGCCTTTATTAAATACTAAACATCTAAGAAAAATAAAATGATAGAAACAAGTAAAGAAATTAAAAACTTACATTGGGTTTTGGCTGCCATGAACGTTTATCATCCTCAAGTTTCACGTTCCCCATACCAAGCTTAAAAACGAGATCATTGTTATTATAAGTTAGCAAACTAACACGAATTCATGTGGGCCAATTATTTACTTAGACTCCCTTATTCCTAGGTGTATCTCTTATATTTTATTTTTGTCTTGAATGATCACGAGGATGCATTGTTTGACTTATTTCGATAGTTATTTAGGCCGAAAATAAAGTGAACGATTTAATCAATAGTTAGCTAAAGGACAAAATCTTTTAAAACTGCTTCTCGGGACCTCATAAAGTTCATATCTTGGCATAACTCGCTTCACGATTTGAGACCTTTCTCGGACCGATATTTGGCAGCGACTTCATACTTCAAATCCTTGAGAGACGTTCATGAAATAATGGCCTTCTCTTCATAATAGTAATTTCTTCACTTGAAGTTTTGAGAGATTCTTCATATTTGGACCACGACTTCTTCATTTTTATCCAATCTTTATTTTAGACTTTGATATACAACGATCCGCCTCCTTTTAGGACTTGGATCTATTTATCCTCATACCTTGTTAGGGCCTTTTTGGATAGACTTCTCCATGATCTTTAGGGGAGTATTTGCTTTTCGTCGTGTGTCTCGATCCTTCATATTGATTTTCGATAAATGATTCTTCACATCACTTTTGGATCTTTAGCAACAAAATGTAGCCCTCATGCCTTGTTAGGGCCTTTTCGGACTCGCCAATCTTCGCATCCCGCTTCCATAAGTTATGCCTTGGCTATGAACTCTAATCCGTACCGAGCAACTTTTAAACGATCTTGGGCTAGAAGCTAAGTAAGCTTTTAAATCGTACAACCTTATTTATTGCAGATAAATTTATTAACAAGCGAAGGGAGAATAGGCTTATAATTAACTCACATAAATTCACGAAAGAATACCGAACTTATAATTGACTCTATCATCTCTCGTTCTCCACAGTTTAAAATCTCAAGTAATGAGACTCGTGGATGCTTAGCCTATTAAATCAAAGTTTTGGGTTTTCTAGTTGCCTATAGGATCTTGCAAATTCTTAGACTTTTTCAAGTTTTAGAAATCGCATTTTAAAGTTCCCTTGTTAAACAACTCTCTAGGATCAATTATAGGAACTTGCGAAAAGTTCTTGTTCTTAACCCGTGAGAGTTAAGACTTTCGCGTTTTATAGCTCCCTATATAAAAGCCTAGCAAAACTTGACTTAAATACGTTAAGGATACTAACTAGAGTAAACTTAGATAAGTAAACTCGGGTTGAGTCAAAATGTTCACGACTAAGAAAAATTTAAAACTACTTTATTGAAAATTTATTCTAGCAATGGAAAGAAAATAACCATAACAAAGGAAAATACAACTATACAACTAGGCCAAAATAGATTAAAAATTTTGAAAAATGTCGAAAAATCAAATTTTCCGGTTAAAATGAGGGCAGATTCATGGAAAAGACCACTTACTTCGATAGAAGTCCCCCTACACTTGATATAAACATTGTCATCAATGTTTAAGCATGTGGGAGTGAACTCCCCTACACTTATGACATTGTACACTTTGTTTAAATCTTGCTAAGGAAAGGACAACTAAAGTGAATTCAATGTGAACATATAAAATATGAAATATTGAATCACAAGAGTTTAGGATAGAACCGGGAAGATGGGAACACGGTATCACGGTTCGTCAAAAGTCATCAAGGTGGATCTTTGAAGCTTTAATCCCTGCACAACACAAGAAACAAGACAACAAACACATACGGGGCTCCCCTACACTTATTATGAAAGCAGTAAAGGATAGATCACGGGTTGCCTCCCGAGAAGCGCTTGTTTTTGATAACTGAGTCACGAGCCTGACTCGACCCAAATTTAGTTTATGGGAAACGTGGTGAGGGATGGAATCATCTCATGAGAGATGTCTTCACTAAATTACAGCTTCAAACACTGGCCATTCACCTTGAAATTGGGCCCATTCGGCTGAGAAAGCTCAATGGTCCCATATGGAAAGACTTTGGCGACGGTGAATGGACCAGACCAGCGGCTCTTCAACTTGCCAGAGAAGATCTTCAACTGAGAGTTAAAAAGTAAGACTTGATCACCAACGTAGAACTCTCGGTTCTTAATCCTTGCATCGTGGATGATCTTGGTCTTCTCCTTGTAGATCAGCGAGTTCTCATAAGCTTCATTCCTCAGTTCATTTAGCTCGTTGAGTTGAATCTTGCGATGATTACCGGCTTTGTTGATGTCGAAGTTAGCCCACTTCAAGGCCCAGTGCGCCTTATGTTCCAGCTCGATGGGGAGGTGACATGCTTTCCCATACACAAGACGATAAGGCGTACAGCCGATCAGGGTCTTATAAGCAGTACGGAAAGCCCACAGAGCATCATCTAACTTATCGGCCCACGCGGCGCGATGCTCTCCCACAATACGCTCCAAAAGTCGCTTCAATCCATAGTTGGATATCTCGGCTTGCCCATTGGTTTGGGGATGATAGGCGGTGGAAAGACGGTGATTGACACCATACTTAGCCATGACTCTTTCAAATTGATCATTGCAAAAATGAGTCCCGCGGTCACTGATAATAGCACGAGGAACGCCGAATCGAGCAAACAGCTGCTTTAAAAAGTTCACAACCACCCTCGCATCGTTCGTAGGGAGAGCCTTAGCTTCAACCCATTTGGAAACGTAGTCAACGGCTATGAGAATGTACTTGTTCCCTTTGGAGGATGGAAATGGCCCCATAAAGTCGATGCCCCATACGTCAAAGATTTCACATTCTTGTATGAAATTTTGAGGCATCTCATCTTTATGTGTGATCTTGCCTTGGCGTTGGCAAGCATCACAATGCTTAACCATTTTGTGAGCGTCACGATAAATGGTGGGCCAATAGAATCCAGAGTCAAACACTTTCTTAGCGGTGTAATTGGGACCAAAATGACCACCAGTGGGTCCTTTATGGCAAGCAGCAAGGATTTGCAAAGCTGCCGGTCCATCAACACATCAACGAATGATCAGATCAGCACATTGTTTGAATAGAAAAAGGTCATCCTAAAAGTAAGTCTTAACATCATTCAAGAACTTCTTCTTTTGTTGGGATGTTAATCCTTTGATGAGAATACCACCCGCTAAGTAGTTTGCAATGTCGGCAAACCACGGGGTGTCATCAAGATTGAGATTTATAGACATTAAGGTCTCAAGGGGGAAAGAGTCATTGATCTCTTTGTTCGGATGATCCCCTTGATATGGATCCTCAAGTCTACTCAGATGATCCGCGGCTAGGTTTTCGGCACCCTTCTTGTCACGAACTTTAATGTTGAATTCTTGAAGGAGTAAAACCCATCGAAGAAGTCTTGGCTTAGAGTCATGCTTAGCCATCAAGTACTTCAACGCGGAATGGTCCGTGTATACGATGGTGGTGGATAAAACAAGATAGGGGCGAAATTTTTCAAAAGCATAGACAACAGCTAAAAGCTCTTTTTCGGTTTTCGTATAATGCAATTGAGCCCCCGTCATTGTTTTGCTAGCATAGTGGATTGGTTGGAAGTGTTTGTTGATCCTTTGTCCCAAAACCGCACCAATAGCAAAGTCGCTAGCATCGCACATCAACTCAAAGGGTAGCTCCCAATTAGGGGTAACCAAGACCGGTGCCTTAGTTAGCTTATCCTTAAGAAGATTGAAGGCTTCGATACACTCTTTAGAAAAGATAAAAGGAGTATCTTTTTCCAAGAGGTGGGTCATCGGGCGAGCGATTTTAGAGAAATCCTGAATGAATCGACGATAGAAGCCCGCATGACCCAGAAAACTTCTCACACCCTTCACGGTTGAAGGTGGAGGTAATTTGGCTATGACATTCACTTTAGCACGGTCGACTTCAAGACCGGCTTTAGAGATTTTGTGTCCTAGCACAATGCCTTCTTTTACCATAAAATGGCATTTTTCCCAATTCAGAACAAGGCGAGTGTCTTCGCACCGCTTAAGCATACGTTCCAAATTGGCAAGGCAAGAAGAGAAGGAATCCCCAAAGACCGAGAAATCATCCATGAAGACTTCCATGGTTTGCTCAACCATGTCATGGAAGATAGCCAACATGCACCTTTGGAAAGTCCCGGGGGCATTGCATAAGCCAAAACGCATTCTTTTGTAGGCAAATGTGCCATAGGGACAAGTGAATTTTGTCTTCTCTTGATCTTGGGGATCGATGGGTATTTGGAAATAACCCGAGAAACCATCAAGAAAGCAGTAATATTCATTACCCGCTAAACGTTCAAGCATTTGGTCCATAAAAGGAAGAGGGAAATGATCCTTTCTCGTGGCATCATTGAGTTTGCGGTAGTCTATACAAACTCTCCACCCAGTAACGAGACGTGTAGGAATCAACTCGTTGTTGACATTGGGCACAACGGTGATTCCACCTTTCTTAGGCACACAATGGACTGGACTAACCCATGGTGAATCCGAAATAGGGTAAATCATACCCGCATCAAGAAGTTTGATAACCTCTTTTTTATGACTTCATGGATTTTAGGATTCACGCTTCGTTGGCTTTGAATTATGGGCTTAAATTCGTCCTCCATGAGAATTTTATGTGTGCAAAAGTGAGGATCAATTCCGCGAATATCGGAGATTTTCCAAGCGATAGCTCTTTTATGCTTCTTCAACACGGCGATAAGTCGGGATTTTTCTTCTTCTTTCAGGTCCTTTGCGATGATGACCGGTAACTTCTCATTGTTTTCAAGGAAAACGTACTCAAGATGAGGAGGTAGGTCCTTAAGCTCAAGAGTAGGAGGATCCTCAATAGATGGTGTAACTAACGATGGATCATCATTAGTCACCTCTTTAGGAGAAGGAGGAGAAAACGGGTCTTCATTGAGAAGTCTCTCAATAGTACGAATGTCTTCATCCCAATCGGTGGACGAATTATCATACTTAATATCGAGAGGACCCAAGCTAGCTTCGAAATCAATCAAGTCACTTTCTCCAAAAGGAGTCAATGCCGGAGCAATTGAGGCAACGGTCTCAACATTGGGTAGAGAAGAGAGAGTACTTTTGCAAGCATCATGAAAGTGTTTGTCACAAGCCTCATCGAGAACATCAATAGCATTAACACTCTAATATGAATAAGGTTGCTTAGAAATCTTACCCATGTTGAAGACAATTTTATCGTCACCAACTCCCATGATTATTTCGCCGGCGGCTACATCAATGAGAGTGCGACCGGTCCTCAAGAAGGGACGTCCAACGATTAATGAAACACGGGGATCCATCTCGTAGTCCACGACAACAAAATTCGCCGGGAAGGTGAATTTGCAACGCCAACAAAGACATCTTCGGCTATCCCCACTGGATAAGAAACCGTACGGTTAGCTAATTCCAAGGTCATTTTGGTGGGGACAAGCTCGGGGAGAGATAATTGCTTCCAAACACTTAAAGGCATTAAGTTTATACTGGCACCTAGATCGGCTAGGGCCATGCAATTCTCTACTCCCGGGAAGTTGCAAGGAATTAAGAAGCGACCCGGATCACCAAGTTTGGTGGGTAATTTCCTTAAGAGAACGGCAGAGCAATTCTCATTAAGTTGGGTCTGAGCAATGTCAAGAAGCTTCTCCTTGTCACTAAGAAGATCTTTAAACATTTTTGCGTATTTGGGCATGTGAGCGAGAGCCTCGGCAAAGGAGATGTTAAAATTCAATTGTTTAAACATTTTGAGAAAGTTTGAAACTTGAATATCATCCTTGCTCTTTTGCTTCTCTTTCCTCAACCTTGAAGGATAAGGTATATTGGATGAAGAAGAAGGCTTTAGCGGAGTAGGATCACTCACAACCACGGGTGGTGGGGAAATGGGGGTAGAAGGCAAAGGAGGTGAGGAAAGTTGCTCTTTTTCCTTGTTCACAATCACGGGTGGAGGTGTAGGAAGCTCGGGTTCCGTATAACCTTTTCCACTACGAGTGGTGATTGCTTTCATCTCCCCTCTTAGATTCGCAACGGTGTTACTCGAAAGAGTACCCGAAGAAGAGGGTTGATTACCTTGGAAGAGCGAACCGATCATATCACGTATGTTAAGCGCTTGAGTGCTGAAAGAATCTCTCATGTCTGCACGGATCTCATTGCTTTGTTTTGCCATGTCATTCCTTAGCTCGGCTCGAATATCGTTCCCTTGTTTCGCCATTTCACCCTTCAAGTTGACGAATTGACTCTGAATATTCGTCACCATCTCTCGATTAGTCTTCATGAACGTCTCCACGTCTTGATTCAATGCCATCAGTTGATTGAGAGGTGGAGCTTGGTAAGCTTGAGGATTTGATTGAGTTGGGTATTGGTTTCTTTGGGATTGATATTGATTGGTAGCACGAGGTTGGGATTGGTTGTTTCGGTTATAGCTTTGTTGTTGGTTTTGGTTTTGAGGAGGGAAACCGGGTGGAGCAAGATAGTTGTTTGAATGATAACTTAGCAAGCTACGGTCTCCTTGAGGACGAGCTTGATAGCCTCCCGTGGGATAAGTACCGTATGCCGCGTTAACGTTTTCAGAAAAATTGCCTTGTGTAGAAGGACAATCATTATAAGAATGAGGACCACCACATGTGTCACAAGAAATAGCAACGACTTTAGCTTGTTGAAAGTGGTTTGTGGCCATGGTCATGAAATTCTTGTTCATCTCAGTGATTTGTTGGGTAAGTTCGGTTATCTCGGGATTGGAAGTAGTAGAAGAAACATTGACTCTCGAGTTAGATCTTGAGGATGCGGATGAATCCCAATTCTTGTGGTGAGTAGTCATGTTTTCAATCAACTCTCTACACTCCTCCGGTCTCCTTTTCATAAAAGTACCACCGGCGGCGTCTTTGATCGTGTCACGATCACGAAAAGTGAGACCATTGTAGAAAGTATCAATGAGAGTAACGGGGAGAATGTTGTGATTTGGACAGCGGTCAATCAAATCATTGTATCGTTCCCAAGCATCGAAGAGCGATTCATCATTGTCTTGCATGAATCCACTAATTTAGTTACGAAGGCTTGTGACCATGGATGGTGGGAAGTAGCGCGACAAAAAGCGTTGAGTCATGTCATTCCAAGTATTAATAGAATTCTTTGGGAGACGGTCAAACCATTTTTCGGCATGGTGAGAAAGTGAGTGGGGAAATAGTTGAAGGCGAAGGTCATCCATAGAAACACCGGGGGACTTCATGCTTTGGGTGATGGTAATGAATTTCTCGAGGTGTTTGTTGGCATCATCATCCGGAATCCCGCGAAATGGGTTAGTTTGCACTTGTTGGATCATGTGATGATTCAACGAAAACTCCTGAGCCGTGACGTGCATCGGCGCAATCGGGCCTCCGCGTCCGTTCATGGTGGGTTGACACAATTCCTCCATTGTTCGTAGATCAGGTAGGGGGACATTGTTGTTGTTGTTGTTGTTATTGTTATTCAGATTGGGTAGAGGTGGGTTATTATTGTTGTTATTAACACCAGCCATATCTAAATCTTCACGAGTCTCGGGCTCAGAATAGTTCGAAGATCTAGTACGCATACACCTGCAGAAGAAAAATATACACAGAGAATATCTATATAATCTTTTTGGTGCAAAACCTTTGGAAAAGAATTGCTTTTTATGATTTTTCAATGTTTTTGTATTTTTGAAGAATTTTATATTTTTTAGGGTTTTTGAAAATGTTTGAAGCAAGGAAAATAACGTTCAAATAACGGATCCCAAAATTCAATGCGTCTCTCACTAGAAACCGTTAATCTTAACGAAAAGAGCCGGCAGCGGCGCCATTTAATACTCGGTTTTTACCCCAAGTATAAAATCTTATCGTCCGATCTTTTCGAATTGATTTCCGGTCTAGAGTGTGACTCAATCGTATTTTGGTGAACAAGAGAATGGTTTGGTTGATTATCTATTTTAAACTAATAGCAAATAAGTAAGTGTCGTTGAGTAAAGTAGAAGTTTAAAGATTATATTAAAACTAACGAGTTAAAAATTAAAGCTTGAAAACTCAAAGGCAATATTAGAAAAATACTTGAACACTAAATAAAACTAACACTTAGAAACTTTGTAAAAACAATAAACCAAACAAACCCTAATCGGAATATAAGTGAAAGACACTAATCAGAATATGCAGAGTACACCCGTCGGAATGTTTGGTCGGAATAAGGCAATCGGAATAACAAAAATACCCTTGGTCGGAATATGGTTGCAATCGGAATGTATGGAGGACACCAATCGGAATACCCTAAAAAGGAAATGGATCGGAATGATGTAAATTGGGGCTATCGGAATAATAACAAAACCATCCTAATCGGAATATATGAACGAGACTCAATCGGAATATCACTCAATGCCCACGATCGGAATGTGACAACAAGACCCAATCGGAATATTAGAAGACACCCCCAATCGGAATAACTAAAACCCTTTTCCGATTTGACAATCGGAAAGAGGGGGATGGTGCTGGTCGGAAAGCTGCGATCGGAAAGGGGTTTATACCCTTTCCGATTTATATGGGATTCAAAATAAGCTAAGTGAAAAGCTATAATGATAAGCTCACACCAAAACTAGAACGAATCAAAAGTGAAATATACTAAATAAGCACAAATAAGAACTTTTTCAACTTAAGATAAGAAATCTCATAAATCAAACTATAAAAAGATGAACTTTTTAAGAAAACTTTTGATAAGTAAATAAGCTAAACATAAAAATAAGCCAATAAGCACAAAGATCTCAAAGCTTATTCGTATGAAAACTTAAGTAGGCATAAAAAGATTAACTTTTTAAGCACAAAAACATTGATGAACAACACGGATCATAAGTAATTCGCACCAAAATCAATCTAAAATCAAAGAAAGGTAGAATGAGATTAAAGATTAAAAGCTTAACTAGAACTAGATTAATGAAATCAACAATACACAAATGTTTAATCTTGAAAGATTAAAAGAAAGAAAGATGAAAACTTAGTGAGAGAAAGTGGAGAACTTTCTCTCTCTAAAACTAGAAAGAAAAGTGAAAAATGAAAACTAAAACACTAAAAACTAACCACCCTCCTAATGTGTATTAGGAGGATATTTATAGGAAAAATGGAAGGAGTGCATGTGTTGCCTCTTCTTTCTTTCTTTCTTCACGTCTTCTCGACTCGATTTAATTCGTTGTCTTTTCTCGACGTCGTCTCGGGATTTGAACTTGTCTTGATAATTTTCTTCTTTAATTTAGACTTGAGTTCTTCGACTTCATTAAACTTCCGTCTTTAGACTTTTTCTTCGATAAATCTTCAGAATAGGCCTTGGACTTCCGTTCTTTATGCATTCTTGATCTTTTGACTTCGTCTTTTCCCGTTTTCTTTGATAAAAGCCCGTGAAAGCCCGTGTTTTATTCCTTTTTCATATTTTGGTCCTAAAACACAATAAAAACACAAACCACGCATAATTCCGACTTTTACGACATAAAATACACGTTTTGGTCTTGTTATTATTGGAAATAAGTGGTAAAAGGATAAGTGTTTTCACACTTATTAGTGAGTACCTTATCGAGTGGCTCAGTGTCAAAGATAGGTCCATTGTCATCTTCAGTGACGTTGAGAACTTCGTCAACCTTTTCCATGTACGAGTAATGTGCTTCTAATTCTTGGTCGGAGGCTTCATCATCGGTATCATCAAGCATTGCTCCTTCCTCAGTCGACAATTTGACCCCTGCTTCCATCTTCTTGCATAACAACATCTTCTCTTTATGATAGCTAGAGTCCCTAACCCGTTTCGACTTTTTGCATTCCTTTGCCATATGCCCATAACCTTGGCAATTATAACACTGAATCCCACTTTGTTGAACCACTTGCGTTCCAACAGTTTCCCTATTCCCAGTAGCAGCAGCAATCCTCTGAGTATCATACTTGGCAGTTTGTCGATCATACCTTGTAGAACCCTCAACATGTGTTGGATTATGTCGATCATACCTAGAAGGACTTTCACCACGTCGATGTGTGTCATACCGTGAAGGGTTCTCAACATATTGGTTCTTTGTGTTGGATGATGTTCGAAGATTATTGTTGGTGGGTTTGAAGATTTTCTTGTAGGTCTTCATAATGAAAGCAATTTGTTGTTTCATTTCCCGATTCTTCTGAGCTTGATCTTCATCATTATCCTCTTCAGATGATGACTCAGATGGTGGTGATGGTGCTCTTGGTTCTTTGTCACGTGATCTTGTGGATAATGAAGACTTGGATGATGTGGAATATCGTGGTGAGGATGATTGAATGGAGTTTGACTTTGAAGTACGAGATCGATGATCTGGAGTGGTAGACACTAGAGCAAGTGGATTAGCCGTCTTTGCAACTCGTTCAGCTCGAATTTCATTTGCCTCATGCTGAAATTGTTTCAAGATATCAAAGAGAGTGTGATAGTTTACCTTGTCTAACTGCTTCTGTTGTTTCACCAAAGTGACAAAACGTGTCCACTCTGGTGATGTTTCTGAAGAAATTGCACATTGACTTGCATGGTGGAGACCTCCAAGTTGTTTCTTGTCATATCATTCATCATCTTGTAGAATCGTGAATAATAAGACTCAATTGATTCTCCATCCAATGCAGTAAACTTACCAAAATTACAAAACAAGTTTGTTTTAACATCTTGCTTGTTGAGTGATTCTCCTTGTTGCAAGCGTTCAATAGCCGTCCACATTTCTTGTGCCGTAGGACATGCATCAACCGTGGAATAAATATCATCTCCAATTCCACTTAGAATCATACAGATCGCTTCTTTTTCTGCATCATACCAAGCACGCTTCTCAGGTGTAAGATCAGATAACGTTTCTTTTCTTGTGGTTGCGGGTACTTCTGTGGTAGTGTCAATTGCTGGTGTATGAGGAACAGTGATATCGGAGAAAACATATGGTCCATTGTTAATACATTGCCTCAATGCATCACCATTAGGTCTTGTATCAAGATAACGAAGAAAACGTGATTGCCATTGAGCATATCGACCGGCCACAAGCATTGGTGGTCTCTCTTTGTTACCCACCACCATTATGTTGTTGTTCGTCACACGGTATTCTGCAGTAGAATCCATCTCAATATTCTATGAAATGATGAAGTGAATATGGATCTTAAGTAGATATGATGTGATTACGTTGTTGCTGAAATTCCGAAAAATGCTATTTTTTCTCAGTCCGACAATAAATTCCTCAGTCCGACAAAACGGTAGACCAAAAAAATTTTTATCGCCAAATTTTGAAATTGAGCCAGAAATGTCCTAAAACTAGTATGGAAAAAATTTGAATTTACTTGACGGAAAAATTTTAACTTTACTTTTTTTTATCTTCGTGTAAACGATATTCCGAAACTAGTCTAGATGGTGGCTAAGTCTAAAAAATACTCAAACAAAATTTAGCTAAACATGTCATCGGAATGTCCATCGGAATGTGCCATCGGAATGTCCATCGGAATGTTGGCTGTCGGAATGCTTAGATCGCAATGTACTGTCGGAATGTTTAGATCGGAATATGGCTTAGATCGCAATGCACTGTCGAAATGTTTAGATCGGAATGTCCTTCTGTCTGAATGCTTAGATCGCAATGTATACATGTTGGAATCCCAGATCGCAATGTACCGTCGGAATGTTCAGATCGGAATATGGCTGAAACAAATTTGGCAGAGTAATGACTCAAAAATCCCTTGAAACCGTCGGAATCCCATATCGCAATGTACGATCGGAATGTCTCGTCGGAATAAGGTATCGGAATCCAGTGATCGCAAAGTAGAACCAAAAGGTTATTGCGATCAAACCACAAACACTTGTACTTTCTGATGGATACCTTTGCTAGAATTTTGGAATGATGAAAAACCAAGAATTTTTGAACGTTTGATCCAAGAAAGTTTGTGTTTTTAACCAAAACCAAGATACCAAAATCACTACAACACTATTGAAGAAGGTATACGACTTGAAATCACAAACAACCACAAAAAATCTTGAATTCGTGGAAGAAATAAGGATCAAATCAAATAAATCAAGTGAAAACACAACAACCAATCACAAAACTACCCCATGGCGATTGATACCAATTGTTGTCCCTAATATATGATGATTCTATAATACGAATTTAAAGAAAGAAAATAGGAGAAGAAGATGAATTCTAGAGAGAGAAAGTAGTGAGAGAGAGTAGAGAGAATGGTTGGAGAAACCTGTGAAATATTAGATTAGAAGAAAATGAAATGAACCAACACCCTTCCTAACATGCTAGGAAGGGTTTATATTGCCTTTGCTTACATGTAGCTTAATGGGCTATATGATCATGGGTCGGGCTTTCCTTTTGGGCTTTGGTTACTTATGAATGAACCTTAGCTTAAAGTTAAGCCCGTAATACACGACTAACAAACTACCTATTACAACGTTCTAAAATACGATACATAATAAACATATGACCGAGCATTCTTGTTTGACTCAATATTTTGAGGTTAACATAAGAGTTTGTAGAACTCTCTATATGATCAAAACAGTTGACCCTAAATTCTGCCTAGTTTTTAAAAAACGAATTCAATTAAATTAACCTAATTAATTACCCATATCTCCACTAATTACAAGCCCTAATTCACCTAATCATTATAATATCATTAATATATAGTTTTAATTTAAACCCTAACCTAAATCCATCATAAGATGATTATAAAAACATTAAAAACAATTAAATTGAAAAGAGTTATTGAAGGTTTTACCTTAGATTTAATGGAAACCAAGAATTTTATGAAGAACCCTAATTTTATTTATGTGACCGTCGGTTTTAAGCTTCTAGTAGAAAAGAAATTACATTTTTGATTTATTTGAAAACCTTATATAGTGTGTACAAAAATCCTAGTCCAAGTATAAGCCCACTTTCCATTTTTTTCTCCCCCTCCCTTTGTTTCGTCGCCCAAACCGACCCACACCCTTGTTTTTTTTTGTTTTTTTTTCTTTTTATTGTTTATTAATACATTATTAAAATTACCTTATATTCCTCAATTTATTTCAGCCTTTAAGACCTCCCGAACCTCAAAACCGTAAAACTAGTCAGTTTTACGCGTATACCGTAAAAATATACAGTTTTAAAAAAAATCTTAAATTTTGAAATAAACGTTATAACTAAGTCATAAAGGACTTAAAACCATCCCTTAAATTATTCCCGTGACTAAATACCTCATCCGAGACCTCAAAATGCTAAACCGTAAATCGTAAAAATACGATTTTCTATAATACATATACGTATACGTAAACCACTAAATAACACCATCTCATTTCATAGTCACTACCATGTGAGCTCATGAACATGAAATCATCACACATCGTTTCACTCACAAGGTACCCCGTAGCGGAAACGATATCCAAACCATAATCTATACACACCAATTAGCACATAAACACGTAAAGACACGTAACTAGCACAAAATAAAACTAAGTGACGAACCTCAAAACCGCGGTTGTCATAGTTATACATGAACACACAACTCATTCACGTCCTTTATTATGTAGAATTGGTGAAGTCAGAGTATATTACTTTCCGCCTTTCATCTTTCATCGTTACTGGACATAGGGTATGGATATTCTGTCCTTCGGTAAGGATATTCTCTTTCTATACATGATTAGGATTTCCCGTTTGCTGCCTTATGTTTTCCCCAGTAGTTTAAATGTCAATAAAATTTTCAGTAATTACCATGTTATTATTTTAAATTGCCTGAGCTATATACACGCATGACCATGTCTACCTAGTTATGGAGGTACCATAACCATGACACTTGAGGCACCGGTGTTATGACTCTTCCGCGACGAGAGTGATTTATTATGGCATCCCTTTCAGTTATTTGGCCATTGTATTTATTATCATGTGGGGCGTATGGGTGCATCCTAGTACATGTTTTGCAGATTTATATGGTGACTGTGGCGTGTGCTCGACATCCGTCACATTGGAGCTGATCCCTCCACCCAGACTTATATAATTACAGGCAACCCCTCTAATTTCATGACGAGGTCACCCCTCTATGTATTCATGCACGTTGATACCTTTAATGACCTATATGAGCTCTTTGGGATTTAAATTACATTTTCATGAATAAACATAAGACTTTTCAAATATAAACCAGTTTATAAAACATGTTCCAGGTTTTCTAGGACTTACACTTATTCCGCTACATTCCATACTTTATTTATGTTACAGTCATTCATATCATGTCATTATATCCGTTCATTGAGCGTATTGCTCAACCGTATTTTCTTTCTATGTTCCCATACGGCAGGTACTAAAGGACAGACTTAGGCATTCAAGAGTACATGCATAGGAAGGAGACTCCCTATGACTTCATTTCCTTTATGCATTTATATACTTATGCTTTGCTTGGACATTGTTTAGTCCTTTCTTTACATTCTTTACTTATGCATGTGTGAGCTTATGTTTGGGGACCGATGTTTGATTTCGGTTTACCTTTATGGTCATTTATGTTTTAAGACATTTACCTTACATTCTTTGATGACACGCCATAAATTATCATGTAACGGTTCACTTATCAAAGTAGGGTGTTACAATCTATCTACATTTAATTATCTTAAAATGGCGTTCTTAGTATTTTTCACGTCATACACACTCTTGTAGGTCATAGCGGCGAAGAATTTGTCGTAACAGATAATTACTTGTATTACGTACTTGGCATTTTCACTTAAACTATGGCAAAGAATATATGCCGTTCATAGTACAAAATAATTCTTCTTTGATGAGTAAGGAAACTTGAATTTATTCTACTAGTAGCAATACAATTTCATTTTTACGATGACTACTATGAGCATACTAGCGTTCGACCACGATCATACGTAGTTGATCAGGCTACGTACGTCTAGGGTTCAATGGTTGCATCCTACTTTTCATCATCTATTGTTTCTTTAAGATTGAAATTTATATATTGGTAGTTCATAGTTTATTCATATGTTACCATTGCTCACTTTCACAATTAATATAATTGTGACAATCTGTCAATTTATGGTTGATATTTTATTCTCAAATATTATTTAAAAACATTATTTTAATGTTATATTATGAACTCACTCATTTATGGGAAGAAATTTGGGTTTACGTCCTAAAGTAGCATCGACTACGTCTAAACCGGAGGATTCTACGTTACGTGCTCACATTTACATACATCGTTTTCGGTGACAGTCCGACATTTCAAAAAATAAATTTATCCGTGAATATTATTTTGGGATATTAAATTTGTGTTGGTTCATAAACTCACAAATTTACGAGAAGAGATTAGGACTTACGTGAATAAATTAACGTCCTTTACGACTAAACCGGAAACCTTAGGATTACGTATTTACGTTTTCGAACTCCGTTTTTGATGAGACAATTTTTACTAGATTCGTTTTATGTCGTTGATTCATAATTTATAAAAACGTTTTTCATAAAACGACCTGAGGGCACGCAAATCGAGGAAACTAGAATCGAGAAGTACCCGTAAATTAGTGGAGATGAGACAAGCGGGACACTTGTCCCAACCCCACTAACCCATGGCTAAATAAGCCACAACACCATGATGTGTCATACTAGTAGCTTAGAAGTTACACTTGGTAACTTACTTAGCTAGATAATCTAACAAAACCATCCAAGCCAAAACCATTCTCCAAAACACATACATGCAAACCACTCTCATCCTCCCTTTTCTCTCACTAAAAATTCGTCCCAAAATCACCACAAAACACCCCACTTTGATCTATATTAGCCATAAAATCATGTGTTATTCATACACATGATGATGCCCCTTTGAAACCTTGAAGATTGGAGGTGATTCTAACATCCAAGGAGGTGATTTGATGATGTCCAAGGGCTGATTTGTACAAGAAGTTTACAAGTATTGGTGTTCTTCAAAGTTGGTGTTGATCTATCACAAGCTTTTCCATCAAAATCCAAGCCTTGATCATAACCTACATAATCTTGGTGGTATAAAGATTGTTCTTCCCATCCTCTTGTTATTTTAATTATGTAATATTGTAATTTATTTATTTATGTATATGTATATGATGATGAATGATGATTAAAAATATTATGTGGGGATTTGGTGTTGATAGATTTGATAAATATGGTTAAAAAGATGGAAAACCACATGTTAAATAGTTAAAATCTTGCTAAAATATGAAGGCTGTATAAAAAACAGTAAGTAACCAAAAGCTAAACTGATAAAATGGCATAGTGGAATCAATTTACAGTAAGTATTAGGTGTTATACACATGTGAGAGTTGGCCATACAATGGAATCATAAAAATGAGTGAGATATGATCAAAACAAGTTTAGAGTGCAAATCTGCCTATACTGTTTTGGACGAATTTATAAAAATATTTAGAGGTTGATTCATCAGTATCTATAGAATAAAATGAAGCACATATCATGTAGTTTCTGTGATAAAAATTTGGGGTTCTATCTCCATGTAGAACTCTAGATATGAGTTCCATCGAGGTCATGAACCTCATGATTAATTGGCTAAGCTCATTTCCTGTCATATTGTAGTTAGTTCTTGGTGAACAACTCTTCATCACTCTTTTGCAGATCACTCGTTGTTTTTATAAGTTAAAACAGTATTCCTTGAGCAAAAAATTGGATTTTTATCACTATATGGATTATTTAAAGTGAGACCTATAAATAATCGTTATCGAAGTAAAGTTGTTTATGAAACGCTTTGGAAAACTAAATTGTTCTCACAACAAAGAACATATCTCTAAATTCATTTAAGAATTAAGCATGAAAATGTTTTTATTATAAACATGATGATAAAATTTTGATGAACTGAGTACTGCATCGTTAATCTTGAAATTGTATATAGTTGCGCACCTACATACAATTTGGAATGGACCATGCAAGGCCGATTAGTAGTCACCATAAAACTGATTAATAAACACTACATTTTCTATAAAGATTGTGAAAGATTAAATTTTATGAGATCTGCAAGAAGTGAAAAATAGGGACATATTGTTAGGGACACCTACATATGTGCCTGTAGCATCTATTCTTCTGAGTCGAATTTAGTCATCTATGGAAATTGTCTTAATTGACAATTGATATTCCCTTCTTGTCCAATTCTCCCGTGGTGAGATTCTTAGGAAAAGTATCTGATTACCGAGTGTTGATACCCGACTGGACGTATCGACGTTCCTATCATTTATTTTGATTTGGTTTCATTCGAATGACCTGGGTAACGATCTGAGGAGCTATCGAATGCGTACTCAAATTATGAAAACATGGGATATATTCATATTCATTAAATGTTTTCGTCTGTATCTGATTTGAAATTCTATCGCATAGATTATGCGTTGACCTTACTCTTTTTAAGGGTAGTTATGTCTCCATATATCCTTGAATTTGTGAAGGATTAGGATTTATTATTAGTCTTTTGAGAAGTTCACATCTTATCAACGATAATGAAACTGGAAAGTTGATAGTGCCAGTAGAATGGATCGATTGATTATGACATGACGACATTGTCTTAATTGATGGGAACTCGAGTAGAATTCCCCTGAAAGATAAGATGTTGATTATCAAAAGTTATTTAAATAATTCTTGATGAATGACCATATCCTGCATTTAGACTTGAAATTATACCGTGAATGGTTGTGAATTAGTCATAGATATTATAATCTAGAAAGAACCTAATATGAATTTATTAAAAGATGTTTCTGTTATCTGAAACTTTAGAAGGTATTTGTAGGTAAATTACCTAGACTTTTGCCATTAAGGCAAGTTGAAATTGGTATTGATTATATTTCCGGTGCTGCACTTTTGGCATGTGCACGGTACGTCAGCACCATTTGAATCAAAAGAATTACCGTACAACTAAGAGAGTTGTTAGAGAAAGCTTTTATTTTACCGAGCTTGTCATTATGAAGAGCTATGGTGTTATTATTTCTTATGTTTATTGATTACCGTGAACTTAGTAAATTGACGATTAAAATCTATATCCACTACCCAAGATGATGGATTCTTCGATCATTTACAAGGTTCTAGCGTATGTTCTAAAATTTTGATCCTCGGCATGGTTATCATCAATTTCGCATCCGAAAAAAAGATTATCTATTCCAATCACTACATCTAGAACTTGTAATGAACATTATGAGTTTCACGTGATGTTGTTTGGATTGACCAATGCACATGTAGCATTCATAAATATGGTGAATCACGTGTGTAGGTTGTAATTTGATAAATTCATGCTTGTGATCATTAAGGACCATCTGTTTGTTTATAAGAATAAGAATGAGTTAATAATTAGTTATAGACTGCCCTAAATTGGCCGAACAATGAAAACTTGTACCCTGAGTATTTAACATGTGATTAAAGACTTAATCCTTTACATGATTTGACCGTGTGATTAATAAGATAATGAGATCTATATTGACATTTCAAAAATTTATAGCCCTTTTATGACTTTGGGTTTTACCAAAAAGAAAGTGCAAATGTGTTTTGACAAATGTTTTATCAAAGAGAACTTTTGAGGGATTATTCCCTTATACCCAGAACATTTAACTAAACTCCTGTTTAGGGGTAAATGTTCGTGTATACCTCAAGACAACCTAAGAGGGATTGAGGAAACCATTTAAACCATGACTTAAAATTTGAAACGACACTTCTTGCTTTTCAACTAAGAAAATTTTGACCAAAGTATAACCAAAGAATTTTTTTGAACATTTACGGATCTTATTAATTCTTTTAAATAAATCAACAAAAATCTTGTTAATTAAATTCAAATTTATTTGGAACATTTTATATATAATTGGTCGAACTAAGAAACTTAAATTTTTACGTTTACGTTTCATAAAAATTAAATATTTAATTATTTAATTACTTGTAATACTTATCGACGCTTTAAACGTCAAATTGAGCAAAACTGATAAAAATGATAGTTGAGACGAAACTAAAACCTAGAAAATATGAAGAAAGAATTTTTGAATAAATACGGTCCTGATAATTATTTCATCAGGAAAAGTGAATGTAGATACTGACACATTATATAGAAATGATAAAGAACCAATTAGGATGTATTTCTTAATAACGATTGTGCAAAATAAATTGCCGAACAATATAAAAATAAACGATGTTTGTAAAAAGGATAAATAGAGAATAAAAAGGGGTTCGCGGCTAATGTGAACCATTAGAATTAAGAAGCCGATGACGTTAAATGGATAAAAGGCCACTTGTGGTTGCCTAAATATGAAGATTTTGAGATGTAGTCATGTTGGAATATTGTAAGTATACGTATTCTATTCCTGTCATTTCTGACTAAATGTATCTTTATCTGAAGAAGTTGTACTAATGGCAAATTATGAAGGCAAACATTGCCTCATACATTAGTAAACGTCTAGCTATTGCAAAGGTCATCATCTGAATCTGATTCGATTTGGGTCATCGTCGACAGACTGACCAAATCTGCTAATATCATTCCAGTTAATGATAGATTCTCGATGAAAAAATTGACTCTTTTTTATTTAAGAGTTGTGTAAACATGGTGTGCCTGTATCGATCATCTCTATCAAGATCCTCGCTTCGCATCGAATTTCTAGAGATTTGCTCAGAAGTCACTGGGAACGAACCTTGATGAGAGTAATGTTTGCCACCCCAATCGAAGGGATGAGATAAAGTAATTATACAAAGCACTAGAAGTCTTGTTTTATGTTTAAATAATTGATCTTTGGTAATATACAGTATAATCGCTTTCCTTTGGAGAAATTATCGTTGATAATTATCGTATTAGGATCAAGATCAAATCTTGTGAGGATATATGTTAGAGCATCTGTAAGTAGGAGTTGGGATGAAGACACCCGACATACACCCATTGTGAGTTGGACATGTCTTTTAGGTTTAAGGTTTCCTATGATGGCGAACCTAACCTTACAAAATACTCAACCCGCGAGACCTGAAATGATTGTTGAAATTAGGATCTGATTATTGACTGCCGGTAGTGGGCAGGAGGTTATGTGAATATGAAATGTAGATCTTGAAGTGCCAGATGGGTAGCGAAGTTATGCCAAAAATTTTAACCATGGAAAAATGAATTGATGATCTGGAAGATCATGGGATATAAGTCACCGTTGTATGGAACCATAGAGATGATGTAAAAGATGGTATGAAAGGCATATAAGCTGGATCTACCCTAGGACTTCAACTGCTGCGTGAATTATGTTTCGTATATCGAACTTGATAAAATGTCTATCAAGTGAAAATCTGATTGTTTCTTAGTAAAGTTTAGATCGGCGAAAAGTTGCACTCATCAAAAACCCGTGAACATCATGGATAGAGAAAGTAAGTCAACAATAAGCCCGATCTTATTCCCGTAGTTATGTTTGATGAAAATCGCGTATTGTAATGAATTACACTTGTGAGAAAAGACCGAATGTGGAGGAAATACCCACATGGCTTTAACTCTATAAGAAGTGAGTAGTAAGATAAGATGATCTTTGAGGACAAAGATCCTGTTTAGGGGTAAATGCTGTGACAATCCGTCAATTTATGGTTGATATTTTATTCTCAAATATTATTTAAAAACATTATTTTAATGTTATATTATGAACTCACTCATTTATGGGAAGAAATTTGGGTTTACGTCTTAAAGTAGCATCGACTACGTCTAAACCGGAGGATTCTACGTTACGTGCTCACGTTTACATACACCATTTTTGGTGACAGTCCGACATTTCAGAAAATAAATTTATCCGTGAATATTATTTTGGGATTTTAAATTTGTGTTGATTCATAAACTCACAAATTTACGAGAAGAGATTAGGACTTACGTGAATAATTTAACGTCCTTTACGACTAAACCGGAAACCTTAGGATTACGTATTTACGTTTTCGAACTCCGTTTTTGATGAGACAATTTTTACTAGATTCGTTTTGTGCCGTTGATTCATAATTTATAAAAACGTTTTTCGTAAAACGACCCGAGGGCACGCAAATCGAGGAAACTAGAATCGAGAAGTACCCGTAAATTAGTGGAGATGAGACAAGTGGGACACTTGTCCCACCCCCACTAATCCATGGCTAAAATAAGCCACAACACCATGATGTGTCATACTAGTAGCTTACAAGTTACACTTGGTAACTTACTTAGCTAGATAATCTAACAAAACCATCCAAGCCAAAACCATTCTCCAAAACACATACATGCAAACCACTCTCATCCTCCCTTTTCTCTCACTAAAAATTCGTCCCAAAATCACCACAAAACACCCCTCTTTGATCTATTTTAGCCATAAAATCATGTGTTATACATACACATGATGATGCCCCTTGGAAACCTTGAAGATTGGAGGTGATTCTAACATCCAAGGAGGTGATTTGATGATGTCCAAGGGCTGATTTCTACAAGAAGTTTACAAGTATTGGTGTTCTTCAAAGTTGGTGTTGATCTATCACAAGCTTTTCCATCAAAATCCAAGCCTTGATCATAACCTACATAATATTGGTGGTATAAAGATTGTTCTTTCCATCCTCTTGTTATTTTGATTACGTAATCTTGTAATTTCTTTATTTATTTATATGTATATGATGATGAATGATGATTAAAAATATTATGTGGGGATTTGGTATTGATAGATTTGATAAATATGGTTAAAAAGATGGAAAACCACATGTTAAATAGTTAAAATCTTTGCTAAAATATGAAGGATGTATAAAAACAGTAAGTAACCAAAAGCTAAACTGATAAAATGGCATAGTGGAATCAATTTACAGTAAGTATTAGGTGTTATACACATGTGAGAGCTGGCCATACAATAGAATCATAAAAATGAGTGAGATATGATCAAAACAAGTTTAGAGTGCAAATCTGCCTATACTGTTTTGGACGAATTTATTAAAATATTTAGAAGTTGATTCATCAGTAGCTAAGGAATAAAATGAAGCACATATCATTTAGTTTCTGTGATAAAAATTTGGGGTTCTATCTCCATGTAGAACTCTAGATATGATCAATTTAGTAAACTAGATTTTTAGGACTGATTTTGTGAAATCAAAGTTTAATATTATTATATAAGCACTCAAATAAATATAGTATAAAATGTGAATTAAAACCCACTAACTTATATATTTCATTTATATAAATATGCATAAGGATAAATAAATGGAAATTATATAAAAATGGTAGTTTGGTAAGTTTTATAAGTTATAAAAACTATATACTAAGTTTTACGTCTTTTCGGCTAAAACCGAAAGATTAACGTTTTTGTCAAATAAAACTTAGACAGTCGGACCCGTCTAATATAAACTTTTATAAACTCACATACTGATATATGAACTTATATAACAAGTAAAAACCGATAAAACCCGAACTTTACAACATATAGACATTAACGGGCCAAAGTAGCCTTATTGGACTATAAACCCGACTAGTTAGTAAATCACTTATAAACTTACTTATTGGGCTTAACCCTTTGGGCCCAACATGTAAAGTATAATACTGATAATAAAAGTAT
The DNA here is from genome assembly GCA_025667525.1 of Glebionis coronaria. Lineage (NCBI taxonomy): Eukaryota > Viridiplantae > Streptophyta > Magnoliopsida > Asterales > Asteraceae > Glebionis > Glebionis coronaria. The sequence continues at coordinate 277,582,537 of CM046875.1, read as the reverse complement.
AATTGGGCTAATATATTATATTGGGCTTGTAATGGGCCCATTGGGCTTCAAAATGTAAACAAGTTGAACTAGTGTAACTAGTCTTGAAAATTTCCAACACATAACACTAAAATGAGTAAATGAGAATATATAAACCCACTTGATCATCATATATATGAAATAATCATATGTATACATAATTGTTATTTTTATAAAGTCATTGGACAAGAGTCTAAGACGAGTATTATTTGTCTAGGTTTCCCGTGATTGAAGCACGTACCGTACATCCGAATTGCCGATAACCCGTCTTCCCACATCAACGTGAGTTCATAGCCTCACACTCTTTCAAATGTTTTTATGAAATGTTTTATAAACCCGCGAGGGAGATAACATGTTTATTTTTACGAAATAGGACACTATGTTGTCCCGATTGTTAGTTTATTGATTTGGATCCGAATGATTGTATGACCCGATGAATGATTAAATGACCTGATTGATGAAACGAAATGGATTATTAAAGTTAGGTTATGTCACTAAAAGTCCCATTAGCATGAATTGTGAACTACCGGGATTTGGTAGACCCTTATGCATATAATAGTACTATTTGGGGATTCACCCTAGTTCGCGCCTTGACGGTTGATCCCCGTCGTGCCACATTGATTGGTAAGCGAATTTATGTATGAGAAGATTTACACAAGCGTGATTATTGTGACGACACGCTAATTTAGATGGGCAAATTGAGTTTCGGGCTAGCTACCCGTTGTTTGTTGTAGTAAGGTAACAATGTCATGCGGCTTATAATAATCCAAATAACGAAATACTGCCATACACACTAAATTACGATATATTGCCTGACTAGCAATACGGGGTCTTACTATTGATATTATGTTCGTGTTTTGTTTTTTCATAACCATATTCATATAACGATTTTTATTTAACTCTATACAACGTTACAAAACGTATTGTATGATGTTTTTACGACATTGGTTCGTATAATGATTTTGAAGGCAAAAGCCTATTATGATTTTTGATAAGGATTTGTATAAAATGACTTTGGCTATTTTATGGCCTATTACAAAAACAAAAATGATATTTGTGCCTACCAAGTATGCCTAAAGATAAGCCTAACCACCAGATTAATCCAAATGTCAAAATTAATGGCTAAAAAGAAAATAACAAATAGTGGGCCCCTGCATTTCACTAATCAACCGGCGACACGTGGCATTAGGCCTGTTTTTAGGTACAAAGTTAGGCCCCTCTATCACTTCTCTTACAAAAATTTGTATAAAATGACTTTCGGTAATAATTATATACCGATGATATATTAACGGTTTTATTAAACTCTATGAATTCACTCGGCGTTTTCGCTGACCTTTTCTTTTAACATGTTTTAACTCAGGTACTTGAAGGTAATTCTCGGGAAGACAACAAGAATTCATGGCCCGCACTTAAATAACAATTTCCATTCAAATCTTTTGTAAAATTGTATGAAATGACTATGACTTGGGACCTATGTAAATTTGATATTTATGAATGGAAATGCTTTATTATTAAACAACGCGATTTTTATGCGTTGTCTATGATGTGAGTACTGTGCTATCCCGTAACACCAACGAGTCTTCCGCTGTATTGAATTATGTAAATTTGGGGGTGTTACAATAATAATTCATAATTCATTTCGTAGTTACTGTTGTTTACATTCATAATCGAAAAATTAGTCCATAGTTCATTTCATTTGTTACCATTGTTCACCTCCACAATTAACAATATAATTCTCACAATTATTCGTAGTTGTTCTCGATGAGTTTATCAATATTTTGCGTTTTCCACATAAAGTGGTTCGTAAAACTAGATTTTTCCAAAACTTTGCATGATAGTCTTTACCAAAAAAAATTATTGTTATTAATCGTGATGTTTTATCGGTAATACCTTTACTGATTTTACCGAAATGTTTTATCAAAATTTTCTGACATTCTTACTAATAAAGTTCTCGGTGATGGTTCCTTCAAAGTCAAAAGTTTTTCTCAAAAATATTCTGTAAAAACTCTTCTAAAAAAATAAAATAAGTTTATTTGTTAATTTTTTTCCACATATAAAAATATAAAAACAAATCGTAGGGTAAAACTCTTTCTTAAGTAAAATCTTTGCAAGATGTAGGAGGTAAATTTTCAAGGCAATTGCAAACAATTAAATAATTTTTTTGGGGTACTATTAAATAATTAAATTTTGTTGGTGGTAACATCGATGGATGTCAAGTTACCTGATTTGTATATAAATAAATTATTTTGTTTTCTACGAAATTTCTAAATTTCACATACGACGGGGGTAAAAGTCCTTTCGTTGTTACTTATAGGTTGTTAGGGCACTCTCCCCAATGATACACGGTACATTACGTTTGCGAGGTATTTCACTCTCTTCATATATGAGCTTCTTTCTTTAGAAATTTCTTTTCCATTTTGGATTCGATCTTGCTTTATTCGGCATTTTCCTAGGAAACATTTTTTTTACGTACTTCTCATGTGTCCTAACAATGGGGAAGTCTTATCCCTAATGCAAAAACTCATCACGGCGTCTATCGTGGTTCAAGCAAATACCTTTGTGATGGTACTCACACTTATGGCAAAACGGTGGTTGGAAATCCTTCATTTGGTTAGCACACGGTGCTAGCCAGGGCCGGTTCTTTGGTCTAGTCGGATGGTGAGGGATAATCCTCCCTTCAACCTGCCTTACTAAGTCCATCATTGGATTACTTCTCGACAAGGGGTTATTTCTTCTCGTAGGGTCCTTTTCTTTCACAACCAACGCAAGTCCGCTTGGTTTTCGAAAAGATTTCGAGGTCCAAGGGTGTTAATTTGGAGTAACTCTTGTTTCCTAAATTCTTGAGCACATGCTCACGGTTTTATTGTTCGTACTAATACTAACATCGAATGAATCATATACCTTAATGGCGTTTTGTTCCCAAATTGTTCAATTTGTTTAATTCAATCAATTACTAAATTCCATCACAAGAATTTCTCTGAGTTTTGATTATGCTCTATTTTATCTCAAGTGTCTCAGTTATTTTGTTCTCGTCTTGCGTTGTACTCGTAATTACTAGATATTACTCACACAATTTAACGTCGATTAAAACCTACACATAACTCATCAATTATGTTATAACTTAACGATCAAACTTATCGCGCAACATCTAAATTCACGAGTCTTACCCATCTTCAAGAAAACTCATCGAAAACCCTAAGTTGTGTAACAACTTGCACATAACTTAGTATCATAACCCAATCAAACAAGAACAGTCTTGAGACCTTGTTAAGTATCGTTATACCTCTTAACATTTTTGATGATTTGTCTTGGTTTCGGGTTTACTCACGACTTATCATTAACCATTACAAAATTAAAATATCCAAGGGATGGCCATATATCAAATATGGGGTTCTCAACTTCGCGAACACACGATAATCCCTTTGATGAAGAAATTTAGCACGATTCTTTTAACTAGGATTTCGTCCTTTAATCTATGTTGATATTATAACTTCGAAATTTATAATGTGTTCATGATAACTGGTCATAGTAAAATACGACCTTTAGGAAAAGGAAGTACAAGTAGTGGTAAGCGTTAAGTGTCGGTTTAGGAAAACCGAGCACTAATGACCCAAATGAAATCCAAGTTCGTTTCCCAAGGAGGCTAGTGCATTGTGTTAAGAGTTGATTAATGTTTGTGATTATATTGATTGAGAAAGAAATGGGATTAGAAGAGAAAGACGGTTATGAAAACGGATTAAACTACGACGAAAAAGGCGAAAACGTAAAACCGTAAATAGTGCCAAAAATAAAATTTTAACCTAAAAAGTCCTAAAAATTACTAAAAATCCACAATAATATTCTAAGAGTTTACAAAAAATCCAAACTTGCTAAAACCTTTTAATTAATTAAATAATGACTTTTTAATGCTAATTAAAGCCCTAAAAATCACTTTTAATTATTAAAAAGCCCTAAACAAGATTTTATAGTTTGTAAACCTCAAAAATATCCTAATTAAGCTAAAAAGTATTTTTAAAAATTTTAAAACCAAATTAAACTATTTTTAAAACCCTAAAAACTATTTAAAATGATTTAAAACTAATTAAACTTAAACTAATTATAAAAATAAATCTAAAGGCTATAAAAATATTCTAAAAATTGTAAAAGTCCTAATTAATGCTAATTGAGATAGGAAAAATGAAAAAAGTAGAAAAATAAAACTTTCTATTTTTAGCAATAAAATAATAATAAAATATTCAAGAAAATAAAAAGTTTATAAAATAAATTCTAAAAATTTTCTAAAAATCCTAATTAATGTAACTAAGAGAAAAATGAAAATAAAAGTTCCTAAAACCTTTTAATTAATTTTATATTAATTTTTAAAGTTAACAAAAAACCCTAAAATAAAATAAAATTGAAAATTAAAGTTTTTGAAAATCTAACTAGATGTAAACCTCAAGTTATTAATTTAAAACTTAAAAATTATTTTTCTAAAAATTAAAACTACTTTTACTATTTTTAAACTATTTATTAAAAACCGGGTAAAGAAAAATGCATAAAAAATAAATAAATAAAAGGAAAAATACAAACTTGGTTTATAAAAATCCTAATCTGAATAACTTTCCTAGGAAAACCAAATAGGAGCAAAAACGCTTATCCAATAAGCCACAAATGGCTTAAAAGGCCACGGCTTATTTAAATAAGCCCAATTAGAATGACCTTAAGTATTTAACTATGCAAGAGATTACCAGTCAAAGTCCCTAGGGCGAGCGGTAGTGTGTGTGTGCTTTGGCAGTGGTGGCGCAGGTTCGAGTCCTGGCCACGCCAAAATTTTTTAAAATATTTTTTTTATATTTTCTTTTTACCCTTCTTGTTTCAGTATCCTGGCAACTCCCAAAACACCAAATGCAAGATCAAAAACACTCAATTCAGCCTTAATTCCACACTCAAAACCCCCAGATTACACAGTTCACTCTTTCCTTTTTTTTTCTTTTTGTTAACAGTGGGCAAATGCCCCCTTTTTTCTCTGTTTAGTGTTCTCTTTGGACAGACAAAACCCCCTCACCTGCAGTTGGCGTGTGGGGGGCGTATAAAGCAAGCAGAAAGCAAAAGAAAACTCGGACTAAAACTAATGCAAGCAAATAATCAGGAAACAAGGGCGCAAGCACTTCTTATGCAAAAACCAACCAATTTAGCAATCAAATACGTGGTCAAGTTTGGCAGCTTATGCAGGTGAATTCTAAGCGATACTATGCATCCTATATCCGAATCTAGCATAAACTAACTAAACCAGTCACACTCCAAATAGCAGATTAATCAAAATGCGCAACTCACTTCTAACATGCACCAACATAAATAGAATACGTGACAAAAAAAAAAGAAATCAGCAGGCAATCCCTAAGCATGACCAAAGCAACTTAGATTGGGAACAACCAAGCCTAAACAGTTATCGCAACAAACCTAAGCTGATGTATCTAATCACCTAATCAGTTTAAACAGACTAAATGAGAAGAACTAAACCTATTAAATCTTACTGATTATACTCAAGAACTTACCGATCCACATTCAGACCCCTTAAAATTACTGAACTGGACAGACAACAATCATTCAAACGAGATTATCAAACTTAACACGTACAGTTTTAACAAATCTTAAGGTTAACAAAAAACATAAACTTGAAACTATCAAAACTTCAAAATTGATACCGACACCTAGCAATTTTTAACTTAAACCCAACTTTACTTAACAAGCATGAATTCAAGCAGAGATTTGAACAAGAATAATCAGCAGAGTCTCTTCAAGCAAAATCACGCAAGCAAAAAGTACTCTAGAACATTTAAACACTGAGCAACTAGAAAAATAAGAAAAAAGTCGAGTAAAGAGACTATGATACCTACCCCTGTTTACGTCCAACAGGGGTCAGCTAAGCTCCCCTGACCTCGACCAACTACTAGGTTCGAGACAGGGGTGTCTTGGACGATAAAGTATTGAGGGGGTGTTCGTTGGGGTTCAACAACTGAACCGAATCACCATGAATGAAAGGGAATTCTGCTAAGAAAAGACAAATGAATCCAAGAACTCAGTTCAAACACTTAAATGAAACTGATGATAACTTAAAACAAGAAAATTTTGAAAGCACTTCTACACACTTATTGATTAACTCAAACAAGAAAACCCCAACTCAAATTTAAGAACATTAACTTAAATCATAAAACATAAAATAAATTGGAACTCGGATGATTTTTAAAAACTTCAAACTTTTCATTCATAAAAGAGTAAATTACAAAAAATCCGAGACAAAGGAAAATGGGTACCACAGGTCGGTCCTCATTTATAGGCCCCCTCAGATTGTTCTAGAATTGAAAACAAAAGAAAACCTAATCTACTGAGTTTCTGAATTTACCCTTGATGAAGATGCTAATATGCTGATGAGATGCTTAATTTGAATTTCTTCTGGTGTCTTTTTGAGGTAAACATGTGATGCGCAGATGGAATCTTTGATCCTGAGCCTTCATTTTGATTTGGGGGACACGGAATGGTTTTGAGACATTGATTTGGTCTTCAAAATCTGTCTTGTTGTCTTGACCCGTGACCAATAGCAACTGAATAGGGGACATGGGTATGAAATGTCATTATCTGGCATGTGGGTTTGTTGGTTGTGGGGGTGGTGTTGATTAACCCTAAACTTAATTAGGGTTTCCTTGAAGGGTTTAAGTAATTGGATCTGGGTGAGTATTAGGGTTTATGAGAGTGAGAGGTGAGGGATTAGGGTGAAAGGGAGTGAAAACTGGGAAAGTAAATCATATTATAACTCGTTTTATTTTATTTAAAAAAAACTGATTTAATATGTTTACCTGTTGACTGGTTTGACTGGGGTTTAAGTATGGGTCGGGTTAGGGTAAGAGTATTGGGCTAGGTGGGTTAAACATGGGCTCCAGCCGGGTTGTGATGGGTTTGGGTTTACTTTAAGGCAAAAAAAGTCCCTTGGCTTCCACTTTTTGTGCATATCAAGTTGTCTTTCAACATCTCTTAAATCCCTTGTTATAACTTTTGCACTTTTGTCATATTTGGCACATTCATTTTTAAATACTTTTCTCAAGGACCTTTAGTGCAAAATTGGCATTCTTCAAGGGCCTGACTTGTAAAGTCTTCAAACATGAGGGTTCTATCTTGTACAAAATGATTCTTCAAGGACCAAGTATGACAAATCTTCAAAGATGAGGGACTAAAGTTGTACAATCTTCAAACTTCAAGGGCATTTTTGCAAAATCATCATTCGGGTCCGGTTCATTGTACGGTTTCGTTTCCCGTGTTCGTTATTGAATGATTCTTGTGATCTTTTGCCATTTTCTCAATATCCGTACCTAAAATACACAAGCAACAAACACAAGCATATATTTGGGTATTTTGATGATATTTAATGCATTTTAAGCCCAATTTGGACGATGAGACTATGTATAAAAGCAGTCTCATCACTCCCCCATACTAAACCATTGCCGTGCCCTCACGCAATGCTAGAATTAAGTATCAAAGCATCTCCAAAATTCATTTTTATTCACTTTTTTGAATGATAAACTAGCTACACTACTACTATTGCTACTACTTGCGTTTTAGACATAATGTATGATTTTCATCGCAAAATGGGACGTTTAGGTTCATAGAATAAGAACACGTGAATGCTTTGTTAGAAATTATTTCATCGTCCTTGATTTTCACCCTAATTCCATGCTAAGCGTGCAACGAGATCATTGTCATTATAAGTTAGTAATGCTAACACTACTCATATGCCCTAATCACGTACTTATTCTCCCATTATTCCTAAGTTGTATCTCTTATATTTTATTTTGTCTTGAATGTTTCACGAGGATACATTGTTTGACTTATGCGATAATAGAGATTTAGGTCTAAAAATAGAGTCCTAACGGTGTAATCAAGACCATCAAATCAATAACCCCTCCTAATAGACAACGATGTTAAAAAATTAAGTTGACAAGAAGAATCGATAAACACGGTTTTATAACGGTTTTGAACATGAGACATATTACCAAGACTTTTATACGCCCCCTAACGGAAGGGCCTTATTATCTTTGGTTTACCTCCATCTTTTATTCAACTTCGCCATGAAGCTTTTATTATGACTTCGGTCTTGCCTTGCCTTTTATTATCCGCCTCATCGGTGGTTTTATTAGCCAAAGACGTATATGCTCACGCTAAAGCGAAATTTGGATCTTTAAAGCTTCGAAGATTATGGCTTGATTCACTTTCAATTTTGCATAGATTTTAGGCCTCGTGGGGCTTCAAATTGTTTGCTTGATTTAGGTGAGCACTTGAAATCTTATTATTGGGTGAAGCTTTCGATTATTGGGGTGCCAATACTTCAAAACCGTGACGCTGGCGATACCTTAATGTCTTCCCAATTTAATTACACGGAAGCTACTAGAAAAGACTAGAAACCCAACAATCCTAACTAAACCGCTAAGTCAATATTTATTAAGCAAAAAATATTTACAAGCGAAGGGAGAATAAGCAAACAACGAGAACACATGAGTTTTTGAAAGAATACGAGTACTCTACGTTTAGCATAGTAACTTATAATTAACTCTATCATTTCTCGTCCTCATTTAAGAGACTTAGCCTAATGTGTAGTTAAGGAATCAAAGCTAAGTGCTCAACACGCACGGTCGAGTCAAAAATTACTCTTATTCTCGCCATCGGAAAATCTACATTCGTATCTTCAAACACTTATAAAACATGAGAAAAATTTTAAAATTTGGCCATTTTTAGCCTTATTTTGCAACAAAACGATAAACAAAACGATAAACTTTGGAAAGCGTGAAGGTTTGGCAAGGCAAGTATCTATTCACCCCCCATACTAAAGTTAAACATTGTCCTCAATGTTTCGAGTCTAGGGGTGCAAACACCCCCATACTAGAGACGTAGTCGAATGCCTAATCTAGCATGGAAAGGGTGTAACCAATAAGTAATAGCCGTTTATGAAGTGTGCTAAAAACCTAGGGTTAGAACATCAAAGGATATATCATGGATATTGAGAAATGTCTCCAAAGCAAACGATCGAGTGCTCCCATAAAACGAACAAGAGAGGCTCCAATCGTGAAGATCATGATCTAAAAACCACAATGCACAAACAACCACAGAACAAAGGTTGGAAGGGCACAAATCCCCACACATAAGCTACATTAGAAAGTGATAATATGTACATAGGATAAGCATGGGACTCCCCCACGAGGCACCTCGTTTTTGATTATCGAGTCATGAGCTCGACTCGATCCCCTCAATACTAATTATTATTGGGGAAGGTGGCTTGGTCGAGGTAGTTCAAGGATGGAACTTCCCCGCCAAAGTAGTGCTTCAACCTATGTCCATTCACCTTGAAGTTAGGACCATCATCTTGAGCTAGCTCGATGGTCCCATACGGAAACACTTGCGTCACGGTGAATGGACCGGACCAACGGGATTTCAACTTACCGGAAAAGATTTTCAATCTTGAATTAAAAAGCAAAACTTGATCCCCAATGTTAAAAACCCGGTTTTTAATTTTAGAATCATGCAACTTTTTAGTTTTTTCCTTATAAATCAATGAATTTTCATAAGCAATATCCCTCAATTCATCCAATTCATTTAATTGCATTTTCCGGTGTTTTCCCGCGGTCTCCATATCATCATTACAATGCTTTAGGGCCCAATAAGCCTTGTGTTCTAACTCGATAGGCAAATGAATTTTTTTTCCATACACAAGCTTATAGGGAGTGCACCCAATGGGTGTCTTATGAGCGGTCCTAAAGGCCCATAAAGCATCGTCTAACTTATCCGACCAAGTTTGTCGGTTTTTCCCCACGGATCTCTCCAAGATCCTCTTCAAAGCTCGGTTTGAAACCTCGACTTGCCCACTCGTTTGTGGGTGATAAGCCATAGAAAGCCGATGTGTAACCCCATATTTCCTTAGAACCCTTTCAAATTGGTCATTACAAAAATGGGTTCCACGATCGCTTATGATAGCACGAGGGGTTCCAAACCGAGAAAACAATTGCTTCAAAAAATTGACTACAACACGAGCATCATTGGTGGACAAGTCCTTAGCCTCCACCCACTTAGATAGGTAGTCAACCGCAACGAGAATGTACTTATTACCACGAGATGATGGGAACGGCCCCATAAAGTCTATGCCCCAAACGTCAAAGATCTCACATACTTGAATGATATTTTGTGGCATTTCATCTTTTTGTGAGGCTTTTCCTTGTCGTTGGCATGCATCACACGACTTCACAAGATCTTGTGCATCTCGGTAAATAGTAGGCCAAAAGAAGCCGGCATCAAACACCTTTTTAGCCGTGAGATTAGCACCGTGGTGACCACCCGTGGGTCCCTCATGGCAAGCTCTAAGGATGTTAGAAGCTTCGGTGCCAAATACACAATGTCGGATGATTTGATCCGCACAAGTTCGAAACAAGTAAGGGTCGTTCCAAAAATAGAACTTGACATCACGAAAGAATTATCGTTTTTCTTGAGTCGTCATACCCTTAATGATGAAGTTACCCGCATGGTAATTTGCAAAATCCGCAAACCATGGGGTAGAAGAATCAAGCTTAGAATTCACTACACCAAGTGTCTCGAGCGGAAATGTTTCGGTGATTTCCTTAGGCTCGTAAATACTTTGGTGAGGATCTTCCAAACGAGAGAGATGATCGGCCGCTAGATTCTCGGCTCCTTTTTTGTCAACAATGGTGTGATCAAATTCTTGAAGGAGGAGAATCCAACGAAGTAATCTCGGCTTAGCATCTTGCTTTGCCATGAGATACTTAATAGCCGAATGGTCCGTATACACTATGCATTTCGTTAAGATGAGATAAGGTCGGAATTTCTCAAATGCATACACCACGGCAAGGAATTCCTTTTCCGTTGTAGTGTATTTAAGTTGAGCCTCGGTCATCGTCTTGCTAGCATAGTGAATAGGCAAGAAGTGCTTATCATGACGTTGCCCCAAAACGGCCCCAATAGCGTAATCACTAGCATCACACATTAGCTCAAAGGGGAGGTTCCAATTGGGAGCAACAAGAATGGGAGCTTCGGTAAGTTTCCTCTTAAGGATCTCAAAAGCTCGTACACAATCTTCGTCAAAGACAAAACGTGCCTCTTTTTCAAGAAGATGTGTAATGGGTCGAGAAATCTTCGAGAAATCCTTAATGAATCGACGATAAAAGCCTGCGTGGCCTAGGAAACTCCTAACTCCCTTGACGGTTTTGGGATGAGGTAATTTGGCGATGACGTCTACCTTAGCTTGATCTACCTCAATCCCCGCTTTCGAGACCTTGTGCCCTAAGACGATTCCACTCTTAACCATAAAATGACACTTTTCCCAATTGAGCACAAGGTTGGTTTCCTCACAACGTTTTAACATTCTCTCTAGATTCGACAAACACGAAGTGAAAGAATCACCAAATACGGAAAAGTCATCCATGAAGACTTCCATTGTCTTCTCGATCATATCATGAAAAATAGCCATCATGCATCGTTGAAAAGTTCCCGGTGCATTACAAAGTCCGAATGGCATTCTACGATAGGCAAACGTTCCATATGGACACGTAAACGTAGTTTTTTCTTGATCACGAGGATCGATGGGAATTTGGAAGTAACCGGAAAAACCATCTAAAAAGCAATAGAAATCATTTCCCGCAAGACGCTCCAACATTTGGTCCATGAAGGGCAAGGGAAAATGGTCTTTTCGAGTGGCTTCATTTAACTTTCGATAGTCAATGCACACTCTCCATCCGGTCACGAGTCTAGTGGGAATCAACTCGTTGGCATCGTTTGGCACAACGGTCATCCCTCCCTTTTTAGGGACACAATGAATAGGACTCACCCAAGGGCTATCGGAAATAGGTTAAATCATTCCCGCGTCAAGGAGTTTAAGGACCTCCTTTTTGATGACATCGTGAATTTTAGGGTTCACCCTCCTTTGACTTTGGATTGTTGGCTTGAAATCCTCCTCCATTAAGATTTTGTGTGTACAAAACTTGGGATCGATTCCCTTAATGTCGGATAACTTCCACGCAATCGCCCCTTTGTGGTCCTTAAGAACATCGACAAGTGCGGTTTTTTCATCATTCGAAAGATCCTTCGCAATAATAACCGGCAACTTGTCGTCCTCCTCCAAATAGACATATTCGAGGTGAGGAGGTAAATCTTTCAACTCGAGAATAGGTGGTTCCTCAAGTGAAGATTTGGGCTCGATACTCATAACCTCCTCGGGTGGAGGCAATGGGAAATCGTTAAGAAAATCCTTGATAATCGAGAAGTCCTCATCGTTGTCGAGGTCTTCGTCACAAGTACGTGGAACATCGAATTCTTCCAACGTAAAACCACCACCTTCAAAAGGAGTGAAGGTTGGTGTCGAATTATCAAGAATTGGATCTAACATAGTGGGATTGCCACTAATTTCTTCATCACCAAACCCTAAAACTTCTTGTGAAAATTCCTCGCAAACCACGTCGATCATATCAACGAGGTTTATGTTAGCAACGGAATAAACATGAGAAAGTTGAGAATTTTGAGTTGCGTTTATAACAAGTTCCTCGTCGTTGAAACGTAAGGTGATCTTTCTAGCATGCACATCAATTAAAGCCATAGACGTATCTAAAAACGAACGACCTAAAATAAGAGGAACTTGAGGATCCGTGGGGATATCAACAACGATAAAGTCTACGGGATAGTAGAACTTCCCCACTTTCACAAAAACGTCTTCCGCCAAACTACATGCAAGAATCGTGGAATGGTCGGCCAACTTAATAGACATTCGTGAAGGAGTAAGATTAGGAAGATTGAGCGACTTGAAGATTGCAAGTGGCATCAAGTTAATGCTAGCACCAAGATCGGCCAAGGCATAGCATTCTTCCATATCTTGAATGGCACAAGGGATCAAAAATTTACCGGGATCACCGACTTTTTGAGGTATGCGATTAAGATAAACCAACGAACAACTAGACATTTGGTGTAATTTCTCCTTGTTGTTCAACATACTCTTAAAGTTAGCGGCAAATCGAGGCATCATGACCAAAGCATCGACGAAACTCACATTAAAGTGCAAATCACGAAACATTTTCATAAAAAGCTCAAATTGATAATTGTCGCGCTCTTGTCGTTTCTCCTTCCTAAGTCTCGATGGGTAAGGCAAGGGTGGTGTGGGTTGGGGCATAGGCATAGCCTTTGGAATCTCGGGTTCCAATATGGGTGATGGGTCAACCGTAGGTGTGGCATGAGCGGTACTTTGTGGGCTTGAAATATGCTCCTTTTCGACCACCACCTCGGGTTCTTCCTCAATTTCCTCCACCGTTGGAGTAATTGGTTGAGGAGTCGGTTCCTTAAGTGTCTTACCACTTCGTGTGGTAATCACTTTCATCTCTCCCTTCGGGTTTGAAACGGTGTTACTAGGCAAACTACTCGAAGTAGAGGCTTTGTTCCCTATGACGGCTTCTAAAATGGCGTTAAGCTTAGCATCTTGACTTTTAAACTTCAAATCTTGGCTAGCGGCTTTTTGGTCAATTCTTTGTTCAAGCCTAGCATGACTTTTCTCTATCTTGTTGTTTTGACCTCGAATTTGGTTAGCAAAATCATTTTTCAATTCATTTCTCATGGCTAGATTTTCCTTAACAAAATTAGCTAACTCCTTGGTGTTCTTAGCCGTGTCCCTAGCTTGATTAGCCAATTGCTCTTGTATGTTTTCCAAAATCTTATCATTTGCCGTGGCGTAATTCACAAAATCCATTGGAAGTTCTTTAGTGTAAGCATTTTGAAGACCTTGACTCGTGTTTTGAAAATTACGGTTTTGGTTTTGGTTTTGCAATTGGCTACTACTACTCCCTTGATTCCCATAGTTGTTATTACCCTTGTAATTGTTCCTTTGATTGCTTTGGTAACCAACTTGATTGTTTCGATAATTGTTAGCATTTTGATTTGGTGAAAAACCCGGTGGAGTCAATTGATTAGTGCGAGGAACTTGACCGTTTTGGTTATAAGTTCCCGCGGCCGCGAAGGCACTCGAAGTGTTACCACCGTTGGTAATGCACTCGGAATAATCGTGAGCTCCACCACAATACATACAAGAAACCTCAACCGCTTTAATCGTAGCGGGAGCGGGTTGTTCACCAACTTTAAACTCAACTAACTATCCTTTCACTATATCAAAAATTTTGTTCTCCAAATTAGCCTCGACTTGACAAGCATCAACGGTGTGTGACAATGAAGGCGAAGACGAAGACGAAGTCTTACAAACACTCGACGTGCTACGAGGACTATACACCTTAGACCTATTCTCAATGATTAACAATGCTTCCTCGACCGTCTTACACAAAAAATTACCACCCGCGGCGGCATTAAGATAATCACGCTCATGATCGTTCAAGCCATTGTAAAACGTGTCTATTTGATGCAAGTCGGAAAAACCATGATGAGGACATTCGTGCAACATTTCCTTAAACCTATTCTAAGCCGTTGAAAAACTCTCATTATACTCTTGTGAAAACTTTGAAATCTCGTTTTTCAAGTGCGTAGTCTTAGAGGGCGGAAAAAATTGGTTCACGAACTTTGAAACGAGATCCTTCCACGTCAATATAGAATTGGGTGGCTCTTTCTCTAACCAAATTTTTGCGGGCCCCGCTAAGGAATACGGAAAAAGCATCATCTTAATCGAGTCGTTTGAAACATCCTTAAACTTGCATGTGGCGGTGAGACGATTAAATTGGCGAATGTGGTTATGAGGGTTGTCCTTTTCGTCCCCTCGAAACTTGTTGTTTTGAATCATGGACAACAAACCCATCTTAACCTCAAAATTCTCCGCAAGGATAGCGGGAATCACAATCGCTTCTCCATAACCCTCGGTGGGTGCTTGAAGCAACTCCATCATAGTTCGATTAGCCATGGGTGCTTCTTTCACTACAATGGGTTCGTCAATAGGAGACTCCTCACTAGAAGGAGTGATGGATTTGTTTCTTCGTTTACGAGCACGTCTTGCTTTGGAGCGAGTTTGCATAAACGTCACGTACAACGAGAAGGCGAGCAAAGAAGATTCTTTTTGGTGTTTTTACTTTTTCAATTTTTTTTTGTGGTTTTTGATTGTTTTTACTTTTTTTGGATTTTTGGAATGTATTAAGTAGACCAAAATCTACAAATCTCCTCCTTAATCAAATCTCTTGATTAAAGAAGCCTCAAGGAATGAAAACGAACACGTGAAGTGAACACCTTCGATGACTTTAGAATGATGGTGGAACACCAAATCGTTCAAGAGGGTTTAATCAAATGAAACCAAGAAAATATATATGATACTTAGTAATACTTTGGGCGGCAAAACCCTCGATTAACTTTCAAAATCAAAATACGCACAAGCAAGCGGAGGAAACGAGGCGGCGCGAAGCACTTAAGAGCCTTTTTCCTTTAGGTCGTGAAATACAACCGCCTTATACCCACCTTATAGTTTGTATTTCTCAAAATCGAGCTTCTCGAAAGTATTTATCTATTTTTGCCTTTTTCTTTGGTTTGAGATTCGAATACAATGATTGGGTAATGACCTCCCAAGTCAAGGTTGTGATTTCTCACGTATTTGGAGTACTTGTGAATTTATTGTTCTAAGTATACAATATAGTAATAATATTCACACAAAAACCGAAAAACGATAATACGTATTAGTAGAGTGCTACTAATACAATTACTTTTATGGCTATATATAAAAACAACAATGGTTCAATCAAAACACAACACGCCTCCCTGACAGCGGCGCCAAAATGGTCATAGTAAAATATGACCTTTAGGAAAAGGAAGTACAAGTAGTGGTAAGCGTTAAGTGTCGGTTTAGGAAAACCGAGCACTAATGACCCAAATGAAATCCAAGTTCGTTTCCCAAGGAGGCTAGTGCGTTGTGTTAAGAGTTGATTAATGTTTGTGATTATATTGATTGAGAAAGAAATGGGATTAGAAGAGAAAGACGGTTATGAAAACGGATTAAACTACGACGAAAAAGGCGAAAACGTAAAACCGTAAATAGTGCCAAAAATAAAATTTTAACCTAAAAATTCCTAAAAATTACTAAAAATCCAAAATAATATTCTAAGAGTTTACAAAAAATCCAAACTTGCTAAAACCTTTTAATTAATTAAATAATGACTTTTTAATGCTAATTAAAGCCCTAAAAATCACTTTTAATTATTAAAAAGCCCTAAACAAGATTTTATAGTTTGTAAACCTCAAAAATATCCTAATTAAGCTAAAAACTATTTTTAAAAATTTTAAAACCAAATTAAACTATTTTTAAAACCCTAAAAACTATTTAAAATGATTTAAAACTAATTAAACTTAAACTAATTATAAAAATAAATCTAAAGGCTATAAAAATATTCTAAAAATTTTAAAAGTCCTAATTAATGCTAATTGAGATAGGAAAAATGAAAAAAGTAGAAAAATAAAACTTTCTATTTTTAGCAATAAAATAATAATAAAATATTCAAGAAAATAAAAAGTTTATAAAATAAATTCTAAAAAATTTCTAAAAATCCTAATTAATGTAACTAAGAGAAAAATGAAAATAAAAGTTCCTAAAACCTTTTAATTAATTTTATATTAATTTTTAAAATTAACAAAAAACCCTAAAATAAAATAAAATTGAAAATTAAAGTTTTTGAAAATCTAACTAGATGTAAACCTCAAGTTATTAAATTAAAACTTAAAAATTAAAACTATTTTTTACTATTTTTAAACTATTTATTAAAAACCGGGTAAAGAAAAATGCATAAAAAATAAATAAATAAAAGGAAAAATACAAACTTGGTTTATAAAAATCCTAAACTGAATAACTTTCCTAGGAAAACTAAATAGGAGCAAAAACGCTTATCCAATAAGCCACAAATGGCTTAAAAGGCCACGGCTTATTTAAATAAGCCCAATTAGAATGACCTTAAGTATTTAACTATGCAAGAGATTACCAGTCAAAGTCCCCAGGGCGAGCGGTAGTGTGTGTGTGCTTTGGCAGTGGTGGCGCAGGTTCGAGTCCTGGCCACGCCAAAATTTTTTAAAATATTTTTTTTTATATTTTCTTTTTACCCTTCTTGTTTCAGTATCCTGGCAACTCCCAAAACACCAAATGCAAGATCAAAAACACTCAATTCAGCCTTAATTCCACGCTCAAAACCCCCAGATTACACAGTTCACTCTTTCCTTTTTTTTTCTTTTTGTTAACAGTGGGCAAATGCCCCCTTTTTTCTCTGTTTAGTGTTCTCTTTGGACAGACAAAACCCCCTCACCTGCAGTTGGCGTGTGGGGGGCGTATAAAGCAAGCAGAAAGCGAAAGAAGCAAACTCGGACTAAAACTAATGCAAGCAAATAATCACGAAACAAGGGCGCAAGCACTTCTTATGCAAAAACTAACCAATTTAGCAATCAAATACGTGGTCAAGTTTGGCAGCTTATGCAGGTGAATTCTAAGCGATACTATGCATCCTATATCCGAATCTAGCATAAACTAACTAAACCAGTCACACTCCAAATAGCAGATTAATCAAAATGCGCAACTCACTTCTAACATGCACCAACATAAATAGAATACGTGACTAAAAAAAAGAAATCAGCAGGCAATCCCTAAGCATGACCAAAGCAACTTAGATTGGGAACAACCAAGCCTAAACAGTTATCGCAACAAACCTAAGCTGATGTATCTAATCACCTAATCAGTTTAAACAGACTAAATGAGAAGAACAAAACCTATTAAATCTTACTGATTATACTCAAGAACTTACCGATCCACATTCAGACCCCTTAAAATTACTGAACTGGACAGACAACAATCATTCAAACGAGATTATCAAACTTAACACGTACAGTTTTAACAAATCTTAAGGTTAACAAAAAGCATAAACTTGAAACTATCAAAACTTCAAAATTGATACCGACACCTAGCAATTTTTAACTTAAACCCAACTTTACTTAACAAGCATGAATTCAAGCAGAGATTTGAACAAGAATAATCAGCAGAGTCTCTTCAAGCAAAATCACGCAAGCAAAAAGTACTCTAGAACATTTAAACACTGAGCAACTAGAAAAATAAGAAAAAAGTCGAGTAAAGAGACTATGATACCTACCCCTGTTTACGTCCAACAGGGGTCAGCTAAGCTCCCCTGACCTCGACCAACTACTAGGTTTGAGACAGGGGTGTCTTGGACGATAAAGTATTGAGGGGGTGTTCGTTGGGGTTCAACAACTGAACCGAATCACCATGAATGAAAGGGAATTCTGCTAAGAAAAGACAAATGAATCCAAGAACTGAGTTCTTGGATTGTTAGCTCAACAGATAAATAAACACACCCTGCTTGTTTGTTTTTTTTTAGAATCTTTTTAAGCACTTCAAACACTTAAATGAAACTGATGATAACTTAAAACAAGAAAATTTTGAAAGCACTTCTACACACTTACTGATTAACTCAAACAAGAAAACCCCAACTCAAATTTAAGAACATTAACTTAAATCATAAAACATAAAATAAATTGGAACTCGGATGATTTTTAAAAACTTCAAACTTTTCATTCATAAAAGAGTAAATTACAAGAAATCCGAGACAAAGGAAAATGGGTACCACAGGTCGGTCCTCATTTATAGGCCCCCTCAGATTGTTCTAGAATTGAAAACAAAAGAAAACCTAATCTACTGAGTTTCTGAATTTACCTTTGATGAAGATGCGAATATGCTGATGAGATGCTTAATTTGAATTTCTTCTGGTGTCTTTTTGAGGTAAACATGTGATGCGCAGATGGAATCTTTGATCCTGAGCCTTCATTTTGATTTGGGGGACACAGAATGGTTTTGAGACGTTGATTTGGTCTTCAAAATCTGTCTTGTTGTCTTGACCCGTGACCAATAGCAACTAAATAGGGGACATGGGTATGAAATGTCATTATCTGGCATGTGGGTTTGTTGGTTGTGGGGGTGGTGTTGATTAACCCTAAACTTAATTAGGGTTTCCTTGAAGGGTTTAAGTAATTGGATCTGGGTGAGTATTAGGGTTTATGAGAGTGAGAGGTGAGGGATTAGGGTGAAAGGGAGTGAAAACTGGGAAAGTAAATCATATTATAACTCGTTTTATTTTATTTAAAAAAACTGATTTAATATGTTAACTTGTTGACTGGTTTGACTGGGGTTTAATTATGGGTCGGGTTAGGGTAAGAGTATTGGGCTAGGTGGGTTAAACATGGGCTCCAGCCGGGTTGTGATGGGTTTGGGTTTACTTTAAGGCAAAACAAGTCCCTTGGCTTCCACTTTTTGTGCATATCAAGTTGTCTTTCAACATCTCTTAAATCCCTGGTTATAACTTTTGCACTTTTGTCATATTTGGCACATTCATTTTTAAATACTTTTCTCAAGGACCTTTAGTGCAAAATTGGCATTCTTCAAGGGCCTGACTTGTAAAGTCTTCAAACATGAGGGTTCTATCTTGTACAAAATGATTCTTCAAGGACCAAGTATGACAAATCTTCAAAGATGAGGGACTAAAGTTGTACAATCTTCAAACTTCAAGGGCATTTTTGCAAAATCATCATTCGGGTCCGGTTCATTGTACGGCTTCGTTTCCCGTGTTTGTTATTGAATGATTCTTGTGATCTTTTGCCATTTTCTCAATATCCGTACCTAAAATACACAAGCAACAAACACAAGCATATATTTGGGTATTTTGATGATATTTAATGCATTTTAAGCCCAATTTGGACGATGAGACTATGTATTAAAGCAGTCTCATCAATAACTTAGTCACAACCAAGGGACTGAAAATTTTAGATTTATCTTTGTATAATTCGTTCCAAATATAATATCTCTCTAGTAAACGTTCGACTTACGCGTCGGCGTATTTATCGATGGTTCATATATTATGAAACGTTATTCGTTCTTTGAATTGTAATAATTTTGGAGCATTACAAGAGTAATACTTCTAGTGAGTGTTTTATCATCATATGCCGTCTTAATAATAATGACGGCGTCGTCATTCCTTTGTCGTGCTCAAAATGAGCGAAATAATAATTTGATACGATAATTTACACATACGATTTAAATTTCCAAACCGTTAATTAAAGTAGGTCACTTTTCCTCAACCGAGTCTATTATAAATTTTTAATGGAGTAACAATTTACCGGACCCAATAAATAGTTGCTCCTCTCGACTTTTATAATAGCACCGTGATGAGATGGCATTTATACATGATCTCATCGTTCTTTTCGGGCTTTAAATGCAGAAAATGTCATAAAAATACCATATATATGCTTGTGTTTATTTACTTGTGTATTTTAGGTATGGATATCATGAGAAAGACAAAAGATCATAAGAAACAAGGAAAAACGAACACGAGGAACGAAGCCGCACAATGAACCGGGCCCTAGTTTGTGATTTTCAAAGAAAAACCCTTGAAGACTTGAATATGTACAAGAATGATCCCTCATTTATGAAGAAATGACACTTAATACCCATGTATATTTATAATTACAATTTTGGTCCCTTAAGTTTGTCAAAATGACAAAAAGGTACCTCAACTTTGAATATTTGGCAAGTTTAGTCCCTCAAGAATTCTAAATTGTCAACAATGGTCCTCCTCAAAGTCAAACTTACAAAGAAGACCTTCAAGATCAAAAATATTACACATCTAGTCCTTTTAAAATGGATAAAAGATCAAAAGGACTAATGTTGTAATTATACCAAAGTTATAAAAGCCCTAAAACCCTTTTTGAAAACTTCTTGTGGCCAATGTATGAAATCTGAAAGTTTAAATCAAAGGAATACGTTTATTTGGGCTGGATTTCTTGTTATACACATTTTGCCAAAGACCAAGGGCTGATATTGCCACAACCAAACATTTAAACCCACAAACACGCGCCAAACACCTTTTCTCCCCTAATTTCAGATCAAAGTTACTACTATTCACCCTTCTTCAACCCTAGAACTTACCCCACTTAAACCAAAGGGTAAAACCCAATTGGCACTTTCCACGTGTGATTCACAATCACACGCACCCATCCCACGCTTAACATCTCACACCCCATCACCCATGGACCCCACCCAAGCCTCCCATGCACCAATCATGTGACGACTTACTCCCCAAGTCATCCTACGTGTCCAAATCAAAGGCTCACATCAAATGCTTGTTGCCTACGTCCAAGATAAAGGGTTTAGATCATTTGGGACAGCTCAAAACACCAAATTCGTCTAGAAGACTCAAGGGAAATTATGAGATTTTATAGCTTAGGGTTTCATGTATTTTCCATTCTAGAATCGTCTATCCTAGTCTATAAAAGGAGACCCAACATGTGGTGATCCCTTTGTTCCAGATTTTGGCTAAGAATTTTGTAATTCTTTTTATAAAATAAAAAGTTTGTATTTTCTTTAAAAAGTCTTGTAATCCCTTTTTTGTTTATAAAGTTGGTGTCCTTCTTAGCTGAATCTGAGTTCCAAGTATTTGTTGAGTTTTGAGGAAAGGTATTATGGTATTAAATCCTTGTTTTCAAAAATCAGTGCTTATTGTTTTTGGATCATCTTTTGTTTGTTGATCTTAGCAGGTACAAAGGAAGCTTGTGGTTGTTCTTGCTACCACATAAGCTCTAAACAGCCCAAGGTATGGATTGTATATCTTGGAGGTTTGAGTTTCAAATCCCTTTTACTTTTCTGTCATTTTATTGATGGTTATGTGATTTGTGGATTTCATGGGTTGATTGTTTATATTTAGGTTTAAAACTGCTTAATAGGGTATATTAGATCTATTATCACCTAGATCGTGTTGGATTATAGGTTTTAAAAGAAAATATGTGTGAAAAAGTTGGATTAAGGGTTGTTTGTTTCTACTGGTTCATAGGCCTTAGGGCCTTTGAACTTGGTGCTTTTATGTTTGTAGGTGTTTGTTTGCTGATATAGAAGGTGTTTTAGGTGTTGGTTAGGTCTAAAACAAAGTAGAACTAAAAACGTAGGTTGCTAGATTTTGTACACAAAATCCAGTCAAATACATTAGATAGATTTGTATGCTTGTTTGACTGTTTTGAGGTCTGAAATTTGGCGTGCTAGTAGTTTTGTTGGTTGATTAACTCTTCTATATCTGGTTTTAAAGTTTGGTAGCTTATTGTGAGTTTTACAGCTTTTTGGAATTCAGCTTTTGGTTAAGTATATCAGCAATTGTTCTCTGTCTGTATGCTATTTGATTGGATCTGTTGAGTGCTTTATCGTGTTTGGATTTGTGATTTTTGTGTTGTTGTTAACTCCCACTAAGACAAAGCTTATTATGGTGCCTTTGTTTCCAAAAACCATCCACAAACAAGGCTTGAAATCAAGCCAAAACAAGTCTACATAATCAGCAGTGGGAACTCCTTTCCCACTGCTTGTAACCACTGCTAGTGTTATTATTGTTTCAGCTTATCAATAAGCTATTCTAGCTTATTAAAACATGCAACAACTTTAATTTGGTAATCAGTCTTCATCATTTGACCCATTTGTTCATTTTGGAGCTTTTGGGCTATTGACTTTAAGGTTTGACTATAGAACCAACTTATTTGACTTTTACATAAGTGCTTATTGACTTATTCTGCTTATTTGGCTTTGCTTATTGGATTTTTCTTGATTAATTTGTCTTAATTAAGTCATTTATAGTATTTTGCAAGTTGAATCAAGTTCTGAGGTGGTCTAAAACTCTAAGTCGACTATTTCGTCGTTTAGTGAATTTGTACTTGGCTTATTTCTGGCTTATTGGTTGAGATTTTTCAAAATTTCTTTTTACAGATCTCTTAAGCATCCCAAAAAAGGTTGTGTGTCAAATTAGAGCTTATGGCATTGGCTTATAGCTTAATGGGCCAAAAAGCCCATTACGAATAAGCTGTTATATAGTTAAGCTGTGATAAGCTCAAATTCAGATTCGGGCCTTCAGAGTTTTGTGTTTAGAATTAAATTTTGAGTCAGACTGGTGATTTTCAGCTTATTTGGTTGAGTTTGATCTTATTGGGCCAAAAAGCCCATTTATTTGGACTGTTTTTGTTTTTAGCCCATTTGGGGGCCCAATAGGGGTATTTTGGTAATTTCACTTTCATTTTCTGTTTATTTAGGTTAAAATAAACTAGTTTGCAAGTTTTAAAAAAAAATTATAATTTTTGGATTTTTAATATTATTTTATTGTTATTTTATTATTAATTTTTTTAATATTTTTGCAACTTTTACATTTTTAGGTCAAATACATTAAGTTAGGATTTTTAAAACTATTAGATTATTCTTCTCGTCATTTATTTAATTTTTATGATTATTTTAAGATTTTAATAGTATTTAATCATTTAAAAATAGTTTTCATTAGTTTTATATTTCATAAAAATATTTTTTAGTTTATTTAAGTCATTTAGAGTTTTACAAATTGAAAAATCCTAATTTGGGCTTTTTATTAATTATTAGAATTTTTAGGGCTTTAATTAGCATTTAGAAATTAATAATTAATTAATTAAAAGGTTTGATAAAGTTTTGATCATTTGTAAACTCTTATTATTTTTAACTATTTTTTGGTAATTTTTTGGGAATTTTTAGAATTAATTTTTATTTTGTCACTTTTTACGGTTTTTCGTTTCGTCGTCGTAGTGTAATTTTAACGTATCTGTCATTCTAATTTCTCATCTTTTCTTTCTTTCTATATTAATCTCAAATATTTTAAAAGTTATTCACACACAAATACCTCCTTGGGAAACGTACTTTCACCTTTGGGTCATTAGTGCACGGTTTTCCTAAACTGTCGTAATTAATACTTACCGCTTTTACGCCTTTTTCCTAAAGGGTGTAATTTACCTACAATCATTTTTGGCGCCGCTGCCGGGGAGGTGTGTTTTGATTAATTTGTTCATTTTGTTTTTAATATCTAACCATAAATAGTATTTGTATTAGTAGAACTCTACTAATACGTATTATCGGTTTTTTTCGTTTTTCTTGTGAAAATATTATTACTATATTGTATAAGTATCACAACAAATTCAAAATATCTCCAAAAGTGTGAAAACACAACCTTAATTGGGATTTGATCTCCTAATTATTGTATTCGAATCTCAAACAAAAAGAAAAAGGCAAAAATAGATAAATACTTTCGTGAAACTCGATTTTGAAAAATACCGAACTATAAGGTGAATAGATAGGCAACGTGCTATAAAATGCCGTTAAAGGGAAGTTAGGTACTTAAGTACTTCGCACCACCTCATTCCCCCAGTTCACTTGTGAGTATTTGGGATTGAAGGTTAATCGAGGGTTTTGCCGCCCAAAGTATTATTACGTATCATATATATTTGCTTGGTTTCTTTGTGATTAAACCCTCTTGAATAATTTGGTTTTCACCAAAGTTCTAAAGTCAATCGAAGGCGTTCACTCCACGTGATCGTTTTCATTCCTTTGAGTCTTCTTTAATCAAGAGTTTGATTCGAGGTGAGATTTGGTAGATTGTTGTCTACGAATACACACAAAATCCAAAAAAACAATCAAAAACACAAAAAAATTGAAAATTCACAAAACACCCCAAAGAATATTCTTTGCTCACCTCTACGTTCTACGTTTATGCAAACTCGTAATCAAGCAAAACGAGCTCACAAACGTCGTCAAAACCAAGGAAATTTGATTGAAGAAGAAACTCCAATTGTCGAACCCGTTGTAGAACCAATAGTCACCATGGCTAATCGTAATATGATGGAGTTGCTTCAAGCATCCACCGAGGGTTTTGGAGAAGTTATTGTGATTCCCGCCATCTTTGCGGAGAATTTCAAGATTAAGACGGGTTTAATGTCGATGCTACAAGCAAACAAGTTTCGAGGTCATGAAAAAGACAATCTGCATTATCACATACGGAATTTAAATCGTCTCACCGCAACAAGCAAGTTTAAAGATGTTCCACATGACGCCATTAAAATGATGTTGTTTCCATACTCGTTAGATGGACCCGCAAAAATTTGGCTCGAGAAAGAACCGCCAAATTCGATTTTGACATGGGTGATCTCGTTTCTAATTTTGTGAACCAATTTTTTCCACCATCTAAGACAACACATTTGAAAAATGAGATTTCAAGGTTTACACAACGTTCTAATGAATTTTTTTCAATGGCATGGGAACGATTTAAGGAAATGTTACATGAATGTATAATAACTGACTTTTGGTTGGTTAATAAAAAGGTTTTTGCTTGCAAGATCTCTCTTTGCGTTGCTCGTACCCAATTGTTATATATCGTTGTCTCGTTCTCGGTATCTTCTCGAATCGATCACGGTCAAAAGTGGAATCGTTGCAATTGGTGACTAAAAAGGGGGAGCTTTGTTCTAAATCTACTAAAATGTAAGAACTAGAAGTAGTTAAATTACTAAAAATTATAACTGAGAATAAGTACCTCAACACTGTATGGAAAACCCAACTCTGGATCCCTATGCGGAATATACTGCTCCATTCGGAAAGTTCCCCTTACTCGGAATAATTAATGCCATGCGGAACAAAGCTCTTATGTGGAAAGTAGCACTTATGCGGAATATTTGAAAGAAGCTCTATTCGGAAAGTGACTCTTATGCGGAACAATGAACTCTATGCGGAATACGAGGTCCTATGCGGAAAGTAAGCTATGCGGAAAAATTGTCTTACTCGGAATAATCTTCCTTATGCGGAACAAATGGAAAAATGCCCTATTCGGAAAGCAAGATCCTATTCGGAATAATGGGACTATTCGGAATATGGAGAATATTCCGAATAGAGGAAATGGAAATCAGCCTATGCGGAACAATGAACTCTATGCGGAATACGAGGTCCTATGCGGAATGAATGTTCTATTCGGAAAGTTATGACTATGCGGAATATCTTAAAGAAAAACCCTATTCGGAAAACCTTGGAAAGAAAGCTTTACTCGGAATATTAGATATTCCGAATAGACAAGAAAATTAGCCACTACTCGGAATAATTGAAATATTCCGAATAGACACAACCCCAGATTCCCTATTCGGAATCTGGGCAAGATCAGAAACTGAAGCGAGGAACAGGGGAAATTAAAGAACACGAATTCAACACCAAAAATCACCAAGTTTTTGATCAAAACTTAAACCAATTTTACCACTAATCCTTTACTCATAGAAAGCTTGAATCCAAAAACAACAAAATCGCAAAACCCACTTACTTTTGACAATCAAACCGTAAGAATAAAACTAAAGAATTAAGAATCAAAAAGATATGAAGAACAAGATGATAGAAAGATTAAAAGATGATTTGTAATAATGAATTAAGATTCAACAAACAAGAAAAGATTATACATACACGAATGGAAGAAATTGAACAAGATGAAAACCACTCCTTAAGGGAGATAGTTCCTAAAAACTAGGAAGAAGAAATAACTGAAAAACTAGATGCTGGAGTCTTGAATGGGAGGAGTATTTATAGGCTTCTCCCTTTGTTGGTGAGTGGGCTTTCTTCCCTTCTTTTTGTCTTCTCGTCTTTTCAGAAAAGTTGACGTTTTCGATTCTGATTCGGGATTTGCCATCGATTAAATTCAACTCGTCTTTTAATTTCTTCGTTAAATAGACTTGAGTTTCTTCGACATGTGTAAATCTTCCATCTTTGGTCCTTTTCTTCGATAAATCTTCAAATAGGCCCATTGACTTCAAATCTTTTGCATCTCTTGGACAATAGACTTCGTCTTTAGTCTTTTTCCTTGATAAAACCCGTGCAATCCCATGTTTTCTTTAATATTCATCCGGTTAGCTCTGAAAATACAATAAACACAAAAACCACGCATAATTCCAAACATATGATATTAAATACGTGTTTTGGTCTAGTTTTAGCTAGAATTAAGTGGTAAAAGGATGTGTGTTTACACACCTATCAAATCCCCTACACTTAACCATTGCCATGCCCTCATGCAATGCTTAGTGTTTAAGCAAGTTTACACTTTTCTCATAATTAATCAACCTTGGCCTTATTCAAATACTACTAAACAAAAATTAAAGTACTAAGAGAAATCAAAACTTTTAAAGTAAACAAAAGGATAGAACATAGCTATGTGGAAATAACTTGTAAAGAGATCGAGGACTTACATTAGGGCTTTGGTGCTGAGAAGATTTATCACCCTCAAGTTTCACGTTCCCCAAACTAAGCTTAAAAACGAGATCATTGTTATTATAAGTTAGCAATTCAAACACTTACACACATGGCTTAATTAAATGCTTAAACTCCCTTATTCCTAGGTGTATCTCTTATATTTTATTTTTGTCTTAGAATGATCATGAAGATGCATTTTTGGACTTATTTCGATAGTTTATTTAGGCTGAAAGCAAAGTAGGACGATTTGATCAATAGTTAGCTAAAGGACAAAATCTCTTAAAACTGCTTCTCGGGATATCAAAAAGTTCATATCTTGGCATAACTCGGTTCGCGATTTGAGACCTTTCTCGGGCCGATATTTGGCATGTACTTCATACTTCATTTCTTCGAGAGACGTTCTTGAGATAATGGTCTTCTCATCATAATAGAGTTTCTTCACTTGGAGACTTTTGAGGGGTACTCCAACTTTGTTGACCACGACTTCATGATTATTTCTTCAATCTCTAATTAGGATTTTGAGATACAACGATCCGCCTCCTTTTCGGACTTGGATCTATTTATCCTCATACCTTGTTAGGGTCTTTTCGGATAGACTTCTCCATCATCTTTGTGGGAGTTGATTGCTTTTCGTCGTGAGTCTTGATCCTTCATATTGATTTTGGGAATAATGCTTTTTTCACATCACTTTTGGATCTTCAGCAATAAAATTGAATCCTCATGCCTTGTTAGGGCCTTTTCGGACTCGCCAATCTTCGCGCCCCGCTTCATAAGTTATGCCTTGGCTATGAACTCTCGTCATTACCGAGCAACTTTTAAACGATCTTGGGCTAGAAGCTAAGTAACTTTTCAAATCGTACGACCTTACTTATTGCAGATAAGTTATTAACAAGTGATGGGAGAATAGGCAAATAATTACACCAAGTGAGCTTGCGCAAGAATACCGACTTATAATTGACTCTATCATTTCTCGTCCTCCACAGTTTAAAATCTCAAATAATGAGACTCGTGGACACTTAGCCTAATAAACCAATTAAGGTCTACCTGGTTAAGGATACTAGCTAGAATAAACTTGGATAAGTCTATTCGGGTTGAGTCAAAATATTCACAACGGGCCTAATATATCTAAGATATCTAAACTTGCTAAAATTATTTTATTAATTTTTTTTTCTGAATTTATTGCGGAATATACACATATGAAAGCAAAATAAAAATTTTAAAAATTACGACAAAATGGCCAAAGTTGATTAAAAATTTGAAAAATGTTGAAAAAGATGATTTTCTGGTTAAATAAGGGTATTTTAATGGAAAAGCCCACTTAAAACTTCGATAGAAGTCCCCCCTATACTTAAGATAAACATTGTCCTCAATGTTTAAGCATGTGGGAAAAGGTTCCCCTACACTTATGACATTGTGCACGTTGGTTAAATCAAGCTAAGGAGGGAACGACTAAAGTGATCAATTTCAAATGTGAATATGAAGATAATTGGATCACGATAGTGGAGAGATGGAACCAGTATTGTGGATAACATGGGAGCACGGTTCTTCAAAGATTCCAAGAGTGCAATAATCCCTGTAATCACATCACCATCCAAAAACAAGCAACCTATATAGCTCCCCCTACACTTATGATGAAAAACGGGAAAGGGGGATAGACACTCGGGCTGCCTCCCGAGGAGCGCTTGTTTTTGTTTACCGAGTCGCGAGCCTTACTCGGTCCCGAACTAATTCAAGGGAAACGTGGTGAGGGATGGAATCATTTCCTGAGAGATGTCCTCACCAAAGTACAATTTCAAACGCTGGCCATTCACCTTGAAGTTGAGCCCATTTGGCTGAGAAAGCTCAATGGTACCATATGGAAAGACATTGGCGATGGTGAATGGACCAGACCAGCGGCTCTTCAACTTGCCTGAGAAGATCTTCAACCGAGATTTAAAGAGTAAGACTTGATCACCAACGTTGAACTCTCGGTTCTTGATTTTAGCATCGTGGATAATCTTGGTCTTCTCCTTGTAAATCAATGAGTTCTCGTAAGCTTGATTCCTCAATTCTTGTAGCTCGTT
Source organism: Glebionis coronaria (assembly GCA_025667525.1). Classification (NCBI taxonomy): domain Eukaryota; kingdom Viridiplantae; phylum Streptophyta; class Magnoliopsida; order Asterales; family Asteraceae; genus Glebionis; species Glebionis coronaria. Next base: position 277,553,380 of record CM046875.1, on the reverse strand, counting down.
GAGTTGAATCTTTTGAAAATCACCGGCTTTGTTGATGTCGAAGTTAGCCCACTTCAAGGCCCAGTATGCCTTATGTTCCAGCTCGATGGGGAGGTGGCAGGCTTTCCCGTACACAAGACGATAAGGTGTACAACCAATCGGCGTCTTATAAGCGGTACGGAAAGCCCACAGAGCATCATCAAGTTTATCGGCCCACGAGGCACGATGCTCTCCCACAGTACGTTCCAAAATTCTCTTCAATCCACGGTTGGATATCTCGGCTTGACCGTTGGTTTGAGGATGATAAGCGGTGGAAAGAAGGTGATTGACACCATACTTAGCCATGACTCTTGCAAATTGATCGTTGCAAAAATGAGTCCCGCGGTCACTGATAATAGCACGAGGAACACCGAAACGAGCAAACAGTTGTTTCAAGAAATTACAAACCACCCTCGCGTCGTTAGTGGGTAAAGCTTTGGCCTCAACCCATTTAGAAACGTAGTCGACAGCGACAAGGATGTATTTGTTGCCTTTAGAGGACAGGAATGGCCCCATAAAGTCGATGCCCCATACATCAAAGATTTCACATTCTTGTATGAAATTTTGAGGCATCTCTTCTTTATGTGTGATCTTGCCTTGTTTTTGGCAAGCATCACAATGTTTAACCATCTCGTGAGCATCACGATAAATGGTGGGCCAATAGAATCCCGAATCAAACACTTTCTTAGCGGTGTAGTTGGGACCAAAGTGACCACCGGTGGGTCCTTTGTGGCACGCTTGGAGAATATCAAAAGCTGCCGGTCCGTCAACACACCGACGAATGATCATATCAGCACATTGTTTGAATAGAAAAGGGTCATCCCAAAAGTAAGTCTTAACATCGTGCAAGAACTTCTTCTTTTGTTGGGATGTTAACCCTTGGATGAGAACACCACCCGCTAAGTAGTTTGCAATATCGGCAAACCACGGGGTGCCATCAAGATTGGGATTTATAGACATTAAGGTCTCAAGGGGAAAAGAGTCATTGATCTCTTTGTTCGGATGGTCCCCTTGATATGGATCCTCAAGTCTGCTTAGATGATCCGCGGCCAGGTTTTCAGCACCCTTCTTGTCACGAATTTCAATGTTGAATTCTTGAAGGAGTAAAACCCAGCGGAGAAGTCTTGGCTTAGAATCATTCTTAGTCATCAAGTACTTCAACGCGGAATGGTCCGTGTATACGATGGTGGTGGATAAAACAAGATAGGGGCAAAATTTCTCAAAAGCATAGACAACAGCTAAAAGCTCTTTTTCGGTTGTCGTATAATGCAATTGAGCCCCCGTCATTGTTTTGCTAGCGTAGTGGATTGGTTGGAAGTGTTTATTCACTCTTTGGCCCAGAACCGCACCAATAGCAAAGTCGCTAGCATCGCACATCAATTCAAAAGGCAGCTCCCAATTAGGGGTAACCAAGACCGGTGCCTTAGTTAGCTTATCCTTAAGAAGATTGAAGGCGTCGAGACACTCTTTAGAAAAGATAAAAGGAGTATCTTTTTCCAAGAGGTGGGTCATCGGGCGAGCGATTTTAGAGAAATCCTGAATGAATCGTCGATAGAAGCCCGCATGACCCAGAAAACTTCTCACACCCTTCACGGTTGAAGGTGGAGGTAATTTGGCTATGACATCAACTTTAGCACGGTCGACTTCAAGACCGGCTTTAGAGATTTTATGTCCTAGCACAATGCCTTCTTTTACCATAAAATGGCATTTTTCCCAATTCAGAACAAGGCGAGTGTCTTCGCACCGCTTAAGCATACGTTCCAAATTGGCAAGGCAAGAAGAGAAGGAATCCCCGAAGACCGAGAAATCATCCATGAAGACTTCCATGGTTTGCTCAACCATGTCATGGAAGATAGCCAACATGCACCTTTGGAAAGTCCCGGGAGCATTGCATAAGCCAAAAGGCATCCTTTTGTAAGCAAATGTGCCATAGGGACAAGTGAATGTTGTCTTCTCTTGATCTTGGGGATCGATGGGTATTTGAAAATAACCCGAGAAACCATCCAGAAAGCAGTAATATTCATTACCCGCTAGACGTTCAAGCATTTGGTCCATAAAAGGTAGAGGGAAATGATCCTTTCTCGTGGCATCATTGAGTTTGCGGTAGTCTATACAAACTCTCCACCCAGTAACGAGACGGGTAGGAATCAACTCGTTGTTTGCATTGGGCACAACGGTAATTCCGCCTTTCTTAGGCACACAATGGACTGGACTAACCCATGGTGAATCCGAAATAGGGTAAATCATACCCGCATCAAGAAGTTTGATAACCTCTTTTTTGATGACGTCATGGATTTTAGGATTCACCCTTCTTTGGCTTTGAATAGTGGGCTTAAAGTCGTCCTCCATGAGAATTTTATGTGTGCAAAAGTGAGGATCAATTCCGCGGATGTCGGAGATTTTCCAAGCAATAGCTCTTTTATGCTTCTTCAACACAGCGACAAGTCGGGCTTTTTCGTCTTCTTTTAGATCCTTTGCAATGATGACCGGTAACTTCTCGTCGTCTTCTAGGAAAACGTACTCAAGATGAGGCGGTAGGTCCTTAAGCTCGAGAGTAAGGGGATCCTCAGTAGATGGTGAAACTAACGATGGATTATCATTAGTCACCTTTTTTGGAGTAGGAGGAGACAATGGGTCCTCATTGAGAAGTCTCTCAATAGTAAGAATATCTTCATCCCAATTGGTGGACGAATTATCATACTTAATGTCGAGAGGACCCAAGCTAGCTTCGAACTCATCCAAGTCACTTTCTCCAAAAGGAGTCAATGCCGGAGCAATTGAGGCAACGGTCTCAACATTGGGTAGAGAAGAGAGAGTACTTTTGCAAGCATCATGAAAATGTTCTTCACAAGCCTCATCGAGAACATCAATAGCATTAACACTCTCATATGAATAAGGTTGCTGAGAAATCTTACCCATGTTGAAGACAATTTGATCGTCACCAACTCTCATGATTAATTCGCCTGCGGCTACATCAATGAGAGTGCAACCGGTCCTCAGGAATGGACGTCCAACGATTAATGGAACACGAGGGTCCATCCCGTAGTCAACGACGACAAAATCCGCCGGGAAGGTGAATTTATCAACGCCAACAAAGACATCTTCGGCTATCCCTACTGGATAAGCAACCGTACGGTTGGCTAATTCCAAAGTCATTCGTGTGGGGACTAGCTCGGGGAGAGATAATTGCTTCCAAACACTTAAAGGCATTAAGTTTATACTGGCACCTAGATCGGCTAGGGCCATGCAATTCTCTACTCCCGGGAAGTTGCAAGGAATCAAGAAGCGACCCTTAAGAGCATTGCGGAGCAGTTCTCATTAAGTTGGGTCTGAGCAATGTCAAGAAGCTTTTCTTTATCACTTAGAAGATCTTTAAACATCTTAGCGTATTTGGGCATGTGAGCGAGAGCCTCGGCAAAGGAGATGTTAAAATTCAATTGTTTAAACATTTTTAGGAAGTTTGAAACCTGAATATCATCCTTGCTCTTTTGCTTCTCTTTCCTCAACCTTGAAGGATAAGGTATATTGGATGAAGAAGAAGGCTTTAAGGGGATAGGATCACTCACAACCACGGGTGGTGGGGAAATGGGGATAGAAGGTGAAGGAGGTGGAGAAAGTTGCTCTTTTTCCTTGTTCACAATCACGGGTGGAGGTGTAGGAAGCTCGGGTTCCATATAACCTTTTCCACTACGAGTGGTGATTGCTTTCATCTCCCCTCTTGGATTCGCAACGGTATTACTCGGAAGAGTACCCGAAGAAGAGGGTTGATTACCTTGGATGAGCGAACCAATCATATCACGAAGGTGAACAGCTTGATTGTTAAAAGAGTTTTGCATGTTGGCATTAATAGCATCGCTGTGTTTGGCCATATCATTACGTAGCTCGGCTCGAATATCGCTCCCTTGTTTGACCATGTCATTCTTCAAATTGACAAATTGACTCTGAAGATTCGTTACCATCTCACGATTAGTCTTCATGAACGACTCGACGTCGGGGTTCACTGCCATCGGTTGATTGAGAGGTGGAGCTTGGTAAGCTTGAGAATTTCCTTGAGTTGGGTAGGTATTTCTTTGGGATGGATATTGGTTTTGAGTACGAGGTTGAGATTGGTTGTTTCGGTTATAGCTTTGTTGTTGGTTTTGGTTTGTAGGAGGGAAACCGGGAGGAGCAAGATAATTGTTGGAACGATAACTTAGCAAGCTACGGTCTCCTTGAGGACGAGCTTGATAGCCTCCCGTGGGATATGTACCGTATGCCGCGTTAACGTTCTCAGAATAATTTCCTTGAGTAGAAGGACAATCATTATAAGAATGAGGACCACCACATGTGTCACAAGAAATAGCAACGGCTTTAGCTTGTTGAAATTGGTTTGTGGCTATGGTCATGAAATTCTTGTTCATTTCAGCGAGTTGTCGAGAAATTTCAGTCATCTCAGGATTGGAAGTAGTAGAAGAAACATTAACTCTCGAGTTAGATCTTGAGGATGCGGATGAATCCCAATTCTTGTGGTGAGTAGTCATGTTTTCAATCAACTCTCGACACTCCTCTGGTCTCCTTTTCATAAAAGTACCACCGGCGGCGGCATTGATCGTGTCACGATCGCGAAAGGTGAGACCATTGTAGAAGGTATCAATGAGAGTGACGGGGAGCATATTGTGATTAGGACAGCGGTCGATCAAATCATTGTATCATTCCCAAGCATCGAAAAGCGATTCATCATTCTCTTGCATAAATCTACTGATTTGGTTACGGAGGTTAGTGACCATGGATGGTGGGAAGTAGCGCGATAAAAAGAGTTGAGTCATGTCGTTCCATGTATGAATAGAATTCTTAGGAAGACGGTCAAACCATTTTTCGGCATGGTGAGAAAGCGAGTGAGGAAAGAGTTGGAGGCGAAGGTCATCCATAGAAACACCGGGGGATTTCATGCTTTGGGTAATGGTTATGAATTTGTCGAGGTGTTTGTTGGCATCATCATCCGGAATTCCGCGAACTGGATTCGTTTGTACTTGTTGGATCATGTGATGCTTCAACGAAAACTCCTGAGCCGTGACATGCATCGGTGCAATCGGGCCTCCACGTCCGTTCATTGTGGGTTGACATAGCTCCTCCATGGTTCGTAAATCAGGTAGAAGGACATTGTTGTTGTTGTTGTTGTTGTTCAAATTGTGTTGAGGTGGGTGATTATTGTTGTTATTAACACCAGCCATGTCTAATTGTTCGAGAGTCTCGGGCTCTGAATAAGACGTGGATCGAGTACGCATACACTAAAAAGAAAATGCAAGAGAAATATTTTTGGTTTTTATAGGTTTTTTATTGTTTTTGTATTTTTGAAAATTTTATATTTTTATGGATTTTTGAAAATTTTTGTGCTTGAAAATACTGTTCCCGAAAGAACGGATCCCAAAATCCAATTGTTCTCACAAGAAACCGTCGATCCTTACGAAAAGAGCCGACAGCGGCGCCATTTTAATAACTGACTTTTGGTTGGTTAATAAAAAGGTTTTTGCTTGCAAGATCTCTCTTTGCGTTGCTCGTACCCAATTGTTATATATCGTTGTCTCGTTCTCGGTATCTTCTCGAATCGATCACGGTCAAAAGTGGAATCGTTGCAATTGGTGACTAAAAAGGGGGAGTTTGGTCTAAATCTACTAAAATGTAAGAACTAGAAGTAGTTAAATTACTAAAAATTATAACTGAGAATAAGTACCTCAACACTGTATGGAAAACCCAACTCTGGATCCCTATGCGGAATATACTGCTCCATTCGGAAAGTTCCCCTTACTCGGAATAATTAATGACATGCGGAACAAAGCTCTTATGCGGAAAGTAGCACTTATGCGGAATATTTGAAAGAAGCTCTATTCGGAAAGTGACTCTTATGTGGAACAATGAACTCTATGCGGAATACGAGGTCCTATGCGGAAAGTAAGCTATGCGGAAAAATTGTCTTACTCGGAATAATCTTCCTTATGCGGAACAAATGGAAAAATGCCCTATTTGGAAAGCAAGATCCTATTCGGAATAATGGGACTATTCGGAATATGGAGAATATTCCGAATAGAGGAAATGGAAATCAGCCTATGCGGAACAATGAACTCTATGCGGAATACGAGGTCCTATGCGGAATGAATGTTCTATTCGGAAAGTTATGACTATGCGGAATATCTTAAAGAAAAACCCTATTCGGAAAACCTTGGAAAGAAAGCTTTACTCGGAATATTAGATATTCCGAATAGACAAGAAAATTAGCCACTACTCGGAATAATTGAAATATTCCGAATAGACACAACCCCAGATTCCCTATTCGGAATCTGGGCAAGATCAGAAACTGAAGCGAGGAACAGGGGAAGTTAAAGAACACGAATTCAACACCAAAAATCACCAAGTTTTTGATCAAAACTTAAACCAATTTTACCACTAATCCTTTACTCATAGAAAGCTTGAATCCAAAAACAACAAAATCGCAAAACCCACTTACTTTTGACAATCAAACCGTAAGAATAAAACTAAAGAATTAAGAATCAAAAAGATATGAAGAACAAGATGATAGAAAGATTAAAAGATGATTTGTAATAATGAATTAAGATTCAACAAACAAGAAAAGATTATACATACACGAATGGAAGAAATTGAACAAGATGAAAACCACTCCTTAAGGGAGATAGTTCCTAAAAACTAGGAAGAAGAAATTACTGAAAAACTAGATGCTGGAGTCTTGAATGGGAGGAGTATTTATAGGCTTCTCCCTTTGTTGGTGAGTGGGCTTTCTTCCCTTCTTTTTGTCTTCTCGTCTTTTCAGAAAAGTTGACGTTTTTGATTCTGATTCGGGATTTGCCATCGATTAAATTCAACTCGTCTTTTAATTTCTTCGTTAAATAGACTTGAGTTTCTTCGACATGTGTAAATCTTCCATCTTTGGTCCTTTTCTTCGATAAATCTTCAAATAGGCCCATTGACTTCAAATCTTTTGCATCTCTTGGACAATAGACTTCGTCTTTAGTCTTTTTCCTTGATAAAACCCGTGCAATCCCATGTTTTCTTTAATATTCATCCGGTTAGCTCTGAAAATACAATAAACACAAAAACCACGCATAATTCCAAACATATGATATTAAATACGTGTTTTGGTCTAGTTTTAGCTAGAATTAAGTGGTAAAAGGATGGGTGTTTACACACCTATCAATGTACTCACCATGATTTTTCGGAATTGCATCAAATTGATACTTTTTATAATGGGCTTAACGATCATGAACGAGATTATTTGAATGTCGCCGCGGGTGGTAATTTTTGTGCAAAACAACCGATGAAGCTTTAAAGATTATCGAGAGTAGATATAAGGTTTATAACCCTCGAAACACACCGAGTGTTGCCAATATGGTTTCATCGTCATCGTCATCGTCTCGTAACATGAATGCCTTACATGATGAAGCAAATGAGGAAAATCGGTTTTTCGATAGATTTTCGACGCTTATGACACATTGGAAAGCACAAGATGCTTTGAATTCCGCATCGGTTAAAGTGGTTGAAAAGAGTTGTATATCTTGTGGAGGAGCTCATGATTTTTCCGAGTGCATTACCGCCGGTGGTAACACTTCAAGTGCTTACGTAGCAACGGGAACTTACAACCAAAACGGCCAAGGTCCCGCCCAAATCAAGCTCCCCAAAATCAAAATGTTAACAACTATCGAAACAACAATCAAAATGATGGTTATCAAGGCAATCAACGTAACTACAACAAGGGTAATTACCAAAGTGGGAATGGGCAAGTTCAAAATCAAAACCAAAACCGTGATTTTCAAAACACTACACAAGGTTTTCAAAATGCTCACACTAAAAATCTTATTGGAGAATTTTCAGATTATGCAAAAGCAAACGATGCTAAGTTTGATAACATGCAACGTGAAATGATTAGCTTAAGATCCGAGATGAATAACGAGCTTAAAAACGAACTTGCTAATGAATTAAAAACTCATGCTAATAAAATGGAAAGAAACGTTCAACGTCTTTAACAAAATCAACAAAATATGGAACAAGGTCAACATGAGATTAAACAAGAGTTGTTAAAAGCGGATATAAGGCAATCAAAATTTGAAGATCGAATGGCTAAAATGTTTGAAGCAATCACGTGTAAACCCTCTTCCTCGGGTGGTCTTCCTAGTGATACCATTGCAAACCCGAAGGGAGAAATGAAGGTTATTACTACTCATAGCGGTAAAACTTTCAAGGAACCAATCTCTCGTCCTAGTACTTCTACGGAGAAGGAAATCAAGAAAGAGCACGAGGTGATGGTCGAAAAGGAGCATATCACAAGCCCACGAAGTACTGCTCATACCACACCTACGGTTGAACCAATACCAATTATGGAACCCGAGATTCCAAGGCCGTTTCCTATGCCCCAAACCACACCACCCTTACCTTACCCATCGAGACGAAAAAAGAGAAAATGTAAGAAAGTAACAAACAACAAATTGAACTTTTTATAAAAATGTTTCAACAAGTGCATTTTAATGTGAGTTTAGCCGACGCGTTGTTATACATGGCTCGTTTCGCTTCCACTTTCAAAGGTATGATGAACGATAAGGAGAAGCTTTCAAATCTATCTAATTTTTCTTCGGTTTATCTTAATCGAATACTGGAAAAAGTTGGTGACCCCGGGAAGTTTCTCATTCCTTGTGATATACAAGATATGAAAGAATGCCTCGCCTTGGACGACCTTGGTTCTAGCATTAATTTGATGCCATTTTCCATTTGGAAATCGTTATCGCTTCCGGCTCTTACTCCATCGAACATGTCTATCGAGATGGCCGATCAATATATGATTTTAGCATGTGGAGTAGCCGAGGATGTTTTTGTTAAAGTGGGTAAGTTCTACTATCCCGTTGATTTTATAGTATTTGACATCCCCGCGGATCCTCAAGTTCATCTAATTTTAGGTCGTCCATTTTTAGACACCTCGAGATCGCTTATCGATGTTCACGCAAGAACTATTACTTTGAGATTCAACAAAGAGGAACTTGTTATAAACGCTACTCAAAACTCGACACCTTCTCATGTTTATGTAATCGCTACCATCAACCATATTGACTTAGTCGATTTGGTTTGCGATGATTTTTCACAAGAAGTGTTAGGTTTTTCCGATAGTTCGTCAAGTGGAAATCCCACTATTTTGGATCCGATTCTTGCTAATTCTACACCAAATCTCACTCCATTCCAAGGAGGCGATTTTACTTCAAATGAAATCGACAATGAAGATGAGGTGATTATTGGTAATGATACTCTTATTCCACCATTTCTTCCACCGATAGAAGTTATGTTTAAAACCAGCATTAAAAACCTATGAACAGTAAACGTGAACAGTAACTTACGAAAACACGTAATAAGTGTGAAAACACTTATCCTTTTACCACTTAATTATAATAATAACCAAGCCAAAACGTGTATTTAATGTCGTAAATGTCGGAATTATGCGTAGTTTATGTTTTTGTTGTGATTTAGGACCAAAATGTGAAAAAGGGAAGAAAACACGGGCTTTCACGGGATTTTATAAAAAAAGATAAAAGACGAAGTCAAAAGATCAAGAGTGCAAAAAGAACGGAAGTCCAAGGCCTATTCTGAAGATTTATCGAAGAAAAAGTCTAAAGACGGAAGTTTAATGAAGTCAAAGAACCAAATCTAATAAACGAATAAAATTAGAAGACGAGTTCATTTCATATCGACAAATCCCGAGACAACGTCGAGAAAGACGAAGAATTCAAAAGACGAAAAGACGAGAATAAAGGAGAAAGCATCAACACACTTACTCCTCCTATAAATACCCTCCTAATGTGTCATTAGGAGGTGTTAGCTAATTTGACAAATTAGTTCTCCATTTTCATATTGTCATTTTTAATACTTGTCATTTACTTTAATTGTTTTTCCTTTCAAGTAATTCAAGTAAGTTTGTTGAATCTTTATCTTTAATTTCAAGTTTTTCATTAATCTCTCATTCTACCTTTCTTGTCTTGTTTAATCTTATGGCTTAATTGCTTATTGTCATGCTTATTTGATTGTTCTTTATGTTTTTATGTGTTTGATTGTGTTAGCATATTGATCTTATAGCTTTTTGTGTGATTTTCTTAATTTTAATTAAGTGTTTTTTAAAATTATTTTATAAAAAGTTGATTTTAAATATTTATATTGTTAAGTGTTTTTAAAAGTTTTTAAATTTTGGCTTATTAGCTTTTTCTTAAAGTTGATTTGGTTAAGTTTTTAGTTAAGTGCTTATTTGGTTTTTAGCTTATTTTTAGTCTTGCTTAGTTTGGTTCTAATTCGGGTTGCCAAAACCCTAGTTTCCCGACTTAGGTACAAGTTTAGATTTTCCCGAATTATATGCAAGACTAGCATAATCTGAATTAGATTGAGGACCATTTCCCGAATTAGCCTAGGAAGCACATTTCGGATTAGGACCATGATGTTGGATTCCGAACTGCATGCATGATGTGGATTCCGGATTAGGTGCCGGGTTAGGATTCCGAATTAGGTCAAGGACCTATAGTCCGGATTACTTCAAGAGTGGATTCCGGATTAGGTGTAGAATCATACATTCGGAATTAAGTACACAATCCATATTCCAGATTGTGTGTGGATGTTTGCATTCCGACTTAGGTCGAGTATTAGAGTATCCCGACTTATGTGTTGTTTTGTTTCCCGACTTACTTTCAAACTTAATTTTTCCCGCCAATTTTCTTAAGTGTTATTTTAATTGTTTTATCTAAAATTTATTTCAAGTTTGCATTTTTATTAAATTGTCAAATTTACGTCTTGTCAAGTTTTAATTTCTCGTCATTTACTTACTTTAAATTTTATAGCTTTATTTACTTTTCCATTTACATTAAAGTGCATTTTTACTTTAATCAACAACAACCATTTCTTTTATCCACTAAAGACGACTGGGTCGTACTTTTAACCGGTAATCAATTCGAATCGAGACGAGACGATTTCAACTTAATAAAATTAAGTTATTAAAATGGCGCCGCTACCGGCTCTTTTCATGAAGATTAACGGTTTTCTCTGAGAGATGCGTTGGATTTTGGGATCCGTTCACTCGTGAACGTTATTTTTCGTGTCAAAAATTTTCAAAAATCCTAAAAATCAATAAATTTCAAAAATCGAAAAACATTAAAAAAACTCATAAAAAGCATTTCTTTTTCAAAAGTATTTCATTAATCACTCATTCTAACTTTCTTATTTTTGTTAATCTTTATGCTTATTTGCTTATTGTCATGATCATTTGATTGTTTATTATGATTTTATGTTTTTGATTGTGTTAGCTTATGGATTTTATAGCTTATTGTGTGTTTGATTTGATTTTAGTTAAGTGTTTTTAATAGTTTAATTTTATTAAAAGTTGATTTTTATTATTTAGATTATTAGTGTTTTTCAAGTTTTTGATTTGTGGTTGAATTAGTTTTTCTTAAAAGTGTTTTAGATTAAGTTTTGGTAAACTGCTTATTTGATTTTAGCTTATTCGTGGCTTTTCCCTGTTTTTAGCTAATATTGTTTATGTCTATCTGTTTCTTTACATCTTCAGAAAAGGGTTTATTATTCCGAAATAATACCCTTTTTCCGAAGATTGTGTATTCCGAACTTTTTCCTTTCATTCTTTTTTTCCGAAATATTCCCTTTGTCCGAATTTATTCTTTATTCCGAAAATGTTGATTTATTCCGAAGAATTCGCATATTCTGAAAATCTTTAGTTATTCCGAAAATAACTTGTTTCTATGAAAATATTTGATATTCCGAAGATTTAGAAAAATATTATTCCGAAGAAAATATTCTGAAAAAAAACATTCTGAAGATAAACAAGTGAAAGATTCCGAAGAATTGTCATGCTTGCCTGCTTGGCAGTTTAGGATTTGGCGCCAAAATTGAGCTAGTAGCTTGGCTGCTTGAGCAGCTTGCCTGCTAGCTTGTTTAGTAATTAATATTATTCCGTAATCGTTTAGTTTAATCTAAAAGTTGTTCCGATTTTAATTCTGGAAGTCACCTATTTTTAGTTGAATTTTTGATCAATTTTTAGTATTAGTATTTTTTTCCTAAAGTTTAAGTTTTATCTTTTATTTAGTGCCCGCTTTAACTTTTACCTCGTTTAGTTTTAAAGTACCCTCTTAGTTTTAGATTCTCCTTTTTCATTAGGTTAACTTTATTTTCAAGTCGAAAGTTAATTTCTTCTTTTAGTTTTATTTTTATTAATTGTTTTGTTTTAAATTTCGTTTTATTATTTTTTTCGCTCCTTTATTATTAGTTATTTGTTTGTGGTTTATTTTTATTACTTTTCGCATTTACCTTTCAAATAGAAATAGATAACCAAACTTCCCTTTTTCTTAACCAAAAATGATTGAGTCACACTTTCAACCTTAGTCAACTCGAATTGAATCGAAAAAGAACCTATTAAAATCTAGTTATTAAAATGGCGCCGCTACCGGCTCTTTTCGTGAAAATTAACGGTTTTCCGTGAGAGACGCGTTGAATTTTGGGATCCGTTCACTCGTGAACGTTATTTTTCTTGCATTTTTCAAAAAAAAAAATTCAAAAATCAATAAAAAATCAAAAATTTCAAAAATGCAAAAACATTTAAAAAGTCATAAAAAGCATTTCTTTTTCAAAGTTTTGTACCATAAATATTCCTCTTAATCCTCTATTGTGTTTAATTCTTTTTCTCAACCCCTCTTATTTTTAATTCTTCATAGATTCGTATGTCTATTGCGTTGGGTGTGGGAGACCATTGTATGGTTTTCAAACATGTCAATGGTGTACATGTGAGCAGTGCGGGAATGATATCGACAATACACAATTTAGATTTTGTCCATTTTGCAATTCAACCAATTCATACTTCACCTCCACTGGCACTATCTCACCCTCTCCCATATATGCCGATCCATATCCACCAAATGAACCGTTTTTTTCTCCATACCCATGTTGCCACAATTGTGGGCCCTCACGATACTTCATATTGTCAGCCGATGAATTATTATGAGCCACATCTGTGCTATAATTCCGGTTTTCAAAATTTTGAGCCCCCACGTCACACCGTCAATCATCAACCTTCCTTCAAACATTTGAGCTCCCACGAACAATGGGCCACTCTTGTTAAGCAAGGTCAACAACTTCAAGAAGCTTTCAACAAGATCATTGAAAAATGTCAAAAGGATCAACGACAAGAGCAAATATCGAATATCGAGACTTATACTCCTCCTCCTCTGTATCCTTACTATTATGATGATGATGACGATGAGAATACTATTTCTTGGAATGATCTTGTTGCTCAATGTCCTAGTGCAATTGTACATCCTTCTCTCGATATCCCAAATGCGTCTAAGGATTGTGATACATCGAGTGAGATTAGTAACTTTGGTCTCGAAAACTTATTTGAGGAGGTTTATGATGTACCGACTTTTGCGGATCTTACGAACGAGGTCGCTCTTAATGATTATTTTTCTCCATTCTATGAGAGTTTCACCTTTGAAATTTCTCAATCTCCTCCGGGCGATAAGGGCGATGTTGATTTATTCTCTCCGACTTATGAGAAGTTCACCGGTGAACTTGCTCTTTTAAATGAGGTGGAAGACGTTATTGTTCGCGATCTATTGTTGAAAGTTCATCTTCTAATCTCTCAAATTGAAGCGTTGAATTCCACTCCTATTAATGAATCTTTACCTCCGTTTTTTACACCCGTTGAGAATAATGACCCATTTATGGAAGAAATTGACAATCTCTCAATACCTCCAGGTATTGATGATGATGACACGGAGGGGGATATTCTTTTTGATAAATTGCTGCATGAAGATATTGTCCCAAATCCCCCTCCCGAGCACCTTTCATCCACTCCTTTAGAGACCATTACGGAGGATGAGTGCTTTGACCCGGGAGGTGACACTGACTATTTTATGATTGATAACCTTACGGATTTGCCGCTTTCTGAGCATCAATTGTCTTTCGGGGATGACAATTTGCTTACTTTACCCACCCCACCTCCCGTGGACCGCGACCTCACATACTTTTCGTATGTTGAGAGGACTTTTCTACCTTTTAAGACTTACCCTCCCGCCTCTCCTTCATTGATGTCCTCCGAGAACGAGGACAAGGTCTTTGATCCCGGTATTACATTCGAGGCTTCCCCATGGACCATTTAATTTGGGGACGAGTCAGGCTCGTGACTCGGTTAACAAAAACAAGCGATTTTTGGGAGGCAACCCGATTATCTATCTATCTTTATCTGTTTTTTCTAATAAGTGTAGGGGGAGACCCTAATATGTGTTTGTTCTTTTCTTTCTTATCATATGCAGGGATTCGAGCTTTCAAAGATCCATTCTTGATGACTTTTGATGACCCGTGATTCCATGTTCCGTCTTCCCGGTTCTATCCTAAACTCTTTTGATTCATTAATTTATCATTTATGATTGAAATAGGAATCACTTTATTTGTCTCTTCTTTAGCAAGATTTAAACAACGTGCACAATGTCCTAAGTGTAGGGGATTTTACTCCCACATGCTTAAACATTGAGGACAATGTTTATATTAAGTGTAGGGGGACTTCTATCGAAGTTAAGTGGGCTTTTCCTTGTATATGTCCTTATTTTAACCGGAAAATTTGATTTTTGGACATTTTTCAAAATTTTTAATCTATTTTGGCCTAGTAGTTTTTTCTTTGTTATAGTTATTTTCTTTCTTTGCTAGAATAAATTTTAATAAAGTGGTTCAAATTTTTAAACGTTGTGAATCTTTTGACTCAACTCAAGTTTACTTATCTAAGTTTACTCTAGCTAGTATCCTTAACGTGTTTAAGTCAAGTTTTGCTAGGCTTTTATATAGGGAACTTTAAAACGCGAAAGTCTTAACTCTTACGGTTTAAGAACAAGAACTTTTCGCAAGTTCCTATAAATGATCCTAGAAAGTCGCTTATCAAGGGAACTTTAAAATGCGAATTCTAAACTTGAAAAAGTCTAAGAAGTTGCAAGATCCTATTGATGACTTGAAAACCCAAAACTTTGATTTAATTGGCTAAGCATCCACGAGTGTCATCCCTTGAGATTTTAAATTATGGATAACGAGAGATGATAGAGTCAATTATAAGTTAGGTATTCTTTCATGAATTTATGTGAGTTAATTATGAGCTTTTTCTCCCATCGCTTGCTAATAAATTTAATTGCAATAAATAAGGTTGTACGATTTGAAAAGTTACTTAGCTTCTAGCCCAAGATAGTTTAAAAGTTGCTCGGTATTAATTAGAGTTCATAGCCAAGGCATAACTTATTGAAGCAGGATGCGAAGATTGGCGAGTCCGAAAAGGCCCTAACAAGGCATGAGGGCTACATTTTGTTGCTAAAGATCCAAAGTGATGTGAAGAATCATTTATCAAAAATCAATATGAAGGATCGAGACACATGACGAAAAGCAAACACTCCCCAAAAGATCATGGAGAAGTCTATCCAAAAAAACCCTAGCAAGGTATGAGGATAAATAGATCCAAGTCCTAAAAGGAGGCGGATCGTTGTATATCAAAATCCCAAATAAAGATTGGAGAAATGAAGAAGTCGTGGTCCAAGTATAAAGAATCTCTCAAAAAGTTCAAGTGAAGAAATTCCTATTATGAAGAGAAGACCATTATTTCATGAACGTCTCTCAAGATTCGAAGTATGAAGTCACTGCCAAATATCGGTCTGAGAAATGTCTCAAATCATGAAGCGAGTTATGCCAAGATATGAACTTTACGATGTCCCGAGAAGCAGTTTTAAAAGATTTTGTCCTTTAGCTAACTATTGATTAAATCGTCCTACTTTATTTTCAGCCAAAATAACTATCGAAATAAGTCGACAATGCATCCTCGTGATCATTCAAGACAACAATAAAATATAAGATATACACCTAGGAATAAGGTAGTCTAAGTGAATAATTGAGCCACATGAGTTTGTGTTAGTTTACTAACTTATAATAACAATGATCTCGTTTTTAAGCTTGGTTTGGGGAACGTGAAACTTGAGGGTGATAAACATTCACGACGTTCTAAAACGCTAAGGTAAGTCTTTGATCTTTTTACTTGTCTTGTGTTTAATAAAGGCCAAGGTGGATTGATTATGATGGAAAATGTAAAACTTGCTTTGTAACTAATGCATTGCATGAGGGCATTGCAATGGTCAAGTGTAGAGGATTTAATAAGTGTGAAAACACTTATCCTTTTACCACTTAATTATGATAATAACCAAGCCAAAACGTGTATTTTATGTCGTAAATGTCGGAATTATGAGTGGTTTGTGTTTTTGTTGTGATTTAGGACCAAAATGTGAAAAGGGAATAAAACATGGGCTTTCACGGACTTTTATTGAAAAAAAAAGACAAAAGACGAAGTCAAAAGATCAAGAGTGCAAAAAGAACGGAAGTCCAAGGCCTATTCTGAAGATTTATCGAAGAAAAAGTCTAAAGACGGAAGTTTAATGAAGTCAAAGAACTCAAGTCTAAAAAATGAAGAAATTATAAGACGAGTTCAAATAATCCCGAGAAAAAGTCAAAAAAAAGTCGAAGAATTTATAAAGACGAAAAGACGAGAAAAGGAAGAAAAGATCAACACATGTTAATCCTCCCTATAAATACCCTCCTAATGTGTAATTAGGAGGTGTTAGCTAAATTGACAACTTAGTCTTTCCACTTTTATTTTTATGTCACTATAATTTCTTGTCATTTAAATTCCTTGTCTTGCACCTTAAATTTGTAAGTCCTTTAATTTTTACTTTTAATTGTTGTTGAATCTTTAATTTTAATCAAGTATTTCATTAATCTCTCATTCTACCTTTCTTATTTTTGTTAATTTTTATGCTTATTTTCTTATTGTCATGATTATTTGATTGTTTGTTATGCTTTTATGTTTTTGCTTGTGTTAGCTTATTGATTTTATAGCTTATTGTATGTTTGATTTAATTTTAGTTAAGTGTTTTTAATAGTTTAATTTTATTAAAAGTTGATTTTTATTATTTAGATTAATTAGTATTTTTCAAGTTTTTGATTTGTGGTTGAATTAGTTTTTCTTAAATGTTTTTTAGATTAAGTTTTGGTAAACTGCTTATTTGATTTTAGCTTATTCGTGGCTTATTCCCTGTTTTTAGCTAATATTGTTTCTGTCTATATGTTTCTTTACATCTTCAGAAAAGGGTTTATTATTCCGAAATAATACCCTTTTTTCGAAGATTGTGTATTCCGAACTTTTTCCTTTCATTCTTTTTTTTTTCCGAAATATTTAGTTTATCCGAAGAATTCCCTATGTCCGAACTTATTCTTTATTCTGAAAATGTTGATTTATTCCGAAGAATTCGCATATTCCGAAAATCTTTAGTTATTCCGAAAATAACTTGCTTCTCTGAAAATATTTGATATTACGAAGATTTAGAAAAATATTATTCCAAAGAAAATATTCTGAAAAAAAAACATTCCGAAGATAAACAAGTGAAAGATTCCGAAGAAGTTTCATGCTTGCCTGCTTGGTAGTTTTGGATTTGGCGCCAAAATTGAGCTAGTAGCTTGGCTGCTTGAGCAGCTTGCCTGCTAGCTTGTTTAGTAATTAATATTGTTCCGTAATCTTTTAGTTTAATCTGAAAGTTGTTCCGATTTTAATTCTTAAAGTCACGTATTTTTAGTTGAATTTATCATCAATTTTTAGTATTAGTATTTTTTTCCTAAAGTTTAAGTTTTATCTTTTATTTAGTACCCGTTTTAGCTTTTACCTCGTTTAGTTTTAAAGTACCCTCTTAGTTTTATTTTCTCCTTTTTCATTAGGTTAACTTTATTTTCAATTCGAAAGTTATTTTCTTCTTTTAGTTTTTTTATTAATTGTTTTGTTTTAAATTTAGTTTTATTATTTGTTTTGCTCCTTTATTATTAGTTATTTGTTTTTGGCTTATTTTTATTACTTTTCGCATTTACCTTTCAAATAGAAAGAGATAACCAAACTTCCCTTTTTCTTAACCAAAAACGATTGAGTCACACTTTCAACCTTAGTCAATTCGAATTGAATCGAAAAAGAACCTATTAAAATCTAGTTATTAGTCCTTCTACTTATGACAATCCAGAAAACGTGTATGCGGCTCACGGTAACTATTCAACGGAAAGCTATCAAGCCCGACCTCAAGGTGATCGTAACTTGCTAAGTTATCGTTCCAACAACTTTCTTTCACCTGGTTTTTCTCCTCAAAACCACAACCCAAACAACTTCGATAGAAGCAATCCAAACCAACCTCGAGCTTCTAATCCATATCACCCACCCGCTCACCAAGCTCCACCCATCACTCCACTCAAGACATATAATCAAGATGTTGAAACTTTCATGAGGAACCAAGGAGAGGTGGTTAAGAATCTTCAAAGCCAAATCATTAACTTGAAAGGTGATATCACTAAACAAGGGAATGATATTCGAACCGTGCTTAGAAATGATATGCAAACTTCTTTATGCAATCAAACGAATGATTTGAGGAATATGATGGCTAGTTTCTTCCAAAGTAATCAACCCTCTACTTCGGGCTCTCTTCCTTCGAATACCGTGACAAACCCTAGAGCGAATGTGAGTGCTATTACTACACGCAGTGGAGCAACTCTAGTAGGACCATCTACCCCTCCCCCAGTTACTCCATCTACACCCCCTCTACCCCCATTTATTCCTCCTACTTCCACGCCTAGTACTAGTTCTACATTACCGTCTCCACCTCTTACAGAAGAAGTATCAAAGAAAAACCCTTCACCTTCCAAACTTTCACCCTCTCAACCCTCAACATCTAAATCTACACCTACCACACCTTCACCTTCTACACCTACACCACCTAAACCCAATATCCCTTATCCTTCTCGGTTAGACCAGTGCAAAGTGCTCACTAAAGAGGATGCTCAAGTTACTTCCTTTTTGAAGATGATTACACAAATGAACTTTAACATTAGCCTCGTTGAAGCACTTGTCCAAATGCCAAAATTTATGAAAGCATTTAAGGAATTGCTTAGTAAGAAGGAGAAGATGGTCGAGTGTGTTAATACTCGATTAAATGAGAACTGTTATGCAGTCCTTCTTAAAGAACTTCCAGAAAAACTTGGAGATCCCGGTCGTTTTGTGCTACCATATACTTTTAACCAAACCGAAGAATTTACTGCCTTAGCCGATCTCGGGGCAAGTATAAATTTGATGCCTTTAAGTGTTTGGAAAAAGTTATCATTACCCGACCTTACACCAACAAAGATGACTCTTGATCTAGCAAATTGAACTCTCATTTACCCCGTTGGTATTACCGAAGATGTGTTTGTTAAAGTTGGTGCCTTCACTTTTCCGGTCCATTTTGTTGTTGTTGATTATAAAATGGACCCTCGTATTCCGTTAATAATTGGTCGGCCATTCTTAAGAACCGGAAAAAATTTAGTCGATGTTGCCGAAGGTGAAATAATCTTAAGGGTCGGGAATGATCAACAAGTTTTTAAGATGGGGAAGATCACAAACAAATCCAATGGAAGAGAATCGGCGAATATGATTGATGTGCTTCAAGACGAGCTTGATACAACTCCTTTGGAAAGTACAAAGCTTGATGATTTTGTCGTCTACAACAACCCTCTTTTCGAGCCTATTTATGATAACCCACTTTTTCAAGAAAATGTGGAAGATTCCGAAGATCCTCTTTCCAATTTGGATGCCCCACCAATATATGATGCTCCACCAATCTATGATGATGATTCTAGTTCCGATGTGGATGATTATGATGATTTTTCTTCAGAGTAAAAAGACATGCCAACTTATAATGATTTTGATGATGTTGATACTCTTTCAAATGATTATTCACATGATGACCTTGCTCCTATTTTTGATGAAGATCCTCCACCGAACACTCTTGATACTTTGGATACTTACTCATTTGAGGAAGATTTTGCCACTTTCCCTAATACATACTTCCCCAATGAGAATGATTCTCCTCCTTTGGACTTCGATTTTGGTCTTTATCCTCCTTCGGATGTTAAGAAACCCGTTAGAAAGGAGAAGAAGCCAGACGACACCGATATCCGTAGTACCTATGTCTTGACACCTCTTTATCCACCTTCTGAGGATGAGATTGTGAGATTTATGAGCGGATCCTCTTCACGGTCTACTGAGTCTAAGTCTTATTTTCCCCTAAAGGAAAAGGTGTTCGATCCGGGTATCACGATTTTTAAGCCATCTCAGTATCCATCTGATGCAATAAAAGGAAAGACTTTTGGAATCTTTGGAGCGATGCTTGCACTTCATCATACTTTCTACCACCGTTCTCAACAAATACTTAAGGGAACCTTCCTACTCTTCTTTGGCTTGCCTTGTTCACCTTAAGCTTGTATAATTTGATGGACGAGAACCATGTATTTGACCCTGGTGGATGTTCTTCAAGGTTCTTCCCATGCTAATCAAGGTCGAGTCAGGCTCACGACTCGGTGAACAAAAACAAGCGCTCCTCGAGTATCTATCCTTTTTATCCGTTTTTATAATAAGTTAGGGGGAGACCCTAGTATGTGTTTGTTGTTTTCTTTCTTATCATGTGCAGGGATTAAAGCTTCAAAGAGCACTTTTGATGATATTTGACGACCCGTAATCCCGTGTACCCGTCTTCCCGGTTCTATCCTAAACTGTCGTGATTCAATATTTCATATCTTAATATGTTCACATTGAAATCACTATAGTTGTCTCCTCCTTAGCAAGATTTAAACAACGTGCACAATGTCCTAAGTGTAGGAGAGTCTACTCCCACATTCTTAAACATTGAGGACAATGTTTATATCAAGTGTAGGGGGACTTCTATCGATGTTAAGTGGGATTTTCCTTGTATATGTCCTCATTTTAACCGGAAAATTGATTTTTCGACATTTTTCAAAATTTTTGATCTATTTTGGCCTATTAGTATTTTCCTTTGTTATCGTTACTTTCTTTCATTAGAATAAATTTTAATAAAATGGTTTTAATATGTTTAGATGTCTTTGATATATTAGGCCCGTTATGAATCTTTTGACTCAACCCGAGTTTACTTATCTAAGTTTACTCTAGCTTGTATCCTTAACGTGTTTAAGTCAATTTTTGCTAGGCTTTTATATAGGGAACTTTAAAACACGAAAGTCTTAATTCTTACGGGTTAAGAACGAGAACTTTTCGCAAGTTCCTATAATTGATCCTAGAAAGTCGTTTATCAAGGGAACATTAAAATGCGAATTCTAAACTTGAAAAAGTCTAAGAATTTGCAAGATCCTATAGATGACTTGAAAACCCAAAACTTTGATTTAATAGGCTAAGCATCCATGAGTCTCATTCCTTGAGATTTTAAATTGTGGAGTACGAGAGATGATAGAGTCAATTATAAGTTTGGTACTCTTTCATGAATTTATGTGAGTTAATTATGAGCTTTTTCTCCCATCGCTTGTTAATAATTATAATTTCAATAAGTAAGGTCGTACGATTTGAAAAGTTACTTAGCTTCTAGCACAAGATCGTTTAAAAGTTTCTCGGTATTAATTAGAGTTCATAGCGAAGGCATAACTTATTGAAGCGAGATGCAAAGATTGGCGAGTCCGAAAAGGCCCTAACTAGGCATGAGGGATATACATTTTGTTGCTAAAGATCCCAAGTGATGTGAAGAATCATTTATCAAAAATCAATATGAAGGATCGAGATACACGACGAAAAGCAAATACTCCCCTAGAGATCATGGAGAAGTCTATCCAAAAAGACCCTAGCAAGGTATGAGGATAAATAGATCCAAGTCCTAAAAAGAGGCGGATCGTTGTATATCAAAATCGAAAATAAAGATTGGAGAAAATGAAGAAGTCGTGGTCCAAGTATGAAGAATCTCTCAAAAACTTCAAGTGAAGAAATTCCTATATGAAGAGAAGACCATTATTTCGAGAACGTCTCTCAAGATTCGAAGTATGAAGTCACTGCCAAATATCGGTCCGAGAAAGGTCTCAAATCGTGAAGCGAGTTATGCCAAGATATGAACTTTATGAGGTCCCGAGAAGCAGTTTTATAAGATTTTGTCCTTTAGCTAACTATGGATTAGATCGTCCCACCTTATTTTCAGCCTAAATAAACTATCGAAATAAGTCAACAATGCATCCTCGTGATCATTCAAGACAACAATAAAATATAAGAGATACACCTAGGAATAAAGGAGTCTAAGTGAATAATTAGGTCACATGAGTTTGTGTTAGTTTGCTAACTTATGATAACAATGATCTCGTTTTTAAGCTTGGTTTGGGGAACGTGAAACTTGAGGGTGATAAACATTCATGACAACCAAAGCCCTAATGTAAGTCTTCGATTTCTTTAGTTGTTTTCTTCCTTCAAATATTTTCTAATTTTCTATCTCTTTAAATTTCTTTAATGTCTTATGTTTAATAAAGGCCAAGGTGGGTTAATTATGATGGAAAAAATAAATCTTGCTTTGTAATTAATGCATTGCATAAGGGCATTGCAACGGTCAAGTGTAGGGGATTTAGTAAGTGTGAAAACACTTATCCTTTTACCATTTAATTATAATAATAACCAAGCCAAAACGTGTATTTAATGTCGTAAATGTCGGAATTATGCGTGGTTTGTGTTTTTGTTATGATTTAGGACCAAAATGTGAAAAGGAAAGAAAACACGGGCTTTCATGGGCTTTTATAGAAGAAAAAGACAAAAGACGAAGTCAAAAGATCAAGAATGCAAAAAGAACGGAAGTCCAAGGCCTATTCTGAAGATTTATCGAAGAAAAAGTCTAAAGATGGAAGTTTAATGAAGTCGAAGATCCAAATATAATAAAAGAAGAAAATTAGAAGACGAGTTCATTTCATATCGGCAAATCCCGAGACAATGTCGAGAAAGACGAAGAATTTAAAAGACGAAAAGACGAGAAGAAAGAAGAAAGCATCAACACACTTACTCCTCCTATAAATACCCTCCTAATGTGTCATTAGGAGGTGTTAGCTAATTTGACAAATTAGTTCTCCATTTTCATATTGTCATTTTTAATACTTGTCATTTACTTTAATTGTTTTTCCTTTCAAGTAATTCAAGTTTGTTGAATCTTTATCTTTAATTTCAAGTTTTTCATTAAACTCGCATTCTACATTTCTTGTCTTGTTTAATCTTATTGCTTAATTACTTATTGTCATGCTTATTTGATTGGTCTTTATCTTTTTATGTGTTTGATTGTGTTAGCTTATTGATCTTATAGCTTTTTGTGTGATTTTCTTAATTTTAATTAAGTGTTTTAAAAGTTATTTTATAAAAAGTATATTTTAAATATTTAGATTGTTAAGTGTTTTTAAAAGCTTTTAAATTTTGGCTTATTATCTTTTTCTTAAAGTTTATTTTGTTAAGTTTTTAGTTAAGTGCTTATTTGGTTTTAGCTTATTTTTAGTCTTGCTTAGTTTGGTTCTATTTCGGGTTGCCAAAACCCTATTATCCCGACTTAGGTACAAGTTTAGCTTTTCCCGAATTATATGCAAGACTAGCATAATCCGAATTAGATTGAGGACCATTTCCCGAATTAGCCTAGGAAGAAAATTATGGATTAGGACCATGATGTTGGATTCCGAACTGCATGCATGATGTGGATTTCGGATTAGGTGTCGGGTTAGGATTTCGAATTAGGTCAAGGACCTATATTCCGGATTACTTCAAGAGTGGATTCCGGAATAGGTGTAGAATCATACATTCCGAATTAAGTACACAATCCATATTCCAGATTATGTGTGGATGTTTGCATTCCGACTTATTTTTCAAACTTAATTTTTCCCGCCAATTTTCTTAAGTGTTATTTTAATTGTTTTATCTAAATTTTATTTGAAGTTTGTATTTTTATTAAATTGTCAAATTTACGTCTTGTCAAGTTTTAATTTCTCGTCATTTACTTACTTTAAATTTTATAGCTTTATTTACTTTGCCATTTACATTAAAGTGCATTTTTACTTTACTCAACAACAACCATTTCTATTATCCACCAAAGACGAATGAGTCGCACTTTTAACCGGTAATCAATCAGAATCGAGACGAGACGATTTCAACTTACTAAAATTCAGTTATTAACACGGTAAAATTTAAACATTCCATTTGTAATATTAATACACGTGTCACGACAATAAATAACGAACAATTATGAATACTATAAATGTGAAATGATCACGAATACCAAAATCACGAATAATAAATCACAAACATGCATGTAAATAATTAGACTCGAGAAAAGCTACGGGTTTACCCCATGTGGGCCCCACATGCTGCGGCTAGAACAAGAGAGGAAGGCCAAGTGGGCCTTTTGGCCCAAAAACAATTTTAATAAAACTCCCGGAGGAAACCTTTTGTCTCATATTTTTAGGTTACAGAAAAACTTTGTCCTCTCCTCCTTGTCTCTCCTTAGCCGTCGGCCACACAAGAACAAAGGGCAACCCGGACGAATTTTTGGTGTTTGTTTAATTATTCATGATAACCTTTTCATTCTATACGCATTGGTATATTCAAAAACCTTTTCTTTTATTTCATTTTATTATGATTCCATGTTTAAAAATTAATTAATCACATGAACATGTAAACTAATAACTAGGATTAATTAATTTTGGGTCATGGGTACTTTTGGTTTGTGTTTGTGGTTCGGCCGAGGCACCGAAACCCCCAAAGGGGGTGTTCGGTTTGTTTTTATCACCACCACCGAGACCATACGAGGTCTCAGCTTGGTTGGTCTTCGTTCGGCGCAGCAAGGGAACCCCGACCTTGGGTCGGGTTGTGTTTGTTTTTGGTTTAGGGTGGATCCGAGACACCACCGAGACCCTAAGGGGTGCTCGGATGGTTTTGATTGATCGGACCCGAGACAAAGAAACACCGACTTCGAGTCGGGGTATGATTGCATGATTAGTTGTTAAGTAGTTATAATCGAGATCCTTTTCAATGTCTCGGTGGGACTTGTTTATAGCTTATTTGATTCGGCTTATATTAAAACACGGGCTCGGGATTCGGGTTTTTATAAAAACTATTTTTATAAATCATGTCATATTAAACTTTAGGTTAATTAATTTATTTAATTAATTCATGTATGACCTAAGGTAGCTATACTTAGCCATTTTAATTAAACATGTATTTAATTTAAATCATATAACGTATAGTTTAATTAAATCAACCAGTTATTTAATTAATCAACTACAACCACGACTTGTATTGTACTAAGTAAACTTCATTTATTATTTATAATTCAGCTTAATTCTAATTATGGAAACTTACTATTTTTGGGAACATTCTATTTTTGGAAATTTTCTATTTTTGGAAACTTACTATTTATGGAAACTTGCTATTTTTAGAAAGTTAATTAGTATTACAATACAAGTATTATAATACACTAATACATGAATGATACACAACAGAATATCACAATAACGACAATTAACATAGTAAATAGTAAAACATGATAGAATACGTATAACAAGCTAATAACACATGGAACCAGTAAAAAACATGTAATTCAGACCACTCACACACGTCCATACTTCTTATATAGTGATATTCGTCAAGGCGGATTAGTCTTCATCGTTTCCGTTAGCTTCTATTGGACATAAGGTATGGATTTCCCGTCTTTCAGTACGCGCAATCTCTTCATTCATTAGGATTTCCCGTATGCAGCCAACTGTTTTCCCCAGTAGTTACAGATTAAATGCTTATGTTTTATTAGTTACCTTAGCCATATACATGCATGACCAGTTTCACCTAGTAATGGAGGTACCATAACCATAACACTAGAGGCACTAGTGTTATGACTTCACCATGGCGGAGTGATAGCTCGTGGCGTCCCTTTTCAGTTATTTGGCCATTATATTTTTATATTACCATGTGGGGCGTATGGGTGCATCCTAGTTACATGTTTCAGTCAAGATTTTCATGGTGAATGTGGTGTGTGCCTTGCATCCTTTACAAGGAGCTGATCCCTCCTACCCATTGACCAGTTAATTAGAGGCATCCCCTCTAATTGCATGATGAGGTCTCCCCTCCAAGTATTCATGCACGTTGTTGACCTCGTGACCTATATTGGCTATTATGGTACATTAACTAATACAAATTTTCATAAGTAACATAAGCTATGTTTTCAGAACTAAAACCAGTTAACATGACAAACAACAAGGTTTTTCCAGGACTTATTCATTTATGCTACCATTCATGCTTTATACTCTTTATATGCTTCCATATTTTATGTTTTCCATGCTTTATTGTATATCCGTACACTGAGTGTTATGCTCAGCCGTCTACTTTTCCATGTTCCCAAACGGCAGGTACCCAAGGACGCAAGTAGGAACTCCAGAGTATGTGCATTCGGATTGGAAGCTATCCGGCCTCTTTTACCTTATGAATGTATTCCTACTTTATCATACTTTACATCTTTTGTACATTGTTTAGTCCTTTCCATTTACGTTACTAATATTACTTGTTTGTGAGTTACTAGACTACCGATGTTTGATTCTGGTATTTCTATTTATGGTCATGAATGTTTAGACATTTACCTTGCATGCTTTGATGATACGCCATAATTTACTGTAGCACTCTATCCTATTAAATGGGGTGTTACAATTATGGTATGAGAGCCAAGGTTTGGACCTATAGCTCTGTAAAAATGACATGTGACTTACGGGTAGTCACCAGTGTCTTCCTAGAACTGATAGTTGGTTTTCATGCATTCATTTATTTTCAATTTTTTCAAGCATTCATATCATTGTAGCAGGTTTATGACTAAGTAATGGTTGGTACAGGACTGGTCCTATTTAGTCTCATGTGCTTTTATCGAAACTTTTAACTTTGAGACCGACCCATTGGCGTCCCCGCGCCATGTCTTTTGTTTTGGGTGAACTGGCCATAGGCGTTCACTCTCGCTCATATAAAAGTTTTATAAACTGCATCATGCATTTTTAGACATCGTTTCATGCATTATAAACTGCTTCTTTGATTTATACATTGTTCATGCATTCTTATATTACCTCATTTCAGATTTATAATTTATTTTGCATTTTGTTGTTTTAAACTGTCAGATGGTGAACAATCGCAATACTTCAGATTTGACAGCAGTTGTCAATGCAGCTCTACAAGCCCTACTTCTCCAACTTCGCAATGAAATCAGGGATGAACTTCAGGCGGAATTCCAAGCTCACGGTAATCACAACAACCCTCCTCCTCCTCCACATGTTACTCTTATGACTTGGTTGGAAAGATTCAACAAACAGCGACCCCGTTCGTTTGAGCAAACTGGCAGCCCCAACGAGGCTGAAGCTTGGATTTCTCACATCGAGAAGATTTTTGATGCAATGGGTTGTGATGGTGTCTACAAGGCAATGCTGGCTTGCTATAAGTTTGAAGGTGATGTGCTGCAGTGGTGGAAATCGGTCAAGCGGTCAAACGGTGGTGACAATTAGGTTGCACAGCTGACATGGGACCGGTTTAAGGAGCTCTTCCTTAATCAGTACTTTCCACATGCTGAGCAAGAGAAGCTCAAGAGGGACTACCACAACATTCAACAGATTGCTGGTGAAAACATCAATGAATTCATGCAAAGGTTTCTCCGGTTAGCAGGTTTTCTGGGTCTAGCCGCCGGAACTGCTGCGGAGCAGGCTGAGAAGTTTTGCTGGGCACTTCGCACTTCGGTTTCCAACAACCTGGTTTGTGCTACTTTCACTATAGTGGCACAGGTGGCCGATGCAGCCCGTAAGCTCGAGATGCTTTAGGAACGAGAGGAGTTTGGTGATGACAGAGCAGTGAAGAGGTATCTTCAATCACCAACTGTAAACAATTCATTTCCATCATTATTATTCATTTCATATAAACCTCTGTTTAACAATATATATATTCCAGGCAGAAGACCGACGACCGTAAGCCTGCGGCCGCTCAGCAGCAAGCATCCAAGGGAAATGATCAGACTAACGACCGTTCTGGTTCTGAGAGGTGTGGCGGTAACGATAGTTTTCGTAACAACGCTAACAACTCGAACAACAGCAGGTACCAACATTGACCTTCTTTCATGTTCAACTATTTTATGTTATGATATTCTGACACTCCAATAATTGTTAAATCAGGAACAATGGTAACGACGGGGATCAGGACCGTAGGGGTTCACAGCCTAACCGTTCTACCTCATCTGGTTAATTTTACACCTTCTATGTAATCATGTTTATGTACCACGATCATGTCTCATGCATGTAATCCTTGCACAGGCTCTCAGATAACTAGGACGCCTGCTGGAGGATTCACGCATCCTATATGTCCTACTTGTTCGCGCAGACATTCGGGTATTTGTCCCCGAGGTACTGGTGGTTGCTTCAAGTGTGGCCAACAAGGCCATCAGTAGAAGGACTGTCTCCAGGGTGAGATAGAAGGCACCTCTAGACACGTCGATACCAAGCCACCTCCTACTTTTGGTCACGTGTTCACTACTACCCGAGATCAAGCGAATAAGACCTCATGTACTATCACCGGAAATCTCTTTATGAATGGTTTGGCAGCATGTGTTCTATTTGATACTGGAGCGATGCATTCAGTCGCGTCCACTACTTTTGTTGTACGTGTTAGGATTTCCCTGATGCCATTAGATAATGCCTTATGCATTTCCACGCCACTTAGGGACTCTGTACGAATCACTCAAGTGTATAGAGATCTTCCCCTAGAATTTGATGACAAGATTCGTAGAGTTGACGCACTTCCTTTGGACATGTGCGATTTTGACTTGATTTTGGGCATGGACTGGTTATCCAAACACCAGGCCACGATTGACTACCACACTTATCGGGTTATATTTGGTGATGTTAAATCCCCAGAGTACATACACCATGGTTTTCTTCCAGGGAGGTCGGTACAAATTATTTCATCCATGGAGGCGCGTGCATTGCTATCACACGGCTGTCAGGGCTTCATAGCCAATATTCATGACATTACTGCCGAGTCTCCATCAATCCAAGATCAGCCTATTGTGTCAGAGTTTCCTGACGTATTTCCAGATGAACTTCCGGGCATACCACATGTTCGTGAAGTCGAGTTTGGAATCGAGCTCATGCCAGGTGCAGAGCCAATTTCTAAAGCTCCTTACCGTATGGCTCCTATAGAGCTTAAGGAACTAAAAGATCAGCTGCAAGAACTTCTGGAATGAGGTTTCATTCGTCCCAGTGCATCGCCATGGGGTGCACCGGTACTGTTCGTGAAGAAGAAAGACGGCAGCATGCGTTTATGTATAGACTATCGTGAGCTGAACAAGATCACGATTAGGAATCGTTATCCTTTGCCGCGAATTGATGACCTATTCGATCAACTTGAGGGCACCATGCATTTCTCCAAGATCGACCTGAGGTCCGGCTACCATCAGTTACGGGTTAAAGAGCAGGATATATCCAAGACTGCTTTCCGTACACGTTATGGGAACTACGAGTTCGTAGTCATGCCATTCGGACTCACTAATGCTCTAGTTGTCTTCATGGATTTGATGAAGCGTGTTTTCCATGAGTTTCTGGACAAGTTCGTTATTGTGCACATTGATGATATCCTGATTTTCTCCAAATCCAGGGAGGAACATGAGGAACACCTTCGTACAATCTTTCAGATTCTTTGTTAGAAGCAGCTGTACGCGAAGTTCTCTAAGTGTGAGTTCTAGTTAACCAAGGTGGAATTTCTAGGCGATATTGTATCTGCAGAGGGGATCACCATGGATCCTACCAAGGTTGAAGCTATTACTAAATGGCGGAGACCTACATCTGCATCAAAAGTTAGAAGTTTTCTGGGTTTAGCTGGCTACTACTGCAGGTTTGTAGAGAAATTTTCACGGTTAGCCTTACCTTTGACTAAGCTGATGAGAAAGGAGAGAAATTTTTCTGGACGGAAGAGCGAGAGAAGAGCTTTGAAGATCTTAAGAAGAAGTTAGTGACTGCACCTATTCTTACTCTCCCATCTGGCTCAGGTGGATTTCAGATATATAGTGACGCTTCAGGAAAGGGTTTAGGCTGCGTTCTCATGCAACATGGGAAGGTTATTGCATACGCATCCCGACAGCTGAAACCTTATGAAGAAAACTATCCTACTCACGATTTAGAGCTTGCAGCAGTTGTTTTCGTGTTGAAGATCTGGAGACATTATTTGTATGGTGAATCATGTGACATATTCACCAACCACAAGAGTCTCAAGTGCATCTTCACCTAGAAGGAACTGAACATGAGACAGTGGAGATGGTTAGAGCTATTGAAGGACTACGACACCAACATTCAATACCATCCTGGTAAGGCGAATGTGGTGGCAGATGCTCTAAGTAAAAGGTCGTGTATGATTGCTGGCATTTGGATTGCGAATGAGATCATTTGTGACCTAGAAATGACTGATATTGAGTTCTATGTACGAGGACAACACGGTTATTGGGCTAATATTAGAGTGGAACCAGACTTACATTCTAGGATCAAGGAAGCTCAGAAGGACGATGGTGATATTTGGGCTATCATTCAGAACCTTGATCAGCAGACGGAGTTTCGTGTTGATGACGACGGTATCTTATGGCAGGGCACTAGACTAGTGGTTCCTGATGACTCTACTCTCAGGGAAGCTGTGTTGAATGAGGCTCACAGTTCTCCATTTACCATACATCCTGGTTCTACCAAGATTTACCACGACATCAAGCAACACTTTTGGTGGAGTGGTATGAAGCAGGATGTTTCCACCCTCGTTTCTAAGTGTATGATCTGCCAACAGGTGAAGATCGAACATCAGCGTGATAGTGGGTTACTACAACCATTAGATATTCCAGCCTGGAAGTGGGACAAAATCTCCATGGATTTTGTTACTGGTCTTCCGGTTACTCAGAAGAAGAATGACGCTATATGGGTCATTGTGGATAGGTTGACTAAATCTACTCATTTTCTGCCGATTCGCAAGGAGCATCTGGTCAGCAATTTAGCAGACACATTCCAGAGGGAGATCATGAGACTGCATGGTACTCCATCAGAAATCATCTCTGACAGAGATCCTCGTTTCACATCACGTTTCTGGCAGAATCTGCAGAAAGCTTGAGGCACTAGACTTAAGCTTAGCACAGCCTTTCATCCTCAGACCGACGGACAGTCAGAACGTACCATTCAGACATTGGAGGACATGTTGCGGTCGTGTGCTCTAGAATGGTCAGGAAGCTGGGATGATTATATATTCCTAGTAGAATTCTCATACAACAACAGCTTGCACGCTAGCATCAAGTGTGCTCCCTTTGAGATGTTGTAATGACGAATTGTGTTGCGCTCCAATATGTTGGGATCAAGTGGACGAACGACTGCTTGAAGGTCCAGAGATGATTGAAGTGACCAATGAGAAGGTCGCTGTCGCCAAGGCAAAACTTCAGGAAGCTTGTGCTCGCCAGAAGAGCTATGTTGATAAACGTCGTAAAGATGTGTCTTTCAACGTAGGTGACCATGTTTTCCTCAAGGTATCACCTACACGACGAGTTAGACGTTTTGGAATCAGAGGGAAGCAAAGTCCTCGCTTCATCGGACCGTCCGACATCATAGAACGCGTTGGTGAAGTGTCATACCGTTTAGCGTTACCGCCTCAGCTATCACACGTTCACAACGTGTTACATGTGTCCTTACTTAGAGGATACAACTATCATCCAGTTCATGTTTTCCAGTATCCACTTGATCAGATTCGAGAGGATCTTTCATATGTCGAAGAACCCGAGAGAGTTCTTGAGCGACAAGACCGTGTCATGGGGAGGAAGATGATTCCTTTCATCAAAATCCTCTTGAGGGATCATCCTGAGCGGGAAGCCACTTCGGAGACGGAGGAGTCTATACGAACTTCTTACCCTCATTTCCAGTTCTAATTCTTGTATGTTTTCTTTCAGTTTACTTTCTCCAATACGAGGAAGAATTGTTCTTTTAGAGGGGAAGAATGTAAAACCCGCATTAAAAACCTATGAACAGTGCACATGAACAGTAACTTACGAAAACACGGTAAAATTTAAACTTTCCATTTATAATATTAATACACGTGTCACGACAATAAATAACGAACAATCATGAATATTATAAATGTGACACGATCAAGAATACCAAGATCACGAATACCAAGATCACGAATAATAAATCACGAAAACGCATGTAAATAATTAGACTCGAGAAAAGCTACGGGTTTACCCTATGTGGGCCCTACATGCCGTGGCTAGAACAAGAGAGGAAGGCCAAGTGGGCCTTTTGGCCCAAACCAATTTTAATAAAACTCCTGGAGGAAACCTTTTTTCTCATATTTTTAGGTTACAAAAATACTTTGTCCTCTCCTCCTTGTCTCTCCTTAGCCGTCGGCCACACAAGAACAAAGAGCAACCCAAACGAATTTTTGGTGTTTGTTTAATTATTCGTGATCACCTTTTCATTCTATACGCATTGGTATATTCAAAAACCTTTTCATTTCTTTTCTTTTATTATGATTCCATGTTTAAAAATTAATTAATCACATGAACATGTAAACTAATAACTAGGATTAATTAGTTTTGGGTCAAGGGTACGTTTGGTTTGTGTTTGTGGTTCGGCCGAGGCACCGAAACCCCCAAAGGGGGTGTTCGGTTTGTTTTTATCACCACCAGCGACACCATACGAGGTCTCGGCTTGGTTGGTCTTCGGTCGGTGCATTAAGGGAACCCCGACCTTGGGTCGGGGTGTGTTTGTTTTCGGTTTAGGGTGGAGAAAAGACACCATCGAGACCCCAAGGGGTGCTCGGTTGGTTTTGACTGATCGGACCCGAGACAAAGAAACCCCGAATCCGAGTCGGGGTATGATTGCATGGTTAGTTGTTAAGAAGTGTCAACCGAGATCCTTTCCAAGGTCTCGGTGGGACTTGTTTATAGCTTATTTGATTCGACTTATATTAAAACACGGGCTCGGGATTCGGGTTTTTATAAAAACTATTTTATAAATCATGTCATATTAAACTTTAGGTTAATCAATTTATTTAATTAATTCATGTATAACCTAAGGTATTTATACTTAGCCATTTTAATTAAACATGTATTTAATTAAAATCATATAACGTATAGTTTAATTAAATCAACCAGTTGTTTAATTAATCAACTATAACCACGACTTGTATTGTACTAAGTAAACTTCATTTATTATTTATAATTCAACTTAATTCTAATTATGGAAACTTACTATTTTTGGGAACTTTCTATTTTTGGAAACTTTCTATTTTTGGAAACTTACTATTTTTGGAAATCTGTTATTTTTAGAAATTTACTTAGTATTACAATACAAGTATTATAATACACTAATACATGAATAATACACAACAGAATATCAGAATAACAACAGTTAACACAGTAAACAATAAAACATGACAGAATACGTATAACAAGCTAATAACACACGGAACCAGTAAAACACATGTAATTCAGACCACTCACACACGTTCACACTTCTTATGTAGTTATATCCGTCAAGGCGAATTAGTCTTCATCGTTTCCGTTAGCTTCTACTGGACATAAGGTACGGATTTCCCGTCCTTCAGTAAGCACAATCTCTTCCTTCATTAGGATTTCCCGTATGCAACTAACTCTTTTCCCCAGTAGTTACAGATTAAATGCTTATGTTTTATTAGTTACCTTAGCCATATACATGCATGACCAATTTCACCTAGTTATGGAGGTACCATAACCATAACACCAGAGGCACTAGTGTTATGACTTCACCATAGCTCGTGACGTCCCGTTTCAGTTATTTGGCCATTATATTATTATATTATCATGTGGGGCATGTGGGTGCATCCTAGTTACATGTTTCATTCAGGATTTTCATGGTGAATGTGGTGTGTGCCTTGCATCCTTCACAAGCAGCTAATCCCTCCTACCCATTGACCAGTTAATTAGAGGCAAGCCCTCTAATTGCATGATGAGGTCTCCCATCCAAGTATTCACGCACGTTGTTGACCTCATGACCTATATTGACTATTATGGTACATTAACTAATACAGATTTTCATAAGTAATATAAGCTATGTTTTCAGAACTAAAACCAGTTAACATGACAGACAACTAGGTTTTTCCAGGACTTATTCATTTCCGCTGCCATTCATGCTTTATACTCTTTATATGCTTCCATATTCTATGTTTTCCATGCTTTATTGTATATCCGTGCACTGAGCGTTATGCTCATCCGTCTACTTTTCCATGTTCCCAAACGACAGGTACCCAAGGATGCAAGTAGGAACTCCAGAGTATGTACATTCGGATTGGAAGTTATCTGGCCTCTTTTACCTTATGCATTTATTCCTACTTTATCATACTTTACATCTTTTGGACATTGTTTAGTCCTTTCCATTTACAGTACTTACATTGCTTGTTTGTGAGTTACTAGACTATCGATGTTTGATTTCGGTATTTCTATTTATGATCATGAATGTTTAGACATTTACCTTGCATGCTTTGATGATAGCCATAATTTACTGTAGCACTCTATCCTATTAAATGGGGTGTTACATTATGAGTGTTGAACAAAAATCTTCGACCGAGGAACCGCCAATCCTTGAATTGAAAGATCTTCCATCTCACCTCGAATACGTATTCTTGGAAGGTGATGACAAGTTGCTAGTTATTATTGCAAAAGATCTTGCTAATGATGAAAAAACCGCACTTTTGAAAGTTCTTAAAGCTCATAAAGGGCAATTGCGTGGAAAATTTCCGACATTAAGGGTATTGACCCAAAATTTTGTACTCACAAGATTTTAATGGAGGAGGACTACAAACACGCAATTCAAAGTCAAAGAAGGGTAAACCCCAAAATTCATGATGTCATCAAAAAAAGAAATCTTAAAACTTCTTGATGCGGGAATGATTTATCCTATCTCTGGTAGCCCATGGGTGAGCCCAATCCATTGTGTCCCTAAGAAGGGAGGAATGACTGTTGTGCCTAATGAAAACAACGAGTTGATTCCCACTCGTGTTGTGACCGGTTGGAGGGTGTGTATTGACTACCGAAAGTTAAATGACACCACTCGTAAAGACCACTTTCCCTTGCCCTTCATGGATCAAATGTTGGAGCGACTTGCGGGAAATGAATTCTATTGCTTTTTAGATGGTTTTTTCGGTTAATTTCAAATCCCTATCGACCCTCGTGATCAAGAAAAAACTACGTTTACGTGTCCTTATGGAACGTTTGCTTATCGTAGAATGCCTTTCGGACTTTGTAATGCACCGTGAACATTTCAACGGTGTATGATGGCTATTTTTCATGATATGATCGAGAAGTCGATGGAAGTATTCATGGATGCCTTTTTGGTGTTTGGTGATTCGTTCACGTCGTGTTTATCCAATCTCGAGAAAATGTTAAAACGTTGTGAAGAAACCAACCTTGTGCTTAATTGGGAAAAATGTCATTTTATGTGTAAACAAGGAATCGTCTTAGGGCACAAGGTCTCGAAAGCGGGGATTGAGGTCGATAAAGCTAAGATAGACGTCATCGCTAAGTTACCTCATCCCAAAACCGTCAAGGGAGTTAGGACTTTCCTAGGCCACGCGGGCTTTTATCGTCGTTTCATCAAAGACTTTTCGAAAATCACTCGACCTATGACACACCTTCTCGAGAAGGATGCTCCTTTTAACTTCAACGAGGATTGTGTTAGAGCTTTCGAAACTCTTAAATGGAAACTTACCGAAGTTCCCATTCTTGTTGCTCCTAATTGGGAATTACCCTTTGAAATCATGTGCGATGCAAGTGATTATGCAATAGGGGCCGTCTTAGGGCAACGTTATGAAAAGAACTTCCGTCCTATCCATTATGCTAGCAAAATGATGACCAAGGCTCAACTTAAGTACACCACAACGAAAAAGGAATTCCTTGTCGTGGTCTATGCTTTTGAGAAATTCCGACCTTATCTCGTCTTGACTAAAAGCATCGTGTATACGGACCATTCAGCTATCAAGTACCTCTTAGCTAAGCAAGATGCTAATCCGAGATTGCTTCGTTGGATGCTCCTCCTCCAAGAATTTGATGTCACCATGCTTGACAAAAAAGGAGCCGAGAATCTAGCGGCCGATCATCTCTCTCATCTAGAAGATCCTCAAAAAGATGTTTTCGAGAACAAGGAAATTACCAAAACATTTCCTCTCGAGACTCTCAGTGTAGTGAATTCTAAGGACAACACCCCATGGTTTGCCGACATTGCAAATTACCATGCGGGGAACTTCATAATCAAGGGTATGACGACACAACAAAAGAGAAAATTCTTTCGTGACGTCAAGTTCTATTTATGGGATGACCCTTATCTCTTTTGGGTTTGTACGGATTAACTCGTTTGACGTTGTGTCTTTGGTACCAAAGCTTCTAACATCCTTAGAGCTTGTCACGAGGGACCTACGGGTGGTCACCACGATGCTAATCTCACGGCTAAGAAAGTGTTCGATGCCGGCTTCTTTTGGCCTACGATCTATCGTGATGCACACGCACTTGTGAAGTCGTGTGATTCTTGCCAACGCCAAGGAAAATCATCGTAAAAGGATGAAATGCCGCAAAATATAATTCAATTGTGTGAGACTTTCGACATTTGGGGCATTCACTTTATGGCGTCGTTCCCATCGTCTCATGGAAACAAGTATATCCTCGTCGTCGTCGACTACCTATCAAAGTGGGTGGAAGCTAAGGCTTTGCCTACAAATGATGCTCGTGTGGTAGTAAAGTTTTTGAAGCAACTATTCTCTCGGTTTGGAACCCCTCGTGCTATTATAAGAGATCGTGGAACCCATTTTTGTAATGACCAATTCGAGAAGGTTTTAAAGAAATATGGAGTTACACATCGTCTTTCTACGGCTTATCACCCGCAAACGAGTGGGCAAGTCGAGATTTCAAACCGAGCGTTGAAGAGGATTTTGGAGAGGTCGATTGGAGAAAACCGTGCTTCATGGTCCGACAAACTCGATGACGCTTTATGGGCCTTTCGGACCGCTTATAAGACACCTATCCGTTGTACTCCTTATAAGTTGGTTTATGGAAAGAATTGTCATTTGCCTATTGAATTAGAGCATAAGGCATATTGGGCCTTAAAGCATGCAAATTATGACTTGAAAACCGCGGGAGATCACCAGAAAATACAACTTAATGAATTGGATGAATTACGAGATAATGCTTATGAAAATTCATTCATTTTTAAAGAAAAGACTAAAAATTTTCATGATTCAAAGATTAAAAATCGGGTTTTTAACGATGGTAATAAAAAAACACTAGATCATGTGTTACTTTTTAACTCTCGTTTGAAGATATTTTCTGGGAAACTGAAATCTCGTTGGTCGGGTCCTTTCACCATAACACAAGTGTTTCCTTATGGGACCATCGAGCTAGCTCAAAACAATTGTCCTAACTTCAAGATGAATGGACATAGGCTTAAGCACTACTTCGGTGGGGAAGTCCCTTCATTGGACGACCTCGATCAAGTCACCTTCCCTAATGATAATTAGCATTGAGGGGATCGATTCGAGCTCATGACTCGGTAATCAAAAAACGAGGTGCCTCGTGGGGGAGATCCCATGCTTATCCATTGTATATATTACCGCTTTATAATGTAGTTAATAAGAGGGGATTTGTGCCCTTCCAACTCGTTGTCTCGTGGTTGTTTGTGAATGTGTTATCTAGATCATCATCATCGCCAGGATTGAAGACTCTCGTGTTCATTTACGCGAGTCTCGATTGTTTGCTTGAAGAGTTTTTCGCGAATCCATGGCATATCCTTTATTGTTCTAACAATTATCTTTTAGCATAAATCATAAACGGATTTAGATATATTGTTGATCACCCTTTCCATGCTAGATCCTAAGAATGCGACTCTTCGTCTCTAGTATGGGGGTGCTCCACCTTTAGACTCGAAAAATTGAGGACAATGTTTAATTGTAGTATGGGGGTGAATAGATACTTGCCTCGCTACGCCCTCACGTTTTCCAACTTTCAACGTTTTGTTTTGTTTTGTTACTAATAAGGCTAAAAATTGCCCAATTTTTAAAAAAAATCTTAGTTTTTATATGTGTTTTTAAGACACGAATGTATATTTTCCGATGTGTAGAATAAGTGTTTTTTTTACTTGAGGGGCATTTGGAGCCCTTTACATTCCTTAACCCGCTTGAATCAAGTTTTACTAGACTTTTATATAGGGAACTTTAAAACGCAAAAGTCTTAGCTCATACGGGTTAAGAACAAGAACTTTTGGAAAGTTCCTATAATTGATCCTAGAAAGTCACTTATCAAGGGAACTTTAAAATACATTCTCTAAACTTGAAAAACTCTAAGGAAGTGCAAGATCCTATAGGTGGCTTGAAAACCCAAAACTTCGATTTGATATAGTCTTAATGAAGCTAATCCTAATTTGTCTTAATTTTGACTTGCATGGCTAAGTATTCACGAGTCTCTTTAATTAGAGGTCTTTAAATAGTGAAGAACGAGAAGTGATAGAGTTAGAAAAGTGATCATGCTAAACGTAGAACATGAAAATGTTCTTTCAAAAACTCATATGTTTTTAATTTTGGCTTTTTCTCCTATAAGATCAATGCATTAGGAATAAAATAATTGCAATAAGTAAGGTCATACAATTTGAAAGGTTAATTAGCTTCTAGCCCAAGATCGTTTAAAAGTTTCTCGGGGTTGAATATAGTTTATAGCCAAGGCATAACTTATTGAAGCGGGATGCGAAGATTGGTGAAGATCCAAAAATTCCCTAACAAGGCATGAGGAGCTCTATTTTGTTGCTAAAGATCCAAGATGATGTGAAGAATCATTGTTACAAAATCAATATGAAGGATCGAGACACACGACGAAAAGAAATCACTCTCCTAAAGATCATGGAGAAAGTCTATCAAAAAAGAACCTAACAAGGTATGAGGATAAATATATCCAAGTCCTAAAAGGAGGCGGATCGTTATATATCAAAATCCAAAATAAAGATTGAAGAAAAATGATGAAGGCGTGTTCCAAGTATGAAGAATCTCTAAAAAAACGTCTAGTGAAGAAATTCTTAAATATGAAGAGAAGACCATAATTTCAAGAACGTCTTCCGAAGATTCGAAGTATGAAGTACATGCCAAATATCGGTCCAAGAAAGGTCTCAAATCGTGAAACGAGTTATGCCAACATATGAACTTAAGGAGATACATGAGAAGCCGTTTTAAAATATTTTGTCCTTTAGCTAACTATCGATTAAATCTTGCTACTTTATTTTCGGACTAATAAATACTCAAATAAGTCAATATGAATCACTTGTGATCCATGAAAAATAGTTAAAAAATTATAGAAACCTTTTCTTTTCTTAATAACTAGGATTGCGGGGAGAAAACGTATTACACAATTTGGACGTATGAGTAGTGTTAGCATTGTGACTTGTACCAACAATGATCTCGTTTTTGCACTTTGCATGGAATGTATGACAATCAAGGATGACGAACTTTACTCTATGAGACATTCACTTGTTTCTATTCATTGACCCTAAAAGTCACATTCGTGATGAAAATCATACATTATGTCTTTAACATATCTTCGTAGTATTGTAGCAAGTTTTACTTTTCAATAAAGGTTAATAAAATTGAATTTTGGAGATGCTTAGATACTTTATTCTAGCATTGCGTGAGGGCACGGCAATGGTTTAGTATGGGGGAGTGATGAGATGACATTTATACATGATCTCATCGTTCTTTTCGGGCTTTAAATGCATAAAATGTCTTAAAAATACCATATATATGCTTGTGTTTGTTTATTTGTGTATTTTAGGTATGAATATCTTGAAAAAGACAAAAGATCACAAGAAACAAGGAAAAACGAACACGAGAAACGAAGCCGCACAATGAACCGGACTCTAGTTTGTGATTTTCAAAGAAAAACCCTTGAAGACTTGAAGATGTACAAGAATTATCCCTCACTTATGAAGAAATGACACTTAATACCCTTGTATATTCATAATTACAAGTTTGGTCACTTAATTTTGTCAAAATGACAAAAAGGTCCCTCAACTTTGAAGATTTGGCAAGTTTAGTCCATCAAGAATTCTAAATTGTCAACAATGGTCCTCCTCAAAGTCAAACTTACAAAGAAGACCTTCAAGATCAAGAATATTACACATCTAGTCCTTTTAAAGTGGATAAAAGATCAAAAGGACTAATGTTGTAATTCTACCAAAGTCATAAAAGCCCTAAAACCCTTTTTGAAAAATTCTTGTGGCCAATGTATGAAATCTGAAAGTTTAAATACAAAGGAATACGTTTATTTGGGCTGGATTTCTTGTTATACACTTTTTGCCAAAGACCAAGGGCAGATATTGCCACAACCAAACCTTTAAACCCACAAACACGCGCCAAACACCTTTTCTCCCCTAATTTCGGATCAAAGTTACTACTATTCACGCTTCTTTACCTCCAGAACTTACACCACTTAAACCAAAGGGTAAAACCCAATTGGCACTTCCCACGTGTGATTCACCATCACACGCACCCATCCCACGCTTAACATCTCACACCCCATCACCCATGGACCCCACCCAAGCCTCCCCTGCACCAATCATGTGACGACTTACTCCCCAAGTCATCCTACATGTCCAAATCAAAGGCTCACATCAAATGCTTGCTGCCTACGTCCAAGATAAAGAGTTTAGATCATTTGGGACAGCTCACAACACCAAATTCCTCTAGAAGACCCAAGGGCAATTATGAGATTTCATAGCTTAGGGTTTCATACTAGAATCGTCTATACTAGCCTATAAAAGGAGACCCCACATGTGGTGATCCCTTTGTTCCAGATTTTGGCTAAGAATTTTTTAATTCCATTTATGATATAAAAAGTTGGTATTTTCTTTAAAAAGTCTTGTAATCCCTTTTTTGTTTATAAAGTTGGGTTCCTTCTTAGCTGAATCTGAGTTCCAAGTATTTGTTGAGTTTTGAGGAAAGGTTTTATGGTATTAAATCCTTGTTTTCAAAAATCAGTGGTTATTGTTTTTGGATCATCTTGTGTCTGTTGATCTTAGTAAGTACAAAGGAAGCTTGTGGTTGTTCTTGCTACCACATAAGTGTTGATCCCAAACTTAGATCGATTTAGCTTTGTGTAAACGAGATTAAATCAAGTTAAACACTTAGAGAAACTTTGTTGTATAAACAATTCAAGTACTATGCGGAATTAATACTTGAATGAAGAACAAACAAAACAAATAAACCAAACTTTCACTTTGATTGATAATCGAACTTGTGTATAATGAAAGTGTAAAACGTATATCAAACTAAAACCTAAAGGCCTCTTTTTATAGATTAAGGAGCCTTGCACAAGAGTCTACCTATCAGCTAATTTAGGTAAAGATAAATATAGAAAATACAATGTCGAACATATCTTTACTAGAAATACAAAACGTGTAGACTAAGTATTCTATCAGTGGTTGGACTTCTTCTCATCGGCGCTTGATTTCTTCTTGTCAACGCTTGATCTGTCAACGCTTGATTTCTTCTTATCAACGTCCAATTAACACTTGTCAGCGTCTAAGTGTCTTGGCTCATTTTATTCCCAACAATCCTCCCCTAAACTTGATATCTACTCTAGTAATCAAGTTTCTGAATAAACACTAAGTACAAGGAGGATTCTGACAAATACAAATCACTTCTAAATCAGGAAATAAATAAACCTAATTAAATCTTTGCCAACATCACTTGTATAATCCATTTCCAGCTGTGTTGACACGATTTTCTTCAAAACTTCCTTGGACATGGGATATTCAGCATCCACAAGAAGATATTCTAAAAACTTTGTAGTAGTCAAATGATAAACACCAGCTGCTGAATGTAGACGCCATTGAAGTCCACTGATATCATCCAGATCCAACCCTATTTGATCTGCATCATTTGGCTCACACATTCTCTTGAATGTGGACCAAATCTTTATTCCATTGACTGAAGTGGGTGCTTCAGCCTCATACTTGGTCTTCATCAATCCCCAAAGATCTACCAAGTCTTTTCTATCTAGGCTTGCAAACAAAGAGATAAGAGTAGTGAAAGTATGTACCTTCTTTCCATATCTGCCAATCATCCAAAATGTGAGAACCCGTACTTTCACAACATTATTTTATTATTTTTATTCGTGCTTCTTGAATTTCCAACGTATTACGTTTTCTTGTATTGCTATATGTAAATCCTGAGATTTTTAAATTATACGTTTCAAGTATTTTATGATCATTAATAAATACTTTGTATGGAATTATAAAATTTTTATTTTATTTTTCCATATTTAATTTAAATCAAAGTTTTTGATTTAAAATCACCCGCGTGCGTTTTACAAACGAGTTTATTCAAATCAATGAAGAACGAGAATTCCTAGTGATTGCGATACCGACGGATGCCCAAAAGTTTACGTTTATTTATCGATTGTTTCGATAATTAATACTTTCGACGATTTCATTTTAATTACGTATTAAGTCGTGTCGGGAAATCATATAATCATTTTTATGATGCATTGTAACTTTTGAAAAATATTTTTATGAAATCCGAGCCCCGTAAATGTTTTGAATATTTACCAATAACCATTTTCTATCCTTTAAAACTATTAG
Organism: Glebionis coronaria; assembly: GCA_025667525.1. Lineage (NCBI taxonomy): Eukaryota > Viridiplantae > Streptophyta > Magnoliopsida > Asterales > Asteraceae > Glebionis > Glebionis coronaria. The sequence goes on along the minus strand of CM046875.1, from coordinate 277,510,780 downwards.
TTGTTTTAAGTCCTAAAGTTTTATACTTGGAAACTTAGGTCCCTCTACTACCTAACATTTATATATTCATTTCTTTCATTCTTTTCCACTAAAACACATACATGCCTTTTAAAAAATCATCATCCTCTCCCCTATTTTTTTTCTAGCCGTGACCTCCACCCCTAAACACCCTCACAACCTTGATTTTTAACATGATTTAATCAAAACTAGTTCATGTCCCATTCTTAAAATCTTCTTGCCATTCTTTTGATACCAAAATCATGAACATGCATCAACTTTTGAATATTTAATGATTCCATGGTTGGATGATGTTTAAAACCTCATGCATGTGATGATCTTGGTAAGATCATCACTTTTTGATCCTTAAAAGTTGTATTTTGATCTTGGATTTTTGTTAAATTTTGCATACAAGTGTTTTTAGGAGTGTTTTTTTATGGGAATGATGGTATAGTGATCCTAGAGGTATGGGAATAAATAGTTTTGGTTAGAAAATTGATTTGACTTGTTTTCTAAATGGGTATTTTGGGACAGCTGGTCTTTAACAGATTTTTCGTGGGATTAAGGTCTGAGAAAGGCTAAGATTATTTGATATTATTGTAGAGTTTTCCGAGACGCTCGTTTTGGTATAAGATAGAGCTTATAACTCTTTACGAGTCAAAAGTTATGCTAGTTTTAGTATTCGTGTACCAGGAGACGCAAGTCGGCACAATCCGAAATTGTGGCTGATTTTGGGCCGACTCTCGGGGACTTTAGGCTTCGTTAGATAAATGCTACTACTGATTTTCAACATTTACAAACTTAATTTGATGAGTCTAGTAGTGGTTTCAAAAGACGGATTGTCGAATTAGTATTTTTAAAGTGGTCCAAACGGTTTTACAAAACAAGTGCACAAATCTGTCCCAAATTTGAAGTTGAGTAAAGTCTCGAGCTGATGGGTTTTAAAGTGTGAACTTTGGCTCAAATTTTGGTGAGGTCTTATACAGGTTATAAGTGACCTTGACACCAATTTTCATCTTAAACGGACAAGTCTAGATAGGGTAGATCGGTGTGTACATTCGGGGTGTACTTGTTGATTTGTATTTGACACGTAGTTCAATGCTTGTGTTGCGTGAGTTTGAGTATTCACTATTGGACATGGTGACTTACTCAAGTGCTTAGTCATTATATAAATGACTTAGCTACTGGTCCGAGCGATGTAAAAGGATAGTTTGACTTGCGTTGACTTGGCGTCTTATGACGGGTCGACTTCAAGTGTATAAGTGTTTAAACGAGTAACGTTGGATAAATGGATTCATTTGCTTCGTGTCAATGGTTTTGAAACATGAATACTTTGAAAACATTTTAGTCATATTATATTTGGTATATATATATCGATATTGAGTTCGAGTCTTATCGCACGCCTTATTTTGATAGGTTGCGGTTTTCGTGTTTCCCTGGGCATCCATATCGTCGGTGATCGTCTCACTACCATTGTTTCTACTCAGTTGCTGAGTACCATGATTGACTTACGTCATGGCTAAGGTGAGTTCATAGCCCCTTTTTAGTTATCCATGGTTTCTAAAAACGGGGTGAGACTTTACATGGTGGAACACAACTATTTAAAAACTGTATGCTATCATGAACTTGTATGCTATCCAGAACATGTATGATTTTCAGGTTTTCAATATTATTATTGCTTTTAGTCTAGCCTTAAGTTTCCTCTCCTGATCATGAACCGTTAATTGTCCTGGTGCATTGCGCGAAGCGCGAATGTTGTGGGTGGATCCATCGGGATTGACTATCCCCGTCCCGATTACCTTGACGCACTAATATTCGTTTATACTTGAGTATTTAGGCTGAATACTCCCTAGAGGAACTTACACTGAGCTAAGCTTCGGTTCATGAACTGAACAACAATAATAATAGTTTCGGACAATGGTTACTGTACATAACCATTTTCCCTATTTCTTGTTACAAATAAATTCTTGTGTTCCACATCCTTATTGCTAAACCTATGAATATCACTCAACTTTGTGTTGACGATTTTACATGTTTAATATCAGGTATTATTACTTAGGTTTGCTTGGATGGGAGCCTGCAAGATATTATCGCAACTTGGAGATTTTTGTGATGCTTTTGAAAGATTGATTTTATATAAACTGTCAGAAGTTTATTCTATCTTTTGGACAACTTTATGTTATAAATCAGGATGAAATAATATATTTTCCGCAAATAAAACTCTGGGACCTATGTTTAAAACTCTGAACTTTTATGATGTAATGTACATGTTTTTATTACGTCAGCTTTGTGTCAACTGTAATTCATTGTTTCTTGTACTATGACGTCTTACCCCCCCTCGTTGCCTAGTTGTTCCATGCCAGATTATGGGGGTCTCACAAATTGGTATTAGAGCGATGGTTATAGGGAATTGAGTCATTTTTATAACTTAGTCTATAACCGAAACTTCAAATATTTCATGTTTTAAGTATCAATCACATAATCTGTCATTGTTGTTCGATATCTTTACGGGTAACTCTCTGATCCTTATAATCTACTTTTAATTATCGTCTTAATATTTCATCTCTTGATTTCATTTTGAAATATTACATCACCTTATTGACGATAATTACTACGTCTTTTCAAAGCCTTGGTGCTTCATGAACTATCATTGGATATTTCTTGATTACATCTGATCTTGCTGTATTTCTTGAATTCTTGTTCTTGTGAATTTATCTTATTGCAATGATTTTATATCGTTATGACGTTACATACTTGTATTCAGAGCGTTTATGCTGCCGACTTTTCATACTCATTTTTCTGAGTACTATTGCTATTTCATTTATGCGTGATACGACTGACTACATATACTCGTTCATTTTGAATCATCTGTTTTTCTCGACTCGCTGCTACATGTTGTGCATACTCTCGTGATACCATTGTTCGGAATTGAATAAGTGTTGTTTTTGATAAAACACTTGATTTTCATTCTTTCTACCGTGTATGTTGCTTTCATTGTTTATTTCCTTTAAAATATCTATTTAGATACACATATTTTCTTTCCGACCATTCGTAATTGAATGTCTAGTCCATAGATCATTGTGTAGCTCAATGTGTCTCCGGAAAAGACTAAAGGACACCATGTCAGTCACACATCTCGAAGCATTCGTTGAATCAGTACCTGAATAATATTGTGGGTTTTCATAATCTTGATTTACCTTTACGCCACCGTTATACATGACAGTTGTACATGGATTACATCTTATTTCATTGACCATTCTACGTTTCGACTTCGACTTACAACATCCGTTGTACCTTGAACACATGATCGTCATTTATTATGTGACAATTGTTTGGAACACGATCCTACTTGTATCCTCCCTTTTTCATTAAACCTCCTCGCCTCAGGAGTGTGACTTGTTAATATTTTGTTTCTTTCTCGGTATGTCTTGTGATTTTGGAAAATCACGCCGCCAGGAGACCTTCCTGCATTGCATCTTGCAGCCGAAGACACGGATGATATGCGTCATTTTGATCTCTAAGATTATCATTGGCATTCTTGAACCATTTCCATACTGTGTTTTCTTTACATGATTAATTATACAGTTTACCTTCTTTCGTCTTTATGGAATCCACAAGTCTTGTGTGTACATTAATTTTGGGTTATTATGAAATTGGATTTAATTTCAAGTTGTGTCGAAAAATATACTTTGTACAGAAACTTTACAGGGAATTTAACAGTGTCGAGAAAATATTTTTATTAGACATAAAAATATATTTTTACCTGTTGAGATGTTCGTTTAGGACATAATATTTTTACCAGTAAACTTTAAAATCGAGCAAGTTACGCTCATTTGAGATTGTAAAATCTAAGAAGTTATTTTCTGAATAATTCTAAAATATCATTTTGCTGACAGATTTAATGCAAGGGCATTTTCGTCCATTTTTAATCCGTTTCAAATCTCGAGTAAAACTAGAAAGTTGTCTGAAACATCGTTTTACACCAAATTACGATAGACTTCGAGTCTTAAAATGTCATTTAGTGAATCAATTGGTCTAGTCAAACCCAAAAGTCAAAGTTGACTAAAAAGGTCAAAACTGATAGAAGTTAAAAACATGATTTGAAGCATATTAAGTTCGTGTGAGCTCGTAAAATTGTAACTAATAACATTTTACAACCATGAAACATTGATTGTGTTTGAAAATGTTTACAAAGAGTAACTTGAGCTCGGTCATACAGAAATCTTGAACTTTTAGGAACCAAGTGATTTGACAAACTGATGTTCTACTTTCTTAAAAGTGTATTTTTGTCAAATAAATTACGATGAACACATACGGATTCCTTACTCCTTTCTTCTATTTATGACTTATTTGTCATTCTATATTGTTTTTCTTTGTTTCTATCGTACCATTGAATTTGGCTGAGGATCGAAGATCTTGCTTTCATAACGTTCGTTATCATTTTGGCACGTGTCTCTTGACGATTCCTGCTAAATCTCTTGAAACCTTATCACCTTGTAACTATTTCATTGATTGTCTTGAACTACTCCTTATTTACCTCTTATAACCCACTCGCTACTTTACAAACTATTGTCACGTTACCATATAAACTCAAACTGGTCTTGTTTGCGAATCATTTTACAAAAGGTTTCATTTGGACTCTCTTAAATAATTGAATGTTATCTTATAAAATTAATTTATATTAATTTTACAATGTATTTTCACAAATTCTTCTAATACGGTCTTATAAAGAACCCTTGTAACTATACAAATTGTTGATTTAAACAGTTAGCCAGTAACTTGTAGGCGAAAAGTTTCATATGTTATTTTGATTCCTGTTTTTACAAATGCTGTGATATACATATTTTAAATCATATGATATGTAATACGGGTTTGACGAAGCTGAGCATCGCATTGCTAGTCCTAAATTATGTATGGCCTGATCACCTATGCCTAATTTAGATGGAGCCATGCAAGGCCAAATAGTATTCGCCCTAAATATTTGACCAACAATCAACTTTTTAATTATGTTCCTTAAAAAGTTAGATAAAATAATAGTTTTGAAAACTTTTACATCTTATGCGAGTAACAACAATTCGTGACTTACACATATGAACCCTTATCTTTTCTTGAACAAAGTATATGCCTCAAGCACATATTTCCTTACTCAACGACCTTTGTTTTATCTGTTACCTCGTCATCCTCTTGATACGATTTTGTTACCATTTGCCTAAATTGTTACCATTGATACCAGACTTGAAAGTTTCATCGTTGTTATGCTTCTACATTGATCGACCATCTCTATCTATTTTGGCAGACCTTCGAAACGTCTCTGAACGTGAATAATGATTTATGATTGGACGTGAACAATGATTACTTGTATTTACCATGATGTGTATTAGACCTTGTCGTCTTGAAATTCATTCGTACGAATCATGTGTTGATTTCGCCTTTCATTGCTAATGTTGTTCATCTTACTGAAATTACTATCAAGTAACTTCTTAATAATTTTCTTTGATTCGAAAATTCGTTGTGTGGCTTTTCTCTTTCGATCGTATGTCGACCACCGAGAACTTAATAAGCCGTTATTGGTGTCACCAACTGCACTCAAGAAGTGATGACTTACTATAATCCTTGTTTCTTATTATTTTTATCATTGACGCGACTATTCTATCACGTTTGTTAAGAATTGATACGATTTTTGTTTTATTCCCTCGTGCTATTGCTTGTATACTAATTGTTAATCATTATTCATTTCATACTCGCTTGCTATTTTGTCACTTTTTGAAAACCAGAAACTGTCACATGTTTATCATTTGATACCTTAAACACTTTCTTGGATTTCTAAAAATTATTATTAATTTTTAAGAACGTTTTATACATTTTATCAAATGTTTAAATTACCAAAATAACTGTTTCAAGTTAAGTATCGGATCTATACATCCTCTTTGGTAAATTTATAACTAGTATTTAAAAAGGATATCAGGTTGTATCTTTTAAAGTATTTGATTATATCGTACTTTACTGTCAATAAAATGAAATTATTAAATTAATTTATAATTTCTAACAATGATTCTAAATAAATTGGAAAAACCTGATTTTTCTAATAGTAACGATAAACCTGAGTTTTTAACGATAATTTCATGTAGTCACCCAAAAGTTCTTAAGACGATCAAGATAACTATTTTGAACTGTTGTACTTTTATTTTGAAAATCCCGATCAAGGAAAAGATATAGCAACATCATGCTCACTAAATACATATAGTTTAATTTTAAGTCACTACACCTTGTAAAATTTTCTTTTAATCAAGAAAATATATAAACTGAGTTTTAAAGTAATACCAAAATCCTAGACAACTGATTGTGACAGCTTGTATTTTAAATGATCATATGTTATTCATTTTTTCCTTCTATTTCGCTTGTGACTAGATTCTAACATTTTAAGATTGTCACGTTTTACAGTTGCACGACTTGCGACCCCTTGTTGATTTATAATCTTGGTTCATTTTATCGCACTTTGCCTGTTTAAGCGATTCTTATGTTCATTATTGTTAGTTTATCGCACGTATTTCCAACAATTCTATCTCTTGATGTATCACCATATTGAAAGATCGTTATTCTAATCCAAGACTGAAAAGTTATACGAAAAGGAGTTTAAAAACTGAAGCATAGTGAATTCTAACCGTTAAGATTCGTCGTGGTACGAAAATTATCTGGGAAGCAATGAATTTTGTTCTACACTTTGTACCTCCTCTTGTTTGCATCTTCTACTGTTTTCATGAGTACTCTAGGGACCAGAGTTCCTTTAGGGGGAAGACTGTGACAACCCGTACATTACCAGCATTATTTTATTCTTTTTATTCGTGCTTCTTAAATTTACCAACGTATTACGTTTTCTTGTATTGCTATATGTAAATCCTGAGATTTTTAAATTATACTTTTCAGGTATTTTTTGAACATTGATAAATACTTTGTATGGAGTTATAAATTTTTTATTTTATTTTTCCATATTTAATTTAAATCAAAGTTTTTGATTTAAAATCACCCGCGTGCGTTTTACAAACGAGTTTATTCAAATCAATCAACAACGAGAATTCCTAGTGATTGCGATACCGACGGATGCCCAAAAGTTTACTTTTATTTATCGATTGTTTCGATAATTAATACTTTCGACGATTTTCGTTTTAATTACGTATTAAGTCGTGTCGGGAAATCATATAATCATTTTTATGATGCATTGTAACTTTTGAAAAGTATTTTTATGAAACTCGAGCCCTGTAAATATTTTGAATATTTACCAATAACCATTTTCTATCCTTTAAAACTATTAACTGTTCTTAAGTCCTAAAGTTTTATACTTGGCAACTTAGGTACCTCCACTACCTAACATATATATATATTCATTTCTTTCTTTTCCACTAAAACACATACATGCCTTTTCAAAAAAAATCATCATCCTCTCCCCCATTTTTTTCTAGCCGTGACCTCCACCCCTAAACACCCTCAAAACATTGATTTTAAACATGATTTAATCAAAACTAGTTCATGTCTCATTCTTAAAATCTTCTTGCCATTCTTTTGATACCAAAATCATGAACATGCATCAACTTTTGAAGATTTTATGATTCCATGGTTGGATGATGTTTAAAACCTAATGCATGTGATGATCTTGGTAAGATCATCACTTTTTGATCCTTAAAAGTTGTATTTTTATCTTTGGTTTTTGTTAAATTTTGCATGCAAGTGTTTTTAGGAGTGTTTGTTTGATGGGAATGATGGTATAGTGATCCTAGAGGTATGAGAATGAATGGTTTTGGTTGGAAAATTGATTTGACTTGTTTTCTAAAAGGGTATTTTGGGACAGCAGGTCTTTAACAGATTTTTCGTGGGTTTAAGGACTGAGAAAGGATAAGATTATCTGATTTTATTGTAGAGTTTTTCGAGACGTTCGTTTTGGTATAAGATAGAGCTTATAACTCTTTACGAGTCAAAAGTTATGCTAGTTTTAGTATTCGTGTACCGGGAAAGTCGGCACAATCCGAAATTGTGGCATATTTTGGGTCGACTCTCGGGGACTTTAGGCTTGGTAAGATAAATTTTACTACTGATTTTCAAAGTTTATAAACTTAATTTGATGAGTCTAGTAGTGGTTTCAAAATACGTATTGTCGAATTAGTATTTTTAAAGTGGTCCAAACGGTTTTACAAAACAAGTGCACAAATCTGTCCCAAATTTGAAGTCGAGTAAAGTGTCGAGCTGATGGGTTTTAAAGTGTAAACTTTGGCTCAAATTTTGGTGAGGTCTTATACAATTTATAAGTGACCTTGACACCAATTTTCACCTAAAACGGACAAGTCTAGATAGGGTAGATCGGTGTGTACATTCGGGGTGTACTTGTTGATTTGTATTAGACACGTAGTTCAATGCTTGTGTTGCGTGACTTTGAGTATTCACTATTGGACATGGTGACTTACTCAAGTGCTTATTCATTATATAAATGACTTAGCTACTGGTCCGAGCGATGTAAAAGGATAGTTTGACTTGCGTTGACTTGGCGTCTTATGACGGGTCGACTTCAAGTGTACAAGTGTTTAAACGAGTAATGTTGGATAAATGGATTCATTTGGTTCGTGTCAATGGTTTTGAAACATTAATACTATGAAAAAATTTTAGTGATATTATATTTGGTATATATATATATCGATATTGAGTTCGAGTCTTAACGCGCGCCTTATTTTGATAGGTTGCGTGGTTTTCGTGTTTCCCTTGGCATCCATATCGTCGGTGATCGTCTCACTAACATTGTTTCTACTCAGTTGTTGAGTACCGTGATTGACTTACCTCGTGGCTAAGGTGACTTCATAGCCCCTTTTTACTTATACATGGTTTCTAAACACGGGGTGAAATTTTACATGGTGGAACACAACCATTTAAAAACTGTATGCTATCCAAAACTTGTTTGCTATCCAGAACATGTATGATTTTCAGGTTTTCAATATTATTATTGCTTTTAGTCTATCCTTGAGTTTCATCTCCTGATCATGAACCATTAATTGTCCTGGTGCATTGCGCGAAGCACGAATGTTGTGGGTGGATCCATCGGGATTGACTATCCCTGTCCCGATTACCTTGACGCACTAATATTCGTTTATACTTGAGTATTTAGGCTGAGTACTCCCTAGAGGAACTTACACTGAGTTAAGCTTCGATTCATGAACTAAACAGCAATAATAATAGTTTCGGACAATGGTTACTATACATAACCATTTTACCAATTTCTTGTTACAAATAAATGCTTATGTTCCACATCCTTAATGCTAAACCTATGAATATCACTCAACTTTGTGTTGACGATTTTACATGTTTAATCTCAGGTATTATTGCTTAGCTTTGCTTGGATGGGAGCCCGCAGGATATTATCGCAACTTGGAGATTTCTGTGATGCTTTTGAAATATTGGTTTTATATAAACTGTCAGAAGTTTATTCTATCTTTTGGACAACTTTATGTTATAAATCAGGATGAAATAATATATTTTCCGCATATAAAACTGTGGGACCTATGTTTAAAACTCTGAACTTTTATGATGTAATGTACATGTTTTTATTACTTCAGCTTTGTGTCAACTGTAATTCATTGTTTCTTGTACTATGACGTGTTACCCCCCTCGTTGCCTAGTTGTTCCATGTCAGATTCTGGGGGTCTCACACAAAACCCACTTGCATCTTCTTCATAGTGAACTATAGGGTTTCTGGAATCAAAAGGTAACACCTCTGCAATATGTGAAGCTTCCAAAGGTGAGAGCTTAATACTCCTTCTAATAACTGCTTCACTAGGATTCACTCTATCCAAATTCTTTGGGAACTCAATTGGAAGTCCCTTCTTCACAGGCCTTGGTGCAATTAAAGCCTTTTGGATCTGCATCTAATCTGCAAGTTCTTCCTTTCTTTCATCAGAAAGAAGTCTGATAGTATTCTCCTCTTGAACACGTGCCCATATAGGATAAGCATGAAACTCCAACTCATCAAAGGACAAATCCTGCAACTTCTTAAAAGTCCAACCCCCTTGATGACATCTGAGAAGCATATAGTAAAGCTCCCTTCTATCCTTCTTTGTCTGTGAAAGAACCTTGCTAGCCTTATACTTCAAAATTACCTTGCAATCTCTTTGAACTCTTAAGAGAATCTCCAAACCCCAAATTTGATCTGAAGTAGTCATGTCTGGATTCTTCATAACCTTATTCTCCCATGCAAAGTACATCTGCACCACTTCAGGCATATCATAATCTACCTGCATTTTTAACTCCTCAAGCCTTTCCTTAGCTAACTCATCACCATATTCAAGCCTTTCTGGATCTTCAATGATCATCACACTTGAATCAGTACTCTCATCATCACTGCCTCCCTTATTACTTTCAGGAGTAGCCACAAATGGTGACTCAATAGCAGTCTCCTTCATCCTCTCCTTTTCCTCAAGTTACGCAGCCAAAATGGAATCAAAATGTACTTGAGTTGCATCCTTAGGAACTTCTTCTTCTACCATAATCCATTTACCTTTATCCAATACATCAATAGTGGGTAAAGAGGTTGATGGTACCTGTGTAGACACATCCTTGATGATAGCTGATGACTGGGATACACCAACTACATCTGCAAGTCTCTCAGCGTCTAAACTATGAGTGTCAACGCCTAGTTTACTCTTGTCAACGCTTGACTTTGTGAACTGCTCCATCATTTCAACAAAAGACAAATTTGTAGGAGTAACCAATGAAGCATCAAAACATGGTTGCCTCTTCAAATCTATACGAGCCTCAGCTATACCCAAAGAATCACCAAGAGAAGTACCTTCTTGTGACCCTTTGTCACTCATATGGACCTGTTCATCCTCTCCTTTAGAAGAATTCTCCTCCCTACGCCTAGTGTTAGCTCCTTCCAAAATAACTATCCTCTCCCTCAATTGCTTGAGTTCAAGGCCTTGTGTGTTGACAATCTGTACAAGGTCTGCATTTTTCTTTTGCAAGCTAATACAGACCTCCATCAATTCTAAAATTGTGTAAGTTTCTAATCTGCCCTCCTCTAGAATGGGAATTTAACCTCCCAAAGTAGATTCATGGGGCATGGATGGGGTGTTAATTATGTTAGGACTGTCTTGGCCTGCTTCTAAGCTAGAACCAATAGTTCCAGCCTCACCTATGTCACCAACCACACTTGTGGTGGTGGTTCTCTCTGCAACATGGCTAGGACCACTAGAGGAGAACACTCCAGTAGTCCATTGGCATTTTATCAACCTATATTCTGGTGGTGTAGAAGATGGAGTGGATTAAGTGTCTGTCTAAAGGTTAAGGGGTGTTTGGGGTTTTGGTAAAAGGGTGTCAGCGTTTGGATTTGGAGTGTCAACGACAACATTGGAAGTGTAAGCGTTGAATTGTTCTTGTTCAACTTCCATTTGTTGGGGTGATGGTGGTTGTGGGTCTGGTTGAGGGTTGGCTGCTGCAATAACAGCAAGCATAGCTTGGGTGAGGGGTAGGTCTCTATAAGGTTCAGAGTTCATCTTCCCAAAAATTGCTTTCTTTTGAATAGGGATAGAATAAAAATCATTGTGAACCTATTGTAGTATCCTTGTAAATCAAACACCATTTGTAAAAACCTTGGGTAAGAAAGAGTCATCTTGTTACCCTTGTTATGACACATGCCATCAAAAATCATTTTTGAAAAGTTATACTTTTGCCCAGTTGCAATATACACAATGGCACTCCCAATAGATCGGTTGATTTCATTGTGTGCAGTGCATTTGGGACTCAAACATTGAAGAATGTCATGTATTAAATACTTCCAAGCCGGGGGAAATTCTTTTTTTGTATATTTGTTTAAATGGCCTTCTTCAGGCAAAGGGTAGGGTGGTTATACCATTGAAGAATGACATGTATTGGAGTCCTTGCTCTAGCTCTGCAATGGGTAGGGTGGTTATACCATCTGCATCATTAAGATGCAAATCTTGGCGAACCAAATCTTTAGTAACCACCCATGGAACCCCATGGACAATAGCAGTCAATGTAGTCACTTCATTAACTGTTGAGGAAGTATAGTATTCCAAAACTGTTTAATGTGTGTGACAGGGATAAGAGGAGTATGTGAAAGTGCATACCTTAGTGGGGACGCATTCAAATACTCAACCATCTGAGTATATTGGAGAAACAGAGTATTATCAGCTTGTAAATAAGCTACCATGTTATGTTGACTCCTGAACCCCAATTCCAATCTCTAGGTCTAAACTTAGGTGTCATTGATGTAGAAAGCTGTGATAAAAGTTATGGAAGATGAAGGTTTGAGAAAATTTAGTTAGACAAGAATAATCAGTTACCCTGTTTAAAAGAAATGAGCCAAATATATAGGAGAGGGGAAAATATGTTATTGGTCAAGATGTGAGGCAGTTATATTCAAAAAGTAATTATGAAAATCTTGAAAATATATAACTTATCTCAAACATTAATAAAAAGTTACCAACTCCTAAAATTACGGCCCATATTTTCGTCAAAAATAACAACTGGGTAGGACCCAATGTTTATCAACGGTCAAAAATAACTTATCAGCGCCCAACAGCTATATTCTTGTCAACGTTGGAAATTGCCATGTCAACGTCAAAATTGGTCGTAACAGCGTTTGGAAAGAAAACTGCCAGCGTCCAAAAATAAAAATAATTTAAAAGAAAAAGGACCTTAACAAAGTAATGTATCCTAGTGAAGATAACTTATAGACTGAAAATCACTATAGGGTGGCAAGCACTGTCCAATCATACACACTTGCTTAAGCAAGATAGACATAATTTCCCTCAAGTGTCCCTTGCTAACCAAAGTTCTTAAAAATGAAGTTATCTCATAAAACCCTTGTAACTTCCCAGGTAAGCCCAATAAAAACATACCCAAGACTCCCAACCGACCATAACAATTCTAGGTCAAAAAGTCTTGGCAGCATGCAAAGTATATCAACTTTGCATGCTATAGTGCCTCATGAATTAGTAAACTAACTCATACTCACCAGTGGACACAATCTAGAATTGTGATAAGAGTATTATAAGAATACCCAAAAATCCTAAAGGGTTCCTAAAACCTCCCCTTAAAATGTGATATACAAGTTGCCAAAAATAAAATATGCAATAAAAATTTATGTCAAGATAGGAATGTAAACATTCCAACCATCATCCATAAACTTGAACACACTCTTAGTAAGCTCCAAAGATCCATAAGCAACTCTGTATCCATTTGTACAATGCTCATAATGCCTGCATAATTAGATCAAAAACCACAAAACTAACATGTTGTTCTCAACGTCCATTTTAACACTTAACATCGTTAAAATAACCTCTGTCAGCGTTAGAAAAATAAAGTAGAAAACCTAATTTTGTACAAAGACCAATAACAGTGCATATCCTGTACATACTTTTACAATAAGTTCCAAAAACACATTTTAGGTAAGATTGATCATTCCAATACTTGTTACCAAGTATTGAAACCTCCCAGTATCAAAAGGTTTAGTTAACAAATCTACCACATTTTCTTCTGTGTCAACCCTATCTGGTTGTATTAAACCTTTTTCAAAACAATCTCTTATAAAATGATGTCTAATTTCTGTGTGTTTTGTTTTAGAAAGATGTACAAGATTTTTAATAATGCATAATGTACTGTTATTGTCTACAAAAATCTTGGTATGCATAAAATTATACCCATAATCCAACAGTTGGTTCTGAATCCACAAGACTTGTCCACAACAAGCAGCTGCAACAACATATTCTGCTTCAGTTGTAGAGTTGGCCACCACTGTTTGTTTCTTGCATTGCCAAGATATCAATCTACTCCCAAGAAATTACCAGATGTGGATTTTCTATCAAACTTGTCACCCCATAATCACCGTCTGAATAACCAAGAATCTCCAATGGAGAATCCCTTGGATACCATAATCCCAAGGTGGTATAGCACCTAAGGTATCTAAAGATCCTCTTGACAGCATGAAGATGACACTCTTTGGGAGTCACCTGATGGCGTGTACATGCACACACAGCAAACATGATGTCAGGTCTAGAAGCTGTAAGGTACATCAATGATCCAATCATTGACCTACAATGCCTGACATCCACCTCTTTTCCATCGCCAATTTTCCCCCAAGGGTTTTCCCTATCCATGGGTGTGCTAGCCCGTTTTTCATGTGGAGAAAAACCAAACTTCTTCAAGATTTCTGCTACATACTTGTCTTGAGAGATAAAGATACCATCTTCTTTCTGTTGAACTTGTAAACCTAGAAAGAAGTTCATCTCTCCCATTGCACTCATCTTGAATTTGTCTGTCATGATCTTGGAAAAGTCTTCACTCATCTTTGGACTTGAAGAGCCAAAGATGATATCATCCACATTGACCTGAACATGTAGAAAGTCCTTACCAATCTTCTTGGTAAATAAAGTCTGATCTATGGTGCCCCTCTTGAATCTATTTTCCACCAGATAGGTGGATAATGTGCCATTCCATGCTCTTGGGGATTGATGAAGTCCATACATTGCTTTCTTCACCCTATACACCTTGTCTGGATGTTCTTAATCTTCAAAACCATGAGGTTGCATTACATAAACCTCCTCTGCAATCGTGCCATAAAGAAATGCACTCTTCACATCCATCTGATAAACTATGAAGCCCATGCAAGAAGCATAGGCTAGGAAAATCCTTATAGCTTCAATCCTTGTAACAGGTGCAAAAACCTCTTCATAGTCTATCCATTCCTCTTGTGTATAGCCTTGAGCAACCAAACGTGCCTTGTTTTTTTATCACAATCCCTCTTTCATCCTTCTTGTTTCTAAGAACCCATCTTGTCCCAATAGGTCTGACATATCTAGGACAGTCCACTAACTCCCAAACATCTTGAATAGCAAATTGACGAAGCTCATCCTGCATTGCTTCCTGTTAGCCTTAAAATGTGTGCGAATAACGGAATTACATTAGTTTCATAGCCGGGACTTGCAGGGACTAATATTGTCATATGTAAAGTCTAAGTACCTTGCTATTTAAACCCCTCCATACTTCCATGGAGGGGTGAGGCTTATCATTTCTTGTTTTCCTTTTCTCTCACTAGAATAAAACACACACTTTTATTCTTACTTGTTTGTCTCTCTAAAATGGCTAAACACCACTTCTATCCTCCCCGACCTCCAGATCTTATACCCGTGTTCTTAGTGAATCCAACTTAACAATTGGCATCAGAGCTAACCGGGGGTGTTTCGTGTTTTTGATTCGTGGTTATGTTCGTGTTTATGTTCGAGATTGTGTTTGATTCGATCAAGGTTTGAATTTTATATCATTATCTAAATCTGTCCATTTTTTGTGTCATATCTCGATTACTGGTCATTCTTTATCATTTTTTAGTTTTCCTTGTCAATTTTTTCATCAGGATTACATCAGATCCCCTTCTTTCGGGTAAAAGACAAAAAAATTTTGTACTTTGCGACACAAAAATCCATCGCAATGTCTAGGGTTTTGACATTGCGACCCAGATTGCGACAAATGGAGATTTTGATGGTTACTGCGATGGAGTGATTTGTACTTTGCGATGGCTTCACTTTTCAATGGCTTCACTTTATGATGGCTTCACTTTGCGATGGGGTTTTTTTAAACATTCCGATGGGTTAGGCTGTACCTATTGCGATGGGACTCATTCTGATGGGCCACATTGCGATGGGTGGTCTGACTCATCACAATGGTGTATGAGGCGTCATGCTGCTGGATTTTTTAAAACATTGTGATGGGTGTTTGGGAAACATTGTGATGGATGTTTGGTCTTTTGTGATGGATAGTAATGGAAAAATATATTGCGATGGACAGACATACATTGCGATGACTGGTTATTTTTTAGAAAGACAATGCGACATAATGACATAAGTTTTTATTGCTGAAAAAGTTTTGACCAAACCAGAAACTCATTATCTCACCGAGTCAACTCGGTAATTACCGAGCTGACCGGGTCAACTCAGTGACTCGTGAATAAAATCAAACACCATCCTTTTAACTCCTATCAGCACCAACTTTATCAAACTAACCCATCGACACCTAAAACCCATCTCATCTAGACTCATTTAACAAACATCGAAAAGATCTCAGATTTTAAACGATCAATCAATCTGTTATAGATCTTTTATCGTTTAAATATCATCATAGATCTCTACGAAAATGATTGAATCATAACAAACTTGTGATATTCGAATCTTTGTTTCGAGATAATTAAAACTCGACATGCAATTAATTGATCTACAACCTACCTGAGACCCTCGATAGGACCTTGATTCCATTAAGATCTTGTGTTCTTTGGGGACTATGTGCATAAATCTATATTATGGGCTCGTTCTTGATGTTTATTCTCGAAAATAAACAAATGGGTTCCGTTGTGGTGTATGATTGAGATTCGTAGTTCATATAGATCTGAGATGGGGCGGAGGTTTCAAAGTTGATGGTTTTGATGAGTTAGATAAGGAGATAATGTGTCGGTTGATGAGTTAGTGATTAGCTTTATCTATGAGAAATTTTGGGCATAACAACATATACGTATATCCAATATGCTTAGTGGAATACACGTAGGATGCTACACATATCACTTTTGTTCATTCGCAAGTATGACATATTTTTTGGCAGGCCCGATGATCTCCTTCTACAACTTGGGCTAGACATTAATTTCAGGCTGGACAATGGAAGGATTCAATTATGAAATTGAATCAATTATATCATCAACTCAAGTTTATTGGTCAACTAATTTTATGGATGGGTCAATTTTATGTCTTCTCACATCACGTATGATTTGAATGCACTTTTAAACATGCCACGTCTTTATCTTGGAGTTGGTTTTAAATTGATTGATGGGTAGATCATTAAACCAAACGAACACGTATTGTGGCCTTATTATTTTTTTTGAAAATCGAATTTGGGCCTAAAAGTCAAGTTAACTTGACGACATTGACGACTTCTCATTATTCAGTCATCGTTGGATTTCTAGTTAACTACACTCAAACAAACACAACAAACAAACACGACAAAAAACAAACAAACACCAAAACGATCCTTTAAGATTCACTAAAATTGTCAAAACGGCTAGTATTCGGGCAAAGTCATGTCAAGTGATTACGAAGTAGATTTGGTATTTATTATTTGAAGGTGAAGTGGAATATCACGAAGGCGTCTACTCAATTCATCATCGAGCCTTTTTCACACCATTCTATCGATTGATGATTCGCTTCAGCATTTATGATTAAGACTTGATTTATCTAGTTTCCACTGTCAAGGGGTGGATAGTCGACGACATGAATAACTATCACTTAAGGAGTTACGTTGTAGTGCTCAGTGTCACACTCACCGGGAGTTGTGGATACTTCAAGAGGTGTTCTATATCTTATACCTCTCTCTTTATGTATAAGATTCTAAGAGACGTTTCTCAGCACCGTTCTTCAATCAACACAAGTGCTAAGCGTAAGTAACAAATTTGGGGGATTGTAATTCAGTTTCAAGTTTGGAATATCAGGTTTACTTCACCAGTGGTCACTACAGATAGCCGAAAGAATACGAGGTTGGTAAGTTTAGCCAGAGAGTACAAGTGTAGAGATGTGATCAGCAAAAAATTCTCACGAGCAACTTGAGCTACATAATGTATACAAAGATTACTGCTTCAGACACGGACTTCTCACGATTCTGATTGTACTCGTCAGATGATGCTATCGAGTGTTCTTAACCACCATACTTTTGACAAGAATGCTACCGAGTGTTCTTAACCACCATACTTTTGACAAGAATGCTACCGAGTGTTCTTAACCACCATACGTTTGACAAGAACGCTACCGAGTGTTCGTCACCATCATACTTTCGACAAGAACATCTCGCGATTTTGACCGTACACGTCAGATGATGCTTCCGAAAGTTCGTCACCATCATGGAGGAAGAACGTGTACTTTGGAGACTTAGTTCCCACTCTGGAGTACTTAGTTCAACTTCCAGGGGAAGCATTCTACAAGCGTGAGAAGATTTGTTTCTGATTTCTTACATGTTCCCCCAAACACATAATCATGAAGACCAAAAATGTCAAGGTAGCAGTTAGTTGGTGGGGTTTACTTCTTCTTCTACAAAATTCCGTTGTGCACTTTAAATTTCAAAGATAGAAGATTGCTCAAGCTACAGATTCTGCTCAAGATAGGGATATTGGTTTGGGGGGATGTTGATTCAGAAGCTTTGTTAAAAAGAAGTCTATGAAGAAAGCTTTTCAAGACATGTGGTATGAATTGGGGGGAAGTTAATCCAGTTCATACATGATACAATGGTTCCTCAACAAGCAAAGACAAAGAGGATTCAAACTGGGGTATAAGTTTTTCTAAAAGACTTAAAGACAACGGTGTCACCCTCAGCATTGGAAGCAAACTTAATACTGTCATATTTTTGTTGTATTTACATTTGTTAGGAACATTGTAAGTAATTCCGTATGTCACTACATTGGGGGAAGATTGTTAGCCTTAAATGTGTGCGACTAACAGAATTACATTAGTTTCATAGCCGGGACTTGCAGGGACTAATATTGTCATATGTAAAGTCCAAGTCCCTTGCTATATAAACCCCTCCATACTTCCATAGAGGGGCGAGGCTTATTATTTCTTGTTTTCCCTTTCTCTCACTAGAATAAAACACACACTTTTATTCTTACTTGTTTCTCTCTCTAAAATGGCTAAACACCACTTCTATCCTCCCCGACCTCCGGATCTTATACCCGTGTTCTTAGTGAATCCAACTTAACACTTCCACCCAACTTGGTTCTTTGAGAGAATAAAATATCTTCTTGGGTTCCTGTTGTGACAGAAAACAAGCAAACAAACATGCCTGTACAAGAGGGGTATCAACCTTCTTGTGGATATTGGCAATAAAACCTCCTTGATTCTAATGAGACCTTCTTATTTGAACAGGAGACAACACATCACCAATGATTAGAGAAGGAGGATGAATTCCGATAGTATATTTAAGTGTTCCCCCTTCAATAAGTGTGTTGTCTTCAATCTCAGTCTCCATGTTGCCAATATCATCTTCAAGTTCTCCTCCATCATTACCAAAATGAATCTCTTCATGAACTGTGGAAGGTTCACCTTGTTCAAAAATATTTGAAGAAAATAAATGGTCAAATGGGTTGTCAACGCCTGAACTTGGCCTGTCAACGTTTGTGTTATCAACGCCGGAACTTGGCCTGTCAGCGTCAGAATTGCCTTTGTCAACGCTTGAAGATTCATGCATGTTTTCATCAATTGGCTTTTATTGTGGACCACCTTTTTCCTTTCCAGCAGCAGCAGCAACAATAAATCCATCTGTCCATATAAGGATGGTAACATACTCAAGTATAGGAGATGATTTGACTGCATGTGATCCTATTTCCTTGTCAACCTGTTTACTTGAAATTTCAACAACTTGTTCTTCCACAACATTTGAATCCACTTTCACAATGTCTGGATTAGTAACAGGCATATAATTAAAGGTTCTAAATAAAGGTTCTAAATCAAAGAACCAATTTGGTCCACTCTCAGGATCACAAGGTTTACTTTCTATAAATTTAACGTGTACCTTTTCAAGTATACTGTTAGCCCTATATTTTATTTAGTTGAACAAGAATGTAATAGGTCATCTTAGTCGTTAAAGGTCTTGTATTGTAATAGGTTAGTCGGGAAAACCGGGCTTGGACTTTAAGCTAATATTGTATAAGTTAGGGGCGTAAGCCCAAGACAAAGCCAAGCCCGACCCAAGGATGCTAAACCCACGGCCCATATACCAAGGGTATATAACCCCTCTTCCATGTGTGGAAGAGGGTGTTGGTTCATTTTACTTTCTCTCTAGTAAACATTAACCTTCCAAATTCTTTTAGTTTCTCTCTCTACTTTCTACTCTTTCTCTCTCTAAATATCTCTTCTAAATCTTGTGTTATGGATTGAATGGGATTAACATTTGGTATCAAGAGCCTATAATGGATACGTGATTGAAGATTCGTGTGTTGTGTTCTTGAATTTTCGTGGCTATTTTGATCTATATCTCACGTCCCAATTTTTTTTTGTGTTTTTATGGTTTATTCTTGATATAGATCATCTACATACTATTGGTAGTGATTTGGTATTGTTACTTTGGTTAAAAACACAAATATTTTGGGTGCTTAGATCATTTTTAGGCTAAAAATCTTGAATTTGTGGTGTTTTGTCCGAGAAAAGTGCTACATTGTGATACATCATTCGGATCGCAATAACCATAGGGTTTTACTTTGCGATCATACATTGCGATAGTCCCTTATTCCGATCGTGGATTGCGATCGTACATTGCGATCGTGGATTGCGACGGAATTTAAGGCATATTGCGACGTTACTCTGCCAAAATTGCGACAGCCACATTCCGATAGAACATTCCGACTGCCACATTCCGACAGAACATTCCGACAGCCACATTCCGACAGAACATTCCGACGGAACATTCTGACAGAACATTTCGACAACCACATTCCGACAGAACATTCCGACGGAACATTCTGACAGAACATTCCGACAGTACATTCCGACAGAACATTCTGATAGAACATTCCGACGGAACATTCCGACAGAACATTCCGACATAACATTCCGAAAGTTATTCCGATAGGTATTCCGATGGACATTCCAATGGAAATTTTGTTCGAGTATTTTTCAGACTTAGCCACTATCTAGACTAGTCCCGGAACATAGTTTACACGAAGATTAAAAAAAAAAGAAAAAAAAAGAAGAGTTTTTTGTCGGGAAAACTCTAGAAAAATTTACTTTTTCGTAGACCATTTTTAGGCCTTTAAGCTTCAATTTCAAATTTTGGCGAAGCGAAAAAATTTTCGACCAAAAATTCGAATTTTCGGTGCAAAATTCGAATTTTTAGGGCATTTTAGGTTTTATTTTTTTGTCAAAATTTTTCATTTTTCAAATTTTTCCCTACTAGTTTTTGGCTATTTCTAACTTTATTTCAAAATTTGGTGATTCAAAAATTTTTCGGCTTACCGTTTTGTCAGACTGAGGAACTTATTGTCGGACTGTGAAAAAAATTGGAATTTTCGGAATTTCAACCACAATCAAATCACAACACATCCACTAAGATCCGTAATCCATACACAGCATCTCTTCTTCGAGACATCCGTTCAATGGACATATTCGTGGATTCAACAACAACAACGTCCATGGCTGAGATGAATAAATAGAAGATGCAAAATCCAAAGGTTCAGACAAATATTGAGACTCCAATCAGTAAACCCACTAACAAGGATTCTACAACCAAAACCGTTCATGGAATCAAATACAAGATGTCGAAAGCTAAAGAAAGATGCATGGAACACTTTAAGTTTCTTCAGTCACACCTTCAGGTTCTTTCAAGAGAAGACCTAAAAGGCAAATTGGATTCAAACGGGTATTCGTTCTACTATTTGGTCAAGATGTTAAGACATTCATCAAAACGATGCTATTTAATATGGACCATCTTCAACTTGAACTTAACGAAGATGATCTTCACGAGACTCTATCAATGGACATCCTTTTATCTCTCAACATTCAGTTCCAGCAATTCATTGACTCAAGTGGCTTATCCAACAACGATAGAGAGTTCGCAAGTACATACTTTACCAAATATACTCTCGTAGATCCTCAAACGTTTAAAGAGACACTTCTTCAACATTTGAGTAATCTAAAGAAGTCAATTGCTGAAAGAATACGCCATCAAAGGCAATTTGAACGAAGGGTGAAATAAAGACTGACAGACAGCAACGTCGATAAAGATCAAGCATTGGATGCTTCTTCAGTTGATATAGAGAGCAGCACGACAGAATCAGAAACGCAGCAAACCAGTACCAGCTCAGGGAATGATCAAACAACCAATGATGCGGATATCAGACCCATTTATGATGATCAACCAATGGTTATGGTACATTTAAATGCTGAATACGATGTTTCTCAACATACTGAGCAATATGAACCCATTCTTGACACGTATCTAGTGGAAAAGGTTGATAGCAATACCACACCTGATTCTTCAGATACGAGTACTAATGGAGGAGAGACTTCTCAGGATGTTGATTCTAAGATTCACGAGCTTGAAGAAGACTAAAGATTTTGAGGATGCCAAACTCGATTTTTCAAAAAAAATTAACAAATTTGAGGCTTACTTTGAAAAACTTGAAAAAGCAAATGTTGTTCTTGACAAAAATTGGATCGTAAGATTCAAGATTTTAATGTGGAAAAAGAACATTTTGTGAAACAAATAAATTTGTTAGAATCAAAGTTGGCTTCTCAAAATCCATGTCCTCCGCCTGCTTCATTAACTGAATTATCTGTGCAACCTATCGACATTGTAGATAGTAATGATGCGAATGCTGATAACGCCATATTTGATAATATAAACATTAAGTTAGAACAACGTGTCGCTCAATTACTTCTACAAACTGAGCAATTAAAGGCTCAGATTCAAGAAAAGGTTTTTGCACTGACAGCGGTGAAAAATGAATTAAGGAAGATAAAAGGAAATAGTGTGGATACTAAGTTACCAAAACAGTCAGTCTTAGGGAAACCTCCTTCTCACCCATTCAGAGATCGCTCAGTTGCTAGACAACCGAATGCGTTTAAATTTGAACGACCCAAAACGTCGAATCTGAGGTTTGCATCCCAAGTTGACGTGCGTAGTAATTTGCCTAAACCAGTCACTCCACAAACTAGACCCTCCTTAAGCCAGACTGCATCTGCTTAACCCGATCACATGAATGCTTCAAGCAACTCTAGATCTAGCTACAAGAACATGCCTAGGCGTAGATCAAATAACACGGGTCATAAAAGCTATCTAGAGGATGCTTAGAAAAATACACAAGCAAGAAATAGGAACAAACCACAACCTAGGAGCGTTGTTCACACATCTAGGAATTCTACACCCTTCTATGATCTGCACAATTCTACCAACCTTAGGAACTCTAGAGCCTTCTTAGATGCTAAGCACTTTCTTTGCACGAAATGTAACAAATGCGTGTTTAATGCCATTCATGATGATTGTATCACTAAAGTCCTGAACAAGGTGAACCAAAAAGCTAGAGCACCTCAAAGACGAAACCCTAAAGGAAATAGGTTTTCTCCAACTAAGTCTTCCGCTGTGCATGAGAAAACTATGTCTCATCGACCTTGTCTTAGGTGGATACCAACGGGTAGAACCTTTAAAACAATTGGTCTTAGGTGGGTTCCTACTGGAAATATATTTCCCTCTACCACGAAAAAGGTTCAAGGTGAACCCCAACACGGTTCTCACAAAGATATCACTAACCCACAAGCAAGCATACAAACTACTGATAAAAGTGAAGGTATTAAAGTAAAGGTTCAACAAGAACACAAAGGTTTTCCATATTCATACCGTTCAACAAAAGACACTCTCAGAGTTTGGTTGCTGAAGAAGCAGATATCAGACAAATACGTGTCTCAGGGGTTTCACAAGTAAGATTCATAATGACTTACAGTCACATATTAGACTGTAACTCGAATGTTAAAGAAAGGGAACTTTATCTTTTCAACGATAAGTTACCCTCAAAACGAGAAATTAATATTTCTTAGACACGAGCTTCTCTTAAAACTATTCAAAAGTTTTTAGCTCGTGTACAAGGCTTATAGTCAAATTACAGACTGTAACCCGGGCTCACAAGACAGGAAAGTTCATCCCGAGTATGACTTATCCTCAAAACGAGAAATTCGATTTTTCTCGGACACGAGCTTACATTAAACCTATTCGAAAGTTTTAAGCTCGTGTAAATGACTTCTAAGTGCATCACAGCTTAGGACTCGGACCTCAACTAAGGAACGTTTATCTAGGACGATAACTTATCCTTTTCAACGAGAAATTCATATTTCTCGGTCATGAGCTTCTCATAAAACATTCAAAGTTTTTAAGCTCATGAAAAACGATTTCTAAGTAAATGTCAGCTTAGACCTCGAACTTCAACTTAAGGAATGTTTATCACGGATGATAACTTATCCTTCACAAAGGGAAATTTATTTTTCTCGGTCATGAGCTAGTCACAATACAATCAATGTTTTGAGCTCATGAAAAACGGACCCGAAAGGGAAGTGTACGGTTCAGTGCGCTTTCCCTAAGCAATAGAAGAGAAGTCTTCTATCCTGATTATTTTAAAACCGTTGAACACAATTTTTCAAGAATTTCTCAAAAGGTTTTTCTAAATCTTTCAAAATTGTGTGTTCAACAATCCCTTCCTCATATGTGCTTTTTATATCTCAAAATTGTCATATGTTATTTTGATCAATTTTTGAGGGGGAGCGTTTTAAAAAGCGTTTTAAAATCAAGCCTTTAATGTTGTTGGGTACATCTAAGAAATTGTCATATTTTATGTATCCAACACATTCCGAAAATGGTTTAAAACTGTCATAAGTAATAAATTATATCAGAAAAGGCATCTCAACTCCGTACCTCAACATATTTTGTGGTGTCGTTTTTCTAAAATTTTGTCAAATTTTGTCTCAAGACACACATATATTGTTGAGTGGGAGCGACCCGACTGAATATGTTCCATAATTCATGCGTGCACACATGTTTCTCTCCCAATCGGTTTTTAGAAAATGTCATATTTTAATCAATTGGTATCTCTAATATTATGTTTTTATATTAGAGATAGGGGGAGAAAATGTGATTAAAATGTAATATATCATAACATGTGATCTTAAAGACTCAAGTGCAACTCTTTCCTTCACATGCTAAACTATTTCGTATATCGATGCATGTGTGTAGGGGGAGCTTTTCGAAAATATAAAACTTTCAAAGTGTTAAAAGTTTTGATTTTTATCAAGCACTTTGAATGGTTTTCAATGGTTTTATGGTTACGATCTTTACCCAAACAACCTACTATCCACGACGTTATGATGGAGTCAAAAGGTGGTTTAGGATAGGAAACTAAGTCCTATGATCCAACCAGAACCGGAGGGATCTACCCAAGGATATTCCATAGCTAGAAATAGTTGTCCTTAAAAAAGATGGAGTGGAATGAAGCTGAATGCGAACCAATTACTTAAGTTAGCACTAGAACAATCACAACAAGGTGCTAATGATGAGGTATTGGTAAGCATTGAAGGAGTTGTATATTCTATGCAACTTAGGTAGAAACCGGGTTAACACATCTTTTGAAGACAAGTGTCATGGACCCAGTGATGCGGTGCACAACCCTTCCCCAGCCATTCGAGTTTCTCTCAAAATAAACTTGTCTCATTGTCACGGAGATCAACACGTATCTATTGACTTTCTCACTCTGAGTTAGTTAATATTGAAAAGGTGGCAGTCTGCTCCAGCCTCCGATTACCAAAATGCACTTACTGAGTCTAGAGCCAAACGAGATCTATCTATCATCTCATTATGACACAATCGAGTCCTACGCATTATCCTTGCGATACTGCCAGCACATCTGAGTGATACGATTCACAATGAAGATGGAAATCCTGCTTGAGCCAGCATCAAACAAGCTCATGGTAGGTAACTTGTGCGATTCTACACGAATCAAACTTGTGATAACTGGAAAGCAACTAAGTTTGGATTCTTAATTGATTCAAACTTGATTCCAGGTTTCTTCGCAAAATCCGTGTGATCTTGCCAGAACATTCAGAGTGACACTCTTTAGTGTTCACAGTGACGAATGGAAATCCTTCCAGTGTCAACATCAAACAGCACTGCGGTAGGTAACATGTAAGATTCTTATGAATCGAGCTTGTGGTAAACTGGAAAGCAACAATGGTGCGATTCTTATAGAATCAAACTTGTTCTAGGAATTATGAATTGACGACTCTAATCAAACGGATAACGGTATCCTTTTTTATTCACTCTTTACATTCACAGTCTGCTTTGAGACGGTCGAGTAAAGAGAACTGGCTACTACCGTCGGGAACCCTGTCAAGGAGATTCTTAATCGAATCTACCCGATCACAGGTACGGTATCTAATACCGTCTAAACGGTCTTCACTGATCGGAGGTAAAACGCTACCGAGTTAGGATGAAATGTTCAAAGCCATTTTATCTGTGTCTATATATGTTGCTGCATATCAAGAAGGTGGCGTAGCTGTGTAACCGATGTCGATTCAAAAGTCACAAGAGCACAAGATGGCGATAATCAAGATACCAAAGAATGTAAGAATGTAATAGGTCATCTTAGTTACAAGGAGCACAGATGAAGATCTCAAGCACTCTAAGTCAAATGACAAAGGCTCAAGATAAAGCTCATGAAAGCATGAAGGAACAAAGCTGTTACAAACAAGATCAAGACCAAGATACAAGACCAAAGCAGGAAGATCTCCTCTACAAGAATGTATTCACTCAACCATCTTATGCTTTTTAAGATTTTTAAGATGTCCAATACATTGGGGGAGATTGTTAGCCCTATATTTTATATAGTCGAACAAGAATGTAACACGTCATCTTAGTCGTTAAAGGTCTTGTATTGTAATAGGTTAGTCGGGATAACCGGGCTTGGACTTTAAGCTAATATTGTATAAGTTAGGGGTGTAAGCCTAAGACAAAGCCAAGCCCGGCCCAAGGATACTAAACCCACGGCCCATATGCCAAGGGTATATAAACCCTCTTCCATGTGTGGAAGAGGGTGTTGGTTCATTTTACTTTTTCTCTAGTAAACATTAACCTTCCAAATTCTTTTAGTTTCTCTCTATACTTTCTACTCTTTCTCTCTCTAAATATCTCTTCTAAATCTTGTGTTATGGATTGAATGGGATTAACATATACGTTTTTCTTTCTTAATGTAATCCCTATATCCCTTACTCTGCACTGAATAACCCATAAGATAGCCTTCATCACCTTTAGCACTAAACTTTCCTAAGGCATCACTAGTATCTAGTATCACTACATGACATCCAAAGGGTTTAAGAAAACCAATATTAGGTTTCCTATTCCAAAATAGCTCATAAGGTGTCTTATTGTGGATTTTGTTGATGAATGTCCTATTTTGAACATAGCAGGCTGTATTCACAGCCTCAGCCCAAAAAGCAATAGGAAAATGAGCATCCACCAACATTGTCCTAGCTGCTTCTATGAGTGTTCTATTCTTCCTTTCAGCCACCCCATTCTGTTGTGGCGTTCTAGCTATGTTAAACTGCCTAGTAATCCCTTTATTGACACATAAGTCATCTAAAAATTTGTTTTTAAACTCACCACCATTATCACTTCTAAGTATTTTAACCTCATTCCCTGTTTTCTTTTCAATTTGGGTAATAAAGTTAATCAAAACAGTGGCAGTTTCACTTTTTAAGGCCAGAAAGAAAGTCTAAGTAAATCTAGAAAAATCATCAGTTATGACAAAACAAAAGGATTTACCATTTAAACTTTATATATTAGTTGGGCCAAATAAGTCCATATGTTGCAAGTGAAGTGGTTTAGAACTAGAGTGCACAAGTTTAGACTTAAAGGAGACTTTGTGTTGTTTGCCTTTAAGGAATGCAACAAAAGAATGATCATTGTAGAAAGCCTTTTCAGGAAAACCATCAACTAAACCATGTCTCACAAGTCTATTTATGTTCTTAAAATTTATGTGCCCTAACCTTCTGTGCCATAGATTACTTTCATCAACTGAAGCCTTAGCATATAGACATGACAAATTATTATTCATCCTAATTCCATTAAGATTCACATTATAAATGTCCTTATGCCTAGGTGTTCTATAATCAATAAACTTCTCATCAGGTATCCTAAAGTCTTTATTTAACACCAAGTATTCAGTATCAGTGAAAAGAACCTTATTCTTGTTATCACAGACTTATGATACACTAAACAGATTATAATCAAGTTCTTTTACCAGAAATACGTTTTCAAAACACAAATTATTGGTGATAAGAGTGCATTTGCCAGAAATTGTACCATATCCTCCTCCAAAGTACACTTTGTCACCATCCTTAATGGGGGTAAAGTTGGTCAAATAATCTTCCTTCCTCGTCATGTGCCTAGAGCATCCACTATCCCAATAGCCATAATCATTTACCTGTTTTTGAATGCCCTGCACATAAAGAAAACAAATTAGTTTTCTTTGAGAACCCAAGCCTGAGTAGACTTGGATTCATTTGGTTGTTTAACAAGAACAGATGTAGTCCTTATAACAACCCCTTGTTCATCCCTTTGAGGATTTAACACCCTGTTTGTTGGTCCCAAACTTAGATCGATTTAGCTTGTGTAAACGAGATTAAATCAAGTTAAACACGTAGAGAAACTTTGTTGTATATGTAACAATTCAAGTATTATGCAGAATTAATACTTAAACAAGAACACACAAACAAGATAAACCAAACTTTCACTTTGATTGATAAATCGAACTTGCGTACAATGAAAGTGTTAAAAACGTATATTAAACTAAAACCTAAAGGCCTCTTTTTATAGAATAAGGAGCCTTGTACAAGAGTCTACGTATCAGCTATTTTAGGTAAAGATAAACATAAGAAATACATTGTCGATCATATCTTTACTAGAAACATACTAGAAACATAATACGTGTAGACTAAGTCTTCTATCAGTGCTTGACTTCTTCTTATCAACGCTTGACTTCTTCATGTCAACGCTTGTCCTGTCAACGCTTGATTTCTTCTTAACGATGTCCAGATTGCTCTTGTTAGCGTCCAAGTGTATTGGCTACATTTTATTCCCAACAATCCTCCCCTAAACTTGATATCTACTCTAGTAATCAAGTTTCTGAATAAAAACTAAGGACTAGGAGGATTCTTACAAATCTTATCAAATTGGAAATAAACATATCTAATTAAATCTTTGGCCACGTCACT
The DNA here is from genome assembly GCA_025667525.1 of Glebionis coronaria. Taxonomy (NCBI): domain Eukaryota; kingdom Viridiplantae; phylum Streptophyta; class Magnoliopsida; order Asterales; family Asteraceae; genus Glebionis; species Glebionis coronaria. Next base: position 277,481,960 of record CM046875.1, on the reverse strand, counting down.
TGAGTAGTCTATCTCTAGCTGTGTTGTCATCATTTTCTTCAAAACTTCTTTAGACATAGAATACTCAGCATCCACAAGAACATACTCAGAAAACTTTATAGATCTCAAATGATACACACCATCTGCTGAATATAGACACCATTGAAGTCCACTGATATCATCCTGAAGATCCTTCCAAACTGGATCTTCTTCTTCTGGTGCACACATTCTCTTGAATGTTGACCAAAGCTTTATTCCATTGACTGAAGTAGGTGCATCAGTCTCATACTTGGCCAGCAGTAACCTCCAATGGTCTGCCAAGTCTTCCCTATCCAAACTTGCAAACAAAGACATAAGAGTAGTAAAAGTATGTACCTCTTTCCCATATCTGCCAATCATCCAAAACCCACTTGCATCTTCTTCATAACTAATGATAGGGTTTCTGGAATCATGAGGTAATACTTTTACCATATGTGAAGCTTCCATGGGTGAGAGCTTAATACTCTTTCTAATAACAGCTTCACTGGGATTCACTCTATTCAAATTTGAAGGAAACTCAAGTAGAACTCCCTTCTTCAATGGTCTTGGAACAATCATAGCCCTTTGAATCTCCATCTCCTCTACAAGTTCTTCTTTCCTTTCATTTGAAAGAAGTTTGATAGTGTTCATCTCTTGCACTCTTGCCCAAATAGGAAAAGCCTTATACTCCAATTCATCAAAGGATAATTGCTACAACTTCTGAAAAGTCCAACCTCCTTGATGACATCTAAGGAACATATAATAAAGCTCCCTTCTTTCTCTCTTAGACTGTGAGAAAAATTTGCTGGCCTTATACTTTAGGATTACCTGGCAATCCTTTTGAATCGTGAGAAGAATCTCCAATCCCTAAATCTGACCTGATAAAGACATATCTGGATTCTCCATAATCTTATTCTCCCAAGCAAAGTATATATGGGCAACTTCTGGCATATCATAATCTACCTTCATTTTTAACTCTGCAAGTTTCTACCTTGCCAACACATCACCATATTCAAGTCTTTCTGGTTCCTCAATAATCATAACACTTGAATTTATGCTCTCATCATTACTTCCTTCTTGCTCCTCAGAAGTAACCACAAATGGTGACTCAACAACCTTCTTCCTTTCTTGTTCCATAATTTGTGCAGCCAACATTGAATCAAATTTTACTTGTGCTGCATCCTTGGAAACCTATGTTTCTACCATAATTCCTTTACCCCTATCTAATGTATCAATGATGGGTAAATATGATGATGGTACCTATGAAGACACTTCCTTGATGATAACTGATGACTGGAATACATCAACCATATATGCAGGTCTATCAACGTCCAAAACCTGTGTGTCAACGCCTAACTTACTCTTGTCAGCGCTTGGCTTGTCAGCGTCAAAAATCTGCTTGTCAACGCTCACCTTACTCTTGTCAGTGTTTCTTGTGAACTGCTCCATCATTTTTGTAAAGGACAAACTCAAATTTGTAGGAGTAACCAAAGAGACATCAAAACCTGGTTGCTTCTTCAAATCTGTAAGAGCTTCAGCCACACCCAAAGATTCTCCATCATATGAGCCTTTGCCACTCAAATCAATTGGCTCTATAGCAGCTTCATGTGAGCCTTTGTCACTCAAATTAATTAGCTCAGTAGCAGCTTCCTCCCCTTTGTAAGAATCCTCCCCTGATGAAAAGACTCTTGTCTGCCTTCTCCTAGATTCAGCAGTTTCCAAAACAACAATCCTCTCCCTAAATTGCTTGAGTTCAAGGCCTTGGGTAGAGACAGTATGTACCAGGTCTGCATTTTGCTTTTGAAAGCTAATGCAGACATCCGTCAATTCCAACATTGTATATGGTTCCAATCTGCCCTCCTCTAGAGGTGGGATTTGACCTCCCAAAATAGAGTAATGGGGCATGGATGAGGTCTTAATGATGTTAGGACTGACTTGGCCTGCATCTAAGCGAGTACCAATAGTCCTAGCCTCGCCCATATCACCAACCACACTTGTGGTGGTGGTTCTCTCTGCAACATGGCTAAGACCACCAGAGGAGAACACTCCAATGATCATTTGGCGTTTTTCCATCCTAAAGTCTGGGGGTGAAGAAGATGATGTGGATTGGGTAGTAGTATGAAGGTTAAGGGGTGTTTGGGTCTGTTGTGGAAAGGTGTCAACGTTTGGATTTGAAGTAGCAACGCCAACATTTAACGTGTCAGCGTTGAAGGGATCTTGGTCAAGTTCCATATGTTGAGGTGAAGATGATAGTTCTGGTAATGGGTCAAGTTGTGGTTGTGGGTCAGGTTGAGGTTGTGCGGCTGCAATAACAGCAAGCATGGCTTGGGTAAGGGGTAAGTCTCTGTGAGGGGGTGAATTCATCTTACTAAAAATAGATTTCTTTTGCACAGGGATCGCATAAAAATCATCATGATCCCTGGTGCAATACCTTTGCTCATCAAAAATCATTTGTAAAAATCTTGGGTAAGCTAGAGTCATCTTGCTATCCTTGTTTTTACACATGCCATCAAAAATCAGTTTCGAAAAATTATATTTTTGCCCATTAGCAATACACACAATAGCACTAGCAATGGATCTGTTAATTTCATTATGTAGAGTACTTTTGGGACTTAAACATTGAAGGATGACATGTATTAAGTACTTCCAAGCTGGGGGAAATTCCTGTTTATTATATTTGTTTAAAGTACCCTCTTCAGGGTAAGGATACCCCAAAGCTTGAAGTCCCTGTTCTATCTCACCAATGGGTAGAGTGGTTATACCATCTGCATCATTAAGATGCAAAGCCTGGCGAACCAAGACTCCCATGGACAATAGCAGTTAATGTAGTCACATTATTAAGCGTTGAGGAACTAACAGTGTTCCAAAACTGTTTAATATGAGTGAAAGGGATAAGAGGAGCATGAGAAAGTGCATACCGTAATGGGGATGCATTCAAATACGCCACCATCTAAGTGTATTGAGGAAACAGAGCATCATCAGCCTCCAAATAGGCAACCATGTTATGCTGACTTCTGAATCCCAACACCAAGTCACTCGGTATAAACTTAGGCGCCATTGATGTAGAAAGATATGTGAAAGGTTATGAAAGATGAATATAGAAGAAAAATTTGTTAGACAAGAATATGAAATTACCATGTTTAAAAAGAAGGAGCCAAATATATAGGAGAGGTAGGCACATGTGATTGGTAAAAAATGAGGCAGTTATTTTCAAAATATAATGATGCAAATCTTGAAAAGAAAATATCTTATCTTGTTCATTAATTAAAAGTTACCAACTCCTAAAATTACGGCCCCAATTTTCGTCAAAAATAACAACTAGGTAGGACCCAATGAGTGTCAACGGTCAAAAATAACCCATCAACGCCCAACGGCTATATTCTTGTCAACGTTGGAAAAAGCAATGTCAATGTCTTAACTGGTCATAACAACGTTTGGAAATAAATCTGTCAACGTACGAAAATAAAAATAATAAAAATGAAAAAGGACCTTAACAAAGTGATTTATCCTAGTGAAGATAACCTATAAGCTGAAAATTACTATAGGGTGGCAAGCACTGTCCAATCATGCACACTTGCGTATGCAAGATAGACATAACAGTCCTCTAGTGTCCCTTGCTAACCAAAGTTCTTAACAGTGAAGTTATCTCATAAAATCCTTTGTAACTTCCCAGGTAAGGACAATATAAATCATACCTAGGTCCCCTAATAGACCACTCCCAATTCTAGGCCAAAAAGTCTTGGCAGCGTGCATAGTATATCAATTTTGCATGCTACAGTGCCTCATGAGTTAGTAAACTAATTAATACTCACTAGTGGACACAATCTAGAATTGTGATAAGAGTATTAGAAGAATACCCAAAAAGTCCTAAAAGGTTCCTAAACCTCCCCTTAAACTATGATACATAAGTTGCCAAATAATATGTATGTAATAAAAATTTATGTCAAGATAGGAATATAAATATTCCAACCATCATCCGTAAACTGAAACATGCTCCAATAATGCTCCAAGAATCCATAAGCAACTCTGTATCCAATTTTACAATGCTAACAACGCCTGCATAATTAGATCAAAAACTACAAAACTAACATGTTGCTAAAAATGTCAATTTAACACTTGTCAGCGTTAAAATAACCTTTGTCAGTGTTAGACAAATAAAGTGGAAAATCTAATTTTGTATAAAGACCAATGAAAAATGCATATCCTGTACATATTTTTACAATAAGATCCAAAACACATATTAAGTGAGATTGATCCTTCCAATACTTGTTACCAAGTATTGAAATCTTCCAGTATCAAAAGGTTTAGTTAATAAATCAGACACATTTTCTTCTGTGTCAAACCTATCTGGTTGTATTAAACCTTTTTCAAAACAATCTCTTATAAAATGATGTCTAATTTCTATGTGTTTTGTTTTAGAGTGATGTACAGGATTTTTAATAATGCATAAAGTACTGTTATTGTCTACAAAAATCTTGGTATGCATGAAATTATATCGATAATCCAACAGCTGGTTCTGAATCTATAAGACTTGTCCACAACAAGCAGCTGCAACAACATACTCTGCTTCAGTTGTAGAATTGGCCACCACTGTTTGTTTCTTGCATTGCCAAGATATCAATCTACTCCCAAGAAATTGGCATCCACCTGTTATGGATTTTCTATCAAATTTGTCACCACCATAATCACTGTCTGAATATGCAATAAGCTCCAATGGGGAATCTTTTGGATACCATAATCCCAAATCTGGATAACACCTAAGGTATCTAAAAATCCTCTTGACAACATGAAGATGACACTCTTTGGGAGTCACTTGATGGCGTGCACATGCACACACAGCAAACATAATGTTAGGTCTTGAAGCTGTGAGATATATCAATGAACCAATCATTGACCTATAATTCCTGACATCCACCTCCTTTCTATCTCCAACTTTTCCCCAAGGGTGTTCCCTATCCATAGGTGTGCTGGCCCGTTTCTCATGTGGAGAAAAGCCAAACTTCTTCAAGATTTCTGCAACATATTTATCTTGAGAGATGAAGATACCATCTTCTTTCTGTTGTACTTATAACCATAGAAAGAAGTTCATCTCCCCCATTGCACTCATCTTGAACTTGTCTGTCATGAGTTTGGAAAAGTCTTCACTCATCTTTGGACTAGAAGAGCCAAAGATGATATCATCCACATAGACCTGTACAAGTAAGAAATCCTTACCAGTCTTCTTAGTAAACAAGGTCTGGTCTATGGTGCCCCTTTTAAATCCATTTTCCACCAGATAGGTGGACAATGTGCCATCCCATACTCTTGGGGCTTGATGAAGTCCATACATAGCTTTCTTCACTCTATACACCTTGTCTGGATGTTCTGAATCTTCAAAACCAGGAGGCTGCAAGACATAAACCTCCTCTGAAATTGTGCCATAAAGAAAAGCACTCTTCACATCCATTTGATAGACTGTAAATCCCATACAGGAAGAATAGGCTAGAAAAATCCTTATAGCCTCAATCCTTGCAACAGGTGCAAAGACCTCCTCATAGTCCATCCCTTCCTCTTGTGTATATCCTTGTGCCACTAAACGTTCCTTGTTCCTGACCACAATGCCTCTTTCATCCTTTTTGTTCCTAAGAATCCATCTTGTCCCAATAGGTCTGACATGTCTAGGACAATCAACCAGCTCCCAAACATCCTGAATAGAAAATTGGTGAAGCTCATCCTGCATTGCTTCCACCCAACTTGGTTCTTTGAGAGCATCAAAAATCTTCTTGGGTTCTTGTTGTGATAGAAAACAGGTAAACAAACATGCTTGAACAAGAGGGTACCAACCTTCTTGTGAATATTGGCAATAAATCCTACATGATTCTAATGAGACCTTCTAGTTTGCACAGGAGTCATCACATCACCAATAATTAGAGAAGGAGGATGATTTTTGATTGTAGAAGTAAGCACTCCTACCTCAATAATTGTGTTGTCCTCAATCTCATCTTCCATGTTACAAATATCCTCTTCAAACTCTCTTCCATCATCATCTAAATGAGCCCTTCCATGACTGTTTGAAGGTTCACCTTGTTCAAAATTATTGGAAGAGAAAAGATGGTCAAAGATCTGTCAACGCCTGAACCAAGGCTATCAACGTTTGAGCCATCAACGCCTGAATTTGTCTTGTCAGCGCCAGAATTTCCTTTGTCAGCGCCAGAAGGATCATGCATGCTTTCAACTAGTGAAACTTAGGGACCACCTTTTTCCTTTCCAGCAGCAGCAGCACCAGCAAATGCATCTGTCCATATGGGAATGGTAACATACTCAAGTATGGGTGCTGATTTGTCTGCTAGTGATCCAACCTTTTCATCAACCTGTTTCCCTGAAATATCAACAACTAGTTCTTCTACAACATTTGAAGTCACCTTCACAATGTTTGGATTAGTAACAGGCATATAATTCAATGTACTAGATAGAGGTTCCAAGTCAAATAACCAATTTGGACCACTCTCAGGATCACTAGGTTTACTTTCTAAAAACCTAACATGTACCTTTTCAAGTATACGTTTTTCTTTCTTAAGGTAAACTCTATATCCTCTACTATGCACAGAATAACCCATGAAGTAGCCTTCATCACCTTTAGCACTAAACTTCACTAGTGTCCAACATAACTACATGACATTTAAAAGGTTTAAGAAAACCAATATTAGGTTTCCTGCCCCAATGTAACTCATAAGGTGTTTTGTTATGAATCTTGTTGACTAATGCCCTATTCTAAACATAAAAAGCTGTATTCACAGCCTCAGCCCAAAAAGCAATGGGAAAGTGAGCATTGATGTTGAGTAAAATTACCCCTTTAGGAAAAGAAGGCAATAAAATAGGGCAAGCGTGCACGACGATTTAGGAAAACCGTGTGTGAATGACCCTAGGTGAGTTCGTTCTCGAGGAGGCTAGTGCGTTGTGTTGAGAGTTGATTTTTGTTTGTGATTATATTGATTGAGAAAGAAATGGGATTAGAAGAGAAAGACGGTTACGAAAATGAATTAAACTACGACGAAAAAGGCGTAAACGTAAAACCGTAAATAGTGCCAAAATTAAAATTTTAACCTAAAAATTCCTAAAAATTACTAAAAATCCCAAATAATATTCTAAGAGTTTACAAAAAATCCAAACTTGCTAAAACCTTTTAATTAATTTAATAATGACTTTTTAATGCTAATTAAAGCCCTAAAAATCACTTTTAAATATTAAAAAGCCCTAAACAAGATTTAATAGTTTGTAAACCTCAAAAATGACCTAATTAAACTAAAAACTATTTTTAAAAATTTTAAAACCAAATTAAACTATTTTTAAACTCCTAAAAACTATTAAAATCTATTAAATCTTAAATTAATTCTAAAAATTAATTGAAAAGCCTAAAAATTAATTGGAAAGTGAAAAAGTTACTAATTTAATGTCTAGAATCTAGGAAAAATGAAAAAAAATTAAAAATAAAACTTTGAATTTTTCTAATAAAATAATATTAAAATAATCCAAAAAATAAAAAGTTCTCAAATAAATTCTAAAAAATTATCAAAAATTCTAAATAATCTAACTAAGAAGAAAATGCAAATTAAAGTTCCTAAAACCTTTTAGTTAATTTTAAATTAATTTTTAAAGTTCAATAAAAAACCTAAAATCAAATAAAATTAAAAATTAAAGTTTTTGAAAACTTTATGGTATGTAAACCTCAAAAATATAAATTAAAACTTAAAAACTATTTTTTTGGATAAATAAGCTACTACTTATTATTTAAGCACAAAATGAAAACGTGGTTAAGTAAATAATGAAATAAAATGATAACGTAAAAAGCTATCTAGATCACTGGTAAACACGTTTACTCCCCCAGCGAGGGGTCGTGTGTTCGAGTCCAGGCGGGGTATGCTTTTTGCCAATTTTTTTCTTTTTTTTTTTACTTTTAAAACACAATCAGTAAACTTACTTAATCACTAAAACACAAACACAAATCATTTTTAACCAAGATTAAATAAAATTGAGAGCAAAATGTGCCCAGACAAGGGCTTGTTTCTGATGAACAAGTGAGATTTTTTTCACTTGTAAAGTAGACCAAGAGGGCTTGGTTGTGCTTGTTTTGGTGTTGTTTCTTGGAACAAACAGGGCACCCCTATACTCTTGGGAGTATAGGGAGTCAAGACAAGTAAAAGTCAAGCAGTTTCTAACACCAAATCACACAATCAAAGCACACAAAGGCATTTTTAAGTTGCTGATAAAAAATGATAGGTCTGGTGGTAAGATAGCTAGATTACATGCACACTTGTGAGTTTTAAAGGCTCAGTTTAAGCACACAATTACAAAAACTAGCACACAAATGATCACAAGTCCAATAACATACTAACTTCTAACAGAGAACAAGATTGAAGAACAAAGTTTGCATTAAAACAAGCAGAGAAGTGACTTAGCAGATTCTAAGCTATCTTTTTACTTTTTTAACACCCAACTAACTCAAACTTGTATCAAACTGCACCAAAACTAGCATGCAATCCTACTCTACCCTAATGAATACACCTAAACAGCCTACACTACACAAATCTCTCACACTCTCTCTATAAAACTTAAATCCAAACACCCCTTAAAACTTGAAATATGAAATTTTTGCAAACAAAATCTTTTAAAAACTCACTCAAACTGATTAAAATCCTTCTAATCATGCATATTAATCCCTAAGAACTCATATTAAACTAATAACACCAGCACTTAGCAACTTTCATGCAATCCACATAATTCACCAATCTTTCTGAAAATTTCAAAAAAAGGAAAAAAGATTTTTTACCTAAGAGCCCTACATCCAGGGCTCTTTGTGACAGCTTTGTCACCTCCTTATAGGCCCGGGCCTATGCTGAATTTATGATCAACAAACAATCACCTGCTAAGAAAAAAAATTGAAAAGAAAAACACAAGATGCACAAGTACAAGTACAATCTGATTCTTATGAAATTCTTCTTTAAACCTTTTTGAAACCTTTCAAAACTTCTCAATGTTATCTTTCAAAGCTCTTACACAATATATTAAAAACTGGAAATACCAAATCCTTGACACAAGTTCTTACCAAAAACTTGCTCAAAATCAAAAACTTGAAAACTTTTTTGAAAATTTTAAAAACACAAACTTGAAGAAAAATGAATTCAAGAAAAACAAACTTCAAAACTGAAAATACTTGCAAGTAAATTGGATCTCAGTCTTATGCAGGAAAGAACTTTTTCATTAACTCAAGAAAATTTTTTACATAAAACTGGAACAAGGGGTTGCTACAAGACCAGCACCTCCTTATATACTACTCAAATGAAGATTCTAGGTCCTAGAATAAAATAATACGAAAAATATCCAAAGCTAAACCCTAATGCAGGAATTCCCAGTTTTGCCCTTGGAAGTCTTGTGATTCTTGGTCAAAACTGAATACATGTGATGTGCCAGCCTTGAAAGTGTGATCTTGGACGTTGGATTGGGATTGGGGACCAAGGTATTGCATCTAACCGTTTATCTGGTCGGGTTTGGGTTTTTGTGTGAAAATGATGTAGCAGGGGAGGTCTGGAGTGGGGTCCATAGTGCATGTGGTGTTGTCAAGTGAGGTGGGAAATGGTGAGTTGAGTGTTAATCAAGGATCTGCTAAAGATTAGGGCAAAACCCTTTGATATGAATCCAATTAAGTCTGGGGATTAGTAGGGTTCTAGGGTGATTAGTAAAAGGTTTAATCTGTTTTGGGTATAAACCTTTTTTAAATACCTGTTTTTGTGGGAAAATTTTAATGGTTGACCAGTTGACCAACTTTTCAAATAAAACCGGGTGTAAGTGGGTATTGGGCTGTGATGGGTAGGGTTAATGGGTTGGTGGGTGGGTTTTGCTGAGGTGTCACAATGTGACTGGGTGAGGAGGTTTGTTTATTTGGCAGTTTGACCCCCCAAGGTTCTATCTCTTCTTCACTTTGTAATAAATAGCCAAAATCCCCTTTTCCTTTGTTATAACTTTCAAGCAGTTGTCAATTTTGGCACAATGATTTTCAAATCTTGTTTAAAGGGCTTTTTATGCACAAATTGTATACTTCAAGGGCCATGCTTGTAATGTCTTCAAACTTCAAGGTCTTTGACTTGTTTGTTGACTTCTTGGAGGACCATTATTGACAATTTAGTTTTGATGAGGGACTAAAATTGCCAATTCTTCAAAGTTAAGGGTCCTTTTTGTAATTTTGACAAACTTTAGGGACCAAACTTGTAATTATGAAGATACAAGGGTATAAAGTGTCAATTCTTCAAAATTAGAGGACCAATCTTCAATATTCTTCAAATCTTCTAGGGTTTTCTTTGGAAAATTCTTCATTAGGGCTTGGTTCATCGTGCGGCTTCGTTTCCCGTGTTCGTTTTTGCGTGATTCTTGTGATCTTTTGTCATTTTCTCAATATCCGTACCTAAAATACATAATCAACAAACACAAGCATATATTTGGGTATTTTGATGATATTTAATGCATTTTAAGTCCAAAAAGAACGATGAGACCATGTATAAAAGCAGTCTCATCACTCCCCCATACTAAACCATTGTCGTGCCCTCACGCAATGCTAGAATAAAGTATCGTAGCATCTCCAAAATTCATTTTTATTCACTTTATTGAAATGATAAACTAGCTACACTACTACTATTACTACTACTTGTGTTATAGACATAATGTATGATTTTCATCGCAAAATGGGACGTTTAGGTTCATAGAATAAGAACACGTGAATGCTTCGTTAGAAATAATTTCATCGTCCTCGATTTTCACTTCAATTCCATGCTAAGCGTGCAACGAGATCATTGTCATTATAAGTTAGTAATGCTAACACTACTCATATGCCCTAATCACGTACTTATTCTCCCATTATTCCTAAGTTGTATCTCTTATATTTTATGATGTCTTGAATGTTTCACGATGATACATTGTTTGACTTATGCGATAATAGAGATTTAGGTCTAAAAATAGAGTCCTAACGGTGTAACTAAGACCATCAAATCAATAACCCCTCCTAATAGACGACGATGTTAAAAAATTAAGTTGACAAGAAGAATCGATAAACACGGTTTTATAACGGTTTTGAACATGAGACTTATTACCAAGACTTTTATATGCCCCCTAACGGAAGGGCCTTATTATCTTTGGTTTACCTCCATCTTTTATTCAACTTTGCCATGAAGCTTTTATTATGACTTCGGTCTTGCCTTGCCTTTTATTATCCGCCTCATCGGTGGTTTTATTAGCCAAAGACGTATATCCTCACGCTAAAGCGAATTTTGGATCTTTAAAGCTTCGAAGATTAAGGCTTGATTCACTTTCAATTTTTGCATAGATTTTAGGCCTTGTGGGGCTTCAAATTGTTTGCTAGATTTAGGTGAGCACTTGAAATCTTATTATTAGGTGAAGCTTTCGATTATTAGGGTGCCAATACTTCAAAACCGTGACGCTGGCGATACCTTAATGTCTTCCCAATTTAATTACACGGAAGCTACTAGAAAAGACTAGAAACCCAACAATCCTAACTAAACCGCTAAGTCAATATTTATTAAGCAAAAAATATTTACATGCGAAGGGAGAATAAGCAAACAACGAAAACACATGAGTTTTTGAAAGAATACGAGTATTCTACGTTTAGCATAGTAACTTATAATTAACTCTATCATTTCTCATCCTCATTTATGAGACTTAGCCTAATGTGAAGTTAAGGAATCAAAGCTAAGTGCTCAACACGCACGGTCGAGTCAAAAATTACTCTTATTCTCGCCATCGGAAAACTTACATTCGTGTCTTCAAACACTTATAAAACATGATAAAAATTTAAAATTTGGCCATTTTTAGCCTTATTTTGCAACAAAACGATAAACAAAACAATAAACTTTGGAAAGCGTGAAGGTTTGGCAAGGCAAGTATCTATTCACCCCCCATACTAAAGTTAAACATTGTCCTCAATGTTTCGAGTCTAGGGGTGCAAACACCCCCATACTAGAGACATAGTCGAATGCCTAATCTAGCATGGAAAGGGTGTAACCATTAAATTAATAGCCGTTTATGAAGTGTGCTAAAAACCTAAGGTTAGAACATCAAAAGGATATATCATGGATATTGAGAAATGTCTCCAAAGCAAACGATCGAGTGCTCCCATAAAACGAACACGAGAGGCTCCAATCGTGAAGATCATGATCTAAAAACCACAATTCACAAACAACCACGAAACAAAGGTTGGAAGGGCACAAATCCCCACACGTAAGCTACATTAGACTAAGAAAGCGATAATATGTACATAGGATAAGCATGGGATTCCCCCACGAGGCACCTCGTTTTTTGATTACCGAGTCATGAGCTCGACTCGATCCCCTCAATACTAATTATCATTGGGGAAGGTGACTTGGTCGAGGTAGTTCAAGGATGGAACTTCCCCGCCAAAGTAGTGCTTCAACCTATGTCCATTCACCTTGAAGTTAGGACCATCATCTTGAGCTAGCTCGATGGTCCCATACGGAAATACTTGAGTCACGGTGAATGGACCGGACCAACGGGATTTCAATTTACCGGAAAATATTTTCAATCTTGAATTAAAAAGTAAAACTTGATCCCCAATGTTAAAAACCCGGTTTTTAATTTTTGAATCATGCAACTTTTTAGTTTTCTCTTTGTAAATCAATGAATTTTCATAAGCAATATCCCTTAATTCATCCAATTCATTTAATTGCATTTTCCGGTGTTTTCCCGCGGTCTCCATGTCATCATTACAATGCTTTAGGGCCCAATAAGCCTTGTGTTCTAACTCGATAGGCAAATGACAATTCTTTCCATACACAAGCTTATAGGGAGTGCACCCAATGGGTGTCTTATGAGCGGTCCTAAAGGCCCATAAAGCATCGTCTAACTTATCCGACCAAGATTGTCGGTTTTCCCCCACGGATCTCTCTAAGATCCTCTTCAACGCTCGGTTTGAAACCTCGACTTGCCCACTCGTTTGTGGGTGATAAGCCGTAGAAAGACGATGTGTAACCCCATATTTCCTTAAAACCCTTTCGAATTGGTCATTACAAAAATGGGTTCCACGATCGCTTATGATAGCACGAGGGGTTCCAAACCTAGCAAACAAACTTTTCAAGAACTTAACTACCACACGAGCATCATTAGTGGGTAAGGCCTTCGCCTCCACCCACTTAGAAAGGTAGTCAACCGCAACGAGAATGTACTTATTACCACGAGATGATGGGAACGACCCCATAAAGTCTATGCCCCAAACGTCAAAGATCTCACATACTTGAATGATATTTTGTGTCATTTCATCTTTTTGTGAGGTTTTTCCTTGTCGTTGGCATGCATCACACGACTTCACAAGATCTTGTGCATCTCGGTAAATAGTAGGCCAAAAGAACCCGGCATCAAACACCTTTTTAGCCGTGAGATTAGCACCGTGGTGACCACCCGTGGGTCCCTCATGGCAAGCTCTAAGGATGTTAGAAGCTTCGGTGCCAAATACACAACGGCGGATGATTTGATCCGCACAAGTTCGAAATAAGTAAGGGTCGTTCCAAAAATAGAACTTGACATCACGAAAGAATTTTCGTTTTTCTTGAGTTGTCATACCCTTAATGATGAAGTTACCCGCATGGTAATTTGCAAAATCCGCAAACCATGGGGTAGAAGAATCAAGTTTGGAATTCACTACACCAAGTGTCTCGAGCGGAAATGTTTCGGTGATTTCCTTGGGCTCGTAAACACTTTGGTGAGGATCTTCCAAACGAGAGAGATGATCGGCCGCTAGATTCTCGGCTCCTTTTTTGTCAACGATTTTGTGATCAAATTCTTGAAGGAGGAGAATCCAACGAAGTAATCTCGGCTTTGCATCTTGTTTAGCCATGAGATACTTGATAGCCGAATGGTCCGTCTACACTATGCATTTCGTCAAGACGAGATAAGGTCGGAATTTCTCAAATGCATACACCACGGCAAGGAATTCCTTTTCCGTTGTAGTGTATTTAAGTTGAGCCTCGGTCATCGTCTTGCTAGCATAGTGTATAGGCAAGAAGTGCTTATCATGACGTTGCCCCAAAACGGCCCCAATAGCGTAATCACTGGCATCACACATAAGCTCAAAGGGGAGGTTCCAATTTGGAGCAACAAGAATGGGAGCTTCGGTAAGTTTCCTCTTAAGGATCTCAAAGGCTCGTACACAATCTTCGTCAAAGACAAAACGTGCTTCTTTTTCAAGAAGATGTGTAATGGGTCGAGAAATCTTCGAGAAATCCTTGATGAATCGTCGATAAAAGCCCGCGTGGCCTAGGAAACTCCTAACTCCCTTGACGGTTTTGGGATGAGGTAATTTGGCGATGACGTCTACCTTAGCTTGATCTACCTCGATCCCCGCTTTCGAGACCTTGTGCCCTAAGACGATTCCACTTTTAACCATAAAATGACATTTCTCCCAATTGAGCACAAGGTTGGTTTCCTCACAACGTTTTAACATTCTCTCAAGGTTCGACTAACACGAAGTAAAGGAATCACCAAACACGGAAAAGTCATCCATGAAGACTTCCATCGTCTTCTCGATCATATCATGAAAAATAGCCATCATGCACCGTTGAAAAGTTCCCGGTGCATTACAAAGTCCGAATGGCATTCTACGATAAGCAAACGTTCCATATGGACACGTAAACGTAGTTTTTTCTTGATCACGAGGATCGATGGGAATTTGGAAGTAACCGGAAAAACCATCTAAAAAGCAATAGAAATCGTTTCCCGCAAGACGCTCCAACATTTGGTCCATGAAGGGTAAGGGAAAATGGTCTTTTCGAGTGGCTTCATTCAACTTACGATAGTCAATGCACACTCTCCATCCGGTCACGAGTCTAGTGGGAATCAACTCGTTGGCATCGTTTGGCACAACGGTCATCCCTCCCTTTTTAGGGACACAATAAATAGGACTCACCCAAGGGCTATCGGAAATAGGGTAAATCATTCCCGCATCAAGGAGTTTAAGGACCTCCTTTTTGATGATGTCGTGAATTTTGGGGTTCACCCTCCTTTGACTTTGGATTGTTGGCTTGAAATCCTCCTCCATTAAGATTTTGTGTGTACAAAACTTGGGATCGATCCCCTTAATGTCGGATAACTTCCACGCAATCGCCCCTTTGTGATCCTTAAGAACATCGACAAGTGCGGTTTTTTCATCATTCGAAAGATCCTTCGCAATAATAACCGGCAACTTGTCGTCCTCCTCCAAATAGACATATTCGAGGTGAGGAGGTAAATCTTTCAACTCGAGAATAGGTGGTTCCTCAAGTGAAGATTTGGGCTCGATACTCATAACCTCCTCGGGTGGAGGTAATGGGAAATCGTTGAGAAAATCCTTGATAATCGAGAAGTCCTCATCGTTGTCGAGGTCTTCGTCACAAGTACGTGGAGCATCGAATTCTTCCAACGTAAAACCATCACCTTCGAAAGGAGTGAAGGTTGGTGTCGAATTATCAAGAATTGGATCTAACATAGTGGGATTGCCACTAGTTTCTTTATCACCAAACCCTAAAACTTCTTGTGAAAATTCATCGCAAACCACGTCGATCATATCAACGAGGTTTATGGTAGCAACGGAATAAACATGAGAAAGTTGAGAATTTTGAGTTGCATTTATAACAAGTTCCTCGTCGTTGAAACGTAAGGTGATATTTCTAGCATGCACATCAATCAAATCCATAGACGTATCTAAAAACGAACGACCTAAAATAAGAGTAACTTGAGGATCCGTGGGGATGTCAACAACAATAAAGTCTACGGGATAGTAGAACTTCCCCACTTTCACAAAAACGTCTTCCGCCAAACCACATGCAAGAATCGTGGAATGGTCGGCCAACTCAATAGACATTCGTGAAGGAGTAAGATTAGGAAGATTGAGCGACTTGAAGATTGCAAGTGGCATCAAGTTAATGCTAGCACCAAGATTGGCCAAGGCATAGCATTCTTCCATATCTTGAATGGCACAAGGGATCAAAAATTTACCGGGATCACCGACTTTTTGAGGTATGCGATTAAGATAAACCGACGAACAACTAGACATTTGGTGTAATTTCTCCTTGTTGTTCAACATACTCTTGAAGTTAGCGGCAAATCGAGGCATCATGACCAAAGCATCGGCGAAACTCACATTAAAGTGCAAATCACGAAACATTTTCATAAAAAGCTCAAATTGATAGTTGTCGCGCTCTTGTCGTTTCTCCTTCCTAAGTCTCGATGGGTAAGGCAAGGGTGGTGTGGGTTGGGGCATAGGCATAGCCTTTGGAATCTCGGGTTCCAAAATGGGTGATGGGTCAACCGTAGGTGTGGCATGAGCGGTACTTTGTGGGATTGAAATATGCTCCTCTTCGACCACCACCTCGGGTTCTTCCTCAATTTCCTCCACCGTGGGAGTAATTGGTTGAGGAGTCGGTTCCTTAAGTGTCTTACCACTTCGTGTGGTAATCACTTTCATCTCTCCCTTCGGGTTTGAAACGGTGTTACTAGGTAAACTACCCGAAGTAGAGGCTTTGTTCCCCATGACGGCTTCTAAAATTGCATTAAGCTTAGCATCTTGACTATTAAACTTCAAATCTTGGCTAGCGGCGTTTTGGTCAATTCTTTGTTCAAGCCTAGCATGACTTTGCTCTATCTTGTTGTTTTGACCTCGAATTTGGTTAGCAAAATCATTTTTCAATTCATTTCTCATGGCTAGATTTTCCTTAATAAATTAGCTAACTCCTTTGCATTCTTAGCCGTGTCCCTAGCTTGAGTAGCCATTTGCTCTTGAATGTTTTCCAAAATCTTATCATTTGAAGTAACGTAATTCAAAAAGTCCATTGGAAGTTCTTTAGTATTTTGAAGACCTTGACTCGTGTTTTGAAAATTACGGTTTTGATTTTGATTTTGCAATTGGCTACTACTACTCCCTTGATTCCCATAGTTGTTATTACCCTTAAAATTGTTCCTTTGATTGCTTTGGTAACCAACTTGATTGTTTCGATAATTGTTAGCATTTTGATTTGGTGAAAAACCCGGTGGAGTCAATTGATTAGTGCGAGGAACTTGACCGTTTTGGTTATAAGTTCCCGCGGCCGCGAAGGCACTCGAAGTGTTACCACCGTTGGTAATGCACTCGGAATAATCGTGAGCTCCACCACAATACATACAAGAAACCTCAACCGCTTTAATCGTAGCGGGAGCGGGTTGTTCACCAACTTTAAACTCAACTAACAAGCCTTTCACTATATCAAAAATTTTATTCTCCAAATTAGCCTCGACTTGGCAAGCATCAACGGTGTGTGACAAACTAGGTGAAGATGAAGACGAAGCCTTACGAACACTCGACGTGCTACGAGGACTATACACCTTAGACCTATTCTCAATGATTAACAATGCTTCCTCGACCGTTTTACACAACAAATTACCACCCGCGGCGGCATTAAGATAATCACGCTCATGATCGTTCAAGCCATTGTAAAACGTGTCTATTTGATGCAAGTCGGAAAAACCATGATGAGGACATTCGTGCAACATTTCTTTAAACCTATTCCAAGCCGTTGAAAAACTCTCATTATACTCTTGTGAAAACTTTGAAATCTCGTTTTTCAAGTGCGTAGTCTTAGAGGGCGGAAAAAATTGGTTCACGAATTTTGAAACGAGATCCTTCCACGTCAATATAGAATTGGGTGGCTCTTTCTCTAACCAAATTTTTGCGGGCCCCGCTAAGGAATACGGAAAAAGCATCATCTTAATCGAGTCGTTTGAAACATCCTTAAACTTGCACGTGGCGGTGAGACGATTAAATTGGCGAATGTGGTTATGCGGGTTGTCCTTTTCGTCCCCTCGAAACTTGTTGTTTTGATTCATGGACAACAAACCCGTCTTAACCTCAAAATTCTCCGCAAGGATAGCGGGAATCACAATCGCTTCTCCATAACCCTCGGTGGGTGCTTGAAGCAACTCCATCATAGTTCGATTAGCCATGGGTGCTTCTTTCACTACAATGGGTTCGTCAATAGGAGAGTCCTCACTAGTAGGAGTGAGTGATTTGTTTCTTCGTTTACGAGCACGTCTTGCTTTAGAGCGAGTTTGCATAAACGTCACGTACAACGAGAAGGCGAGCAAAGAAGATTCTTTTTGGTGTTTTTACTTTTTCAATTTTTTTGTGGTTTTTGATTGTTTTTACTTTTTTGGATTTTTTGGAATGTATTAGTAGACTCAAATCTACAAATATCCTCCTTAATCAAATCTCTCGATTAAAGAAGCCTCAAGGAATGAAAACGAACACGTGAAGTGAACACCTTCGATGACTTTAGAACGATGGTGGAACACCAAATCGTTCAAGAGGGTTTAATCAATAGAAACCAAGAAAATATATATGATACGTAATAATACTTTGGGCGGCAAAACCCTCGATTCACTCTCAAAATCAAATACGCACAAGCAAGCGGAGGAAACGAGGCGGCGCGAAGCACTTAAGAGCCTTTTTCCTTTAGGTCGTGAAATACAACCGCCTTATACCCACCTTATAGTTTGTATTATCAAGATTAAGCTTTACGAAAGTATTTATCTATTTTTGCCTTTTTTCTTTGGTTTGAGATTCGAATACAATGATCGAGTGATGAAATCCCGAATCAAGGTTGTGATTGCTCACGTATTTGGAGTACTTGTAAATTTATTGTTCTACGTATACAATATAGTAATAATATTCACACAAAAATCGAAAAACGATAATACATATTAATAGAGTGCTATTAATACAAATACTTTTATGGCTAATATAAAAACAACAATGGTTCAATCAAAACACAACACGCCTCCCCGGCAGCGGCGCCAAAATGATGTTGAGTAAAATTACCCCTTTAGGAAAAGAAGGCAATAAAATAGGGCAAGCGTGCACGACGATTTAGGAAAACCGTGTGTGAATGACCCTAGGTGAGTTCGTTCTCGAGGAGGCTAGTGCGTTGTGTTGAGAGTTGATTTTTGTTTGTGATTATATTGATTGAGAAAGAAATGGGATTAGAAGAGAAAGACGGTTACGAAAATGAATTAAACTACGACGAAAAAGGCGTAAACGTAAAACCGTAAATAGTGCCAAAATTAAAATTTTAACCTAAAAATTCCTAAAAATTACTAAAAATCCCAAATAATATTCTAAGAGTTTACAAAAAATCCAAACTTGCTAAAACCTTTTAATTAATTTAATAATGACTTTTTAATGCTAATTAAAGCCCTAAAAATCACTTTTAAATATTAAAAAGGCCTAAACAAGATTTAATAGTTTGTAAACCTCAAAAATGACCTAATTAAACTAAAAACTATTTTTAAAAATTTTAAAACCAAATTAAACTATTTTTAAACTCCTAAAAACTATTAAAATCTAATAAATTTTAAATTAATTCTAAAAATTAATTGAAAAGCCTAAAAATTAATTGGAAAGTGAAAAAGTTCCTAATTTAATGTCTAGAATCTTGGAAAAATGAAAAAAAATTAAAAATAAAACTTTGAATTTTTTCTAATAAAATAATATTAAAATAATCCAAAAAATAAAAAGTTCTCAAATAAATTCTAAAAAATTCTCAAAAATTCTAAATAATCTAACTAAGAAGAAAATGCAAATTAAAGTTCCTAAAACCTTTTAGTTAATTTTATATTAATTTTTAAAGTTCAATAAAAAACCTAAAATCAAATAAAATTAAAAATTAAAGTTTTTGAAAACTTTATGGTATGTAAACCTCAAAAATATAAAATAAAACTTAAAAACTATTTTTTTGGATTTTTTAATTACTGTTTACTATTTTTAAATTACTTTCTAAATTTTAATCTAAAAATAATCCTAATAATTAATTAAATAATGGGAAAAATAATGTTTTTAAACAGAAAAGTCTGAAATACTAATATAAACCTAAGAAAAATAAGCTAGGCTAAATAAGTTACTTAAATAAGCTGAAAAGGGATAAATAAGCTACGGCATATTATTTAAGCACAAAATGAAAACGTGGTTAAGTAAATAATGAAATGAAATGATAACGTAAAAAGCTATCTAGATCACTGGTAAACACGTTTACTCCCCCAGCGAGGGGTCGCGTGTTCGAGTCCAGGCGGGGTATGCTTTTTGCCAATTTTTTTCTTTTTTTTTTTTACTTTTAAAACACAATCAGTAAACTTACTTAATCACTAAAACACAAACACAAACACAAATCATTTTTAACCAAGATTAAATCAAATTGAGAGCAAAATGTGCCCAGACAAGGGCTTGTTTCTGATGAACAAGTGAGATTTTTTTCACTTGTAAAGTAGACCAAGAGGGCTTGGTTGTGCTTGTTTTGGTGTTGTTTCTTGGAACAAACAAGGCACCCCTATACTCTTGGGAGTATAGGGAGTCAAGACAAGTAAACGTCAAGCAGTTTCTAACACCAAATCACACAATCAAAGCACACAAAGGCATTTTTAAGTTGCTGATAAAAAATGATAGGTCTGGTGGTAAGATAGCTAGATTACATGCACACTTGTGAGTTTTAAAGGCTCAGTTTAAGCACACAATTACAAAAACTAGCACACAAATGATCACAAGTCCAATAACATACTAACTTCTAACAAAGAACAAGATTTAAGAACAAAGTTTGCATTAAAACAAGCAGAGAAGTGACTTAGCAGATTCTAAGCTATCTTTTTACTTTTTTAACACCCAACTAACTCAAACTTGTATCAAACTGCACCAAAACTAGCATGCAATCCTACTCTACCCTAATGAATACACCTAAACAGCCTACACTACACAAATCTCTCACACTCTCTCTATAAAACTTAAATCCAAACACCCCTTAAAACTTGAAATATGAAATTTTTGCAAACAAAATCTTTTAAAAACTCACTCAAACTGATTAAAATCCTTCTAATCATGCATATTAATCCCTAAGAACTCATATTAAACTAATAACACCAGCACTTAGCAACTTTCATGCAATCCACATAATTCACCAATCTTTCTGAAAATTTCAAAAAAAGGAAAAAAGATTTTTTTACCTAAGAGCCCTACATCCAGGGCTCTTTGTGACAGCTTTGTCACCTCCTTATAGGCCCGGGCCTATGCTAAATTTATGATCAACAAACAATCACCTGCTAAGAAAAAAATTGAAAAGAAAAACACAAGATGCACAAGTACAAGTACAATCTGATTCTTATGAAATTCTTCTTTAAACCTTTTTGAAACCTTTCAAAACTTCTCAATGTTATCTTTCAAAGCTCTTACTCAATATATTAAAAACTGGAAATACCAAATCCTTGACACAAGTTCTTACCAAAAACTTGCTCAAAATCAGAAACTTGAAAACTTTTTTGAAAATTTTAAAAACACAAACTTGAAGAAAAATGAATTCAAGAAAAACAAACTTCAAAACTGAAAATACTTGAAAGTAAATTGGATCTCAGTCTTATGCAGGAAAGAACTTTTCCATTAACTCAAGAAATTTTTTTACATAAAACTGGAACAAGGGGTTGCTACAAGACCAGCACCTCCTTATATACTACTCAAATGAAGATTCTAGGTCCTAGAATAAAATAATACGAAAAATATCCAAAGCTAAACCCTAATGCAGGAATTCCCAGTTTTGCCCTTGGAAGTCTTGTGATTCTTGGTCAAAACTGAATACATGTGATGTGCCAGCCTTGAAAGTGTGATATTGGACGTTGGATTGGGATTGGGGACCAAGGTATTGCATCTAACCGTTTATCTGGTCGGGTTTGGGTTTTTGTGTGAAAATGATGTAGCAGGGGAGGTCTGGAGTGGGGTCCACAGTGCATGTGGTGTTGTCAAGTGAGGTGGGAAATGGTGAGTTGAGTGTTAATCAAGGATCTGCTAAAGATTAGGGCAAAACCCTTTGATATGAATCCAATTAAGTCTGGGGATTAGTAGGGTTCTAGGGTGATTAGTAAAAGGTTTAATCTGTTTTGGGTATAAACCTTTTTTAAATACCTGTTTTTGTGGGAAAATTTTAATGGTTGACAAGTTGACCAACTTTTCAAATAAAACCGGGTGTGAGTGGGTATTGGGCTGTGATGGGTAGGGTTAATGGGTTGGTGGGTGGGTTTTGCTGAGGTGTCACAATGTGACTGGGTGAGGAGGTTTGTTTATTTGGCAGTTTGACCCCCCAAGGTTCTATCTCTTCTTCACTTTGTAATAAATAGCCAAAATCCCCTTTTCCTTTGTTATAACTTTCAAGCAGTTGTCAATTTTGGCACAATGATTTTCAAATCTTGTTTAAAGGGCTGTTTATGCACAAATTGTATTCTTCAAGGGCCATTCTTGTAATGTCTTCAAACTTCAAGGTCTTTGACTTGTTTGTTGACTTCTTGGAGGACCATTATTGATAATTTAGTTTTGATGAGGGACTAAAATTGCCAATTCTTTAAAGTTAAGGGTCCTTTTTGTAATTTTGACAAACTTTAGGGACCAAACTTGTAATTATGAAGATACAAGGGTATAAAGTGTCAATTCTTCAAACTTGGAGGACCAATCTTCAATATTCTTCAAATCTTCTAGGGTTTTCTTTGGAAAATTCTTCATTAGGGCTTGGTTCATCGTGCGGCTTCGTTTCCCGTGTTCGTTTTTGCGTGATTCTTGTGATCTTTTGTCATTTTCTCAATATCCGTACCTAAAATACATAATCAACAAACACAAGCATATATTTGGGTATTTTGATGATATTTAATGCATTTTAAGTCCAAAAAGAACGATGAGACCATGTATAAAAGCAGTCTCATCAAGCATCAGCCAACATAGTCCTTGCTGCTTCTATGAGTGTTTTATTCTTTCTCTCAGCTACCCCATTTTGTTGTTGGGTTCTAGCTACACTAAACTGTCTAGTAATCCCTTTCTTGGCACAAAAGTCATCTAATAACTTATTTTTAAACTCACCACCATTGTCACTTCTAAGCATCTTAACCTCATTACCAGACTTCTTTTCAATTTGGGTAATAAAGTTGATCAAAGTGTCAGCAGTGTCACTTTTCAAAGCTAAAAAGAATGTCCAATTAAATCTAGAAAAATCATCAGTGATGACAAAACAGTAGGATTTACCATTTAAGCTTTCTATATTAGTTGGACCAAACAAGTCCATATGCAGGAAGTGAAGAGGTTTAGAACTAGAATGCACAGGTTTAGACTTAAATGAGACCTTGTGCTGTTTGCCTTTAAGGCATGCAACACAAGAATGGTCATTGTGGAAAGCCTTTTCAGGCAAACCATCAACTAAACCATGTCTTACAAGTCTATTTATATTTTTAAAATTAATGTGCCCTAATCTTCTGTGCCAAAGATTACTCTCATCAACTGAAGCCTTAACATATAGACATGACAAATTATTATTCCTCCTAATTCCATTAAGATTCACATTATAAATGTCCTTATGCCTAGGTGTTCTATAATCATTGAATTTCTCATTTGGTATTTTAAAATCTTTTCTAAACACCAAGCATTCAGTATTAGTGAAAAGAACCTTATTTTGTTATCACACACTTGTGATACACTAAACAGATTATAGTCAAGTTCTTTTACCAGAAACACCTTTTCAAAATGCAAATTATTGGTGAGATGAGTGCCTTTGCTAGTGATAGTCCAATATCCACCTCCAAAGTACACTTTGTCACCATCTTTAATGGGGATAAAATTTGTCAGATAATCTTCCTTCCCCGTCATGTGCCTAGAACATCCACTATCCCAATAGCCATAATCATTAACCTGCTTTTGAATGCCCTGCACATAAAGAAAACAAATTAGTTTTCTTTAGGAACCCAAGCCTGAGCAGACTTGGATTCATTTGGTTGTTCAACAAGAACAGACTTAGTCCTTATGACAACCCCTTGTTCATCCCTTTTTGGATTAAACACCCAGTTAACCCCAATTGGTTTTGTTATGACCTTAGAAATATAATGAAATATGTTACATGTCATAGAAATCCCATCTGAATTAGGGTTTTGGTCTTTCTTAGGTCTCCATGTCAAGCTTGAAGAAGCTTTAGACCCCTTTCCCTTTGGTTGAAAATAGTTTCCATTACTTGGTCTAGCAACGTTCCTGTCAGCGTTTGGTTTGTTCTTGTCAACGCTGAAATTACCCTTATCAGCGTTGAACCTAGGGTTTGCTACAGGAACCCATTGTCTGTTAGACCACGTATTGGTCTTCTAAAAAGGTCTTTGTCCATAAGTATTAGACCCTTTAGTAAAGAATGGGGCTGGTCTAACAACTTGTGGACTTTGCTGGACAAAAGGTTTGGGTTTGACAGTGTTTGAATTTCTATCAGCGTTGACCTTTGAAGCATTGACACACTTATAAGCTAAATGTGAAAAACTTCCACAAGAATAACAGGCTTTTCTAGACATAACTCTAGGTCTAGAAGAAAAGAAACCTGTTCCATTATCACTAATTTGGCTTTTTGGTGACCTAGGTTTTCTATACATTTCTGCATATTTAATACTAGGTTTTCTATCAACGTTTAAGCCAAGGTCAACAGTCTTGCCAGTAGTAGGATTTGTCACTTTTATGGGTGTAGACTCATTTGGGCTTAAGCATGCCACCCTTAACAAACAAGGTAGGGTTGGCTTTCTTCTATTGGTCCAGATCAGTCAACTTCTGCTTGTAGTCCTCTACTGAGGTAAGAACTCTTGGTGGAGGAATAAATTCCTCTTCTTGGAGTTCTGGTATACCAGTCCAAGACAAGTCCTTTTTAAGGACACCATAGAAGTTCCCAGCAGGTGGTGGAACACCAGCATAATCTTTCATCCCAATCCCAGTCATATCCCTAGAATCCCTTTGTTCACTAACACATTTTTCTAGGGTTTGTGAAGATCTATCAAATCTCTGAATTTTAAGATCTACATTATCTTTGTTTTTGATAGCCTCATCTAACTTAGCCTGTAAAGCACCATTGGCTCTCTCCATGATATTTCTAACCTCAACACTAGCATTTAAATCATGATTTAAAATGTTGATTTGATCTTTTAGGTCAAACTCCATTTTCTTATACTCAGCTACAGTATTTTCAGTTTGAGTAAGAGCAAGTTGATAGTTAGATAACTTGCATCTTTCATTAACCACATCTGTTATTAATTTTAAGACTTCTTTGTTAAGTTTTTTAGTGTTTAGACGACAACCCTTACTACAAAATGCATCATCATATACCTTATTGTCTGATGAAGATGAAGAGTGTGCCATGAGAGCATAGTGAACATGCACCTCTTCTTCCATTTCTGCAACCAAATCTTTGTTTTCTTCCTCATCCTTGGCCAAATACCTCCAATCCCAGCCAACACCATCAATATCTTGCATAGCAACCATAGCTTTGGAGTACTGAGCCTTAATGATTTGGCTTGAGGGTTTTCTAGCATCAGATCTTCTTGGAGATCTGCATTCTCTCATAAAGTGACCCATTCGATGACAATTATAACACTCAACCTTGGATTTATCAAATCCAACAGTGTCCTTAGCATTAAAAGTCATCTTCCTCTTAAATCTTTGATTCCATCTATTTGCTCTTATGCTTGCAAGAGCCATATTCCACTTTATGTCCATCTCCTCCAAATGCTCATCACTAATTTGCTCAAGGTCCTCATATGTAATCACTGAACCATTATGAAATGAAGCAATATATGCACACACAGTATCTAGATCAATACCAGCAGGCTTAACTCTTGGTGAGTCAACATTGTATGTGTCAGCGTTTGAATGAGTGGCACTAACAAAGCTTGATCCAGCGTTGACGCAAGACGATCCAGTAACGGGGTGCATGTATGACTCCCTTTGATCAAATTGACTTTCAATGTGTGAGAAGAAGGCCATGTTTCCATTGGTAGACTTGCTTCCTTGATCCAAAAGAATTTCATTCTCTACAAGCCTCATTTTATTGTAAAAATCATCAAAAGTGGAGTTTTTGTGAGTATTGTTAGCAATCATAGACCTTGCTTCAATCTTCCATGCATCACCAAGACTTTTAAGAAAAGTGGTGATGATATCAACATCACCAAGCACTGTTCCCATAAAGGACAACTTGCTTGTAATGTCAAGAAGTCTTCTTCTCACTCTACTTAGCTTTTCATTGGGTTGAGCTTTAAAAACAGCATACTCATGCAAGAGTTGCTTCTTTTTCTCTTATACAGTATCAGCATTACCACCATAAGCAACTTCAAGGGCTGCCCATAGATCTTTTGCAGAATCATAGCCTCTATACTTGTGCTGATTGGCCTGTCCCAAAGAGAGTTTGAGGATGCTTAGGGTTTTCATGTCATTCCTTCTTTTTCCAACGTCCTCAACTGAGACATCTCTTCCATCTCCAGGCTTTTCTTTTCGATCCTCTTCTTTAGAGCGTGGAGTTGATCTTACCAAGATTGCAGCTGCAATCTTGGCTTTTCCCATAGGGTGTGGTCATGAATTTGAAGATACTGTTCAAAGTTAAACTTCCACAACTCAAAGTTGTCTGGGTCTAGTATGGGAATCTTGATGTTAGGGGTTGAGGAGGAGGATGAGGTTAACTCTGGAGTAGACGTGGAGTTTTAGTTTTAGGGTTTCTTGAAAAATAGGGTTTTTGGTGATTTAGGGTTTTTGTGTTCTTTAGATCAAAGTTTCTCAACAAGCTCTGATACCACTTGTTGGTCCCAAACTTAGATCGATTTAGCTTGTGTAAACGAGATTAAATCAAGTTAAACACGTAGAGAAACTTTGTTGTATATGTAACAATTCAAGTATTATGCGTAATTAATACTTAAACAAGAACACACAAACAAGATAAACCAAACTTTCACTTTGATTGATAAATCGAACTTGCGTACAATGAAAGTGTTAAAAACGTATATTAAACTAAAACCTAAAGGCCTCCTTTTATAGAATAAGGAGCCTTGTACAAGATTCTACGTATCAGCTATTTTAGGTAAAGATAAACATATAAAATACATTGTCGATCATATATTTACTAGAAACATACTAGAAACATAATACGTGTAGACTAAGTCTTCTATCAGTGCTTAACTTCTTCTTATCAACGCTTGACTTCTTCTTGTCAAAGCTTGTCCTGTCAACGCTTGATTTCTTCTTAACAACGTCCAGATTGCTCTTGTCAGCGTCCAAGTGTATTGGCTACATTTTATTCCCAACACAGTTAACCCCAATTGGTTTAGGTATGACTTTTGAAATATAATGAAATCTATTACTGGTCATAGAAATCCCATCAGAATTAGGGTTTTGGTCTTGTTTGGGTCTCCATGTCAAACATGATGAAGCTTTAGAGCCCTTTCCCTTTGGCTGCAAGTATTTGTTATTACTTGGTCTAACACCGTTGGAAACATTCCTGTCAACGTTAAAATTTTTCTTGACAGCGCTGAAATTACACTTATCAGCGCCAAAACTAGGGTTTAGTACTTATGGCCTTTGTCCATAAGTACTAAACCCATTAGTAAAGAATGGAGCTGGTCTAGTAACTTGTGGACTTTGTTGGACAAAAGGTATGGGTTTAACCATGGTTGACTTTTTGTCAGTGTTGACTTTTGAAGCACTGACACACTTATACGCCAAATGTGAAAAACTCCCACAAATATAACAAGCTTTTCTTGACATAACCCTAGGTCTAGATGAAAAGAACCCTGTCCCATTATCACTAACTTGGCTTTGTGGTGACCTAGGTTTCCTATACATTTCTGCATACTTAACACTAAGTTTTCTATTACTAGATGAACCAAGGTCAACAGGTTTTCCAGTAGAAGGGTTGGTCACCTTTATGGGTGTAGACTCATGTGGGCTTTCACTAAGCATGCCACCT
The DNA here is from genome assembly GCA_025667525.1 of Glebionis coronaria. Classification (NCBI taxonomy): domain Eukaryota; kingdom Viridiplantae; phylum Streptophyta; class Magnoliopsida; order Asterales; family Asteraceae; genus Glebionis; species Glebionis coronaria. The sequence goes on along the minus strand of CM046875.1, from coordinate 277,454,139 downwards.
TTAACAAACAAAGTAGGATTGGCTTTCTTCCATTGTTCCAGGTCAGTCAATTTCTGCTTATATTCCTCTACTAGAGTAAGAACTCTTGGTGGAGGAATGATTTTTTTTCTTGGAGTTCTGGTATACCAGTCCAAGATAAATCCTTTCTAAGGACACCATAAAAGTTTCCAGCAGGTGGTGGAACATCAACATACTCTTTCATCCCAATTCCAGTCATATCCCTAGAGTCTCTTTGCTCACTTAGACATTTTTCTAGGGTTTGAGAAGCTTTATCAAATCTTTGAATTTTAATCCCTACATTCTCTTTGTTTTTAATGGCCTCATCTAACTTAGCTTGTATGATTCCTTTAGATCTTTCCAAAATGTCCCTAAGGTCAACACTAACATTGAGGTCATGAGACAAAACGTTAATTTTATCTTTTAGGTCAAGCTCCATTTTCTTATATTCAGCCACAGTCTTTTCAGTTTGAACAAGTGCTAGTTGATAATTAGATAACTTGCATTTTTCATCTAAAACATCTGATTTTAACTTTAAAATTTCTTTGCTAAGTTTTTTAGTGTTTAAACGACAACCTTTACTACAGAAAGCATCATCATATACCTCATTATCTAATGAAGATGAAGAATGTGCCATGAGAGCATAGTGAACATGCTCTTCTTCTTCCTTCTCTGCAATCAAGGCCTTGTTCTCTTCCACCTCCTTGGCCATACAGCTCCAGTCCCAGCCAACACCATCAATTTCTTGCATGGCAACCATAGCCTTTGTGTCTTCAACCTTGATGATTTGGCTTGAAGGCTTTCCAGCATCAAATCTTCTTAGATATCTGCATTCTCTCATAAAGTGACCCATTCTATGGCAATTGTAACACTCAACCTTGGATTTATCAAACCCATCAGTGTCTTTAGCATTAAAGGTCATCTTCTTCCGAATCTCCTATTCCATATATTGGCCCTTATGCTTACAAGTGACATATTCCACTTAATGTCCATATCCTTCAAATTCTCATCAATAATCTGCTCAAGGTCCTCATATGTATTCACTGAACCATTGGGTAATGCAGCAATGTATGCACACAATGTATCTAGATCAATGCCAGCAGGTTTAATTCTTGGTGAGTCAACATTGTATGTGTCAGCATCTGAATGTGAGGCGCTGACAAAGGTTGATTCACCATTGACACAAGGTGATCCAGTAACAGGATGCACGTATGACTCTCTTTGATCAAATTGACCTTCACTATGTGAGAAGAAAGCCATGTTTCTAGAGGTAGATTTGCTTCCTTGATCCAATAGGATTTCATTCTCTACAATCTTCAGTTTATTGTAGACGTCATCAAAAGTAGAACTCTTATGAGCATTGGTAGCAATAATAGACCTTCCTTCAATATTCCATGCATCACCAAGACTTTTAAGAAAAGTGGTAATGATATCAGCATCACCATACATTGTTCTCATAAAGGATAATTTGCTTGTGATGTCTAGAAGCCTGCTTCTCACCCCACTTAGATTTTCATTGGGGAGAGTTTTGAACACAACATACTCATGTAAGAGTTGCTTCTTCTTTTCTGATGTAGTATCATCATTACCACCATAGTTGACTTGAAGAGCTGCCCAAAGATCTTTGGCAGACTCAAAACCTCTATACGTGTGTTGATTGGTTGGTCCCAAAGAGAGTTTGAGAATGCTTGAAGTTTTCATGTCACTCCTTCTCTTTGCAATATCCTCAGTTATGATAGCTCTCCCATCTGTAGGTCTTTCTTTTCGATCCTCTTCAGTTGAACCCTCAACTGATCTTAAAGCAATAGCAGCAGCAATCTTGGCAGCTTTATCGAATGTGTTTCCATATTCAATAATTTCTCATAGAGTGTGATCATGGATTTGAAGGTATTACTCAAAATTGAACTTCCATAGCTCAAAGTTGTCAAGGTCTAGCATGGGTATTTTTAGATTGTGGCTAGAGGAATAAGTCATATCTGGAGTAGACATCTTGTCTGGTTTTTAGGGTTTCTTGAAAAATTAGGGTTTTTGCGATTTAGGGGTTTTTAGGGTTTCGTGTTCTTTAGATCAAAGTTCCTCAACAAGCTCTGATACCACTTGTTAATCCTAAACTTAGATCGATTTAGCTTTGTGTAAACGAGATTAAATCAAGTTAAACACTTAGAGAAACTTTGTTGTATAAACAATTCAAGTACTATGCGGAATTAATACTTGAATGAAGAACAAATAAAAAAAATAAACCAAACTTTCACTTTGATTGATAATCGAACAATAAAAGTGTAAAACGTATATCAAACTAAAACCTAAAGGCCTCCTTTTATAGATTAAGGAGCCTTGCACAAGAGTCTACCTATCAGCTAATTTAGGCAAAGATAAATATAGAAAATACCATGTCGAACATATCTTTACTAGAAACACAAAACGTGTAGACTAAGTATTCTATCAGTGCTTGGACTTCTTCTCATCAGCGCTTGATTTCTTCTTGTCAACAATTGATCTGTCAACGCTTGATTTCTTCTTATCAACATCCAATTCACTGTTGTCAGCGTCTAAGTGTCTTGGCTGATTTTATTCCCAATAATAAGCTCTAAACAGCCCAAGGTGTGGATTGTACATCTTGGAGGTTTGAGTTTCAAATCCCTTTTACTTTTCTATCATTTTATTGATGGTTATGTGATTTGTGGATTTCATGGGTTGATTGCTTATATTTTGGTTTAAAACTTCTTAATAGGGTATATTAGATCTATTATCACCTAGATCTTGTTGGATTATAGGTTGTAAAAGCAAATCTGTGTGAAAAAGTTGGATTAAGGGTTGTTTGTTTCTACTGGTTCATAGGCCTTAGGGCCTTTGAGCTTGGTGCTTTTATGTTTGTAGGTGTTTGTTTGCTGATATAGAAGGTGTTTTAGGTGTTGGCTAGGTCTAAAACAAAGTAGAACTAAAAAAACGTAGGTTGCTAGATTTTGTACACAAAATCCAGTCAAATACATCAGATAGATTTGTATGCTTGTTTGACTGTTTTGAAGTCTGAAATTTGGCATGCTAGTAGTTTTGTTGATTGATTAACTCTGCTATATCTGGTTTTAAAGTTTGGTAGCTTATTGTGAGTTTTATAGCTTTTTGGAATTCAGATTTTGGTTAAGTATATCAGCAATTGTTCTTTGTCTGCATGCTATTTAATTGGATCTGTTGAGTGCTTTATTGTGTTTGGATTTGTGATTTTTGTGTTGCTGTTGACTCCCACTAAGCCAAAGCTTATTGGGGTGGCTTTGTTTCCAAAAACCATCCACAAACAAGGCTTGAAATCAAGCCAAAACAAGTCTGCATAATCAGCAGTGGGAACTCCTTTCCCACTGCTTGTTACCACTGCTAGTGTTATTATTGGTTCAGCTTATCAATAAGCTATTCTAGCTTATTAAAACATGCAACAACTTTAATTTGGTAATCAGTCATCATCATTTGACCCATTTGTTTATTCTGGAGCTTTTGGGCGGTTGACTTTAGGGTTTGACTAGAGAACCAACTTATTTGACTTTTACATAAGTGCTTATTGACTTAATCTGCTTATTTGGCTTTGCTTATTCGATTTTTCTTGATTGATCTGTCTTAATTAATTCATTTAGAGTCTTTTGCAAGTTGAATCAAGTTCTGAGGTGGTCTAAAACTCTAAGTCGACTATTTTGTCGTTTAGTGAATTTGTACTTGGCTTATTTCTGGCTTATTGGTAGAGGTTTTTCAAAATTTCTTTTTACAGATCTCTTAAGCATCCCAAAAGAAGGTTATGTGTCAAATTAGAGCTTATGGCATTGGCTTATAGCTTAATGGGCCAAAAATCCCATTAAGAATAAGGTGTTGTACATTTAAGATGTGATAAGCTCATATTCAGCTTTTGGGCCTTCAGAGTTTTGTGTTTAGAATTAAATTTTGAGTCAGACTGGTGATTTTCAGCTTATTTAGTTGAGTTTGATCTTATTGGGCCAAAAAACCCATTTATTTGGACTGTTTTTGTTTTTAGCCCATTTGGGGTCCCAATACTTTCATTTTCTGTTTATTTAGGTTAAAATAAACTAGTTTGCAAGTTTTTAGAAATTTTTATAATTTTTGGATTTTTAATATTATTTTATTATTATTTTATTATTATTTTATTATTAAATTTTGTTTTTAATATTTTTGCAACTTTTACATTTTTTAGGTCAAATACAATAAGTTAGGATTTGTAAAACTCTTAGATTTATTTTCTCATCATTTATTTAATTTTTAGGATTATTTTAAGATTTTAATAGTTTTTAATCGTTTAAAAATAGTTTTCATTAGTTTTAAATTTCATAAAAATAGCTTTTAGTTTATTTAAGTCATTTTAGAGTTTTACAAATTGAAAAATCCTAATTTGGGATTTTTACTAATTATTTGAATTTTTAGGTCTTTAATTAGCATTTAAAAATTAATAATTAATTAATTAAAAGGTTTGAAAAAGTTTTGATCATTCGTAAACTCTTATTATATTTTTAGCTATTTTGATAATTGTTTGGGATTTTTTAGAATTAATTTTTATTTTGTCACTTTTTACGGTTTTTCGTTTTGTCGTCGTAGTGTAATTTTAACGTATCCGTCATTCTAGTTTCACATCTTTTCTTTCTTTCTATATTAATCTCAAATATTCTACAAGTTATTCACACACAAATACCTCATTGGGAAACGAACTTTCACCTTTGGGTCATTAGTGCACGGTTTTCCTAAACCGTCGTACTTAATACTTACCGCTTATACGCCTTTTTCCTAAAGGGTGTAATTTACCTACAATCACACCGCTTGATTCAAGTATTACTACAAATTAACATACTACCAAAAACATGGTACATAAATATATTCATATAGTTTTTCTTTCTAGGAATCGTGGCGATATTTTTAATTCAGCGTATAGTGATATGAAATACACAAACGTTTCGGTAGTCGATAATAGTCCCACGGACTATTTAAAATATGTGAGGGCATAAGTATGCGTACATTTAATCCCAAAATATACATATGACACAACCCAAATAAATATGGCAAAAACCAAATAAATATGGCACAAACCATTTAATATGGCACAAACCAAATAAATATGGCACAAACCAAATAAATATGGCACAACCCATTTAAATATGGCACAAACCAAATAACTATGGCATAAACCAAATAAATATTGCACAAACCATTTAAATATGACACAAACCAACTAAATATGGCAAAACCAAATGAATATGGCACCAAACATTTGAATAGTATAACAATCCATACAAGGATGTTATATTTTATTTCAACATAAAAATCGTTTTAGTACACATATCTATAAGTACATCATACATAAGGATCATTCAAACAAGGAAAGGGAATACTTTATGCTAATAACACTTAGCAATCAAGTTCAAAACTTAGCATGGCAAAATTCACAAACTATTTCAAGTCAATACTTACTTGTGTCGAAGACGTGAAGTGAAGTGGCCCATGAAGATACATAAACGGTTATAGTCTAGTGAAATTATGATTTTACTAGTTATGAAAGTTCACTGAATCCAGTCTTTTCGAATTGATTACCAGTAATTAGTGCGACTCAGTCGTTCTTGGTGGAAAATTAAATGGTTTGTTTGATTATCTATTTTAAACTAATAGCAAAAATATGAAAATGTCGTTGAGTAAAATAAAAGCTTTAAAAATTAAACTGAAAATTAAAAATTAAACTAAAAAACTAATAGCAAAAATTAAACTAAAAATTACTGAAAATGTCGGAATACGCCGATCGGAATCCCATCAGAATCCCAATCGGAATGTACTCGTCGGAATATGATCGGAATGCATAAAATGAATATGATCGGAATAAAAGACAAAAACGAAAGCTATCGGAATGTGTGAAAACTACAAAGCTATCGGAATATGAGTAAACTAGTCCTATCGGAATGACAAAAGGAATCCTGGTCAGAATATGGAAAAGGAACAAGTGTCGGAATACTTGTAAACTTAGGCCGTCGGAATCCCAATCGGAATCCCCGAAACCCTTTTCCGATCCTTTGATCGGAATGCTATTGGAATAAATGTGGCTTGATCGAAATGTTGGTCGGAATAGGGAAACCCTATTCCGATGGCTTTGATCGGAATACAGAAGGTAAAACAAGGAAAACCTTTTAGACGAAATCAAAAAGGAAATAAGCAAAACCGAATAAGCTATGTTTTTAATAAGCACTATCTAAAATTTAAACCACTATTTAAAGAAAATAACTAAAAAAGAGCACAAATAAGAACTTTTTAAAAACTATAAATAAGCAAAACTTTGAAATCAAACTTTAATAAAACTAGACTTTTAAGAAAAATGAAAGTGAATAAGCTAAATACAAAATAAGCCAATCAGCTCAAAGCTTAAGTTGCATAAAAACTTAAAGATTGATAAAAAGATAAACTTTTTAATCAATCAAACATCAAGATTAAACAAAATTAAAGATAATTTTTGGATCAAACAAGTAAAAATCAAGAAAGGTAGAAAGAGATTGAATATGAAAAACTTGAAATTAAAGATGAAGATTAAAGATTCAAATACAAGATTAAAGTGAAAAGCTTAAAACTTTAGAGAAAAACTAGAGAGAGAAAGTGAAAAACTAGAGAGAGAAAATAAAATTACACTACTCCTAATCTAAACTAACTAACCACCTCCTAATGACACATTAGGAGGGTATTTATAGGAGGAGTAAAATGTTGGTGCTTTCTTCCTTCTTTTTTCTTGTCTCGACTCGATTTAAATTCTTTGCCTTTCTCGACGTCGTCTCGGGATTTGTCGATATAATTTGAACTCGTCTTATAATTTTCTTCTTTAATTAGACTTGGTTCTTCGACTTCATTAAACTTCCGTCTTTAGACTTTTTCTTCGATAAATCTTCAAAATAGGCCTTGGACTTCCGTTCTTTTTGCACTCTTGATCTTTTGACTTCGTCTTTTCTCGTTTTCTTCGATAAAAGCCCGTGGAAGCCCGTGTTTTCTTCCTTTTTCATCTTTTGGTCCTAAAACACAATAAAAACACAAACCACGCATAATTCCGACATTACGACATAAAATACACGTTTTGGCTTGGTTATTATTATAATTAAGTAGTAAAAGGATGGGTGTTTTCACACCTATCAAATCCCCTACACTTGACCATTGCAATGCCCTCATGCAATGCATTAGTTACAAAGCAAGATTTACATTTCTCATCATAATTAACCCACCTTGGCCTTTATTAAACATAAGACATAATTAAAGGAAGAAAAACAAATTAAGAGATTAAAGACTTACATTGGGGTTTTGGATTGTCATGAATGTTCATCATCCTCAAGTTTCGCGTTCCCCATACCAAGCTTAAAAACGAGATCATTGTTATTATAAGTTAGCAAACTAACACGAACTCATGTGGCCCAATTATTCACTTAGACTCCCTTATTCCTAGGTATATCTCTTATATTTTAATATTGTCTTGAATGATCACGAGGATACATTGTTTGACTTATTTCGATAGTTTATTTAGGCCGAAAATAAAGTGGGACGATTTAATCAATAGTTAGCTAAAGGACAAAATCTTTTAAAACTGCTTCTCGGGACCTCATAAAGTTCATATCTTGGCATAACTCGCTTCACGATTTGAGACCTTTCTCGGACCGATATTTGGCAGTGACTTCATACTTCAAATCTTTGAGAGACGTTCTTGAAATTATGGTCTTCTCTTCATAATAGGAATTTCTTCACTTGAACTTTTTGAGAGATTCTTCATATTTGGACCACGACTTCTTCATTTTTCTCCAATCTTTATTTTGGACTTTGATATACAACGATCCGCCTCCTTTTAGGACTTGGATCTATTTATCCTCATACCTTACTAGGGTCTTTTCAGATAGGCTTCTCCATGAGCTTTTGGGGAGTATTTGCTTTTCGTCGTGTGTCTCGATCCTTCATATTGATTTTTGATAAATGATTCTTCATATCACTGGGATCTTTAGCAACAAAATGTAGCCCTCATGCCTTGTTAGGGCCTTTTCTGACTCGCTAATCTTCGCATCCCGCTTCAATAAGTTATGCCTTGGCTATGAACTCTAATTAATACCGAGCAACTTTTAAACGCTCTTGTGCTAGAAGCTAAGGAACCTTTCAAATCGTATAACCTTATTTATTGCAAATATATTTATTAACAAGCGATGGGAGAAAAATCTTATAATCAACTCACATAAATTCATGAAAGAATACCAAACTTATAATTGACTCTATCATCTCTCGTTCTCCACAGTTTAAAATCACAAGGAATGAGACTCGTGGATGCTTAGCCAATTAAATCAAAGTTTTGGGTTTTCAAGCCATCTATAGGATCTTGCAAACTCTTAGACTCTTTTAAGTTTAGAATTCACATTTTAAAGTTCCCTTGATAAACGACTTTCTAGGATCAATTATAGGAACTTGCGAAAAGTTCTTGTTCTTAACCCGTGAGAGTTAAGACTTTCGCGTTTTAAAGTTCCCTATATAAAAGTGTCACACCCCACCATGGCGGAATATGGAGCGCGACGTATGGATACCATCACAACATGGCGTGTCTATAGAGATAACTAAATGAAATAAGAAATGTCATAAAATGGTGACACAAATGTCATGACAATATCTCAACAATGCAGGAGTCTAGGTAAGTAGGTAACAGTCCTACCACTTACCCGAGACAAACAATCAACATAAACAAAGCAAACATATAGGTGTCAACAGTATCACTTATTAAACAAACAAAAAAAACTAAGAAGGAACGGGGATCTCCTTCTAAATGCATCCCAATGCCTCCGAAACTAGCCACTTCTATTCTCAAGATTAACCATATATTTACTTGAAAGAGACACTAAAACACGTCAACATAAAGTTGGTGAGAGTCATAGGTTTAGACTCCAACGCCAAGATCAAACCATAAGCTGTGAACAACAACCACTAACAAATGAACATATGGACAATATGATACAAACATGCTTTAACAACTAATATTAAAGATTTAACAAACCAAACCAAATCCAAATCCAAGGCTCCCAGCCTTACCAAACACCATGGTACCATAGGCGCCCATACACCTATGTACCAATCCCAAGGCCCCGCCTTGTCATTATCCATTGTTCCCATAGATGCTCACACATCTATGTACCTCCCCAAGGCCCCGCCTTGTCAACATCGTTTGGTACCAAGTCAAAACATAAAACAATCATGAATCAACTAGCAGTTAATCACATAAGTATGCGCAAGTCCATCACCAAACACAAAACATTCACATCATAATTTATAAAAACAAGACAGTGTCTCTTCCATCCTATCTGGAGGTCAAAATCATTAGTAGACATGGGACTATGAAACTCACCTGATTGAGCTTCTCCCAATAATCATGTACTAGCAAAAAGCTAACAAACAAAAACACAAAATCAAAACATGAACCAATCACTAAAATGGCTCATCAACCTATAATGGACATCTAACCCTCTCCCATATATATACCTCATTTATATGCTCTAAGCATCTCATTACACCCCTCTATAAAGCCCTTAACTTAGTTTACTTCATAACCCGTCCCGTTAACATTTTACCCAAAACAGTCCTGGTTTTTAGGTCTCCAAACTATAAGCCAAACGCCCACCTAACATATGTAACACCCCATTTTGATAAATGGAATGTCACGCGTAATTATGGCGTGTCATCAAAGCATACAAGGATAAATGTCTGAAACATTACATGACCATAGGGATAACCGGAATCAAAAATCGGTTCCCAAACATAAGCCCAAAACATAATACAGTAAAAGAAATGAATAAAAGATTAAACAAGCATAAGTATATGAAGGCAAAAAGGAAAAGAAGTCTCTAGCAGCTTCCATCCTACGCACGTCCTCCAAATGCTCGAGTCTTTCCTAGTGTACCTGCCGTTTTGGGACATGGAAAGGAAAGTAACGGCTGAGCAAAACGCTCAGTGCACGGATATAGACATAGTATGAATGACTAAGAATAATAAAGACTTAATAGCAGCGGAAATGTATAAGTCCTGGAAAACCTGAAACATGTTTATAAAACTGGTTTTATAGTTTGAAAAGCCTTATGTTTATCTTATGAAAACTGGTTAACATATTTTACCATTAGCCAATATAGGTCATGAAAATCCACCGTGCATGAATACTTGGAGGGGTGACCTCATCATGCAAATTAGAGGGGCTGCCTCTAATTTAATATAGTGGGTTTTGGGTAGGAGGGATCAGCTCCTTGTGAAGGATGCAAGGCACACACCACATTCACCATGAAATCCTGAATAAAAACATGTAACTAGGATGCACCCATACGCCCCACATGATAAATATAAATAAATGGCCAAAAGCTGAAGGGACGCCACGAGAAATCACTCCGCCGTGGTGAAGTCATAACATCAGTGCCTCTAATGTTATGGTTATGGTACCTCAATAACTAGGTGAAACTGGTCATGCATGTATATGGCTGTAGGTAATCTTAGTTAAATATAAGCAATCAAACACGTAACTTACACTACGGGAAAATAGTTGGCTGCATACGGGGAATCCTAATAAGGAAAGGATGTCCATACTGAAAGGACGGGAATCCGTACCTTATGTCCAGTGAACGAGAAAGACGAACTGCGAGGAATCCTACTTCCGAATCACTAGTGCTACATAAATACGTACATGAAAAGTATCTGCTTACTAAATACATAGTTGATTTTATATCATGTCTTAGCTTATTTTATGTGTTCTTACCATGTTTTACTGTTTAAAAGCCTTAAACTGTGTTTTATCTTATATTCTGTTTAATTTGATTAAGTATTTCTGGTATTTCATGTGTTATTATACTTACTGTGTAATAATAAGTAACTTTCCAAAAATAGCAGGTTTCCTAATATAGAAAGTTTCCAAAAATAGAAAGTTTCCAAAAATAGAAAGTTTCAAAAATAGAAAGTTTCCAAAAATAGAAAGTTTCCAAAAATAGAAAGTTACCAAAAATAGAAAGTTTCCAAAAATAGAAAGTTTCCAAAAATAGATTTAATGCTTAAAATAGATAAGTTTTTAAAAATAGAAAGTTTCCATAAATAGATTAGCTGCCTTAATTAAATAAGTTTTCATAAATAGATTAGCTGCCTGAAATAAATAAGTTTCTAAAAATAGAAGGTTTCCATAAATAGATTAGCTGCCTTATTTAATTAAGTTTCTAAAAATAGAAAGTTTCCATAATTAGAAATAAGCTGGTTAAATAAGCTAAGTATATAAGCCTAAGTGTTTTCATGATTATTTTCTAAGTCATATGATATAATGTATAGTTTAATAATTATTTCATGTAATTAAATTAAACTATAGGTTAAAATATTTAATTAAAGTATAACATGTTTTTAATTAAATAAGTTAAATACTTAGGTTAAAATATGTATTATTATATATTAATAATATAACCTAAGTCATGTTAATTAATTAATTATATCCATGGTTTTAAAATAATTAATTAATTATAAGTCTTAAATATATAAATACTCAGGTTAAAATAATTTCATGATCATTAATAATTAAATAACCTAAGTCATGTTATTAAATTAATAACATCATTTTATTAATTTAATTTTAACATAAGATCATAAACATAAAAAAAACTAACATACACCATGAACCAGATCTAGACTAAAAAGCATGAACCGGACATGAAATCGACACCGTACCCCGAACCAACTCGGGGTACACCGTGTTTTACTGCTGCCGTGGGACCCACACGCACCAACCAAGACCATATGGTCTTGGTGGTGGTCGTCTTGGCAAACCGAAACCTATTCGGGTTCGGTGCAGCCTGCGGCCAAAAACAAACACCTCTTAAAACACCCTTTTGATTTTATTTAACACCAAATCATGTTAGATCCATGTTTAATTATTATGTTTTTATAAAAACAACACATGTTCTTGATTTATAAAAAGATTAAATCAAAAGAAAAGGTTTAAAAGGTTTTACCGAATTCGTGGATCAAAAGGACGAAGAACCAACACGATCAATCACTAAAACTTCAAGATCCAAGATCACAAATCACATATTATGGTGGTTGTAGGGTGGCGGCACAAAGAGAAGAGAGAGGAGGGTTTTAGGGTTTTTCTAAAATCTTCTGTAAAACTAAAAATGAGTAGTGTAAGAAATATTTAACCCCTTTTAGTAAAAAATTGAAGGGCTAAGCCCATCCTCCCTCCTAAATTTCGTGGTAATAGGGCCCACAAGGGGTAACCCGAATGTTTTTCCGTGTCTAAAATATTGGTGTGTTCTCGTGTGTTCTCGTGTTCGTGTTTTACGTGTTCTCGTTAAATATTAACCGTGACTTAATATATTTATTTGTGTTCGTAATAAATATATATACGTAATTAATATTAGCTCGTGATTAAATTACGTTCATGATTTCATATTGTTGTCAAATAATTATTGCGTGCTCATGCGTAGTAAATACTTATCGTGTTCTAACACGTACGTAATACGTAAAATCCTAACACGTAATCTTAATCATGCTATAATAGGAAAGTTTTAACCTAGTACGTACGATCTTAAGGGTACTATTCATGGTAAAAGCATGCGGGTTTTACAACTCTTCCCCCTAAAAAGAATAATTCGTCCCCGAATTATAGATAACGTAACTGAAAGAGAAACATACCCGAATCAAACTGAGAGGGTATGTAAGATAAATTGACGTGCAGGTGACATGGCAGAAAGAACGCGGAACGTGACATGTCTTAAAAGGACATGGAACGTGACGTGGCTGAACGGACATATCTAATTGATAAGTGAAAAACGGATAAAAGTCCGGATGAACTTGTCCGTTTCCAAGTGACCTCCCTCTTGGAACGGTTCCTTCAGAAGATCTTGACGAAAATGATAAATCTTGGTCCTCCTGACCTTGACTTGGAATACGAAGAAATTATTGGTTATCAACGGAAGGTAGATCCCCTAAATTCGATCGAGGAAAATAAGAGTTAACGTGCTAGGGTAACTGAAACGTTACGATGCAAGACAATCTGACTTAAATGATAATTAGAAACGATGCGCGAGACATAAAGAAACATAGTACGTGAAAAAATTTGAACGTGATACGTGAAAAATTTTGAACGTGCTACGTGGAGATATGGCGAGTGTAGTATGAGTAAACATATCATGATCCATGATACGTGTAACATATCTTGATCATGATATGAGGAACGTGGAATGAACATGACATGTGAAACATATCGTGAACATAGAATATAATGGCGGTAACGCCAAACGCTACTAGGTGAGACGTGGAATATGATGCGAAACGTCTATCAGAGGATAGGGAACTATACTAAACTTGGGTCTGGTCTCTCAAGGTCTTGCAAAGCTTCCCAGAATGAGAAAAGAAATGAACGTAAAATCGTAAACCAAAATACGATCATGAACGTGAATAGTGTCATGAACGCGAGCGTGAAAGCAAGTCGTGTAATTAGAATGAAAACGTGAAGTAATTAAGGAGTACAATTGCGAATCTTTATCTGACCCGATAACTAAGGAATTTCCAAGTGAACGGATGATCCTTGGATGGAACATGTCCGATCAATCTGTTGGTTCTGAAATCCTTGCGGATGTAAGGATTCTGCAGACTTGATCAAACTGTTTGCAATAACCCAGATAGCATCATGCTTCTTCTGAGTTTGCGTTAATCTGGTAACCAAAATCCGTGGAGATCTTGTCCCATTTCAATTCACAATTTCAGATGATGAAAACATCCCAGTTTGTTGGTGTCCTATCTTAACCTGTTGGTATGTCAGGTACCTAGATATGAACGTAACTGTATCTTGCTTCGTAGAACTTAATACATAGGAGTTTGCGAAACTCTGAGTCTCTGAATCTAGACTTCTCCTAGCGTAGGATTTTCTAGAACACCTAATGTAGTGTAGGGTTCTCTCCTTTACGCATAAGCTGAGTCATGGTAAGAGTAACCATAGAAACCCATGTGATTCAGCGTGTCACTGTGATCAACAGAATTGATATTGGAAAAATTTCTAGGGTAAAATTTCTCTTGTCATAGAATTTGCAACATAGTGCAGATATGGTCTTCCTGTTCTTCTTCTAGGCTTAAAGGAAATAAGGTTATCCTCAATGAAAACACTGACGAATTTGCTATGAGTTCATGGAAACTCATTCTTATAGTTCTGTTGGAGCATTGATGAGACTAATTCAAAATCATAAATCTAGCATGACCGAGTCGTGTACGAATAGCAGTCATGGACATGTCCTGTTGTTTCATTCGTCACTGTTGGCAGCATGATCATGAGTTCGATCTTGGAAAAGTGATTAACACCATACGATTGATTAGACAGGTTGTCAATATGTGGAGGAGAATAACGGTCATGAATGGTGATTTGTTTACGCTGACGGTAGTCGACACATAATCTCATGGTACCGTCCTTCTCCTTGTAAGTTCTTCTGGAATGTCTGGGAAGATTTTGGAATAATCAACTGGCTATGCGTAAAAGACTTAAGTGGTCGTGTCTTACTGACAGCTAGAAAATTTTAGCGACCATGGCTAACAACACACATGCTTGTAAGCATAGATAATTTGTACATATTTTCTCCAGGGAAAATCAAGCTGAATGTATTCAGGAGCCTGAACATTACTGTACATAATTATGAATCGTAGCATGGTGTGCTGTTCATAGTACATAATTAGGATAAAATTCATCTCGTGTCTGTCCGAGGAAATGCGTTAGCAACTTGGATCTCATCATTAAGCTGAAGGAAACCCTTCGTATACGTGGGAATACGAAAGGCGTCCTTCATGGTTATAAATATATGAACCATGGTGAAAGAAATGAAAGTGACATCGACAATGTGACAGTTCTCACTGATGCGCTGATAATGGTATAGAAATTCTTGTGGCCTGATTAATACAGGGCACAAAAAAATAGATATACCCTTGGAGGGTACCCTGAATTTCTTAGAAATGTTCCATAGTTGGACGTGAGTCATGTGTCTTGACTCGTTTCTTGGAACTATAAGCATGACATATGTATTGACTGGTGTCTTGACATGTGTCTTCAGAAAGTATACGTGAGACATGTGTCTTGACTGATGTCTTGACATGTATCTCGAGATGTGAAACAAATATAACCACAATATAAGGTTATTATGCCAGAATTGGCGGATCGGTTGGACTACTAATCCTTGTATTTCTGATCACGTCTGTGGCCAGAGTTTCGGTTGCAATTTCTAGGATAGTTGCTGTCATAGTAGTGGTTACTATCGTCCTGTCTGTCAGTTCCATGATGGTCATTCTCATGCCCGTGATTCATGTAACTATTCAGCTGAGTGGCCGGCTGGTACCGGTTTGCACTCATATGGCTGAAATGACAGCCGAATGACGTGTGACATGTAACTAAGAATTAGGGACAATGATTGATGGGAATCGTCTGATGGTGAAGCATCTTCTCGTCCAATTGCTTTGCTCCGACTCCTTTGTCTTCGTCTTGTAGGATCTCCAGGTTGTGAACAGCATCCGCATCTTTTAGCGTCTCCGAACGTCAGCAGCATCAACCTTTAGTAACATCTCCAAGTTATGAGCTGCATCAGCAATTTGTAGAGTATTAGCAAGTGGACATATGCCTGAGATGATTCAGAAGCGACTAGCGAATACTCGTGCAGTATTGCAAGTGAAATACACATGGATTTAGGTACGTGTAATACATGTGGAACACGGTACATGGAGTACACGTTGAATGCACATGAAATGATCGGTATGGGGTCGATCATTCGTCATGATTTAAGGAAAATATACCGGTTAAACGGTTAGGAAAACCATCATGATAACCTGGCAGTATTAGCATAGACATCATTTTGGTTATAACGGAAACATTAAAGTGTGGTTACACAAAATTCAACGATGATTCGCCTGACAGCATGATCAATGAAAACCAACCATGACTATCATGAAAGCAGGATTCAATGAAATCTAACAATGTCTTGCAGGACATCGTAAATAACAAAAGAGGTGTAAGACATAATCAACATGAAGACGGAATTATCATGAAGAAACATGAAACCATCTATCATGAAAAAGTGTATAACATAATCAGCATGAAACTGAAGTTAACCATGACAGTATGAAAACATACTTGACATAAAACATAATAACTTATGAGGGGACATGAAAAAAAAATAATAAAACAAAATTTATGCCATTTTAAATCATGAGAAAAATTTTATGCATGAAGAACAGTGCATGAATGCGTAATGTAGTTTATAAAAACCTTTTATATGTGCGAGGGGACGCCTATGGGTCGGTCCCAAAACAAAAGACATGGCGAGGGGACGTCTATGGGTCGGTCCCAAAATTAAAAGTTTCGATAAAAGCACATGCGACTAAATAGGGCCAGTCCTGTACCAACCATTACTTAGTCATAATCCCTGCAACAATGATACATGGAACATATATAAACGAAACTCATATGTCAAAACTTATCAAAAAAAAAATTATGTGAATAATTATGAACTACTTGGGTTCAGTCCACATAGCCACAGTTCACGAGGAACATTATGCATGAAACAATGACACATAACTAAATATGAATGACGGTTGTCCATCCATATTAGTAAAACAATATCGATGAAAACATCAAGGTTAAAACCTCAAGGTGCTGAAAACATCATGGTTAAAACAACAATGCGCTGAAAACGTCAATACGTAGAATGACAAGCGTTGGCTTAGGAAGCTCCTGGTGACTACCCACTAGTCACAGGTCGAGTTTTAGAGCCTACAGGTCGAAGCCTTGGCTCTGATACCATAATTGTAACACCTCATTTTGATAAATGGAATGTCACGCGTAGTTATGGCGTGTCATCAAAGCATACAAGGATAAATGTCTGAAACATTACGTGACCATAGGGATAACCGGAATCAAACATCGGTTCCCAAACATAAGCCCAAAACATAATAAAGTAAAAGAAATGAATGAAAGATTAAACAAGCATAAGTATATGAAGGCAAAAAGGAAAAGAAGTCTCTATAAGCTTCCATCCTACGCACGTCCTCCAAATGCTCGAGTCTTTCCTAGGGACCTGCCATTTTGGGACATGGAAAGGAAAGTAACGGCTGAGCAAAACGCTTAGTGCACGGATATAAACATAGTATGAATGACTAAGCATAATAAAGACTTAATAGCAGCGGAAATGTATAAGTCCTGGAAAACCTGAAACATGTTTATAAAACTGGTTTTATAGTTTGAAAAGCCTTATGTTTATCTTATGAAAACTGTTTAACATATTTTACCGTTAGCCAATATAGGTCATGAAAATCCACCGTGCATGAATACTTGGAGGGGTGACCTCATCATGCAAATTAGAGGGGCTGCCTCTAATTTAATATATTGGGTTTTGGGTAGGAGGGATCAGCTCCTTGTGAAGGATGCAAGGCACACACCACATTCACCATGAAATCCTGAATAAAAACATGTAACTAGGATGCACCCATACGCCCCACATGATAAATATAAATAAATGGCCAAAAGCTGAAGGGACGCCACGAGCAATCACTCCGCCGTGGTTAAGTCATAACATCAGTGCCTCTAATGTTATGGTTATGGTACCTCCATAACTAGGTGAAACTAGTCATGTATGTATATGGCTATAGGTAATCTTAATTAAACATAAGCAATCAAACACGTAACTTACACTACGGGAAAACAGTTGGCTGCATACGGGGAATCCTAATAAGGAAAGGATTTCCATACTAAAAGGACGGGAATCCGTACCTTATGTCCAGTGAACGAGAAAGATGAACTGCGAGGAATCCTACTTCCAAATCACTAGTGCTACATAAATACGTACATGAATAATTATCTGCTTACTAAATACATAGCTGATTTTATGTCATGTCTTAGCTTATTTTATGTGTTCTTACCATGTTTTACTGTTTAAAAGCCTTAAACTGTGTTTTATCTTATATTCTGTTTAATCTGATTAAGTATTTCTGGTATTTCATGTGTTATTATACTTACTGTGTAATAATAAGTAACTTTCCAAAAATAGCAGGTTTCCTAAAATAGAAAGTTTCCAAAAATAGAAATTTTCCAAAAATAGAAAGTTACCAAAAATAGAAAGTTTCCAAAAATAGAAAGTTTCCAAAAATAGATTTACTGCTTAAAATAGATAAGTTTTTAAAAATAGAAAGTTTCCATAAATAGATTAGCTGCCTTAATTAAATAAGTTTCCATAAATAGATTAGCTGCCTGAAATAAATAAGTTTCTAAAAATAGAAGGTTTCCATAAATAGATTAGCTGCCTTATTTAATTAAGTTTCTAAAAATAGAAAGTTTCCATAATTAGAAATAAGCTGGTTAAATAAGCTAAGTATATAAGCCTAAGTGTTTTCATGATTATTTTCTAAGTCTTATGATATAATGTATAGTTTAATAATTATTTCATGTAATTAAATTAAACTATAGGTTAAAATATTTAATTAAAGTATAACATGTTTTTAATTAAATAAGTTAAATACTTAGGTTAAAATATGTATTATTATATATTAATAATATAACCTAAGTCATGTTAATTAATTAATTATATCCATGGTTTTAAAATAATTAATTAATTATAAGTCTTAAATATATAAATACTTAGGTTAAAATAATTTCATGATCATTAATAATTAAATAACCTAAGTCATGTTATTAAATTAATCACATCATTTTATTAATTTAATTTTAACATAAGATCATAAACATAAAAAAACTAGCATACACCATGAACCGGATCTAGACTAAAAAGCATGAACCGGACATGAAATAGACACCGTACCCCGAACCAACTCGGGGTACCCTGTGTTTTACTGCTGCCGTGGGACCCACACGCACCAACCAAGACCATATGGTCTTGGTGGTGGTCGTCTTGGCAAACCGAAACCCATTCGGGTTCGATGCAGCCTGTGGCCAAAAACAAACACCCCTTAAAACACCCTTTTGATTGTATTTAACACCAAATCATGTTAGATCCATGTTTAATTATTATGTTTTTATAAAAACAACACATGTTCTTGATTTATAAAAAGATTAAATCAAAAGAAAAGGTTTAAAAGGTTTTACCGAATTCGTGGATCAAAAGGACGAAGAACCAACACGATCAATCACTAAAACTTCAAGATCCAAGATCAAAAATCACCTCTTATGGTGGTTGTAGGGTGGCGGCACAAAGAGAAGAGAGAGGAGGGTTTTAGGGTTTTTCTAAACTCTTCTGTAAAACTAAAAATGAGTAGTGTAAGAAATATTTAACCCCTTTTAGTAAAAATTGATGGGCTAAGCCCATCCTCCCTCCTAAATTTCATTGTAATGGGGCCCACAAGGGGTAACCCGAATGTTTTTCCGTGTCTAAAATATTGGTGTGTTCTCGTGTGTTCTCGTGTGTTCTCGTGTTCGTGTTTTACGTGTTCTCGTTAAATATTAACCGTGACTTAATATATTTATTTGTGTTCGTAATAAATATATATACGTAATTAATATTAGCTCGTGATTAAATTACGTTCATGATTTCATGATCGCATGTTCGTGATTAATTTTTGTCAAATAATTATTGCGTGCTCATGCGTAGTAAATACTTATCGTGTTCTAACACGTACGTAATACGTAAAATCCTAACACGTAATCTTAATCATGCTATAATAGGAAATTTTTAACCTAGTACGTACGATCTTAAGGGTACTATTCATGGTAAAAGCATGCGGGTTTTACACCATACCCATGATCTCTATAAAGGAAACCCTATGCCCTTACATATGTCAGCTAACTCCTCCCTTTTGCCCCAACCTTAAAGCTGCTGTTAAGGCCCCGATATATATATATATATATATATATATATATATATATATATATATATATATATATATATATATATATATATATATATATATATATATATATATATATATATATATATATATATATATATACTTTTGTCTATCCGGATTTTACTGATTTTGAACATACAAAAAGTTTGTTATGATTAGGGGGTCTTCCCCTAACCCACATTCTTAGCCCCAATGGATATACTTCCTATAATATATAACCCAACTCCCATGTTCGTTTGAAAGTCCCAATGAAAACCTAAGTACCCCAAACAACCCAAAACTTAAAAAGAAAACAGGCTGATTTCAAAAATGTTTTGACCTCCGACTGTTGTAACCTGTTTTTGACCCACTTCCCTACCTCCAATTTAGTTCTCGTTTCTTGAATTTGAAAGTCACTTCAATTACCTTTCCATGGATACTTGGATCGCAAAATAAGAGTTTGTAGAACTCCCTATATGATCAAAACAATTGACCCTAAATTCTGCCTAGTTTTTAAAAACAAATTTAACATAATTAACCTAATTAATTACCCTCATCATGTTTAATCACAAGCCCTAATTATTCTAATCATTGTTAATCATAAAAACTCAGATTTTTAATTTAGAATAAACCCTAAATCCATCATACATTGATTATAAGAACATCAAAAACAATTATATAGAAAAGGGATTTGAAGATTTACCTTTGATTTATGAAAACCCCAAAATTTTATGAAGAACCCTAATTTTTTGTTGAATGCCACGACTTCCCTTGTCTCCAGGAGAAAAATTATGTGATTTTTGTTTAGTATAAAACATTATATAGGGTGTGGGTGAATCCTAGTCCAACCCAAACCCAACTTTCCTTTTTTCTTTTTTTTTCTTCTTTAATCGGCCCCAAACCGCCTATATATGTATATTTTATTTTATTTTTTATTACTTATTATTATGTTATTAATAATACCTTAATTTACCATAATTTATTTCAGCTCCTAAAACCTCCAAAACCTCAAAACCGTAAAACTAGTCAAATTTACGCGTTTACCGTAAAAGACGTAAAATATACAGTTTTAAAAAAAATCTTAAATTTTGAAATACACTTTATAACTAAGTCATAAATGACTTGAAACCATCCCGAAAAATACTCACATGACTAATTACCTCATCCGAGACCTCTAAATGCTAAACCGTAAATCGTAAAAATACGATTTTCTATAATACATATACGTATACGTAAACCACTAAATAACACCATCTCATTTCATAGTCACTATCATGTGAGCTCATGAAAATGAAATCATCACACATCGTTTCACTCACAAGGTACCCCGTACCGGAAACGATATCCAAACCACAATCTATACACACCAATTAGCACATAAACACGTAAAGACACGTAACTAGCACAAAAAAAAATAAAACTAAGTGACGAACCTCAAAACCGCGGTTGTCACATCACTCCCTCCTTATAGAAATCTCGTCCCGATATTTACTCCTTAGGATCAAACATACCATTAGCAAACAACTGAGGATACTTGTTCTAAATGAACTCCTCTCATTTCCACGTCAACTTTAGTTCAAGTCTCAAATCACCACATATACTAACTAACAATAATTAAATTTATTGCGAAACTCTTGATCTCACAGTCAATAAATCTCAGAAATGACTCTTTGATAACCCAAACCCTTATTAACACAAATCCCGAATAACCGTACATGCAAATATGCATTCTCAAACAGCATTTACCAATCTTAATACACGAAATATAACATGTATACCACTCATTTCCCCCCATGTAATTCTATGCTCATAAGCTAATGGTCCGATCTTTCCAAAGATCATAAATGTACCTACAAAACTCTACATCAACTCTTCCATTTTACCAAAACATACCACCCGTTACTATGGGTGAAACTTCCTACATAACTTTGTCACTAAACTCTAGTGGTTTCCTCCTTTTCAACATAGGATCCCTTGTTGCTCTCATCCTTTCCACAAACACCATTACCACATTAGTATCCTCTTTTACCAATTCTAGTCCACAATGGGGACAACTCACCCTATCCTTTCATATAGTGCCTCAAATGGCATTTATCGTCTTCTTGTATGATAACTATCATTATATGTAAACTCAGTCATCGCTAAAGAGTTCCCTAACTCCCTCTAAATCAATCACTCATGCCCTCAGTGTAACTCCTAAGGTTGTATAAATATCTCACTTGCCCATCCTTTTCCAGTTAGCTGGATATACTCATATCCAATCATGTTCATCAACTCCCTTTAGTCCGTACCCCAAACTACTTAAAAATTCCAATTTCCTTACAAAGTGACCTATGACGCTCTTTCACATACCCATTAGTTCTTCCAATCCAAATCAACTTACGATCTATACACATCATCAAAAGGACGGTTATCTCAGTTAGTCTATCAACTGCCATCCAAACTCATGCTACAACTACTTCCATTAAATTTGGATAGCTCATTAGTAGCACCTATACACTTCTTTCTCACTTTTCTTCATGATTTTTTTTATACCCAACACTTCCTTTATACCTACACAATGTCCTACCTTCAAGGTCATATTGCTCCTCATCTTGTCTCAGTTAGACCAAGCCCTTCGTCCCTATGGCACATCACACCTATAACTCCTCATCCATTCGATTATCGATACTAAGCCTCCTAAACAATCAGTATAGGTCAGTGCCATTTCCTTTTCCACACTAAGACAGTATTAGCCTGCATTGTGCTTTATTCTACTCATTAAGCTCTACCAGAGTTTTACCTTCGGTTCCTATCTCGACCTATTTCATTCATGCTTCGCTTCTATACACACTTCCTTCTTCTTCCTCAACTCCTACCATACATCACAATGTGATGCTTCCCATCGTTTCTTCACTTGCCATAATCCTTCATAAGGCATTCCATACATATTAGGCTAACTTTTACGCAAAACCCTCCATTCCATCACATCCGTACGCAATCCTTCCAACTTCTCAACTACGTGACTTCACATTCCTCTTGAAACATGAGATGAATTAGTTAGTCTATCGACTATCACCCAACTCTCGTCGTACTTATTTCTCCACCCCATTATGTATCCCTTTCACCAACTTCGTCCTTACATCGCCCTTTCTAAGCTACTCTCATCTATGTAGGAAGTATAGTCTACGTCCCTTTTCTCCATATGATTGTCCAAGCCACGCAACATACATGTTGACGCGTTCTCTGCTTTAGACAACTCAACTCGTGCAACCTACATCCTTCATCCAAACCATCCTAATACGTCAGCCATATAGTTCAAGTTCGTCTCAGCTTCACTTCATTCTTCTTATTCCATGTCTCATCAACCATGCTTGCCTTTCCCAGATGGTACTTGGCCTTGCAATTTTCTTTCATCACTTAACTCCACCCATCACCTTTTCTAAATGTTCAATCAAGATGATTAAATATGTGTTAGAGACGTTCATGATCTAAATAGATCATTCTCTACGTCTCGTACCCCAAATGCCTCTAGCATTCTAGGCAGATATAACAATCCAGCTCCACTAACTAAGTCTATCTAGTCATCTATACGCCAAAATTTTCCAAGTAGCTTCACTTGTTTTTTTTTCTCACAACCTGTTCTCCTACTCCCTCCTAATAGGGACAGACTAGAGTTTCATGTGATTCCATGCAGGTCACACTCTCATCTTATACCCACATTAGTTTCCATTTGTCTACTAAGCCATATTTTGAATTCTTATTCAAATCTCATACTTCTACTTTGATCTTGCACCCAACATGAGGTATTTTAAATCATCATCTTCTAGGAATACTTGGTTCTCTCCTTCCATGGTTCTCCCTTATTCCTACACTATCCCGTCCAACAAAAATTCCATACTTCATTCATCAAATCTATGGAAATCACTAGTGCATTGGATAATGCATAGCTGTCTCTTCCAAAGATCTTTCATAACACCTTCACAAAACCGACTCTCTAATCACTTCTCCTCGAAACTTATTCAGCTCAGCTTCACTTCTCATCCCTCGATATTGATTGCCACGAAAATTCTATCCGCGTAGTCACTCGACTCCCCTTGTTACTTCTACGAGTTCTTAATCTCCCATGTCATGTATTCATTTCATCATGATCCACCGGTTCAGCTCTTTGTAGCTCCACTCTGATACTCGATCTGCCCTTCCTCGTCACGAACCATACGTAAATTTCCCATCATAGTGCTTGTCACCTTTCCAGTTCTCGCAAATTTTGTGACTCCTTCGAAATCTCTTGCATCCTTCTTGCAGCCGACACGTAGTCCTTTCAGCTCCTTGCTTCGCGATGTAGCTCTTTACGCACTCCTTCTCGTCTCCATGATGTTACCTAGGAACTTCACACTACCAGTAGCTTCTAACTTCAACTCATCTACCACAATATTTCTAAAAGTACTTCAACCCCTCAATGGCTCACTCTTCCTTACTTGTTGTACTTCACCGTTAATCAGCCTCCTACCAACCATTCTTTCACATTCCTGTTATCCTTCACGTGTCTACTACTACCTTGCCTCCATAACTATACCAATCCCTTGCGTGTTATTTACCCAACCTTTCCATTAGTATAAACTTTCTACCCTACCCTCACATCCGCTAGTACTTTCATCA
Organism: Glebionis coronaria; assembly: GCA_025667525.1. Classification (NCBI taxonomy): domain Eukaryota; kingdom Viridiplantae; phylum Streptophyta; class Magnoliopsida; order Asterales; family Asteraceae; genus Glebionis; species Glebionis coronaria. The sequence continues at coordinate 277,429,647 of CM046875.1, read as the reverse complement.
ATCTCCTAATGGTACTTCAATCAACTTCTCATAATATGACCTCTCGTTCCCATGACCACTCAACTAACTTTACTTACTCCCTTATTCCCGTAACTAATCTAAGTTTCAAAACTCCACAAATCTTAATCATTCCTTCAAAACAACCTTTAAACCAAAACACATTTCTCCATTATAGTATCTAACCATAAGTAATACTACCCAACTCTATCCTCTTATCCTAACGTTCCCACAACCGTAATAATAAATCAACCATGACGTGTAACAAAAGAATTCCAGACAATCGTGTCCCAAAATAAAATATAGGGTAAAACGAACCCTAGCCAAAACAACTGAAAACAAAACAATGTAATCCGAAAGATCAATGGAGTGTTCCAACAACGAAAAAATTAGAATCGTCACGATTAGTATTGCCAAATTTCGATACGTTAGAAAATTTAAAACTTTCATCCAATTAGTTACTTCTCATAAGAACCAAACTCCCATACTACTAAAACTAATCATACTCATTATTAACCATAAACTCATCCTTTATCTTCATCATTTTATCAAAATATCAACTAATTAGTATACTACAATCTTAACCATTATCTTGTTTACCCATATTAAATTATTTCACTTGTTATTATGAAACTAATACATGTTTATAAAATACAGTGTTTTTTTTTTTTTTTTTTTGTTTTTTTTTGTTTTTTTTTATTCTGTATTATCATTATTATTTTATAAAATCCATTTAGGCTGGTTATAACTAAACTACTACACGTTTACAAGGTATGGTGTTATTATTATCATTACTATAATAAAATCTCCCTTTTTACTCTTTTCGTCTTAGTTAAATACTTCAAAAAATTTAACTCCACTTAAGAAAGTTATTGTAAAATTTATTTACCCCTTTAAAATGTATGGTCACATGTTACACATAAAACTAATCCAATTATTTTCAAGACAAATTTTTTTTATTAGCTTACACCACAAAATTAAAAAAGAAAATATATGTAAGCCACGATATCATACCATACACCTACAAATTATTTTCAAAATCGTTTTCCTATAATTAGCCATACTCATTTGCAAGAAAATTTAGTAGTTCTCATTAATTAAAATACATACCCGAATGTAAACACACTTCAAAAAGACTCAAAACGTCGTTGGAACTCCATTAAACTCCAGCACCATAAAACACGAGCAAACACAAGGTACGTTCAAGTTATAATAAGTTAATAACTACTGAACGACCATATATCATAACTTAACACATACTAGTATATATACATCCGCATATATATACCTATTAAATCACCCAAAACATACTCGTTACCATACATGTCAGATCAATCAATCGCGTCATACACTCGTTTTTTACAAGTAACCACCATCTTACCACAAGGCATAAAACCCATCACTAAAACCAGTCCATATCGTGTGACCCCATAATCACACAACATGACTATAAACCAAAACAATAACACACTCGAAAATATCCATATCGTAAGCAACCGTTACATAAACCCATATACTATACATATACCAATAATCCACATCTCATCATATACAAGCATGTACTAACCCTCTTTCATGCAATCATACTTAGGAACCCATTGAAGTTTTGTGGTACTTGTATAACTATGTTGGCCACCATACTTATACAATTACCCTTTCCCCAATGCACTCCCTCCTATGATGACACTTATAAGAATCAATACAACACATAACACATAAATCCATCAACTCACCTAAGCACATAACCACAAAAACAATAAGGTCAAAAACTCCAACTAATAAAATTACATAGTCAAACTCTTGGAATACAGAAATCCATAGTCTAGCTAAAACAGCATAGACAAAATCCAAAACGAAAACATAATCAATTATAAGTCATGTCGCCCATCAGAATGGGAACACCTTAAAATCCTTCCTACCCATGTACTCCTAGTAACTCGAACCACCACACGATTCTTAGGGAACATGACTTAAACATCAAAAGAAAAATAACATACCTCAGTTACATAAAATAAATTAACAAAAGATAGAAACTACCTTGTACCAAATTATGTACTATAATGTACAATTTAAGCAAAATATAACAATGACTAGCATGGACGATTATGGTTCAACCCGCACTAGTCACAACCCGAAAAGAAAATAACATGTGGCTAAGTATGAACATACTATGGTTCAATTCATACTAATCAAAACATCACAATAAATAACATCCAAACACATCAATTAATATAAAATGCACACATACTCCTATGACGCCTATATGCAGGGACCCTTAAGCTATAGACTAGGCTACGCGACTAGGCAACCTAATTCTCTATAACCATTGGCTCTGATACCATTCTGTCACACCCCACCATGGCGAAATATGGAGCGCGACGTATGGATATCATCACAACATGGCGTGTCTATAGAGATAACTAAATGAAATAAGAAATGTCATAAAATGGTGACACAAGTGTCATGACAATATTTCAACAATGCAGGAGTCTAGGTAAGTAGGTAACAGTCCTACCACTTACCCGAGACAAACAATCAACATAAACAAAGCAAACATATAGGTGTCAATAGTATCACTTATTAAACAAACAAAAGAAACTAAGAAGGAACGGGGATCTCCTTCTAAATGCATCCTAATGCCTCCGAAACTAGCCACTTCTATTCTCAAGCTTAATGATTGTAGGAAAAATAAAACCTTTTAGGAAAAAGGCGTAAAAGCGGTAAGTATCGAGTGACGATTTAGGAAAATCAACACTAATGACCCTTAAGGCATGAAAGTTCGTTTCCCAAGGAGGTATATGTGTGTGAGAAATTTGTCAAATATTTGTGATTAATGATTGGTTTAGAAGGGGATGAGAAAAGAAGATGACGAAGACGTAAAAATAAAAATTAACACTACTAGAAAGTTAAAACGTAGAACCTTAAAAATCAGAAAAATAAAAATTAATTCTAAAAATTGCCAAAAATTCACCAAAAATCAATTAATAAACTAAGAGTTTACCAATGATCAAAACTTTTTCAAACCTTTTAAATAATTAAATATTCAATTTTTAAATGCTAATTAAAGCCCTAAAAATCAAATAAATTATCAAAAAGCCCAAATAAAGATTTTTCAATTGGTAAACCTCAAAAATGACCTAAAAAGATTAAAAACTATTTTTAGAAATTTTTAAACTAATAAAATCAATTTAAAATGATTTAAAAACTATTAAAACTTAAAATAATTATAAAAATTAATCTAAAAGTGATAAAATTATTCTAAAAGTTGCTAAATTCCTATTTTAATGTATTAAACCTAACAAAAAATGTAAAAAGTTGGAAAAAGTGAAATTTTAAAAATAATAATAAAATAATAATAAAATAATATTAAAAATCAAAAAATTATAAAAAATTCTAAAAACTTGCAAACTAGTTTATTTTAACCTAAATAATCAGAAAATCAAAGTGAAATTACCAGAATATCCCTATTGGGCCCTCAAATGGGCCAAAACCAAAAACAGTCAACCAAATTGGGCTTTTGGGCCCAAAAAGTCAAACTTGGCCCAATTGACTTGGAAAAGCCCTATCTGACTCAAAATTCAATTCTAAGAACAAAGGCCCAAAAGCTGAATAAGAGCTTATCACAGCTTATTTAACACTTATCTTATTCTTATTGGGCTTTTCAGCCCATTAAGCCATAAGCTAATGCCATAAGCTCTAATTTGATACACAACCTTCTTTTGGGATGCTTATGAGATCTGTAAAAAGAAATTTTGAAAAAAGCTCACTCAATAAGCCAGAAATAAGCAAGGTATTATTTCACAAAACGACAAAATAGTCGGGTTTGAGAAATAAGGCACCTCAGGACTTGATTCAACTTGCAAAAGATATCAAATGGACTTAATAAGCAAAATCAATCAACAAAAATACAATAAGCACAACCAATAAGCTAGAATAAGCACAAATGATCTTATGAAAAAGTCAATGGAGTTGGTTTTCTAGTCAAACCTTAAAGTCAACCACCCAAATGCTCCAGTATGAGTAAATGGGTCAAAATATGAGCACCTATTACAAAAACAAAGTTGTTGCTGGTTGGAATAAGCTATTATAGCTTATTGATAAGCTGAACCCAATTTTACACTATCAGTGGCAACCAGCAGGGGAAAGGAGTTCCCACTGCCTTGACTATTTGACCAAGCTTATTTGAGAGTTCTGGTTTGATTCAATTGGAAACAAAGGCACCCTTGTGATCAGTGAATCACAAGGAGTCAATAGCAACAATAAAATCACAATATGGTTCACACAATAAGCCACAATAAGCCAAACATTTACCAAATATGCACCAGATATGGAAATAAGCAGTTAAGCACTTAATAAGCAGATTTAGACTGAATAAGCCAACCAAACTTAATAGGATGCATACACAAGCTATATAAACTAAGAACAAACACAAAGCAACAAGAATCAAACACTGAATCAAAGTAAATAACAAGATCAGAGCACACAAAGTTTCTGATGAGCAATGAACAATATGCAGACAAGTTTTGTTGATCTATTTGGCACTTGATCCAATTTCAATCCTCAAATCCTTCTTCCCTGGTGTGATTAACTCAGATTTAGCACTTGTTAGCCCTAGCCTAAGCTTAGATCTAGGTGTCCTAAAAATCATAGCCAATTTTACCAAGTTTTTGAGATTTTATAGCCAAATTATGAATCTATGTGTTCAAACCCACAAAACCTGCAAACAGATGAACAAATGCACCTAACAAACAGATACCAACACTTGCAACCACAATACAAGCACTTAGCAAACCACAAATCCAAGGTATGCAGTAGACCCAAACACTCCTTAATCTACCACTTAACAAAGAAACTTGTGATTTCTTCTAATAACCTACTGATTTTAATGATAAAAAACACTCACTAGATAGCAACTAACACAATCAAACACATAAATCACCAGCACAAACACAAATACTCAAAATCAAAGCACCAAATCAAAAACAGTCATAAACATGAAATTTTGAGAGGAATTTTAATCAAGGGGTTATACCTGCCTTCCATAACATCCTAGGAAGGCCAGCTATGCTCCTTGGACCTTGTTCAACAACTAGAACAAGACCAAGGTACTTCAATGAAGATGATGCAAACTGCCTTGGTTGATGGTTCAAAGTAGAACCTCAAGGACTTTATATCTTCAACACAAGCAACAAACAACTCAACCAAGGGCTCTAATCCCTTCACAAGCTTGGTGTCAACAAGCTTGTAAGAGCTTATAGCAAATGGCCAAGGGTTAGTACACAAAATAAGCCAAAACAGAACCTAGGATTTCAAGGTATTTGAACCTTAAAAACCTTATGAACCAAGACGTGCCTTAACCACAGGATTAAGGTAGGTCTTAACAATCAAATGGAACTCAAAATTAGGCTACTCAAACACCAAACTTTTAATTAAATCAAAAGGATATTTCAAAATTTCAGAAATTCAAATTTTATTTAAACTTAAAAAGGAATTACAAAGATAATAGCCTAAAATTGGAACAAAGCTCTCTCACAGGTTGAGGAGTCTTTATATAGGCAAATGCCAAGGCTAGCACTATTCATAAACCCTAGAAGTGAAATTCCCTAAATGCCCTAAGTCCTTCTAGACGTTTTCTGAATTTGAGCTGTCCAAATTGATCCTGGATGTTCATTTTAGCTTTGGAATGAAGCAATGAGTCTTGGCTGTTGATTTTGCCACATAGGATTACTTGGAGGGTAAGTTGCATTCTGATTGGGTGACGTGTTGAATGGTGGGGTCTCTTGGTGAGTGGGAGTGAGGGTTTTGAGGTTGGGATGTGATTGAGGTGATGTGAATCACACGTGGGTTGAGTCAATTTTGATTTCCCCTTTGTTTTGCTCCTTTTTGATCCTGGGTAAAAAGCTTGTTCATGCTTGGTAAAAATCCAAACAGTAAGTGTTTGGCGCATTTTTAGGAATTTAAAGTTTGGAATTGGCAGTTTAGGTCCTTGTGTTTTGGGATTTTTGGTATAATAAGTTTTCAGCCCTAAAATGTATTTCCCTTTGTTAATAACTTTCACACATTGGCAGTTTTGGCACAAACTTTTGGAAAAAGGTTTACAAGGGTTATTTTTGACATTTTTGCCTATTTCAAGGGCTGATCTTGGACACTCTGGATCTTCAAAGGTATTCAATGTATCTTTGGCTTGATGAGGGACCATAATTGACAATTTGGAATTGTTGAGGGACCAATCTTGCCATTTCTTCAAAGTTGAAGGACCTTTTGTGTAATTTTGACAAACTTAAGGGACCAAACTTGTAATTATCAATATACAAGGGTTTTAAGTGTCATTTCTTCAATAAATGAGGATCAATCTTGTTTGTCTTCAAGTCTTCAAGGGTATTTGTTGAGTATTCCATGATTAGGGCCCGGTTCTTTGTACGGCTTCGTTTCTCGTGTCCGTTTTTCCTTGTAACTTGTGATCTTTTGTCTTTTTCACGATATCCATACCTAAAATACACAAGTAAACAAACACAAGCATATATATGGTATATTATGACATTTTTATGCATTTAAAGCCCGAAAAGAACGATGAGATCATGTATAAATGCCATCTCATCACTCCCCCATACTAAGCCATTTCCGTGCCCTCACGCAATGCTAGAATAAAGTATCTAAGCATCACCAAAGTTCAATTTTATTAACCTTTATTGAAGAGTAAAAAGACTTGCAACATACTATGAAGATGTGTAAAGACATAACATATGATTTTCATCACAAAAAGTGACTTTTAGGGTCAAAGAATAGAAACAAATAAATGTCCCTTAGAGTAAACTTCGTCATCCTTGATTGTCATACATTCCATGCTAAGTGCAAAAACGAGATCATTGTTGGTACAAGTCACAATGCTAACACTACTCATACGTCCAAATTGTGTTATACTTTTTCTCCCCGCAATCCTAGTTATTATAAAAGTAAATGGGTTACTAGCATTTTTTATCTATTTGTCATGGATCACAAGTGATTCATATTGACTTATTTGAGTAGTTATTAGTCCGAAAGCAAAGTAGCATGATTTGATCAATAGTTAGCCGAAGGACAAAATCTTTTAAAACGGCTTCTCGTGTATCTCCTTAAGTTCATATCTTGGCATAACTCGTTTCACGATTTGAGACCTTTCTCGGACCGATATTTGGCATGTACTTCATACTTCAAATCTTGGGAAGACGTTCTCGAAATTATGGTCTTCTCTTCATATATTTGGAATTTCTTCACTTGACGTTTTTGAGAGATTCTTCATATTGGACCACGACTTCATCATTTTTCTTCAATCTTTACTTTGGATTTTGATATACAACGATCCGCCTCCATGATCTTGTTAGGGTCTTTTTGGATAGACTTTCTCCATGATCTTTAGGGGAGTAATTGCTTTTCGTCGTGTGTCTCGATCCTTCATATTGATTTAGGAATAATGATACTTCACATCATCTTTGGATCTTTAGCAAAAATAGAGCTCCTCATGCCTTGTTAGGGCCTTTTTGGATGATCGCCAATCTTCGCGTCCCGCTTCAATAAGTTATGCCTTGGCTATGAACTCTATTCAACCCCGAGCAACTTTTAAACGATCTCGCGCTAGAGGCTAAGTAACCTTTCAAATCGTACGACCTTACTTATTGCAATTATGATTTATTCCTAATGCATTGATCTTATGGGAAGAAAAAGCCACAATTAAAAACATATGGGTTTTTGAAAGAACACTTTCATGTTCTACGTTTAGCATGATCACTTGTCTAACTCTATCATTTATCGTTCTTCACTATATAAAGACCTCTAATTAAAGAGACTCGTGAATACTTAGCCATGCAAGTCATAATTAAGCCAAATTTGGATTAGCTTTCATTAAGACTATATCAAATCAAAGTTTTGGGTTTTCAAGCCACCTATAGGATCTTGCACTTTCTTGGACTTTTTCAAGTTTAGAGAATGCGTTTTATAGTTCCCTTGATAAGTGACTTTCTAGGATCAATTATAGGAACTTGCGAAAAGTTCTTGTTCTTAACCCGTAAGAGTTAAGACTTTCGCGTTTTAAAGTTCCCTATATAAAAGTCTAGCAAAACTTGAATTGAGCGGGTTAAGGAATGTAAATGGCTCCAAATACCCATCAAGTCAAAAATTAACTCTTATTCTACCCAACGGAAAATATACATTCGTGTCTAAAAAAAACACTTATGAAAACTAAGAAAATTTTTAAAATTTAGCCATTTTTAGCCTTATTAGCAAAACAAAACATTTAAAGTTGGAAAGCGTGAGGGCGTAGCAAAGCAAGTACCTATTCACCCCCCATACTAAAAGTAAACATTGTCCTCAATGTTTCAAGTCTAAAGGTGGAGCACCCCCATACTAGAGACGAAGAGTCGAAATGCTTAGGATCTAGCATGGAAAGGGTGATCAACAATATATCTAAAGCCGTTTATTAAGTATGCTAAAAGATAATTGTTAGAACAATAAAGGATATGTCATGGATTCGTGAAAAACTTCTTCAAACAAACGATGGCGGCTCACGTAAACGAACACGAGAGTCTTCAATCGTAGATGATGATGATGATCTAGATAACACAATCACAAACAACCACGAGACAACGAGTTGAAAGGGTACAAGTCCCCTTATTAGTGAATAGTAAGCATAAAGGATAAGCATGGGATCTCCCCCACGAGGCACCTCGTTTTTGATTACCGAGTCATGAGCTCGACTCGATTCCCTCAATGCTAATTATCATTGGGGAAGGTGACTTGGTCGAGGGCAACCATTGAAGGAATTTCCCCACCAAAGTAGTGCTTAATCCTATGTCCATTCACCTTGAAATTAGGACCATCATCTTGAGCTAGCTCGATGGTCCCATACGGAAACACTTGTGTAATGGTGAACGGACCCGACCAACGAGATTTCAATTTTCCGGAAAATATCTTAAGACGAGAGTTAAAAAGCAACACTTGATCACCAACGTTAAAAACCAGGTTTTTAATCTTCGAATCATGAAACTTTTTAGTCTTTTCTTTAAAAAGTAATGAATTTTCATAAGCATTATCTCTTAATTCATCCAATTCATTCAATTGTATTTTCCGGTGATCTCCCGTGGTCTTTAAGTCAAAGTTTGCATGCTTAAGGGCCCAATATGCCTTGTGCTCCAACTCAATGGGCAAATGACAATTCTTCCCATAGACTAACTTATAAGGAGTGAAACCAATAGGTGTCTTATAAGCGGTCCTAAAGGCCCATAAAGCGTCATCAAGTTTGTCGGACCATGAAGCACGGTTTTCTCCAATCGACCTTTCTAAAATCCTCTTCAAAGATTGGTTCGAAACCTCGACTTGCCCACTCGTTTGCGGGTGATAAGCCGTAGAAAGACGATGAGTAACTCCATATTTCTTTAGAACCTTTTCGAATTGGTCATTACAAAAATGGGTTCCACGATCGCTTATAATAGCACGAGGGGTTCCGAACCGAGAGAATAGTTGCTTCAAAAACTTCACTAACACACGAGCATCATTAGTAGGCAAAGCCTTAGCTTCCATCCACTTAGAAAGGTAGTCCACAAACTTGAATTATGTTTTGCGGCATTTCATCACGTTGAGACGATTTTCCTTGACGTTGGCACGAATCACACGACTTTACAAGTGCGTGTGCATCACGATAGATAGAAGGCCAAAAGAAACCGGCATCAAACACTTTCTTACCCGTGAGATTAGCACCGTGGTGACCACCCGTGGGTCCCTCGTGACAAGCTCTAAGGATATTAGAAGCTTCGGCACCAAACACACAACGTCGAACGAGTTGATCCGCACAAACTCGAAAGAGATAAGGGTCGTCCCAAAAATAGAACTTGACGTCACGAAAGAATTTTCGTTTTTGTTGTGTCGTCATACCCTTGATTATGAAATTGACCGCATGGTAATTTGCAATGTCGGCAAACCATGGGGTGGTGTCTTTAGAATTCACTACACGGAGAGTCTCAAGAGGAAATGTTTCGGTGATTTCCTTGTTCTCGAAAACATCTTTTTGAGGATCTTCTAGACGAGAGAGATGGTCGGCCGCTAGATTCTCGGCTCCTTTTTTGTCAAGCACGGTGACATCAAATTATTGGAGGAGGAGCATCCAACGAAATCTCGGCTTAGCATCTTGCTTAGCTAAGAGATACTTGATAGCCGAATGGTCGGTATACACGATGCTTTTAGTCAAGACGAGATAAGTTCGGAATTTCTCAAAAGTATAGACCACGGCAAGGAATTCCTTTTCTGTTGTGGTGTACTTTAATTGAGCCTCGGTCATCGTCTTACTAGCATAGTGGATAGGACAGAAATGCTTGTCATAACGTTGCCCTAAGACGGCCCCTATAGCATAATCACTTGCATCGCACATGATTTCAAAGGGTAATTCCCAATTAGGAGCAACAAGAATGGGAGCTTCGGTAAGTTTCCTTTTGAGAGTTTCGAAAACCGTAACACAATCCTCATTAAAGTTAAAAGGAGCATCCTTCTCGAGAAGGTGTGTCATAGGACGAGAGATTTTTGAAAAGTCCTTGATGAAACGACGATAAAAGCCCGCGTGGCCTAAGAAACTCCTAACTCCCTTAACGGTTTTGGGATGAGGTAACTTGGCGATGACGTCTACCTTAGCTTTATCGACCTCAATCCCCGCCTTCGACACCTTATGTCCTAAGACGATTCCTTGTTTACACATAAAATGACATTTTTCCCAATTAAGCACAAGATTGGTTTCTTCACAACGTTTTAACATTTGCTCGAGATTAGATAAACATGACGTGAACGAATTGCCAAACACCGAGAAGTCATCCATAAACACTTCCATCGACTTCTCGATCATATCGTGAAAAATTTCCATCATACACCGTTGAAACGTACCCGGTGCATTACAAAGTCCGAAAGGCATCCTACGATAAGCGAACGTTCCATAAGGACACGTAAAAGTAGTCTTCTCTTGATCCCGAGGGTCGATAGGGATTTGAAAGTAACCGGAAAAACCATCTAAAAAGCAATAGAATTCATTTTCCGCAAGTCGCTCCAACATTTGATCCATGAAGGGCAAAGGAAAGTGGTCTTTATGAGTGGCGTCATTTAACTTTCGGTAGTCAATACACACCCTCCAACCGGTCACAACACGAGTGGGAATTAACTCGTTGTTTTCATTAGGCACAACGGTCATTCCTCCCTTTTTAGGGACACAATGGATTGGGCTCACCCATGGGCTATCGGATATAGGATAAATCATTCCCGCGTCAAGGAGTTTAAGGACCTCCTTTTTGATGACATCGTGAATTTTAGGATTCACCCTTCTTTGACTTTGAATTGCGGGTTTGTAGTCCTCCTCCATTAAAATCTTGTGAGTACAAAATTTTGGGTCAATACCCATTAATGTCGGATATTTTCCACGCAATTGCCCCTTTATGAGCCTTAAGAACTTTCAAGAGCTCGGTTTTTTCATTATTAGCAAGGCCTTTTGCAATAATAACCGGCAACTTGTCATCACCTTCCAAGAATGCGTATTCAAGGTGAGAAGGAAGATCTTTCAATTCAAGGATAGGTGGTTCCTCGATTGAAGATTTTGGTTCAACACTCATAACTTCCATCGGCGAAAGAAATGGTGGAATAAAAGTATCATCACTAATCAACACCTCATCTTCATTGTCGATTTCATTTGAAGTGAGATCGCCTCCTTAGAATGGAGTGAGATTTGATGTGGAATTAGCAAGAATTGGATCCAAAATAGTGGGATTGCCACTTGACGAGCTATCGGAAAAACCTAACACTTCTTGTGAAAACTCATCGCAAACCACATCAACGATGTCAATGTGATTGATGGTAGCGATTGCATAAACATGAGAAGGTTTCGAGTTTTGAGTAGCGTTTATAACAAGTTCCTCTTCGTTGAATCTCAAAGTGATAGTTCTTGCATGAACATCGATAAGCGATCTCGAAGTGTCTAAAAATGAACAACCTAAAATTAGAGGAACTTGAGGATCCGCGGGGATGTCGACTACTATAAAATCAATGGGATAGTAAAACTTCCCCACTTTCATGAAAACATCTTCGGCTACTCCACATGCCATAATCGTAGAATGATCGGCCATCTCGATGGACATGTTCGAAGGAATGAGAGCCGAAAGTGAAAGCGATTTCCAAATGGAAAATGGCATCAAATTAATGCTCGTACCAAGATCGGCCAAGGCGAGGCATTCTTTCATATCTTGTATGTCACAAGGAATGAGAAACTTTTCGGGGTCACCAACTTTTTTTGGTATGCGGTTAAGATAAACCGAAGAACAATTAGCAAGCTTTGAAAGCTTTTCCTTATCGCTCATCATACTTTTAAAAGTGGAAGCGAAACGAGGCATCTATAACAATGCGTCGGCTAAACTCACATCAAAATGCACTTGTTGAAACATTTTTATAAAAAGCTCGATTTGTTGTTTGTTACGTTCTTGCAATTTCTCTTTGTTTCGTCTCGAAGGGTAGGGTAAAGGTGGTGTGGGTTGGTCATTAGGCAATGGCCTTGGAAACTCGGGTTCCACAATTGGTATTGGTTCAACCGTAGGTGTGGTTTAAGCGGTACTTCGTGGGATTGTAATGTGCTCCTTTTCGACCATCACCTCGGGTTCTTTCTCGATTTCCTTCTCCTTAGAAGTACTTGGACGAGAGATTGGTTCCTTGAAAGTTTTACCACTTCGTGTAGTAATAACCTTCATTTCTCCCTTCGGGTTTGCAATGGTATCACTAGGAAGACCACCCGAGGAAGAGGGTTTACACATGATTGCTTCAAACATCTTAGCCATTCGGTCCTCAAATTTTTATTGCCTAGCATCCGCTTTTAATAACTCTTGCTTAATCTCATGTTGTCCTAATTCCATCTTTTGTTGACTTTGTTGAAGACGTTGGACATTTCCTTCCATTTTGTTTGCATGAGTTTTAAGTTCATTAGCAAGTTCATTTTTTAGCTCGTTTTTCAACTCGGATCTTAAACTAATCATCTCACGTTGCATGTTATCAAATTTAGCATCATTTGCTTTAGCATAATCCAAAAATTCTCCTTGCAAATTTTTAGTGTGAGCATTTTGAAAACCTTGAGTAGTGTTTTGAAAATCACGGTTTTGGTTTTGATTAGAAATTTGTCCATTCCCATTTTGATAATTCCCTTTGTTGTAGTTACGTGTGTTGCCTTGGTAATTACCATGGTTGTTGTTTCGATAATTATTAGCATTTTGGTTTGGTGGATCTTGATTTTGGCGGGAACCTTGACCGTTTGGTTGTAAGTTCCCATTGCTACATAAGCACTCGAAGTGTTACCATCCGCGGTAATGCACTCGGAGAGATCATGAGCTCCACCACAAGATAAACAACTCTTAGCAACCGCTTTAACCGAAGCGGAATTTGAAGCTTCTTGAGCTTTCCAATGGGACATAAGATTAGCAAATCTTTCAAAAAACCGATTTTCCTCATTAGCTTCATCATGTAAGGCATTAATGCTACGAGACGATTGTGATGATGATGACGAACCCAAATTGGCAACACTCGGTGTGTTACGAGGGCTATAAACTTTAGATCTATTCTCGATGATTTGTAAAGCCTCATTTGTCGTCTTGCACAAAAAATTACCACCCGCGGCGGCATTCAAATAATCTCGTTCATGATCATTAAGCCCATTATAAAAAGTATCAATTTGATGCAATTCCGAAAAATCATGGTGTGGACATTCATGTAACATTTCTTTAAAGCTTCCCATGCCATTGAAAAACTTTCATTATTTCTTTGCACAAATCATGAAATCTCATTTTTCAAGTGTGTTGTTTTAGATGGTGGAAAAAACTTGTTCACAAACTTAGAAACGAGATCGGCCCATGTCAAAATCGAATTTGGCGGTTCTTTCTCAAGCCAAATTTTTGCGGGTCCATCTAACGAGTATGGAAACAACATCATCTTAATGGCGTCATGTGGAACATCCTTAAACTTGCTAGTGGCGGTGAGACGGTTAAAATTCCTAATGTGGTAATGCGGGTTGTCTTTCTCATGACCTCTAAACTTATTTGCTTGCAACATCGACATTAAACCCGTCTTAATCTCGAAATTCTCCGCAAGGATGGCGGGAATTACAATAGCCTCTCCAAAACCCTCGGTGGGTGCTTGTAGCAACTCCATCATAGTACGATTAGCCATGACGACTTCTTGTTCTACAATAGGCTCAACAATTGGAGGTTGTTCTTCAACAATCAACGTCTCTTGATTGGCTTGCTTTTGAAGACGTTTACGAGCTCGTTTTGCTTGATTACGAGTGATCATAAACTTCTCGAAGAATGGGAGGTGAGCAAAGAAGATTCTTTTTGGGTGTTTTGTGAATTTTCAATTTTTTTGTGTTTTTGATGATATTTAATTTTTTTGGATTTTGGTGTATCTTCGTAGACAACAATCTACAAAATCTCTCCTCGAATCAAACTCTTGATTAAAGAAGCCTCAAAGGAATGAAAACGATAACATAGAGTGAACGCCTTCGAATGACTTTAGAACTTTGGTGAAAACCAAATTGTTCAAGAGGGTTTAATCACAAAGAAACCAAGCAAATATATTATACGTAATAATACTTTGGGCGGCAAAACTCTCGATTAACCTTCAATCTCAAAATACTCACAAGCAAGCGGGGAAATGAGGCGGCGCGAAGCACTTAAGAGCCTTTTTCCTTAGGGTATATTTTATAATACCCGCCTTATACCCACCTTATAGTTTGTATTTTTCAAAATCAAGCTTCACGAAAGTATTTATCTATTTTTGCCTTTTTCTTTTTGTTTGAGATTCGAATACAATAATTGAGTGATGAAATCCCAATTAAGGTTGTGTTTTCACACTTTTGGAGATATTGTTTATTTGTTGTGATACTTAATACAATATAGTAATAATAATATTTCTACAAGAAAAACCAAGAAAACCGATAATACGTATTAGTAGAGTTCTACTAATACAAATACTATTTTGGTTAATATTAAAAACAACAATACAAATTAATCATGACACACCTCCCCGGCAGCGGCGCCAAAATGATTGTAGGAAAAATAAAACCTTTTAGGAAAAAGGCGTAAAAGCGGTAAGTATCGAGTGATGATTTAGGAAAATCAACACTAATGACCCTTAAGGTATGAAAGTTCGTTTCCCAAGGAGGTATATGTGTGTGAGAAATTTGTCAAATGTTTGTGATTAATGATTGGTTTAGAAGGGGATGAGAAAAGAAGATGACGAAGACGTAAACATAAAAATTAACACTACTAGAAAGTTAAAACGTAGAACCTTAAAAATCACAAAATAAAAATTAATTCTAAAAATTGCGAAAAATTCACCAAAAATCAAAATTAATAAACTAAGAGTTTACCAATGATCAAAACTTTTTCAAACCTTTTAAATAATTAAATATTCAATTTTTAAATGCTAATTAAAGCCCTAAAAATCAAATAAATTATCAAAAAGCCCAAATAAAGATTTTTCAATTGGTAAACCTCAAAAATGACCTAAAAAGATTAAAAACTATTTTTAGAAATTTTAAACTAATAAAATCTATTTAAAATGATTTAAAAACTATTAAAACTTAAAATAATTATAAAAATTAATCTTAAAGTGATAAAATTATTCTAAAAGTTGCTAAATTCCTATTTTAATGTATTAAACCTAAGAAAAATGTAAAAAGTTGGAAAAAGTGAAAGTTTAAAAATAATAATAAAATAATATTAAAAATCAAAAAATTCTAAAAAATTCTAAAAACTTGCAAACTAGTTTATTTTAACCTAAATAATCAGAAAATCAAAGTAAAATTACCAGAATACCCCTATTGGGCCCTCAAATGGGCCAAAACCAAAAACAGTCAACCAAATTGGGCTTTTGGGCCCAAAAAGTCAAACTTGGCCCAATTGACTTGGAAAAGCCCTATCTGACTCAAAATTCAATTCTAAGAACAAAACTCTAAAGGCCCAAAAGCTGAGTATGAGCTTATCACAGCTTATTTAACACTCAGCTTATTCTTATTGGGCTTTTCAGCCCATTAAGCCATAAGCTAATGCCATAAGCTCTAATTTGACACACAACCTTCTTTTGGGATGCTCATGAGATCTGTAAAAAGAAATTTTGAAAAAAGCTCACTCAATAAGCCAGAAATAAGCAAGGTATTATTTCACAAAACGACAAAATAGTCGGGTTTGAGAAATAAGGCACCTCAGGACTTGATTCAACTTGCAAAAGATTTCAAATGGACTCAATAAGCAAAATCAATCAACAAAAATCCAATAAGCACAACCAATAAGCCAGAATAAGCACAAATGATCTTATGAAAAAGTCAATGGAGTTGGTTTTCTAGTCAAACCTTAAAGTCAACCACCCAAATGCTCTAGTATGAGTAAATGGGTCAAAATATGAGCACCTATTACAAAAAAAAAGTTGTTGCTGGTTGGAATAAGCTATTATAGCTTATTGATAAGCTGAACCAATTTTACACTATCAGTGGCAACCAGCAGGGGAAAGGAGTTCCCATTGCCTTGACTATTTGACCAAGCTTATTTGAGAGTTCTGGTTTGATTCAATTGGAAACAAAGGCACCCTTGTGATCAGTGAATCACAAGGAGTCAATAGCAACAATAAAATCATAATATGGTTCACACAATAAGCCACAATAAGCCAAACAGTTACCAGATATGCACCAGATATGGAAATAAGCAGTTAAGCACTTAATAAGCAGATTTAGACTGAATAAGCCAACCAAACTTAATAGGATGCATACACAAGCTATATAAACTAAGAACAAACACAAAGCAACAAGAATCAAACACTGAATCAAAGTAAATAACAAGATCAAAGCACACAAAGTTTCTGATGAACAATGAACAATATGCAGACAAGTTTTGCTGATCTATTTGGCACTTGATCCAATTTCAAGCCTCAAATCCTTCTTCCCTGGTGTGATTAACTCAGATTTAGCACTTGTTAGCCCTAGCCTAAGCTTAGATCTAGGTGTCCTAAAAATCCTAGCCAATTTTACCAAGTTTTTGAGATTTTATAGCCAAATTATGAATCTATGTGTTCAAACCCACAAAACCTGCAAACAGATGAACAAATGCACCTAACAAACAGATACCAACACTTGCAACCACAATACAAGCACTTAGCAAACCACAAATCCAAGGTATGCAGTAGACCCAAACACTCCTTAATCTACCACTTAACAAAGAAACTTGTGATTTCTTCTTATAACCTACTGATTTTAATGATAAAAAATACTCACTAGATAGCAACTAACACAATCAAACACATAAATCACCAGCACAAACACAAATACTCAAAATCAAAGCACCAAATCAAAAACAGTCATAAACATGAAATTTTGAGAGGAATTTTAATCAAGGGGTTATACCTGCCTTCCACAACATCCTAGGAATGCCAGCTATGCTCCTTGGACCTTGTTCAACAACTAGAACAAGACCAAGGTACTTCAATGAAGATGATGCAAACTGCCTTGGTTGATGGTTCAAAGTAGAACCTCAAGGACTTTATATCTTCAACACAAGCAATAAACAACTCAACCAAGGGCTCTAATCCCTTCACAAGCTTGGTGTCAACAAGCTTGTAAGAGCTTATAGCAAATGGCCAAGGGTTAGTACACAAAATAAGCCAAAACAGAACCTAGGATTTCAAGGTATTTGAACCTTAAAAACCTTATGAACCAAGACGTGCCTTAACCACAGGATTAAGGTAGGTCTTAACAATCAAATGGAACTCAGAATTAGGCAACTCAAACACCAAACTTTTAATTAAATCAAAAAGAGATTTCAAAATTTCAGAAATTCAAATTTTATTTAAACTTAAAAAGGAATTACAAAGATAATAGCCTAAAACTGGAACAAAGCTCTCTCACAGGTTGAGGAGTCTTTATATAGGCAAATGCCAAGGCTAGCACTATTCACAAACCCTAGAAGTGAAATTCCCTAAATGCCCTAAGTCCTTCGAGACGTTTTCTGAATTTGAGCTGTCCAAATTGATCCTGGATGTTCATTTTAGCTTTGGAATGAAGCAATGAGTCTTGGCTGTTGATTTTGCCACATAGGATTACTTGGAGGGTAAGTTGCATTCTGATTGTGTGACGTGTTGAATGGTGGGGTCTCCTGGTGAGTGGGAGTGAGGGTTTTGAGGTTGGGATGTGATTGAGGTGATGTGAATCACACGTGGGTTGAGTCAATTTTGATTTCCCCTTTGTTTTGCTCCTTTTTTATCCAGGGTAAAAAGCTTGTTCATGCCTGGTAAAAATCCAAACAGTAAGTGTTTGGCGCATTTTTAGGAATTTGAAGTTTGGAATTGGCAGTTTAGGTCCTTGTGTTTTGGGATTTTTGGTATAATAAGTTTTTCAGCCCTAAAATGTATTTCCCTTTGTTAATAACTTTCACACATTGGCAGTTTTGGCACAAACTTTTGGAAAAAGGTTTACAAGGGTTATTTTTGACATTTTTGCATATTTCAAGGGCTGATCTTGGACATTCTTGATCTTCAAAGGTCTTCAATGTATCTTTGGCTTGATGAGGGACTATAATTGACAATTTAGAATTGTTGAGGGACCAATCTTGACATTTCTTCAAAGTTGAAGGACTTTTTGTGTAATTTTGACAAACTTAAGGGACCAAACTTGTAATTATCAATATACAAGGGTTTTAAGTGTCATTTCTTCAATAAATGAGGATCAATCTTGTTTGTCTTCAAGTCTTCAAGGGTATTTGTTGAGTATTCCATGATTAGGGCCCGGTTCTTTGTACGGCTTCGTTTCTCGTGTCCGTTTTTCCTTGTAACTTGTGATCTTTTGTCTTTTTCACGATATCCATACCTAAAATACACAAGTAAACAAACACAAGCATATATATGGTATATTATGACATTTTTATGCATTTAAAGCCTGAAAAGAACGATGAGATCATGTATAAATGCCATCTCATCACTTAACCACATATTCACCGAAAGAGACACTAAAACACGTCAACATAAAGTTGGTGAGAGTCATAGGTTTAGACTCCAACGCCAAAATCAAACCATAAGCTGTGAACAACAATCACTAACAAATGAACATATTGACAATGTGATACAAACATGCATTAATAACTAATATTCAAGATTTAACAAACCAAACCAAATCCAAATCCAAGGCTCCCAGCCTTACCAAACACCATGGTACCATAGGCGCCCATACACCTATGTACCAATCCCAAGGCCCCGCCTTGTCATTATCCATTGGTCCCATAGATGCTCACACATCTATGTACCTCCCCAAGGCCCCGCCTTGTCAACATCCCCTTGGTACCAAGTCAAAACATAAAACAATCATGAATCAACTAACAGTTAATCACATAAGTATGCACAAGTCCATCACCAAACACAAAACATTCACAGCATAATTTATAAAAACAAGACAGTGTCTCTTCTATCCCATCTGGAATTCAAAATCATTAGTAGACATTGGACTATGAAACTCACCTGATTGAGCTTCTCCTAATAATCCGTGCACTAGCAAAAAGCTAACAAACAAAAACACAAAATCAAAACATGAACCAATCACTAAAATGGCTCATCAACCTATGATGGACATCTAACCCTCTCCCATATATATACCTCATTTATATGTTAAGCATCTCATTACACCCCTCTATAAAGCCCTTAACTTAGTTTACTTCATAACCTGTCCCGTTAACATTTTACCCAAAACAGTCCCGGTTTTTAGGTCTCCAAACTATAAGCCAAACGCCCACCTAACCATACCCATGATCTCTGTAAAGGAAACCATATGCCCTTACATATGTCAGCTAACTCCTCCCTTTTGCCCCAACCTTAAAGCTACTGTTAAGGCCCCGATACATATATATATATATATATATATATATATATATATATATATATATATATATATATATATATATATATATATATATATATATATATATATATATATATATATATATATATATATATATATATATATATATATATATATATATATATATATATACATATATATATATATATATATATATATATATATATATATATATATATATATATATATATATATATATATATATATATATATATATATATATATATATATATATATATATATATATATATATATATATATATATATATATATATATATATATACTTTTGTCTATCCGGATTTTACTTATTTTGAACATACAAAAAGTTGTTATGATTAGGGGTCTTACCCTAACCCACATTCTTAGCCCCAATGCAGATACTTCCTATAATATATAACCCAACTCCCATGTTCGTTTGAAAGTCCCAATGCAAACCTAAGTACCCCAAACAACCCAAAATTTAAAAAGAAAACAGGCTGATTTTAAAACTGTTTTGACCTCCGACTGTTGTAACCTGTTATTGACCCACTTCCAGACCTCCAATTTAGTTCTCGTTTCTTGCATTTGAAAGATACTTCAATTACCTTTCCAGGGATACTTGGATCGCAAAATAAGAGTTTGTAGAACTCCCTATATGATCAAAACAATTGACCCTAAATTCTGCCCAGTTTTTAAAAACGAATTTAACATAATTAACCTAATTAATTACCCTCATCATGTTTAACCACAAGCCCTAATTATTCTAATCATTGTTAATCATAAAAACTCAGGTTTTTAATTTTAGAATAAACCCTAAATCCATCATACATTGATTATAAAAACATCAAAAACAATTATATAGAAAAGGGATTTGAAGATTACCTTTGATTTATGAAAACCCCAAAATTTGATGAAGAACCCTAATTTTTTGTTGAATGCCACGACTTCCCTTGCTCCAGGAGAAAAATTATGTGATTTTTGTTTAGTATAAAACATTATATAGGGTGTGGGTGAATCCTAGTTCAACCCAAACCCAACTTTCCTTTTTTCTTTTTTTTTCTTCTTTAATCGGCCCCAAACCGCCTATATATATATATATATATATATATATATATATATATATATATATATATATATATATATATATATATATATATATATATATATATATATATATATATATATATATATATATATATATATATATATATATATATATATATATATATATATATATATATATATATATATATATATATATATATATATTTTATTTTTTTATTACTTATTATTATGTTATTAATAATACCTTAATTTACCTTAATTTATTTCAGCTGCTAAAACCTCCAAAACCTCAAAACCGTAAAACAAGTCAAATTTACGCGTTTACCGTAAAAGACGTAAAATATACAGTTTTAAAAAAAATCTTAAATTTTGAAATAAACTTTATAACTAAGTCATAAATTACTTAAAACCATCCCGAAAAATACTCACATGACTAATTACCTCATCCGAGACCTCTAAATGCTAAACCGTAAATCGTAAAAATAGGATTTTCTATAATATATATACGTATACGTAAACCACTAAATAACACCATCTCATTTCATAGTCACTATCATGTGAGCTCGTGAACATGAAATCATCACACATCGTTTCACTCACAAGGTACCCCGTACCAAAAAAGATATCCACACCACAATCTATACACACCAATTAGCACATAAACACGTAAAGACACGTAACTAGCACAAAATAAAACTGAGTGACGAACCTCAAAACCGCGGTTGTCACGTCACTCCCTCCTAATAGAAATCTCGTCCCGAGATTTACTCCTTAGGATCAAACATACCATTAGCAAACAACTGAGGATACTTGTCCTAAATGAACTCCTCTCATTTCCACGTGAACTTTAGTTCAATTCTCAAATCACCATATATACTAACTAACAATAATTAAATTTATTGCCAAACTCTTGATCTCACAGTCAATAAATCTTACAAATGACTCTTTGATAACCCAAACCCTTATTAACACAAATCTCGAATAACCGTACATGCAAATATGCATTCTCAAACAACATTTACCAATCTTAATACACGAAATATAACATGTATACCACTCATTTCCCCCCATGTAATTCTATGCTCATAAGCTATTGGTCCGATCTTTCCAAAGATCATAAATGGACCTACAAAACTCTATATCAACTCTTCCATTTTACCAAAACATACCACCCGTTACTATGGGTGAAACTTCCTACATATCTTTGTCACTAAACTCTAGTGGTTTCCTCCTTTTCAACATAGCATCCCTTGTTGCTCTCATCCTTTCCACAAACACCATTACCACATTAGTAGCCTCTTTTACCAATTCTAGTCTACAATGGGGACAACTCATCCTATCCTTTCATATAGTGCCTCAAATGGCATTTATCGTCTTCTTGTATGATAACTATCATTATATGTAAACTCAGTCATCGCTAAAGAGTTCCCTAACTCCCTCTAAATCAATCACTCATGCCCTCAGTGTAACTTCTAAGGTTGTATAAATATCTCACTTGCCCATCCTTTTCTAGTTAGCTGGATATACTCATATCCAATCATGTTCATCAACTCCCTTTAGTCCGTACCCCAAACTACTTAAAATTTCCAGTTTCCTTACAAAGTGACCTATGATGGTCTTTCACATATCCATTAGTTCTTCCAATCCAAATCAACTTACGATCTATATACATCATTAAAAGGACGGTTATCTCAGTTAGTCTATCAACTGCCATCCAAACTCATGCTACAACTACTTCCATTAAATTTGGATAGCTCATTAGTAGCACCTATACACTTCTTTCTCACTTTTCTTTATGATTTTTTTTTATACCCAACACTTCCTTTATACCTACACAATGTCCTACCTTCAAGGTCATATTGCTCCTCATCTTGTCTCAGTTAGACCAAGCCCTTCGTCCCTATGGCACATAACACCTATAAATCCTCATCCATTCGATTATCGATACTAAGCCTCCCAAACAATCAGTATAGGTCAGTGCCATTTCCTTTTCCACACTAAGACAATATTAGCCTGCATTGTGCTTTATTCTACTCATTAAGCTCTACCAAAGTTTTACCTTCGGTTCCTATCTCGACCTATTTTGTAACACTCTCAATTTTCGTATCGGTACAGCGGAAGAGTCTTTTAGAGTGTTACAGGATAGCACAATAACTCCAATCATAGACAACACATAAAAATGGTTGTAAAAGGTTCAACATACATTCATTCGATAAAAAGTTTTAAAGTGTACAACAGGTCCCAAATTATACAGGTCATTAAGTTTACAAAACATAGATCGAATGAACATTTTTAATATTTTATGGGCCATCAGAGTCGATCTCCATCCGGATTACCTTCAAGCACCTGAGATAAAAACATGCAAAAATCATATCAGCGAATGCCGAGTGAATTCATAGAGATTAATAAAACTGTTATATAAAACAATCGTTAAAATCAGAACACAAGTATAATATCGGAAGTAAGTCCTCGTATTGCTAGTCAGGCAATATATAAATCAAGCATACATCTTAAACCGTCCATGAGACCGTAGCCTCAATATTACCATTATAGGTAATATTATTATCGTTATTAGCATCGTTATCGTATTGTATTGAAATACATTATAGATTACATTTGGATTATTATTAGCCGCATAACATTGTTACCTAACTATCAAAACAACGGGTCGCGAACCCGACAAACAATTTGCCCATCTAAGTTAGCGTGTCGTCACAAAAGTCACGCTATGTAAATCTTCTCATACACTTGGTGCCATACAGATAATGTCTCCACAACCTAAGAGCAAAGACTACAGCTCCTAACTCAAGATCATGAGTAGTATAATTCTCCTCATTCTTCCTTAATTGCCTAGAAGCATAAGCTATCACTTTCTCTCGCTGCATCAAAACAGCTCCATAGCCTCTAAGAGTTGCATCACAACACACTACAAAATCTTCACTCCCGTCGGGTAATGATAAAATTGGCGCACTACATAATTTTTGCTTCAATGTCTGAAATGCTCCATCCTCATCACTTCCCCAAACGAAAGGTTTATTCTTCTAGGTAAGCTTAGTCAATGGTTTAGCTATCAAAGAAAATTCTTTAATGAATCGCCTATAATAGCCAGCCAAGCCTAAGAACTGTCGCACTTCTGTTGGCGTTGTCGGTGCAGACCAATTCTTAATGGCTTCAACCTTTGTAGGATCAACATGAATTCCATCTTTGTTAATCACATGACCAAGAAATTGCACATAATCTAACCAGAAATCACATTTCGAAAACTTAGCATACAACCTTTCATCCTTCAACAAATTCAAAACAATCCTTAAATGTTCTCTATTTTCATATTCATTCTTAGAATAGATTAGAATATCTTCAATAAACACAATCACAAATTTATCCAAGTAGGGCTTGCACACTCGATTCATTAAATCCATGAAAACCGCAGGTGCGTTAGTTAACCCAAATGGTAATACTTGAAATTCATAGTGTCCATAACGAGTTTTAAATGCAGTTATAGGAATATCTTCTTCATGGACGCGAAGCTGGTGATATCCTGACCGCAAATCTATCTTAGAATACACACTAGATCCTTGTAGTTGATCAAACAAATCATTAATCCTAGTTAAAGGATATCTATTTTTAATTGTCAACTTATTCAGTTCCCTATAATCAATGCACATACGGAAAAATCCATCCTTCTTCTTAACGAACAAGACTGGAGCTCCCCAAGGCGACGAGCTCGGTCGAATAAAACCTTTATCAGACAACTCCTTAAGTTGCTCAGATAACTCCTTTAATTTAGAAGGGGCTAATCGGTAAGGCGCACGTGCCACCAGTGCAACACCAGGAATTAAATCGATTCGAAACTACTTGCCTTATCGGTGGAAGTCCGGGTAAATCTTTAGGAAATACCTCAGGAAATTCACAAATAATAGGTACATCTTCCAATCGCTTCTCCCTAGACTCATTCCCGGTCACTTGAGCTAAGAATAACTCACAACCGTTCCTGATGTACTTTTGGACTTTAATACTTGAAACGATTTTCAAACGGGATTCACCTCGATTACCATCAATTACTAACGTCCTATTCCTAAGAGGAATCTTAACTTTCTTCTCTCCGCATAAAATAGTAGCATTATTCAACGACAACCAGTCCATACCAATAATAATATCAAAACTACCTAATTCTATCAACATCAAATCAATCAGAAAGGAATAGTTTAAGAGATTTAGAGAGCATCCTTCTAATAGCTTGTTAGTTTTCACTAATTTACCATCAGCCAATTCCACCTTGTAACTTGTATTTATCTCAACAGGTTCAATGTCAATAAGGGCACTAAATTTAGTGGATACAAAGCTCCTATCAACACCCGAATCAAATAAAGAAACAACATAATGATTGTTGAGTAAAAACGTACCGGCAACGACATTCAGATCCTCTTTCTTCACCTCAATTGTTCCAAGTTGATAGACACCACCCTAGGGGTTTCTTCCAGGTACAATCGCTTTCAACTTGGGGCATTCCGATTTTTTATGACCTTCTTCGTTACAGTTGAAGCTAATGGTTCCCTTCTTACACCTTTCAACCTTGTATCCAAGCTTTCCGTAATTTCGGCACTTCCAGTAGTCGCCAGCATGCCTCTTGTTGCCACACTTAGGACATCTATCATCGTTGCGCGGTGTGTTGTTGGTAAGAGCATTTGCATTCCCCTTTCTATGGTTCTGATGGCGATTGAAATTCTTCCTATTATCACCTCTATCTACACGATCACCGTCTCCCTTTCTTTTCTCACCAACACGGGCTTCATCTTCCCTATCCTGAATTATCTGTCCAATGAGTTGGTAAGTGATAGGTGTGAAAACACCCATCCTTTTACCACTTATTTCTGGCTAAAACAAGACCAAAACACGTATTTAATATCATTTGTTTGGAATTATGCGTGGTCTTTGTGTTTATTGTGTTTTCAGAGTCAACCGGATGATTATTGAAGAAAACATGGGATTGCACGGGTTTTATCAAGGAAAAAGACTAAAGACGAAGTCTATTGTCCAAGAGATGCAAAAGATTTGAAGTCAATGGGCCTATTTGAAGATTTATCGAAGAAAAGGACCAAAGACGGAAGATTTACCTATGTCGAAGAAACTCAAGTCTATTAAATGAAGAAATTAAAAGACGAGTTGAAATTATTCGTCGACAAATCCCGAATCGAAATCGAAAACGTCAACTTTTCTGAAAAGACGAGAAGACAAAAAGAAAGGAAGAAAGCCCACTCACCAACCAAGGGAGAAGCCTATAAATACTCCTCCCATTCAAGACTTTCCACAAGTTTTTTTCTTTCTGTTACACTTTCCCTATTTCGTAGGAAGAGAACCATCTCCCTTAAGGAGTGGTTTTCATCTTTGTTTGATTTCTTCCAATCTTGTTAGTTTGATCTTTCCATTTTGTTTGTTGAATCCTAAATCATTAATACAAGTTTATGTTTAATCTTTCTATCATCTTGTTCCTCATCTCTTTATGATTCAAAGTTCTTAAGTTTTATTTTATTGGTTTGATCATAAGAAGTAAGTGGGTTTTGCGATTTTGTGGTTTTGGATTAAGGGTTACCTTAGGTAAATGATTCGAGGTTAAATTGGTTTAAGTTTTGATTGAAAACTTGGTAAAAATTTGTGTTAAATTCGTGTTTCTAAATTCCCCTGTTCTTCGTATATTGTTACTGTGCTCACCCAGATTCCGAATAGGATTTTGTGAGTTTACAGTTGATTCGGAATTTTCATTATTCCTGGTCAAGGTTTTTGATGTTTTGTTTATTCGGAATAGCCAATTATTCCGAATAGAGCTTAATTTTCTTGATTATTCGGAATATCAAAATATTCCGGATAGAGTTTGAGATTTTGTTGATTACTCGGAATATTAAAATATTCCGCATAGTGTTTCTATCAAAAACATTCCGGATAAAGTTTCTTTGATTGTGTTGGTTCGGAATATCGATTATTCCGGATTAAGGTGTGCCTTTCTTGGTTATTCGGAATAACCAAATATTCCGAGTAGAGGTGTGATTGTGTTTGTTTACTCGGAATATCAAAATATTCCGAGTAGTGCTCATATTCCGCATAGACATTTTATCAAATTATTCCGCATAGAGTTTTCTGTCCAAAACATGCCGCATAAAGCATTATTCCGAGTAGGGTCAGTATTCCGCACAAGACTTTTATTCCGGGTACAGATTTATTCCGAGTAAGAGCAATCATTCCGCATAGCCATATTATTCCGATTAATAGCAGACATTCCGAATAGAGACTTCCAGTTTTATTCTCCATAGAGGTACTTACTGTTTTATTTGAATTCTATTTTAATTTTCAGTAATTGCTTTTAGTTTAATTTTGATATCTGTAGCACTTACCATTTTAGTAGATTTAGACCAAAGCTCCCCCTTTCTAGTCACCAATTACAACTATTGCACTTTTGACCGTGATCAATTCGAGAAGATACCGAGAACGAAACAACGACATATAAAATTGGGTACGAGCAACGCAAAGAAAGATCTTGCAAAAACAACATTTTTAATCAATTAAAATAATAGTTATTAAAATGGCGCCGCTGCCGGTTCTTTTCGTAAGGATTAACGGTTTCTTGTGAGAAAAATTGGATTTTGGGATCCGTTCTTTCGGGAACGTTATTTTCGAGCAAAAAATTTTTCAAAAACCCATAAAAATCTAAAATTTTCAAAAATACAAAAACATTAAGAAACCTATAAAAACCAAAAATATTTTCTCTTGCATTTTCTTTTTAGTGTATGCGTACTCGATCAACGTCTTATTCAGAGCCCGAGACTCTCGAAGATTTAGACATGGCCGGTGTACACAACAACAATAATAATAATCCACCCCTCCCAAATAACAACAGCAATAATAATAACCCACCCCACCAAAACATGAATAATCCACCCTTACCCGACCTACGCACCATGGAGGAGCTATGTCAACCCACGATGAACGGACGTGGAGGCCCGATTGCACCGATGCATGTCACGGCTCAGGAGTTTTCGTTGAAGCATCACATGATCCAGCAAGTGCAGACTAACCCATTTTGCGGAATTCCGGATGATGATGCCAACAAACACCTCGACAAATTCATTACCATCACCCAAAGCATGAAGTGCCCCGATGTTTCTATGGATGGCCTTCGCCTTCAACTCTTTCCCTACTCGCTTTCTCACCATGCCGAAAAATGGTTTGACCGTCTCCCGAAGAATTCTATCCATACTTAGGACGACATGACTCAACGCTTTTTGTCGCGCTACTTCCCACCATCCATGGTCACGAGCCTTCATAACCAAATTAGTGGATTCATGCAAGACAATGATGAATCGCTTTTTGATGCTTGGGACCGATACAATGATTTGATCGACCGCTGTCCAAATCACAACATGCTCCCCGTCACTCTCATTGATGCTTTCTACAATGGTCTCACTTTTCGTGATCGTGACACGATCAATGCCGTCGCCGGTGGTACTTTTATGAAAAGGAGACCGGAGGAGTGTCGAGAGTTGATTGAAAACATGACTACTCACCACAAGAATTGGGATTCATCCGCATCCTCAAGATCTAACTCGAGAGTCAATGTTTCTTCTACTACTTCCAATCCTGAGATGACTGAAATTTCTCGACAACTCGCTGAAATGAACAAGAATTTCATGACCCTGGCCACAAACCACTTTCAACAAGCTAAAGCCATTGCTATTTCTTGTGACACATGTGGTGGTCCTCATTCTTATAATGATTGTCCTTCTACCCAAGGCAATTTTTCTGAAAACGTTAATGCAGCTTACGGTACTTATCCCACGGGAGGCTATCAAGCTCGTCCTCAAGGAGACCGTAGCTTGCTAAGTTATCGTTCCAACAATTATCTTTCTCCACCCGGTTTCCCTCCTCAGAACCAAAACCAACAACAAAGCTATAACCGAAACAACCAATCCCAACCTCGTGCTCAAAATCAATATCAATCCCAAAGAAACCCATACCCAACTCAAGGAAATTCTCAAGCTTACCAAGCTCCACCTCTCAATCAACCGATGGCAATGAATCAAGACGTCGAGACGTTCATGAAGACTAATCGTGAGATGGTGACGAATCTTCAGAGTCAATTTGTCAACTTGAAGAATGACATGGCGAAACAAGGGAGCGATATTCGAGCCGAGCTAAGGAATGACATGGCAAAACAAAGCAATGAAATTCGTGCAGACATCAGAGATTCTTTCAGCACTCAAGCGCTTAACATTCGTGATATGATTGGTTCGCTCATCCAAGGTAATCAACCCTCTTCTTCGGGTACTCTTCCGAGTAACACCGTTGCAAATCCAAGAGGGGAGATGAAAGCAATCACCACTCGTAGTGGAAAAGGTTATACGGAACCCGAGCTTCCTACACCTCCACCCGTGATTGTGAACAAGGAAAAAGAGCAACTTTCCTAACCTCCTTCACCTTCTATCCCCATTTCCCCACCACCCGTGGTTGTGAGTGATCCTATTCCCCTAAAGCCTTCTTCTTCATCCAATATACCTTATCCTTCAAGGTTGAGGAAAGAGAAGCAAAAGAGCAAGGATGATATTCAGGTTTCAAACTTTCTAAAAATGTTTAAACAATTGAATTTTAACATCTCCTTTGCCGAGGCTCTCACTCACATGCCTAAATATGCGAAGATGTTTAAAGATCTTCTAAGTGACAAGGAGAAGCTTCTTGACATTGCTCAGACCCAACTTAATGAGAACTGCTCCGCAGTGCTCTTAAGGAAATTGCCCACCAAACTTGGTGATCCGGGTCGCTTCTTGATTCCTTGCAACTTCCCGGGAGTAGAGAATTGCATGGCCCTAGCCGATCTAGGTGCCAGTATAAACTTAATGCCTTTAAGTGTTTGGAAGCAATTATCTCTCCCCGAGCTAGTCCCCACCAAAATGACTTTGGAATTAGCCAACCGTACGGTTGTTTATCCAGTGGGGATAGCCGAAGATGTCTTTGTTGGCGTTGACAAATTCACCTTCCTGGCGGATTTTGTTGTCGTTGACTACGAGATGGATCCTCGTGTTCCATTAATCGTTGGACGTCCATTCCTGAGGACCGGTCGCACTCTCATTGATGTAGCCGCGGGCGAAATAATCATGAGAGTTGGTGACGACAAAATCGTCTTCAACATGGGTAAGATTTCTAAGCAACCTTATTCTAATGAGAGTGTTAATGCTATTGATGTTCTCGATGAGGCTTGTGAAGAACATTTTCATGATGCTTGCAAAAGTACTCTTTCTTCTCTACCCAATGTTGAGACCGTTGCCTCAATTGCTCCGGCATTGACTCCTTTTGGAGAAAGTGACTTGGATGATTTCGAAGCTAGCTTGGGTCCTCTCGATATTAAGTATGAGAATTCGTCCACCGATTGGGATGAAGACATTCGTACTATTGAGAGACTTCTCAATGAAGACCCGTTTTCTCCTCCTCCTAAAGAGGTGACTAATGATGATCCATCGTTAGTTACACCATCTATTGAGGATCCTCCTACTCTTGAGCTTAAGGACCTACCTCCTCATCTTGAGTACGTTTTCCTTGAAGACAACGAGAAGTTACCGGTCATCATCGTGAAGGACCTGAAAGAAGAAGAAAAAGCCCGACTTGTCGCCGTGTTGAAGAAGCATAAAAGAGTTATCACTTGGAAAATATCCGACATTCGCGGAATTGATCCTTACTTCTGCACACATAAAATTCTCATGGAGGACGACTTTAAGCCCACAATTCAAAGCCAACGAAGGGTGACTCCTAAAATCCATGAAGTCATCAAAAAAGAGGTTATCAAACTTCTTGATGCGGGTATGATTTACCCTATTTCGGATTCACCATGGGTTAGTCCAGTCCATTGTGTGCCTAAGAAAGGCGGAATTACCGTTGTGCCCAATGCGAACAACGAGTTGATTCCTACCCGTCTCGTTACTGGGTGGAGAGTTTGTATAGACTACCGCAAACTCAATGATGCCACGAGAAAGGATCATTTCCCTCTTCCCTTTATGGACCAAATGCTTGAACGTTTAGCGGGTAATGAATATTACTGCTTTCTTGATGGTTTCTCGGGTTATTTTCAAATACCCATCGATCCCCAAGATCAAGAGAAGACAACATTCACTTGTCCCTACGGCACATTTGCCTACAAAAGGATGCCTTTTGGTTTATGCAATGCCCCCGGGACTTTCCAAAGGTGCATGTTGGCTATCTTCCATGACATGGTTGAGCAAACCATGGAAGTCTTCTGATAGTTGTAAAATTACCCCTTTAGGAAAAGGAAGGTAATTAGGGCAAGTAGGCACGACGATTTAGGAAAACCGTGTGTGAATGACCCTAAAAGTGAGTTCGTTTGTGATTATATTGAGAAGAAAAGAAAATAGAAATGAGATTAGAAAAGGAAGACGGTTACGAAGACGGATTAAACTAAGACAAAAAAGGCGATCACGTAAAACCGTAAATAGTGCAAAAATTAAAACTTTAACCTAAAAATTCCTAAAAATTACTAAAAATCCACAATAATATTCTATGTGATACCCTAGAACCGAGGTCACTAACATTACCCTAAATTACGCTTATTTTTGAAATTTTTATTAAATTTTAATTGCTATATATTTTAGTATTTTGGTTGAAACCGGTGTTCGAGGTTATAATTTTGACGATTGACGATTTAAGAAGGAAGATGACGAATACGATCCCGATGGATGCCCAAATTTCTATAATTATTGACGTTTTATTGATAATGTAATTTTTCGAGGATTTTACTTACGGTTCGTGTTAAGTCGAGTCGGGTGAGTTTTATTGCTTTCCGGGTACATTTAAAGTATCCCAAAAGTATTTTGGAGTGTTTGGGATGATTCCCGACTCCCGTAAAATTTTCCAAAATGACTAGTGAGTCAATCCCGTGAAGTTTTAGAGTCATTTTTGCTTAAGGCCAAAA
Organism: Glebionis coronaria; assembly: GCA_025667525.1. NCBI lineage: Eukaryota > Viridiplantae > Streptophyta > Magnoliopsida > Asterales > Asteraceae > Glebionis > Glebionis coronaria. The sequence goes on along the minus strand of CM046875.1, from coordinate 277,397,709 downwards.
GAAAGCTTAAATTGCACATTGGTCCCTCCCATTTCACAAAAGGGGAACAAACACTCACACACAAAACATTTCACAAAAAAAAAGATCAAACCCCCTCCCCTTTGCTCTCTAGGCCGACGGCCAAAACCCCAAAACCACCACCACTTCAATTTTTTTTGGGTTTTGATTAATTCTAATCAAAGAACACCTTCTAAAATCCTTTAGTAAGTGTTAATCCATGGTTATTTCAAACATGCATTAACAAAAATTCTTCCAAAAATTCAAGATTTTTCAAAAGTCCATTTGGATGTTAATTGGGCATTTGCATGTCTAATTCATGTTAGAATGATGCTAGAACACCAAACAAATCAACCAAAATCAATTTGGTTGGTGGGTTTTGATCACCCAAACCCCACGGCTCAAAGGGGGGGTGTTTGGGGATCATGGTGATCAATGTTTTGATGTTTAATTTTGTGTTTAATCCTATGTTTACATGTTTTTAGATGGGTATATTCACTTGCATGCTTGTTTTTATGATTTTGGTTTTATGAGGATGATGATCAATAGGGGATTAGGACTGAAAATGATGTTTGGTTGTGATTAGGAATGCTTAGGATGATGTCTAGCGTTGATAAATGGGTTTGAAAACGAGCGTTGGTATGATTTTGGTATAGTTGATTTTAGGCAGAAGGTTTAAGGTGTTTTCGTAAAAATTATGTTGTAAACAGGTCTTGTGAGTAGGATAGAGTTGTAGAGCATCTTCTTAGCTTCGATTTGGTATAAGATAGAGCTTACAACTCCTAACGAGTCAAAAGTTACGACGTTTTGAAATTCGTGTACCGGGAGATGAAAACCGTCATAATCCGAAATTATGCTTGGTTTTAGGTCAAATCCCGGGGACTATAAGTTTAGTTTGGTAAATGGTAAAGGGTTGAATTTTGGTCTCAAACCTGCACATTTGAGTCTATTATAGGACTTAGGTGTCAAATGGGTCAATGGAGTATTTTAAACGGGTCAAATGAGTCCGACTTGGTCAAAGTACAATTTCAGTCCGAAAAACGTAGTTTTGGAAAAGTGTTGAGTAACGGGTCGTAGAAGTAAAAACTTTTGTTGGGATTAAATATGTGAATTCTACAGGCCTTAAAGTATTTTTTAGAATTTTCTCAAATTTTATAAAAAGGGTTAAGTGTAGTAAAACAGTCCGTACTTTTGGTAAGTATCGGCGAAAACAAGTAAAAATGGATAACGTTAATAATAAGGACAAATGGTATAAAACGAGTAACACTTGTCGTTTTGTTTTGGCGTGAGTTGTAATTGTCACAAGTGACTAATATGTATGTATTTTATACAGTACCATAAGATTTTTAAAATGAGATTACTCATTACGCGTTATTTGGTTTGATAGGTGTTGATTTACCCGGGCATCCGTATCGTCGTCAGTGACCGTCTCTCGAACTATCGACTACTTGTTATATAAGGTGTGAATTTATAGCCTCGCTCATTATTATTTCAAACAGTTTTACCCGCGAGGGAAATGCATGCTAGTTTTCAAAATGAACATATGTCATGAATGATTGTTGGACCCGAATGTTGCCTTGAAATTGTGTTGAGTACCTAGTTGCAAAAGGCCCTAATTTCATGAACTATTAACTATTGTTTAGTCCTAGCGTGGATTAGAAATAGCCGCTTATACAAAGTGATAGTACTATGGGGTTGACTACCCTATCCGAGACGAGGGCTAGTACGTTGATACCCCCTGCGGACGGATAATTTGTGATAAGAGATAAGGTATAATTGCAACTGATGCCTTAGTAGGGGCACTGGTTTCATCTGAATCACGTCGGTAATTATTACGCGGGTGATTGAGTTAACGGTTTAGTGTCATGAGCTTAAACACAATTGTCAGTATCTTGAATATAGATTGTTTGATCGACAAGTCTATGAATGATCGTGAATGGTTTTTATTTCACATATGTTCAAAATGAATTGTAAAACCTATGAATTCCACTCAACGTTTTTGTTGACCAAATTTAGCATGTGTTTTAGGTAACCGCTGAAGTGTAGCATGGAGCGTGAATTGGATGGATGTTGTGTGTGGAGCTTGGAGTCTACTTTTTTTTCCTCCCGTTATTACTTAAACATTTTTAACTCTATGTCATGTTGTTTTGAAAACTGTAACTTTTGGGGTTGAGATTCATGGGGACCGAAAACGCAAAACTCTGTTGTATCATTTGGGGTTGGAAAATCCGTAGACAAGTACATTTTTAACAATGTTTAATTTAAGTTTAAAATTGACGTCTCTTTGGAGTCGTTCGATATATCTTGTGTGCGATGATAACTGCCTAGCACCCAAATGTTGTAGTTCCGCTGCGCATAGCATTTGGTGGGGTGTTAGAGATTGGTAATCAGAGCCATGAGTTATAGAGAACTAGGTCGTTTTGAAAATTCCTAAACTATAACTTTTGGTGTCGTACGAAATTGTCCAAGCACACACAACTATCCTTCATGGCTCCGGTAAGGTTTATTTTTGTATTCATGGCATTTGACGTATACTTTTGAGTTGAAGTATATATGTGGGTATTTATTACGTAAATATGGAAATTACTATATGTAAACGTTGAAATTATACGTGGAATACCCGACACCGTAATTCTTGTATTAATCATGCATGAGCATCATATTATCGCATTTTGGACATGTGTACCACCTTTGCATTGCATTTGCATGCATGTATTTATAAATATTGTATAGTTATCTTACGTACCCTCCAAAATTCTCTGTTATTGCAGGAATGGCCGAGGTACCGCCTAATGGTAATGGAAACAATTATGTCGTAGGTCACGAAGGGGGACCGTTTCCTCCGAACCCGCCAGATAATGACAATGGATGGATCGCTCCAGAAGAAGCAATAGAGCCGGGAAATGACAGTGACAAAAGTGACGTGGACAACTTCAGTATCAGTAGTGATGAGAGTGAGGATTCTGAGGAAGAGCCCGAGGAACCGGTGGATGATGGAATTCCCAAGAATGCTGTCGGTCAGACCGAACCTGATTTTTTTCAATCTCCAAATTCGCCAAAGGGTTATGAAGTGCCTCCGACCGATCGATATGAGCAGCAACCCTTTAGTCGCCCGATGGACAATTGTAAGGACTACCTGAAGACAGTGTCAGGGTTTGTTCGAGTAAGTAATGGGAGTGGTGCAGAATCCAGCAATTCATCTAAATCACAATCTATTCATGAGAATATCGCGAGGGTCTACTTTCCGAGACCAAGACACTACTGGGATCCCGAAGGTCGTTTGAGGAGGATGGATAGGTTGATGTATGAGCGGTTTGTGGTAGAGACCAGGGTAATTAAGAGGTTTGATAAGGATGAAAGGGCACACCAAAGATTATTGGCAAGAACTTCAAGAATTGAGTATGATGGAAATGCAAACAAGAGTGATATCAACAGTCTAAGATCGATGATCGTGAACTTGAGCGCCAGTCTTGATCGAGTTAGGGAAGATCAAGCGAGATTGTCTAGGATGCAGAGTTGGGAGCATCGAGTGAGAGCATCATTGCCCCCAGATTGGAGATTTGTGGACGACTTGGAAATGGAAGCTAATGACTTCATGATCCAGCAACCTGCCAGAGGTGCTTGTATCACTGTGGGAAATCATGTAGCGGTTGAGTGTGGGTCTATGTCAGGGACGAAGAAGGCGACTGAATGTGGGCCGAACGACAAAGGAAAAAGGAAGATGGATGAAGAGGACGAGGAAGATAGCAATGAGGAACCCGAGGAAGATGATGATGAACCGCCATCCAAGAGGCCGTGTGGATCACCACATGCCTAGTTGCTTGTCTTGTATTTTATCTTTGATCGTTGTAATAGAACTGTTTTAGACTTTTGTATGATGGCATTGTGACGAAAAACTTGAGGACTTAAGTTTTATGGTGAATGGTTGTAGTGGCAATACTTGTCACAATTTTGGTTGATTATCAATACAATCCATGTTTACCTTTCATGATCTGTGATATGTCTTTAATTTGATCTTTTGTGATGTGAATTGATGAATATTAGTAACTCTGTAGTGATGTGTCGTTGTATTTATATTATGTCTTGAAAGAGAAATCCATCTTAATCTTGATGTGTATACTTACATTGTTTTTCTATTTTCCCTGTCTTTGTAGAGAGGTGTATTTGATAACGCACCATGCCTCCAAAACTAACCGCTGACCGTGTGACCACGATGATTCAGGAAGCCATTGCGAATGCGCTAGAAGCAGATCGAGCAGGGAGGAACCCAGACCAGGGCAGAAATGCGGGGAGACAGCAAGCCCCAAGAGAGTGTACTTACTCTAGTTTCATAAAATGTGGTCCAACGCAATTTCGTGGAACTGGTGGAGCTCTAGAACTCAGGAGATGGTTAGAAAAGGTCGAAAGTACTTTCGAGATTAGTGGTTGCTCAGAAGCGAACAAGGTCAAGTTTGCGGCTGCTACTTTTCTTGACGATGCATTGAGTTGGTGGAACACCCAAGTAGCCACTGTTGGGTTAGCAGTAGCGAATGCAAGAACATGGACTACTACTAAAGCTCTTTTGACCAAGAAGTTCTGTCCTGAAGAGGAGTTAGGTCAATTGGAAGATGAGTTGAGGCACCTGACTTTGAAAAACAATGATATCACTGCTTACACCAGGAGGTTCAATGAACTAAGCCTTTTGTGTCCAGACACCTTTGCCGATGATAACAAGAAGATGAAACAGTACATCAAAGGTCTATCCAGTAATATCAAGGGTGAGACGACTTCGTCTAAACCTGGGTCGTTTGATGAAGCGGTCCAGATGGCTCACGCGTTGATGGATGTCAAACTCCAAGACAAGAAGAACTTCATTGCTGAAGGAAATAAGAGGAAGTGGGAGGCGGCGCAGAGCAACCAATCCCAGGGTCAAAGCCGAGGTGGAAACCGAAACAACAATGGTCAGAACCGCAATCAGCAGTTCAACCAGCGAAGGAATGAAGGGATGAGAGCTGTGACAAACCCCAGAGGAGCGAAGGTGAATCCCCACTGTGGTCGATGCAACTTGTATCATGTAGGGAGTTGCCCGCCTGCGTGCGACAAATGTGGAAAAGCGGGCCATAGGATGTCTGATTGCCGAACAAAGGGGGTAGCCACTGGGGTGAATGCTACAAGAGTGATGGGTTGTTTTGGATGTGGAGAAAGAGGCCATAAGCAAGGAAGTTGCCCAAAGGCAGGAAACAAGCAAGGAGGTAACAATGCTGCTGCCGTGTATCAAGTAGGGACGGCTGATAAACCACAGGGTCCTAACGTGGTTACCGGTACGTTTTTGCTAGACGCTTGTTATGCTAGTATTTTGTTTGATTCTGGTTCCGACAAGAGTTTTGTAGATGTTAAATTTAGTCGTCATATCGATAGAAAACCGGTATTGTTAGCGACTAGTTATAACGTGGAATTAGCTGATGGGAAAATTGTCAGTACGAATTCTATACTGAAAGGGTGTACCTTGAAGTTAGGAAATTACGCTTTTGAAATCGACTTGATGCCTATAGAGCTAGGATCATTTGATGTGATCGTGGGAATGGATTGGCTGATGGCGCACAGTGTTGTGATCGTCTGTGGTGAGAGATTAGTTCAGATCCCGTTGAGGAATAAAGTCTTGACTGTGAAGGGAGACGAATGAACTTCTCGTTTGAAAGTGATTTCTTGTTTAAGAATGATGAAGTATGTAGAAAATGGATGCGATGTGTTTTTGGCACAAGTTTCGAGTGATGGTGATTTAGAGGCGAGGATTGAAGAGGTACCTGTAATCTGCGAATATCCGGAAGTTTTTCCAGACGAGTTGCCAGGTTTACCACCCACCCGTGAGGTCGAGTTTCAAATCGATTTGGTGCCAGGAGCTGCGCCGGTTGCGCGTGCACCCTATTGATTAGCACCATCCGAGTTAAAGGAGTTATCGGATCAACTGAAGGAGTTGATGGACAAAGGATTTATTAGGCCGAGCTCATCACCATGGGGAGCGCCAGTGTTGTTTGTGAAGAAGAAAGATGGGTCATTTCGGATGTGTATTGACTATAGAGAACTCAACAAGCTGACGGTTAAGAATCGGTATCCATTGCCGAGGATTGACGATTTGTTTGATCAATTGCAAGGTTCCTGTGTATACTCAAAGATCGACTTGAGATCAGGGTATCATCAACTGCGTGTAAGAGAGGAGGATATTCCTGTAACTGCCTTTCGTACGCGGTATGGACACTTCGAATTTCGAGTAATGCCGTTTGGGTTGACAAACGCGCCTGCTGTATTCATGGACCTTATGAATCGCGTATGCAAGCCGTATCTAGATAAGTTTGTCATTGTTTTTATCGATGATATTCTTATTTACTCTAAGAGTAAGGAGGAGCACGAGAGGCACCTGCGAAAGATATTGGATCTGCTGAAGAGAGAGAAGCTGTATGCGAAGTTCTCGAAGTGTGAGTTTTGGTTAGAGTCTGTGCAATTCCTTGGTCACGTAATTGATAGCAAAGGAGTTCGCGTGGATCCTGCCAAGGTCAAAGCAATCAGGGAATGGTCGGTGATGACGTATAGTCCCCAACCGGGTCATGAGCCCGGCTCACGGGTACTACCCGTATCCGGCCCATCACAGATGGGTGGATAAATGTCATTCAGGCTTATGGGTTTGAGTGAACAGTACCCGCACATTTGTGCGGCCCACGGCCCAAGGCGGCCGACATAAGATCAGACAGAATCATATTCTGTCTGGAATATCTTTATCCCAATAAGAGAGGATATTCACTACCAAGATTAGAAGATAGCAATCATTCTAAAATCTGGTGATTATCTCTTCCTTAGAGCCGAAGCATCAGTGAAAGCCCACTAGGGTTTCACTGCCTATAAAAGGAACCTCCAAGGGTTCCACAAAGGTATTACGACTTGTACTCTAAACTCACATAAACCCTAAACCGATTACTTACTCTCACGCCGGAGTCTAATCGTGGGAAACATTCCCACGGTAAGCTTAACGCGTGCTGTTTAGTGTGCAGGATCCCAACCAGACGATTCACTTGGTGTAGGAGCCGGAGTCCAGCCAACCCGAATTAAGCCTAATTCGGGTCTAGCAAGGATCAACCAACTTTTGCATCAACAAGTTGGCGCCATCCGTGGGACCCATAACACTAAGCTAGAACAAAACCTCATCTCGAATCTCCAATGACGAAGGGGCATCCGCCAACTAACCCCAGGAATGTGAATCCTGGGAACCGGAAGTCCCAAGGGGAAGGGATTCTCATCCCCAACCAATCACCTAACCGCCTCGCAGGCGGACTGGGTAACCGTAGCGGTTTTCAACCCGCGGGGGTGACGAGCACGATCTCGGTAACACCCCCGCCTACTTCCACCCTGGACAACCCTGATCCAGGGAGTGCGCCGGACCCTCCTAACAAGGAACCGCGCAGACCCTCGACGGAGGAAGAAGTGGAAGCCCTACCACTCAGTGAGGAGGATCTTACTCGAGTTGTCACTCAGAACTTCGAAAGGATCGTCCCAGGGATCGCATCAAGATTGAGTCTGGGAAGGAACCTCCAAGCCAGACTCAACTTTGGTGACAGTGGACCAACCACCCCTCCCAAAACCGGAGAAAAAGGAGAACTCGGCCTCAGGAGCAGGGAACCTTTGAGGAAAACCCTCAACCCCGGAATGTGTTTGAGCGCATAGGAGATCGCCTTATACAGGAATTAACGCAGTCTCAAGAAGGAGAAAGGTCGGATGGCTCACCCGAGCGGCCAGATCGAGAGCTGACCAGAACCACACGCCGCCCAAGTGTGTGGGATAGAATGAACACTGGGAGAAAGGCTCCTGGTTCGTCTCAAAAAAGTGGTCCCTACTCAAAAGACGGGGCACCACCACCATCCCCAGATCCGTCTGGGGAGGACTCAGATGACCATCCGCCTAAACGCCGCCGGCCTAGGCGCACGCCTCCACCACCAAACAATGAGTATTATGGTGGCCCTTACTATCGAGATACGGAAGCAGAGGACCTCTCGCGTCCATGGTTTGAACCATGGGATGACCCTAGGCTCACACGGCCATGGGCGGATCCCATGGAAGACCCGTTCACCCTCCGCATACGGAACTATTCTGAGGACACCAAACGTCGCATGCCGGCATGTATCAAGACTTATGATGGGTCCGGTGATCCTGTGGATCACCTCAAAATATTCGATACTCAGGCTAAAATTGAGCGATGGCCCATGCCTATATGGTGCCAAATGTTCAATTCAACCTTGATTGGAAACGCCCGTGTCTGGTTCGAGGCACTCCCCCCACGGAGCATTGATAGTTTCACGGAACTACGCACTGCGTTCGCGAACAATTATACTCAAAGGAAGAAGTATAATAGGGATCTGGTCTCATTGGCAACCGTTAAGCAACGGCCGGGGGAGTCCACAGAAGCCTTCACTGAGCGCTTCAATGATGAGTGCACACGCACAAGAACCATGCCAGAGCTCCTGAAAATCTCTGACTACATGCACGCCATAACAGACAGAGAACTAATCAGGCGTCTCAACGACAAGCGCCCAGAGAGATATGATGACCTCATGGAAAGGGTCAGAAATTTCATAGAGGGAGAAACAGCTGTTGCCGCGGCCTACCCATCCCGAGGGAATGGGTACCGGTCAAATGACCAGTCCCGGAGACAGTCGGGCGGTCAAGGTAACCAGAACAATAACAAGGGCTCGGACTATAAGAGCCAAAGCAAAGGCGGACGGTCGGACGACAAGTTCACCCCCCTAAAGATGTCCTACCGGGAGATCTTGTTGACTGAAGGGGCGAACTTTCCAAGGCCTCCCCCAATGACCACTCCCCCGGAACGTCGGCAAGGAAGTCGCTTCTGCGAGTTCCATAATGACAAAGGACACGGCACGGAGGAGTGTATCCAGCTCAAGAAGCATATTGAGTCGCTAATCAAATCAGGCAAACTCAAGCACCTAGTTAAGGATTGGAAGGACGGAAAAGACAACAACAAGAAGTATGATAAGAAGGATCCCCAAAAGGACAAGCCTTCTACCATATACATGATCCAATCCAGACAGCGCCGCACGAGACAGAAAATTGGCCAAAAATTTTCACGCGGCAGGGAAATCTCATTCCCTCCCATCACAGCAAGCGATGTGATTGATGCGCCTCTCACTATTGAGATAAGCATTGGAACACACAATGTTCGTCGCATGTATGTGGATGGAGGATCGTCAGCAGAGGTACTGTATGAACACTGCTTTGTGCAGTTATGCCCAGAAATAAGAAGCCAATTAGTACCGGCCACGTCGCCGCTTACTGGCTTTAGTGGAGACACTATCTGGCCGATAGGGCAATTGCGTTTGCTTGTCACCATTGGGAATGAGGAACATTCTACTATGACGTGGATGAAGTTCATGGTGATACGTTCACACTCTCCGTATAATGGAATCATAGGCAGGCCAGGTATTTTGGCTATCCGGGCAGTACCCTCTACGGCACACGGAATGATCAAATTCCCCGTTGAGGGGGGAATCGTTACTATTTACAACACAGTCGTACCAACATCCGTATAATGGAATCACCGACAACGCCGACTGAAGTTCGACAATTCCTTGGTTTAGCTGGGTATTATCGGAGATTCATTGAAGGATTTTCGTTGATTGCGAAGCCATTAACAAAGCTTACCGAAAAGAATAGAGTGTATGAATGGGGAGATGAGGAAGAATTCGCTTTCAAAACGCTCAAGGACAAGTTATGTTCCGCGCCGATATTGTCATTACCTGAAGTAACCGAAGACTTTGTAGTGTATTGTGACGCATCTCGTAAGGGTTATGGAGCGGTGTTGATGCAGCGCGAAAAGGTGATAGCTTACGCGTCGAGACAACTGAGGAAGAATGAGGAGAACTACACGACGCACGATTTGGAATTAGGAGTTGTAGTCTTTGCGTTGAAGTTGTGGAGACATTATTTGTATGGGACGAAGTGTGTTGTATTCACTGACCACAAGAGTTTGCAGCACATTTTAGATCAAAAGGAGTTGAACATGCGACAGAGACGATGGGTAGAATTACTGAGTGACTATGACTGTGAAATTCGCTACCATCCTGGCAAGGCGAATGTTGTAGCGGATGCACTTAGTAGGAAGGAACGAGAGAAACCTTTGAGAGTCAGAGCATTGGTGATGACTGAAAGTGTTGACTTAACCGAAACCATACTGAAGGCTCAAGAGAGGGGATTAATGAAAGAGAATGTTGATGCTGAGAACTTGGGAAGAATGTTGAAACCTCTTTTTGTGATTAGGTCAGACGGACTGAGATATTTCGAGAATCGGATTTGGCTACCGTTGTGTCCATCCGAGGAAGGAAAGCCTGGAGTACGAGATTTGGTTATGAACGAGTCTCATAAGTCGAAGTACTCGATACATCCTGGATCGGATAAAATGTATCATGATCTGAAGAAAGTTTATTGGTGGCCGAATATGAAGGCGGATATTGCTCGTTACGTTAGTAAGTGTTTGACTTGTGCGAAGGTTAAAGCAGAACATAAGAAGCCGTCTGGGTTGTTGGTACCACCAGAGATCCCAGAATGGAAATGGGAGAAAATCGCTATGGATTTCGTGACGGGTTTACCCAGAACTCCTAGTGGATGTGATATGATTTGGGTAATAGTGGATAGATTGACGAAATCTTCTCATTTCTTACCTATGAAGAAGACGGACAGTATGGAAAAGCTGGCCAGTGTGTACGTGAAGGAGATCGTTTGCAGACATGGAGTACCGTTATCGATCATTTCGGATCGCGATAGTAGATTTACTTCAGAATTTTGGAAATCGCTTCAATGTGCGATGGGCACTGAATTGAATTTAAGTACTGATGACGTATAGTCCCCAACCGGGTCATGAGCCCGGCCCACGGGTACTACCCGTATCCGGCCCATCACAGATGGGTGGATAAATGTCATTCAGGCTTATGGGTTTGAGTGAATAGTAACCGCACATGTGTGCGGCCCACGGCCCAAGGCGGCAGACATAAGATTAGACAGAATCATATTCTGTCTAGGAATATCTTTATCCCAATAAGAGAGGATATTCACTGCCAGAATTAGAAGATAACAATCATTCTAATTCTGGTGCTTATCTCTTCCTTGGGGCCGAAGCATCAGTGAAAGCCCAATAGGGTTTCACTGCCTATAAAAGGAACCCCCAAGGGTTCCACAAAGGTATTACGACTTGTACTCTAAACTCACATAAACCTTAAACCGATTACTTACTCTCACGCCGGAGTCTAATCGTGGGAAACATTCCCACGGTAAGCCTAACGCGTGCTGTTTAGTGTGCAGGATCCCAACCAAACGATTCACTTGGTGCAGGATCCGGAGCCCAGCCAACCCGAATTAAGCCTAATTCGGGTCTAGCAAGGATCAACCAACTTTTGCATCAACAAGTTGGCGCCATCCGTGGGACCCATTACACTAAGCTAGAACAAGAACCTCATTCTGAATTTCCAATGACGAAGGGGCATCCGCCAGCTAACCCCAGGAACGTGATCCTGGGAACCGGAAGTCCCAAGGGGAAGGGATTCTCATTCCCAACCAATCACCTAGCCGCCTAGCAGGCGGGCCGGGTAACCGTAGCGTTTTTCAGCCCGCAGGGGTGACGAGCACGATCTCGGTGACACCCCCGCCTACCTCAACCCTGGACAACCCTGATCCGGGGAGTGCGCCAAACCCTCCTAACAAGGAACCGCGCAGACCCTCGACGGAGGAAGAAGTGGAAGTCCTACCACTCAGTGAGGAGGACCTTACTCGAGTTCTCACGCAGAACTTCGAAAGGATCGTCCCAGGGATCGCATCCAGGCTGAATCTGGGGCGGAACCTCCAAGCCAGACTCAACTTTGGTGACAGTGGACCAACCACCCCCTCCTAAAACCGGAGAAAAAGGAGAACTCGGCCTCAGGAGCAGGGAACCTTTGAGGAAACCCCTCAACCCCGGAATGTGTTTGAGCGCATAGGAGATCGCCTTATACAGGAATTAACGCAGTCTCAAGAAGGAGAAAGGTCGGATGGCTCACCCGAGCGGCCAGATCGAGAGTTGACCAGAACCACACGCCGCCCGAGTGTGTGGGACAGAGTGAACACTGGGAAAAAGGCTCCTGGCTCATCCCAAAAAAGTGGCCCCTATGCAAAGAATGGGGCACCACCGCCATCCCCGGATCCGTCCGAAGAGGATTCAGATGACCATCCGCCTAAGCGTCGCCGACCCAGGCGCACCCCTCCACCACCACCAAACAATGGGGGGTATTATGATAGTCCTTATTATCGAGACGCGGAAGCGGAGGATCTTTCGCGTCCATGGTGTGAACCATGGGATGACCCTAGGCTCACCCGGCCATGGGCGGATCCCAGGGAAGACCCGTTCACCCTCCGCATACGGAACTATTCTGAGGATACCAAACGTCGCATGCCGACGTGTATCAAGACTTATGATGGGTCTGGTGATCCCGTGGATCACCTCAAAATATTTGATACGTAGGCTAAAATTGAGCGATGGCCCATGCCCATATGGTGCCAAATGTTCAATTCGACCTTGATTGGAAACGCCCGTGACTGGTTCGAGGCACTCCCCCCACGGAGCATCGATAGTTTCACGGAATTACGCACTGCGTTTGAGAACAATTATACTCAAAGGAAGAAGTATAATAGGGATCCGGTCTCATTGGCAACCGTCAAGCAACGGCCGGGGGAGTCCACAGAAGCCTTCACTGAGCGCTTCAATGATGAGTGCACACGCACAAGAACCATGCCAGAGCTCCTGAAAATCTCTGACTACATGCACGCCATAACAGACAGAGAACTGATCAGGCGCCTTAATGACAAGCGTCCAAAGAGATATGATGACCTCATGGAAAGGGTCAGAAATTTCATAGAAGGAGAAACAGCTGTTGCCGCGGCCTACCCATCCCGAGGGAATGGGTACCGGTCAAATGACCAGTCCCGGAGACAGTCGGGCGGTCAAGGTAATCAGAACAATAACAAGGGCTCAGACTATAGGAGCCAAAGCAAAGGCGGACGGTCGGACGACAAGTTCACCCCCCTAAAGATGTCCTACCGGGAGATCTTGCTGACTGAAGGGGCGAACTTTCCAAGGCCTCCCCCAATGACCACTCCCCCGGAACGTCGGCAAGGAAGTCGCTTCTGTGAGTTCCATAATGACAAAGGACACGTCACGGAGGAGTGTATCCAGCTGAAGAAGCATATTGAGTCGCTGATAAAATCAGGCAAACTCAAACACCTAGTTAAGGATTGGAAGGACGGAAAAGACAACAAAAACAACAAGTATGATAAGAAGGACCCCCAAAAGGACAAGCCTTCGACCATATACATGATCCAATCCAGACAGCGCCGCACGAGGCAGAAAGTTGGCCAAAAATTTTCACGCGGCAGGGAAATCTCATTCCCTCCCATCACAGCAAGCGATGTGATTGATGCGCCTCTCACTATTGAGATAAGCATTGGAACACACAATGTTCGTCGCATGTATGTGGATGGAGGATCGTCAGCAGAGGTACTGTATGAACGCTGTTTTGTGTAGTTATGCCCAGAAATAAGAAGCCAATTAGTACCGGCCACGTCGCCGCTTACTGGCTTTAGTGGAGACACTATCTGGCCGATAGGGCAATTGCGTTTGCTTGTCACCATTGGGAATGAGGAGCATTACACTACGACATGGATGAACTTCATGGTGATACGCTCACACTCTCCCTATAATGGGATCATAGGCAGACCAGACATTTTGGCTATCCGGGCAGTACCCTCTACGGCGCATGGAATGATCAAATTCCCCGTTGAGGGGGGAATCGTTACTATTTACAACACAGTCATACCAACATCCGAGTGTCATACCGTTACAACACCGGCTCCACCTGTCCCACCCAAGGATGGATCACCACCTCCCAATTGGAAGATAGCAATTTACCCTGACTATCCGGAACAGGAGGTATCCATAGGAGGGGCGCTCTCGGATAGCGGCAAAAGGGCCATGTGCTCTCTCTTGAGTGCAAACCTAGACATATTCGCATGGGAGCCAAAGCATATGACAGGCGTCCCGCGCGCGATAGCAGAGCATAAGCTCCAGATCCGCCAAGGGTACCAACCCGTTAAGCAAAAGAAGCGCGGCCAGGCGCCCGAGCGCAGCCAAGTGATACTGGAGGAAGTACGCAAACTAGTGGACGCAGGCATCATGCGCGAGGTATACTACCACGAATGGTTATCTAATCCGGTCATGGTCAAGAAACATGACGGAAGTTGGCGCATGTGTGTGGACTTCACGGATCTAAATAAGGCCTGCCCACAGGACTGTTACCCGCTACCAGAAATCGATTGGAAGGTGGAGTCCTTGTGTGAATATCCTTTCAAATGCTTCTTGGATGCATATAAAGGGTATCACCAAATCCAGATGGCGGAGGAGGATGCAGAAAAAACGGCGTTCCATACGAGCCAGGGCGTATATTGCTATACGAAAATGCCGTTTGGACTGAAGAACGCCGGCGCTACATATCAGCGGTTGGTAGATAAAGCTTTTGAATCACAAATAGGACGCAACTTGGAAGTCTATGTTGATGACTTGGTGATAAAAAGTCACACGGAGGAGGCACTTCTCCGGGATGTCCAGGAGACATTCGACACACTGAGGAAAATTAACATGAACTTAAATCCAAAGAAATGTACGTTTGGAGCGACTGAGGGAATGTTCCTGGGATATTTGATTGACCCAAATGGCATCAAACCTTGTCCAGAGAAGACGGATGCAGTGATACGATTACCGTCCCCTCAGACACGAAAGGAGGTGCAGTCCCTGAATGGGAAATTAGCCGGACTGAATAGATTCCTATCTAAATCCGCAGAGAAGTCATTACCTTTATTTAAGACACTCAAGAAGTGTATTAGAAAGGGAGACTTCCGCTGGACGAAGGAAGCCGAGGAAGCTTTCGGCCAACTCAAGCAGCATCTTGCATCTCTCCCTATGCTAGTAGCTCCCCGGCCAAAGGAGGAACTCATTATGTATCTCTCAGCTACTCATGGCGCAATAAGCGCGGTACTTATGACGGATAGAGATACAATACAAACTCCGGTCTACTTTATAAGTAGAACACTACAAGGGGCGGAATTGAATTATTCCACCATGGAAAAATTGGTGTTAGCACTAGTATTTGCTACAAAGCGGTTGCGCCGGTACTTTCAGGCGCACCCAATTGTGGTGATTACGGATCAGCCAATCAAGCAGGTTATTTCTAGACCGGACGTGGCAGGGAGGCTAGAGAAGTGGAGCATCCTATTGGGAGGGCATAATATATCTTACAGACCAAGGACGGCTGTTAAAGGCCAGATCTTGGCAGATTTCTTGATTGAGAAGCCGGATGAGGAAGAACCAATCATTAAGCAAGACGATATCCCAACGGAACCTTGGGTGCTATTCACGGACGGATCCTCATGTACAGACGGGTCCGGGGCAGGTCTCATCCTCACGAATCCAGAAGGAATGGAATTCACATACGCCCTCCGTTTTGAGTTCACGGCCACCAACAACGAAGCGGAATACGAAGCATTAATTGCGGGTTTAAAAATCGCCACTAGAATGGGAGTCCGCAACCTTGAGGCCTACGTGGACTCACGGCTTGTCGCGAACCATATTCTAGGTGGGTATGTGGCTAAGGAGGACAACATGGTCAGGTACTTGGAAAAAGTCAAGTCGTTAATCGCGACTTTCAATAAGTTTTCCATCAAGCAGGTGCCAAGGGGCGAGAACAAGAAAGCGGACGCTCTTAGCAAGATCGCATCTACGAGCTTCGCCCACTTGTCTAAACAGGTTTTGGTGGAAATACTCAAGGAGAAATCTATCACGGAAGGGGAGGTAACCGCTATAGTTGAGGAGGAGGGACCTACGTGGATGACCCCAATCATCAACTATTTGACTAATGAAACCCTTCCAGACGAGGAAAAAGTAGCAAGACGCATTAAAAGGAAGTCACAACATTTTGAACTCCGAGAAGGCATCCTTTACAAGCGCTCTTTCTTGCAGCCGTGGCTGCGGTGTGTTGGACCACGCCAGGCGGCTTACGTCATCAGTGACATACATGAAGGGTTGTGCGGCATGCATGCAGGCCCACGATCCGTGGTAGCTAGAGCCTTACGAACAGGTTATTATTGGCCCACCATGCACAGGGACGCGCGCGACATGATTCGCAAGTGCAACGATTGCCAAGTGCATAGGCCAGTTCCGCGACACCCGCAGCAGGAGCTTACACCTATCACGTCCCCATGGCCCTTTTACAAGTGGGGAATTGACATTGCAGGACCATTTCCTGTAGCTGCGGGGGGGGGGGGGGGGTTAAATTCTTGATTGTTGCAATGGACTACTTCACACGGTGGATAGAAGCCAAGGCAGTCAAGTCTATCACAGGCAAGCAGGTCAAGAAGTTTGTGTGGGAACACATTGTGTGCCGTTCCGGTCTACCAGGAGAAATCATCTCGGACAACGGCAAGCAGTTCACGGACAACCCATTCAAAGATTGGTGTGCATCATTGAACATCAAACGGCGTTTCGCGTCCGTTAAGCATCCACAAACGAACGGCCTTGTCGAACGAGCAAATAGGATTTTAGGGAATGGAATCAAGGCGCGTCTGGATGAACGAAATGGCAAATGGGTCGATGAGTTATCACACGTGCTATGGGCGCATAGACACATGATCAAAACAGCCAACGGAGATACTCCATTTGCATTGGCTTACGGCACTGAAGCCGTTATACCAGCAGAAATAGGGATGCCTACCATCCGCACGGCGGAGGTTAATGTCGTCACAAACGATGAACAACTGCGAATCAACCTGGATCTGTTGGAAGAAAAAAGGGAAATAGCAGCCATCAATGAGGCTAAGTCCAAGGCTAAGATGAAGGCTTATTATGACGCCAAGGTCAAGGGTGTTTCTTTTCGACCGGGAGACTACGTGTATCGTGCTAACGAAGCGAGTCGAGTGGAGAATACAGGAAAACTGGGCCCTAAATGGGAAGGACCGTATGAAGTCACTGAAACCTTGGGACGAGGCGCGTACAAGTTACGTGACATGGATGGCCGCGACCTAGAGCGCACATGGAACATCTCCAATCTCAAAAGGTGATATCTTTGAAAGCTACGGCTTCCGCATGGGTACTTCGCTATAGGCGGTCTTAATAAAGAACCATGCGGGTTATTTGTTTTGTTTGTTTTTCTTATGTTTGTTTAGTTTCCTTTCTTGTTTTTTAGGACTTGTCGTCATTATTCAAACAAAAGTGTAAACGTTCTAATAAAGTGCCGTGGTGCCTAGCTAGCTCCACGGCCTGTTTCGTGCAAATAATTTTCCTTTCTTTGTTCGATTCTTTGTTAGTCGTATGAATTTTACTTGTATTATAATATGCCATGTTTCATTCGTATGCATTCTTTCAAATTACTGTACATGTACTATACGCCTCCAGGTGGGGTAAGAGGATTAAGTGAACCTACTAATTCAACTTGCCGCGTAAGAGGGATGCAACCCCAGCCGCACGGATCATGTATCCTTACTAGACGCCTTACTCACAAGACGTTGTGATAAGTTTTTTGTGCACCGTATCCACACGGTACTCTGCATAGTAAAGACGCACGTCGCATGTCTAGTAAATTATAGACTTGTATGTTTTTTCCTTTTTTCTTTATGTGTAAGACGTGATACGTCATGCGGCATTGAAAAACAATGAAATACACAAGTTTCAAAATTAATAAACAAAATGGCCGTGGTTGTCACGGACTTCTAAATAAAAGGACAAGTTATTACATATATGTCTTAAGCCGTGTACATACACGGACGAATATAATCACAAGTGTTTACAACATATAAGTTACAAGGGGGGCAGGAATTCTCCTAGATCCTTCTTCCCTTCCTCAATTAAAGCACGAAGGGCATCCCCGCGAGCATCTTTCCCGTCCTGAACTTTGACTGCAAGAGCATCTAGAGCTTCACCAAGCGGCTTCTCACCTGATATAGCTTTGGATACGGAATCATAAGTAGCCAACGTCAAGGGAAGTGGATTAGCACTCAGCCGGGACATGATTGTTTCGTTGGGAGCATCTTTCAGTGCTTCAAGCTCGTCCAGGAGGGGGTGTTGGAGCTCTGCCAAGCTGTCCATGGACGCAGTCATCTTACCCGCTGCGGAGGGATTGTGATACGGATGCTGTGTGATATCCTCACCTTTTGCGATCATCTCCGCAGCTTTGACCAGGCCTTCATGCCTACCAAGGTCGATCCCATCGGATACGACCCCAGCAAATGCCTGCAGCAGGTGTGGAGCGTTCAGAGCCCCACTTACGGCAAGCCGTAGTCCTTGCCCGATAATCCACCTACGACCGGCTGTCGCGGTTAGTAGGGGGGGCATACTCTCTCCGCACAGCTGACGACCACCTTGCTCAACTCTTCATCAGCTAAGGCAACTTGATTTTCAAGGTTGGTTTGAGCCTGCGTCAATTCCTCCTTCAATGCGTCACGCTCCTGGGCAATGCTGAATAATTGCACGGTCACCGCCTTAGTAGCAGCCTCAGCTGCAGACACCTGCGTATGAAAATGGGAGTTACTACAAGAATACATACTTTTTGGGCTACATGCATACAAGAAGTAGAAGTGTATGTACAATATTTCTGAAAATTTACCTTCTCGTTTGATGCGGCTACGAGGGCCTCCAACTCAGAAATACGCCTCTCTCTGGGATCGGCGTGAAGTGCCTGCTCCTTCACCGTCGCCTCGGCGGTCAGTAATGCCGCCTGCAAGGATGTGATGGTCTTTTCGTTCTTCACGACCATTGCCTCACGGCGGGCTATCCTTTTGTCGGCACGGCTCACATTAGTGAGGGCCTTGATCAGACGGCGTCTTAACGCGGCACCCACAGTCACCTGATGTGCGGATGATACGTCAAACTGTTCAATCAGGGCCTCATGATCTAGTTCATCTAAATCCTGTGCGGGGGCAGGCGGGGTGATGTGTTCGATGAATTCTGAACACTCGGATTCGGCCTCCAGCCGTGTCAAGCTCGATAAGTTCCATGCTAAGCGCAAGCTCTCTTCTGGCCCCTCGGGGTGCGGTTCCTTGGCACGTGCGGTAACAGGTGGTGGGGGATTGTTGGTAGCCGCGGGGGATGGATTCCTCCCCACTTCTTCTTGTGCTCCAGCTGCCGGATTCACCCTGTTAAAAAAAATATATATATTAGTCTATATACTTCATACGGAGGTACAAATCATAATCACAAGGGGTACTTACGAGGTGCCAATGTCAGGGTTTGGGCCGGTAGGAGCTACGGCGCTCACAGGGGCGACTCGCAGAACTGGCCCTTCCATGGTCGGGGTGGGGTCGGCTTGACCAGTCATGGTGCTGCTTCCTTCTTGATATTGTGGATGGTCTTTCCGCAACTTCTTGGGAGGAGCATTCGCAACTCCGGCATCCTCCCCAGTCTTCTTCACCACACGCCTGGTTGTTTTTCTCTTTTTAGAAGTAAGTGTGGTGGATCCGGAAGCTTGTGTAGTGTCTTCATTAGGATCGCGCTCTTCCTCTTGGTTGATGGCGCCTCCCTCCAGCAATGGGTCGTCGCCATCTTCGTTATGAAAGTCCAATGGGGACTTCTCGATAACAGGCTCTTCTTCGTCCGACCTGGGATCGGTTGTCTCTTCCAGCGGAATCGTACGGTCGGCTAAAGCTTCTAGCAAGGGGAGCTCATTCGGCTTTAACGGACGGAATCCTTCCGCCACCTTCATGGGGTCGCCTTGACGAAGTAATCCGTGGAGGTTCATCTCTGCAAATGATTGAAGAAGTATATGGGTTAGTAACATTTTACACATATGTGATAGATCAAATTTACAAGATATATATGACCTACCCTCGCACTGTTCCGTTAAGAAGCACGGATATAAATCATCCCTCCCAAAGTAATGGCGGCTTATCCCTACTAAGCACAGAAAGTGTTCTGGCATCCCCCTATGAAATTCCGTGCGATGGGTATCTAGTATTTTCAGGTCCCGGCTACTATAATCTTTGGATTTGGGCGGATAGTCTTTTGGGGCTTTGGTTTTAAGTACGAAGGGGGTGGGGAATACTTTCTCATCTACAAATAAGTAATGGTCGTACCAATTCTTCAGGGAGTCAAGAGGTTTCCTATATGTCATCGGGGCATTCCCGGGTCGTTTCTTGAACGACAACCACCCGTTCACTAATTGGGGAAAGTAGAAAGCCCTAAAAAGGTTCACGGTGGGGGTTACTCTGCAGGTATGGCATGTAATCTCAAACTGGTTGATTTTACACGCCCCTATACAGTGGAGCTGGGTGATATGAAAGTCATAATACAAAAGAAGATCTACTAAGAACTTGGACAACGGAATACGGTAGTTGGCTGAGTCAAACAGGCGTGTGTATATGCCTATTTTCCCCGCCGGTGCATCCGTAATAGCCTCACCATCAACCGGATAGGTGGGGTGCACACTATCAGGCACATAATACTTCGACAGGAAGTCGAGGTATTTCTCCGCAGACATCACGTTCAGGACGTCCGTGATGAGGGGATTATCCTTGACCATATTTTATGAAAAGGTTTTTAAAGGCGTGATAATCTAACCTGTGGTGACGGATATCCGTGGAAAAGAAGGCAAAAATTTTGGAGATAAAAGCTTGAAGTTAACAATGGCGGAAGAATGAGTGAGTTGTGTGTGTAACATACACGCATACCCACTCTTATATAGGGTGGCCTCGGTTTCCGAGGTGCCATGGATCTTTGACACGTGTCAGTCACATTCCCTATCCAATGGATAGGGTTTCTGACATTTCTGCAACGTCAGTGGGGGACCCACGGTTCACTTCTTAAACAATTTTGTGTGGCTCGAAGGTAGGCAGTAATCATGACCTTTTGCAGACATGCGACTAGATTGTTGACTATCATTAATGCGACTGGATTTCTTGTCGGGTTATGCGGCTCTTACGTAAGACCGTATTTAATGTTGCATTTAAGTTGTCTCGGCCGTTTCGTGCGGCTGAGGTGGTATTCATTAAAATTCCTACGAAGGGTTGCCACGTGCGGCCAAAACAACAAAAAATTTCAGTTTCATTTCCTATGTCTTTCCTTGGTATGTCCGGAGAGCACCTTGATAGTCTAGAGGTTACGTCTACGACTGTAACAACTAGACTGTGGGACATGATGACGTATAGTCCCTAACCGGGTCATGAGCCCGGCCCACGGGTACTACCCGTATCCGGCCCATCACAGATGGGTGGATAAATGTCATTCAGGCTTATGGGTTTGAGTGAATAGTAACCGCACATGTGTGCGGCCCACGGCCCAAGGCGGCAGACATAAGATTAGACAGAATCATATTCTGTCTAGGAATATCTTTATCCCAATAAGAGAGGATATTCACTACCAGAATTAGAAGATAACAATCATTCTAATTCTGGTGCTTATCTCTTCCTTGGGGCCGAAGCATCAGTGAAAGCCCACTAGGGTTTCACTGCCTATAAAAGGAACCCCCAAGGGTTCCACAAAGGTATTACGACTTGTACTCTAAACTCACATAAACCTTAAACCGATTACTTACTCTCACGCCGGAGTCTAATCGTGGGAAACATTCCCACGGTAAGCCTAACGCGTGCTGTTTAGTGTGCAGGATCCCAACCAAACGATTCACTTGGTGCAGGAGCCGGAGCCCAGCCAACCCGAATTAAGCCTAATTCGGGTCTAGCAAGGATCAACCAACTTTTGCATCAACAAGTACGGCTTATCACCCGGAGACTGACGGCCAGAGTGAACGAACTATTCAGACGATGGAGGATATGCTCCGAGCATGCGTGATTGATTTTGGAGGAAGTTGGGAACGCCACTTGCCTTTAGTGGAGTTTTCGTATAATAATAGTTATCATGCGAGCCTCAAGGCTGCACCGTTCGAAGCATTGTATGGAAGAAAGTGTAGATCGCCTGTGTGTTGGAGTGAAGTAGGAGAAAGTCAATTGACCGGACCCGAAATGGTTTTAGAGACGACCGAAAAGATTGTGCAAATCAAGAACCGACTACTTGCTGCGAGAAGCCGACAAAAGAGTTATGCCGATAACAGAAGAACACCGTTGGAATTTGAAGTCGGAGATATGGTTATGCTTAAGGTATCGCCGTGGAAGGGTGTAATTCGTTTTGGGAAGAAAGTAAAGTTGAGTCCGAGGTATATTGGACCATTTAAGATCGTTAAACGAATTGGACCAGTAGCGTATAAGTTAGAGTTGCCGAGCGAGCTTAGTGCTATTCACGACACGTTTCACGTATCGAACTTGAAGAAGAGTTTGGCGGATAAGGAATTGGTGATTCCTTTGGACGAGATTCAACTGGACGACAAAATGCATTTTGTGGAAGAACCCGTGGAAATTATAGACCGAGAGGTCAAGAGGCTGAAGCGGAGTAGAATTCCCATTGTGAAGGTTCGATGGAATTCTAGGCGTGGACCGGAATACACTTGGGAACGTGAGGACTTTTTCAAGGAAAGGTATCCTCATCTGTTCCAGCGACACGAAATGTGAGTATAAGAAGAGGCGAGCGCCGGGACGTCGCTCTCTTTAAGGAGGGGTGGATGTGATACCCTAGAACCGAGGTCACTAACATTACCCTAAATTACGCTTATTTTTGAAATTTTTAATAAATTTTAATTGCTATATATTTTAGTATTTTGGTTGAAACCGATGTTCGAGGTTATAATTTTGACGATTGACGATTTAAGAAGGACGATGACGAATACGATCCCGATGGATGCCCAAATTTCTATAATTATTGACGTTTTATCGATAATGTAATTTTTTGAGGATTTTACTTACGGTTCGTGTTAAGTCGAGTCGGGTGAGTTTTATTGCTTTCCGGGTACGTTTAAAGTATCCCAAAAGTATTTTGGAGTGTTTGGGATGATTCCCGACTCCCGTAAAATTTTCCAAAATGACTAGTGAGTCAATCCCGTGATGTTTTAGAGTCGTTTTTGCTTAAGGCCAAAAGAAAGCTTAAATTGCACATTGGTCCCTCCCATTTCACAAAAGGGGAACAAACACTCACACACAAAACATTTCACAAAAAAAAAGATCAAACCCCCTCCCCTTTGCTCTCTAGGCCGACGACCGAAACCCCAAAACCACCACAACTTCAATTTTTTTTGGGTTTTGATTAATTCTAATCAAAGACCACCTTCTAAAATCCTTTAGTAAGTGTTAATCCATGGTTATTTCAAACATGCATTAACAAAAATTCTTCCAAAAATTCAAGATTTTTCAAAAGTCCATTTGGATGTTAATTGGGCATTTGCATGTCTAATTCATGTTAGAATGATGCTAGAACACCAAACAAATCAACCAAAATCAATTTGGTTGGTGTGTTTTGATCACCCAAACCCCACGGCTCAAAGGGGGGTGTTTGGGGATCATGGTGATCAATGTTTTGATGTTTAATTTTGTGTTTAATCCTATGTTTACATGTTTTTAGATGGGTATATTCACTTGCATGCTTGTTTTTATGATTTTGGTTTTATGTGGATGATGATCAATAGGGGATTAGGACTGAAAATGATGTTTGGTTGTGATTAGGAATGCTTAGGATGATGTCTAGCGTTGATAAATGGGTTTGAAAACGAGCGTTGGTATGATTTTGGTATAGTTGATTTTAGGCAGAAAGTTTAAGGTGTTTTCGTAAAAATTATGTTGTAAACAGGTCTTGTGAGTAGGATAGAGTTGTAGAGCATCTTCTTAGCTTCGATTTGGTATAAGATAGAGCTTACAACTCCTAACGAGTCAAAAGTTACGACGTTTTGAAATTCGTGTACCGGGAGATGAAAACCGTCATAATCCGAAATTATGCTTGGTTTTAGGTCAAATCCCGGGGACTATAAGTTTAGTCTGGTAAATGGTCAAGGGTTGAATTTTGGTCTCAAACCTGCACATTTGAGTCTATTATAGGACTTATGTGTCAAATGGGTCAATGGAGTATTTTTAAACGGGTCAAATGAGTCCGACTTGGTCAAAGTACAATTTCAGTCCGAAAAACGTAGTTTTGGAAAAGTGTTGAGTAACGGGTCGTAGAAGTAAAAACTTTTGTTGGGATTAAATATGTGAATTCTACAGGTCTTAAAGTATTTTTGAGAATTTTCTCAAATTTTATAAAAAGGGTTAAGTGTAGTAAAACAGTCCGTACTTTTGGTAAGTATCGGCGAAAACAAGTAAAAATGGATAACGTTAATAATAAGGACAAATGGTATTAAACGAGTAACACTTGTCGTTTTATTTTGGCGTGAGTTGTAATTGTCACAAGTGACTAATATGTATGTATTTTATACAGTACCATAAGGTTTTTAAAATGAGATTACTCATTACGCGTTATTTGGTTTGATAGGTGTTGATTTACCCGGGCATCCGTATCGTCGTCAGTGACCGTCTCTCGAACTATCGACTACTTGTTATATAAGGTGTGAATTTATAGCCTCGCTCATTATTATTTCAAACTGTTTTACCCGCGAGGGAAATGCATGCTAGTTTTCAAAATGAACATATGTCATGAATGATTGTTGGACCCGAATGTTGCCTTGAAATTGTGTTGAGTACCTAGTTGCAAAAGGCCCTAATTGCATGAACTATTAACTATTGTTTAGTCCTAGCGTGGATTAGAAATAGCCGCTTATACAAAGTGATAGTACTATGGGGTTGACTACCCTATCCGAGACGAGGGCTAGTACGTTGATACCCCCTGCGGACGGATAATTTGTGATAAGAGATAAGGTATAATTGCAACTGATGCCTTAGTAGGGGCACTGGTTTCATCTGAATCACGCCGGTAATTATTACGCGGGTGATTGAGTTAACGGTTTAGTGTCATGAGCTTAAACACAATTGTCAGTATCTTGAATATAGATTGTTTGATCGACAAGTCTATGAATGATCGTGAATGGTTTTTATTTCACATATGTTTAAAATGAATTGTAAAACCTATGAATTCCACTCAACGTTTTCGTTGACCAAATTTAGCATGTGTTTCAAGTAACCGCTGAAGTGTAGCATGGAGCGTGCATTGGATGGATGTTGTGTGTGGAGCTTGGAGTCTACTTGTTTTTCCTCCCGTTATTACTTAAACATTTTTAACTCTATGTCATGTTGTTGTGAAAACTGTAACTTTTGGGGTTGAGATTCATGGGGACCGAAAACGCAACACTCTGTTGTATCATTTGGGGTTGGAAAATCCGTAGACAAGTACATTTTTAACAATGTTTAATTTAAGTTTAAAATTGACGTCTCTTTGGAGTCGTTCGATATATCTTGTGTGCGATGATAACTGCCTAGCACCCAAATGTTGTAGTTCCGCTGCGCATAGCATTTGGTGGGGTGTTAGATTCTAAGAGTTTACAAAAAATCCAAACTTGCTAAAACCTTTTAATTTATTAGATAATGACTTTTTAATGCTACTTAAAGCCCCAAAAATCACAATTAATTATTAAAAAGTCCCAAACAAGATTTTAAAGTTTGTAAACCTCAAAAATAACCTAATTAAGCTAAAAAGTATTTTTTTTAAAATTTTAAAACCAAATAAAACTATTTTTAAACACTTAAAAACTATTAAAATCAATTAAAACTTAAATTAATTCTAGAAATTAGTTGAAAAGCCCTAAAAATACTTGGAAAGTTACAAAATTACTAATTAAGTGTCTACAATCTAGGAAAAATGTAAAAACTTGAAAAATCAAACTTTTAATTTTTAATTAAAAAAATAATATTAAAAAATTCAAAAAATTCAAAGTTTATTAAAAAATTCTAAAAAATTACCAAAAATCTAAAATAATGTAACTAAGACAGAAATGCAATTAAAAGTTTCTAAAACACATTTAATAATTTTATATTAAATTTTAAAGTGGGTTAAAAACCCTAAAATCAAATAAAATAAAAAATAAGACTTTTTGAAAACTTAAAGTGATGTAAACCTCAAATTACTTTAATAAAACCTAAAAACATTTTTTATAAAATTTTAAAACTACTTTTGCTATTTTTAATCTAATTAACTGAAAACGGGTAAATAAAAAATGATAAAAAATAAATAAAGAAAGTGAAAAATTAAAACTTAGGCTGGAAAAATCCTACACTAAGTTACAGACACAAGAAAAATGAAATCAAGCAAAAAAGCTTTTCCAATAAGCTTTTATAAGCTTATTAAGCTACGGCTTATATTAACTTAAGACAAATTAAGAGACAATAAATGAATAAAGAGTGGGATGGATGACAGAGAAAAGCACTTGGGTCACTGGTTAACACGTATAGTCCTCCAACGAGAGGTCCCGTGTTCGAGTCCAGGCCAAGGAGCTTTTTGGAAAAACTTATTTCTTCTTTTTCTTTTTTTTAAAACTTAAGCCTGATGACTTTTACATCTCAAAAACACAAAATCAAACCAATTTAAGCAGGATTTAATCACTACAATGCCAAAATTCGTGCCTAGTTATGATTTTTTAAAACACAAAGAACTGAAATTCTTCACTTGTGAAGACTGGATCAAGAGGAGCTTGATCTTGGATTCTTGTGATGTTTGATTGGACAAGAAGGGCACCCCTATACTCAGTTGAGTATAGGGAGTCAAGACAAACACAAAACAAGCAAGTCACTTAACAAGATTCAAGCTCAAAATACCCTAACAAGTTTCTAATATGGCTTGCACAAGTCTGGGGGTGTTTTGCTGATTTTATAGGCAAAATGGTGAGATTCAAACCCTAAGATCTTGCACACAAATCAACCAACTAGCATACAAGTTATCACAAACCTTTCTTAGACCTATCTTCTAACAGCTTGCCAGATTTGGTGTACAAATTCAAAGAAAATAGGCAGAAAAGTGGATTTGCTGTTTTTAGTTACTCATAACCAATTTTCATCATGTAGTTTGCTTCAAAACCTACCCAAATGAAACCCAAATACACTTACTACCTATTAACAACCTAGTGAGTGGTTATAACAGGTTTATACCCAAAAAATCTTTCAACACCCTTAATTAAACACCAAATCCAAACACCCCTTTAAAATTCAGATTTCACTTTTTTCAAATCAAATCAAGTCCAATCCAATCCAAACTGATTCTACTTACTTCTAACATGCATAAAACATAAAAATAAGCATGAAAAAACAGAATAACTAGCATCTAAACATATTTCATACAGAATCACATAAATCACAAAAATCATTAACTAGAAAAATGAAACAAGTGAACAAGGTATTATACCTTGTGGGACCCACATCCAGGCCCCACTAAGGCTGCTATGCCTTCTCCTACAAGCTGGGGCTTGTGCAGAATTCTTGGACAAAACAAGATCCAATGGATTTCCTGCTAAGAAAGAAAATAGAACAAAAATGCCAACTTTTTGAATTTTTCAAAACACTTCAAACCTTTTTCACAAACTTTCCAAATACTTTTCTCTTAACACACACTTAAACAATCAACTTACAAAAACTGAAAATCCAACTTTTGGAACAAGGTTTTACCAAACCAACATTTTTTTCAGAAACTTTGAAAACAAGACTAAATTTTTGAAAACTCAAAAATTAAACAAACAATAAATTGGACACAATCAAACAGCAGTAATTAAAATGGATCCTGGATTCTTTTCATCAACAACACTCAACCAATTTTCATTCATAAATAAAACGGCTTTACAAGTTTGTGACTAAGGAAAAAAATATCAGGAACAAGGGCTTCCACATGTTGGAGCTCCTATATATAGCCCTAAACAGAAGGTTCTAGTGCTAGGAATAAAATAATACTAAGCTAAAACCCTAATGCATAGAATTCCAAAAATGCCCCTTGATTTTTTACTGGAATCTTGGTCAAAAGGATCATGTGATGTTGCTAGCTGCTTTTGTTGATCAAAGACGTTAAATCAGCCTTGGGACCAAGTAGAAGGATCATAGACGTTTATTTGGTCGGGTTTTGTTTTTCAAGAAGAAAGTGACGTGCAGGGGAGGCCCTACACTCACATGGGTTTGTCTTGGCTCATGTTTTGGATGTGGGTTTTGGTGACAAAAACCTTAATCATCATTCTGCACAAATAGGGGAAAAACCCCTTTGTTTTTAATCCAATTATGCCTGGGAAAGTTTAGGGTTTATGTGGGTGATTAAGGTGGGTTTAATCCGTTTTGGGGAAAAAAGTTTTTAAATTAAGTGTATAGTGGGAAATCTTGTTGACTGTTTGACCCAGGTTTATTTAAATAAACCTGGTGGTTGGAAGTCTGACGTGGGGAGATGGGTGAGGTGGTGTGATGTGGTTGGCTGTTGGAGGTGAGGTGGAGGATTGATTGGTTGTCGTGGGTTGTGATGTCTGGAAATAATAGTCCCCAGGGTTTCACTTTTCCTTCACTTTGTAAATAATCAGCAACAACTTCATTTCCTTTGAAAAACAACTTTGGGAAGTTGGCAATTTTGGCACAACAAGTTTTTAAACTTTTTTTAAGGACTAAACATGCAAACTTATGATATTTGAAGGACTGATTTTGGCATTTTCTTCATTCTTCAAGGTTTGACTTGTTTGTTGACTTCTTGGAGGACCAATGTTGACAATTTAGTTTTGTTGAGGGACTAAATTTGCCAATTCTTCAAAGTTAAGGGTCCTTTTTGTAAATTTGACAAACTTTAAGGACCAAACTTGTAATTATGAAGATACAAGGGTATAAAGTGTCAATTCTTCCATATTGGAGGACCCTTCTTCATAAATCTTCAAGGGTTTTCTTGGAAAATTCTTCATTAGGGCTTGGTTCATTGTGCGGCTTCGTTTCCCGTGTTCGTTTTTGACTGATTCTTGTGATCTTTTATCATTTTCTCAAAATCCGTACCTAAAATACACAAGAAACAAACACAAGAATATATTTGGGTATTTTGATGATATTTAATGCATTTTAAGCCCTATTTGGAAGATGAGACTATGTATAAAAGCAGTCTCATCATCTTCATGGATGATTTCTCGGTCTATGGGAATTCCTTTTCTTCTTGCCTTGCCAATTTGGAACGTATGCTTAAGCGGTGCGAAGACACTCGCCTTGTTCTGAATTGGGAAAAATGCCATTTTATGGTAAAAGAAGGCATTGTGCTAGGACACAAAATCTCTAATGCCGGTCTTGAAGTCGACCGTGCTAAAGTAGATGTCATAGCCAAATTACCTCCACCTTCAACCATGAAGGGTGTGAGAAGTTTTCTAGGTCATGCAGGCTTCTATCGTCGATTCATTAAGGATTTCTCTAAAATCGCTCGCCCGATAACCCACCTCTTGGAAAAAGATACTCCTTTTATCTTTTCTAAAGAGTGTATCGAAGCCTTCAATCTTCTTAAGGATAAGCTAACTAAGGCACCGGTCTTGGTTACCCCTAATTGGGAGCTACCTTTTGAGTTGATGTGCGATGCTAGCGACTTTGCTATTGGTGCGGTTTTGGGCCAAAGAGTGAATAAACACTTCCAACCAATCCACTATGCTAGCAAAACAATGACGGGAGCTCAATTGCATTATACGACAACCGAAAAAGAGCTTTTAGTTGTTGTCTATGCTTTTGAAAAATTCCGCCCCTATCTTGTTTTATCCACCACAATCGTATACACGGACCATTCCGCGTTGAAGTACTTGATGACTAAACACGACTCTAAGTCAAGACTTCTCCGCTAGGTTTTACTCCTTCAAGAATTCAACATTGAAATTCGTGACAAGAAGGGTGCTGAAAACCTAGCCGCGGATCATCTGAGCAGACTTGAGGATCCATATCAAGGGGATCATCCGAACAAAGAGATCAATGACTCTTTCCCCTTGAAACCTTAATGTCTATAAATCTCAATCTTGATGGCACCCCGTGGTTTTCCGATATTGCAAACTACTTAGCGGGTGGTGTTCTCATCCAAGGGTTAACATCCCAACAAAAGAAGAATTTCTTGAACGATGTTAAGACTTACTTTTGGGATGACCCTTTTCTATTCAAACAATGCGCTGACTTGATTATTCGCTGATGTGTTGATGGACCGGCAGCTTTTGACATTCTCCAAGCTTGCCACAAAGGACCCACCGGTGGTCACTTTGGTCCCAACTACACCGCCAAAAAAGTGTTTGATTCAGGATTCTATTGGCCCACCAATTACCATGATGCTCACGAGATGGTTAAACATTGTGATGCTTGCCAAAAACAAGGCAAGATCACACATAAAGATGAGATGCCTCAAAATTTCATACAAGAATGTGAAATCTTTGATGTATGGGGCATCGACTTTATGGATCCATTCCCTTCTTCTAAAGACAACAAATACATCCTTGTCGCTGTCGACTACGTCTCTAAATGGATTGAAGCCAAAGCTTTACCCACTAACGAAGCGAGGGTGGTTTGTAATTTCTTGAAACAACTGTTTGCTCGTTTCGGTGTTCCTCGTGCTATTATCAGTGACCGCGGGACTCATTTTTGCAACGATCAATTTGCAAGAGTCATGGCTAAGTATGGTGTCAATCACCGTCTTTCCACCGCTTATCATCCTCAAACCGACGGTCAAGCCGAGATATCCAACCGTGGATTGAAGAGAATTTTGGAACGTACTGTGGGAGAGCATCGTGCCTCGTGGGCCGATAAACTTGATGATGCTCTGTGGGCTTTCCGTACCGCCCATAAGACACCGATTGGTTGTACACCTTATCATCTTGTGTACGGGAAAGCTTGACACCTCCCTATCGAGCTGGAACATAAGGCATACTGGGCCTTGAAGTGGGCTAACTTCGACATCAACAAAGCCGGTGATTTTCGCAAGATTCAACTCAACGAGCTACAAGAATTGAGGAATCAAGCTTACGAGAACTCATTGATCTACAAGGAGAAGACCAAGATTATCCATGATGCTAAAATCAAGAACCGAGAGTTCCACGTTGGTGATCAAGTCTTACTCTTTAACTCTCGGTTGAAGATCTTCTCAGGCAAGTTGAAGAGCCGCTGGTCTGGCCCATTCACCATCGCCAATGTCTTTCCCTATGGCACCATTGAGCTTTCTCAGCCAAATGGGCCCAACTTCAAGGTGAATGGCCAGCGTTTGAAATTGTACTTTGGTGAGGACATCTCTCAAGAGATGACTCCATCCCTCACCATATTTCCCTTGAATTAGTTCGGGACCGAGTCAGGCACGTGACTCGGTTAACAAAAACAAGCGCTCCTCGGGAGGCAACCCGAGTATCTATCCCCCTTTCCAGTTTTTCATCCTAAGTGTAGGGGGAGCTATATAGGTTGCTTGTTTTTGGATGGTGATGTGATTACAGGGATAAATCCACTCTTGGAATCTTTGAAGACCCGTGCTCCCGTGTTATCCGAAATCCGGTTCTATCTCTCAACCATCGTGATTCAATTTTCTTCATACTCACATTTGAAATTGATCACGTTAGTCGTCTCTTCCTTAACTTGAGTTAACCAACGTACACAATGTCATACGTGTAGGGGAGACTTTTCCCACATGCTTAAACATTGAGGACAATGTTTATCTTAAGTGTAGGGGGACTTCTATCGAAGTTTTAAGTGGACTTTTCCATGAAAATGCCTTCATTAACCGGAAAATCATATTTTTCAACATTTTTCAAATTTTTTATTAACTTTGGCCATGTAGTCGTAATTTTTAAATTTTTATCGTTGCTTTCATATGTATATATCCCGCAATAAAGTCAAAAATATTAATAAAGTGGGTAGCTAGTTTCGAAATCTTTGACATATTAGGCCCGTTGCGATTATTTTGACTCATCCCGAATAGACTATCCAAGTTTATTCTAGCTAGTATCCTTAACCATGTAGACCTTAATTGGTTTATTAGGCTAAGCATCCACGAGTCTCATTTCTTGAGATTTTAAATTGTGGAGAACGAGAAATGATAGAGTCAATTATAAGTCGGTATTCTTGCACAAGCTCACTTGGTGTAATTACCTGCCTATTCTCCCATCATTTGCTAATAATTTATCTACAATAAGTAAGGTCGTACGATTTGAAAAGTTACTTAGCTTCTAGCCCAAGATCGTTTAAAAGTTGCTCGGTAATGATAAGAGTTCATAGCCAAGGCATAACTTAGGAAGCGGGGCGCGAAGATTGGCGAGTCCGAAAAGGCCCTAACAAGGCATGAGGATTCCATTTTATTGCTGAAGATCCAAAGTGATGTGAAAGGCATTATTCCCAAAATCAATATGAAGGATCAAGACTCACGACGAAAAGCAATCAACTCCCATAAAGATCATGGAGAAGTCTATCCGAAAAGACCCTAACAAGGTATGAGGATAAATAGATCCAATTCCGAAAAGGAGGCGGATCGTTGTATCTCAAAATCCCAATTAGAGATTGAAGAAATATTCATGAAGTCATGGTCAACAAAGTTGGAGTACCCCTCAAAAGTCTCCAAGTGAAGAAACTCTATTAACGAAGAGAAGACCATTATCTCAAGAACGTCTCTCGAAGATAAGAAGTATGAAGTACATGCCAAATATCGGCCCGAGAAAGGTCTCAAATCGTGAACCGAGTTATGCCAATATATGAACTTTTTGATATCCCGAGAAGCAGTTTTAAGAGATTTTGTCCTTTAGCTAACTATTGATCAAATCGTCCTATTTTGCTTTCAGCCAAAATAAACTATCGAAATAAGTCCAAAAATGCATCTTCATGATCATTCTAAGACAAACATAAAATATAAGAGATACCTCTAGGAATAAGGGAGTTTAAGCATTTAATTAAGCCATGTGTGTAAGTGTTTGATATGCTAACTTATAATAACAATGATCTCATTTTTAAGCTTAGTTTGGGGAACGTGAAACTTGAGGATGATAAATCTTCGCAGCACCAAAGCCCTAATGTAAGTCCTTGATCTCTTTGCAAGTTATTTCCATCCTTTTGTTTACTTTAAAGTTTTGATTTCTCTTAGTACTTTAATTTTTGTTTAGTAGTATGTTAATAAGGCCAAGGTTGATTGATTATGAGAAAAGTGTAAATTTGCTTTATCACTAAGCATTGCATGAGGGCATGGCAATGGTTAAGTGTAGGGGATTTGATAGGTGTGAAAACACCCATCCTTTTACCACTTATTTCTGGCTAAAACAAGACCAAAACACGTATTTAATATCATTTGTTTGGAATTATGCGTGGTTTTTGTGTTTATTGTGTTTTCAGAGTCAACCGGATGATTATTGAAGAAAACATGGGATTGCACGGGTTTTATCAAGGAAAAAGACTAATGAAGAAGTCTATTGTCCAAGAGATGCAAAAGATTTGAAGTCAATGGGCCTATTTGAAGATTTATCGAAGAAAAGGACCAAAGACGGAAGATTTACCTATGTCGAAGAAACTCAAGTCTATTAAATGAAGAAATTAAAAGACGAGTTGAAATTATTCGTCGACAAATCCCGAATTGAAATCGAAAACGTCAACTTTTCTGAAAAGACGAGAAGACAAAAAGAAAGGAAGAAAGCCCACTCACCAACCAAGGGAGAAGCCTATAAATACTCCTCCCATTCAAGACTTTCCACAAGTTTTTTTCTTTCTGTTACACTTTCCCTATTTCGTAGGAAGAGAACCATCTCCCTTAAGGAGTGGTTTTCATCTTTGTTTGATTTCTTCCAATCTTGTAAGTTTGATCTTTCCATTTTGTTTGTTGAATCCTAAATCATTAATACAAGTTTATGTTTAATCTTTCTATCATCTTGTTCCTCATCTCTTTATGATTCAAAGTTCTTAAGTTTTATTTTATTGATTTGATCATAAGAAGTAAGTGGGTTTTGCGATTTTGTGGTTTTGGATTAAGGGTTACCTTAGGTAAATGATTCGAGGTTAAATTGGTTTAAGTTTTGATTGAAAACTTGGTAAAAATTTGTGTTAAATTCGTGTTTCTGAATTCCCATGTTCTTCATATATTGTTACTGTGCTCACCCAGATTCCGAATAGGATTTTGTGAGTTTACTGTTGATTCGGAATTTTCATTATTCCGGGTCAAGGTTTTTGATGTTTTGTTTATTCGGAATAGCCAATTATTCCGAATAGAGCTTAATTTTATTGATTATTCGGAATATCAAAATATTCCGGATAGAGTTTGAGATTTTGTTGATTACTCGGAATATTAAAATATTCCGCATAGTGTTTCTGTCAAAAACATTCCGGATAAAGTTTCTTTGATTGTGTTGGTTCGGAATATCGATTATTCCGGATTAAGGTGTGCCTTTCTTGGTTATTCGGAATAACCAAATATTCCGAGTAGAGGTGTGATTGTGTTTGTTTACTCGGAATATCAAAATATTCCGAGTAGTGCTCATATTCCGCATAGACTTTTTATCAAATTATTCCGCATAGAGTTTTCTGTCCAAAACATTCCGCATAAAGCATTATTCCGAGTAGGGTCAGTATTCCGCACAAGACTTTTATTCCGGGTAGAGATTTATTCCGAGTAAGAGCAATCATTCCGCATAGCCATATTATTCCGAATAATAGTAGACATTTCGGATAGAGACTTCCAGTTTTATTCTTCATAGAGGTACTTACTGTTTTATTTGAATTCTATTTTATTTTTAAGTAATTGCTTTTAGTTTAATTTTGATATCTCTAGCACTTGCCATTTTAGTAGATTTAGACCAAAGCTCCCCCTTTTTAGTCACCAACTACAACTATTCCACTTTTGACCGTGATCAATTCGAGAAGATACCGAGAACGAAACAACGACATATATCAATTGGGTACGAGCAACGCAAAGAAAGATCTTGCAAAAGCAACATTTTTAATCAATTAAAATAATAGTTATTAGTAAGCCATTCGAACAGCATCATCAATGGTCAGTGGTTTAGATGATGTCACGTCCCCCCGGATATTCTTGGTCAACCCTTTAATATATTGCTCAATTCGGATCTCTTCGGGTTCCACCAATCGAGGACATAGCAAGGCCAACTCATGGAATCGGTTTGTGTAACTATCAATGTCCACACCTTTCATTCTTAAATGAATCAACTCTTGTTCTAACCTAATGATCACACTACGAGGACAAAACTCCAAAGTCATCCACTTCTTAATTTCAGCCCAAGGAGTAGCATTAGCAGCATCAATACCCATGAAAGTAATTCTCCCGTTCCACCAAGTCAATGCACGACCTTTAAGAGTAGCCATAGCAAAAGTCACCTTATCTTCCTCCTTACACTTACTAATCCGAAACACCGACTCAATCTTCTCAATCCACTGGCTTAATCCTACAGCACCTTCAGTTCCATTAAAAGGTAGAGGTTCACACTTCATGAACGTCACATAAGTACAGCCACCAACTTCAGGTGCATTAGTTCCAAGTCTCCTATATTTCCTCCAGCATTAGCATTCACATTATTAGCATTCACATTCACATTAGTACCACCAACTCCACTACCGCCAGCTCCACTACCACCAGCTCCACTACCGCCAGCTCCACTACCGCCAGCTCCACTACCGCCAACTTCATTTCTAGCATTTGCCATAAATTCAGTCATAGATGCGGTAACTTGCTCCGTAATAATTCTACGTACATCATCCTCAGTCACAGCCTTCTTGGGCGGCATAGTTCTATAATTTCATAATTTCAAAGTATTAAGCATTCACCCAACAAAGGATTCATACAATATGGATTGAATTCATAATCAAGATACAAATAAGGCACAATATGGAATTCAAGACAAGATACATATTTCATTCGATTTGAAACAAAAGCATTGTCTTAATTACATCCCATATCAAAGTTCTAGCACTATACATACCTAAAATTCGTGCCAGGTCTACTACTAACAAGTCGGTTCAGTCAAAGCTACAAAAGTACAAAAGATACAAAGGTCACTACTAAATACAGACTAGTCTACTGAGAACCGCCACATGTATCATCATCCATTGTCTTCTGTATCTTCGTCGGACGATCACTAGACACATCTTCAGCTAGCGCTTACGGATCACTCCTCTTTCAACCATGTCAGCATAAAATCTACTATTCCAACCCATGGATATATTCAACTCCTTTCCAGCTTTCTCACGCATCGCACGAGCTACATTCAACTGAATCTCCCTAGAATTCACCTTTTTCTTCATAGCAGCAAACTCACCACTTTCTAACACCGATAACCTCGTAAAAGCCTCATTCAAACCACGCTCTACATCAGTCAAATCCAAACTAAGCAATTCCCGCTCTTTCTCACCAACCTTAGTCTTCGACTCCAAACAAGCAACATGAGTCTGAACAACACCTAATCCAATCTCTGTCATACTACTCTTAACACGGGAAGCATCTAAATCACGTCTCAAGGCCCATGGTGCAAGACCATCAATATGAGTAGCCTCTCGAGTACTAGACGACTCTCCTATCACACGTCTACAAGTAGCAATACCATCAGTACCGTCAGGTGCATTATCATCCTCATCCTCCTCTGATTCAAAATCAGATTCAGGCGATTCAGACATTTCATCCCTAGGTAGCTCAACCTCAGAATCAGACAAATAAACTGGTGGGGGTAAGGGATCGCCCTCTGGAACATCATAAGGGTAAATAAGCTCGGCTTCCTCATCATCATCAACCTCATCGTCTATACCTATATCCTCCTCGACATCCTCGTCGTCAATCTCATCATCTAAATTATCTAACCCAATCTCATCATCATTCTCAATATCAACATTATCAATCTCATTCTCTACCATATTAACCTGAGGGGCAATCTGATCTCCTAGTCCTATCTCGGGCTCGGGATCCTCAAATGGTTCCTCCTCATCATCCATATCATAATCTACTTAGTCTAAATAACGATCATCATCTACATTAGGTTCGGGAATAGCATGGTTCTCTACAGGAATATTAGGGTCCGCCATGACAATCTGCATTTATATATATCTCGTATTAAGATAACATACTTATTAAACAATTACATACTGAAATCACGATATATACATATATATTATTAAATTATATATATCAAAATATATATCTTCTCACTAGGGCTTGTTGGTAACGACGGAGATCTTTGGCACCGTTATAGTCAGAACATTTTTCAAATATTTTCTCAAATGTTCATAGTTAAAGGTTTTTGAAAAGTTTTGTTGAAAACCTTGGTTTTTAAAATCTTTTGTTCTCTATAACGAGAGCTCTAGTACCAAACTGTAACACTCTCAATTTTCGTATCGGTACAGCGGAAGAGTCTTTTAGAGTGTTACGGGATAGCACAATAACTCCAATCATAGACAACACATAAAAATGGTTGTACAAGGTTCAACATACATTCATTCGATAAAAAGTTTTAAAGTGTACAACAGGTCCAAAATTATACAGGTCATTAAGTTTACAAAACATAGATCTAATGAACATTTTTACTATTTTGTGGGCCATCAGAGTCGATCTCCATCCGGATTACCTTCAAGCACCTGAGATAATAACATGCAAAAATCATATCAGCGAATGCCGAGTGAATTCATAGAGTTTAATAAAACTGTTATATAAAACAATCGTTGAAATCAGAACACAAGTATAATATCGGAAGTAATTCCTCGTATTGCTAGTCAGGCAATATATAAATCAATCATACATCTTAAACCGTCCATGAGACCGTAGCCTCAATATTACCATCATAGGTAATATTATTATCGTTATTAGCATCGTTATCGTATTGTATTGAAATACATTATAGATTACATTTGGATTATTATTAGCCGCATGACATTGTTACCTTACTATCAAAACAATGGGCCACGAACCCGACAAACAATTTGCCCAGCTAAGTTAGCGTGTCGTCACAAAAGTCACGCTATGTAAATCTTCTCATACATAAATTCGCTTACCAATCAATGTGGTACGACGGGGATCAACCGTCAAGGCGCGAACTGGGGTGATCGTCCCCAAATAGTACTATCATATGCATAAGCGTCTACAAAATCTCGGTAGTTCACAATTCATGCTAATGGGACTTTGAGTGACATAACCTAACTACTAATAATCCTTTTTATCTCGTTTATAGGGTCATAGCATCATTCGGGTCCATATCATTAAGCATACCATCGGGACTACTTGTGTTCTATTTTATCAAAAACTAGCTTGTTATCTCCCTCGCGGGTTTACAAATCATTTTATAAAACATTTAAAAGAGTGCGAGGCTATGAACTCACGTTGATAATGAAAGGCAGATTATCTGCTACGGGCGTGCTTCGCTCACGGAAACCTATATAAATAATAATCGGTCTTAGACTCTTGTCCAATGACTTTATCAAAATAACAAACATACATATGATGATTTTGTACATATGATGATGATCAAGTGGGTTTATATATTCTTATTTACTCATTTTAGTGTTTATGTATTGGTAACTTTTTACTAGTTTACTAGTTTTACCTATTTACATGTTTTAAGTCCAATAAGCTTATTATAAGTTCTTTAACTTGTATTAATCCATTTTATACTTGTATTATCAGTATTATACTTTACATGTTGGGCCCAAATGGGTTAAGCCCAGTAAGTACTTTTTATAAGTGTTTAACTTATTTAGTCCAATTATTAGTCCAATATGCTAACTTAGCTCGTTAATGTCCGTATGTCCTATAGTTCGGGTTTTATCGATTTTTAATTGTATTAGATACTTATATATCAGTATATGACTTTTAAAAACTTTACATTAGACGGGTTTGATCGTCTAAGCTTTCATTGGCGAAAAGCGTTAATTTTACGGTAATAGCCGAAAAAGTCGTAAAAATCATGTTTATA
This sequence comes from Glebionis coronaria, assembly GCA_025667525.1. Taxonomy (NCBI): domain Eukaryota; kingdom Viridiplantae; phylum Streptophyta; class Magnoliopsida; order Asterales; family Asteraceae; genus Glebionis; species Glebionis coronaria. The sequence continues at coordinate 277,358,926 of CM046875.1, read as the reverse complement.
GTTTTTATAACTTATAAATATTATTCAACTACCATTTTTATAAATTGTCAATTTATTTAACCTTATACATATTTATATAAATGAAATTCATAAGTTAGTGGGTTTTAATTTCACATTTTATACTATATAATTTGAGTGCTTATATAATAGTATTAAACATTAATTCTTCAAAATCTGATTTTTAGTTTCATCTTCACCATTTTTATCATATCTAGAGTTCTACAATGAATTAGGAGCTCATTTTTGGATGGAATGAACTTCATATTATGTGCTACAATTAAGTTAGTTATAGCTACTGCTCATTTTATGTTTAACTATCCTTAACAGTCCCTACAAAACAGACTATTCAGATTAGCACACTCATCTTGTTTTGATCATATCTCACTCATTTTGATGATTCCATTGCATGGCCAACTCTCACATGTGTATGACATCTTATACTTACTGTAAATGGATTCCACCATGAAAACTTATAAGTTTAAGTTTTGGTTACTTACTGTTTTTATACAGCCAACAAATTAAGCATGATTTTAACCTTGTTTCTTATGGTTATTTATCTTTTTAAGCATATTTATCAACACTTGATCCCCACACAACATTTTTATCATCATATATTCATCATATACATATACAACAAGAAATAAAATACATTTGATCTTTACAAAAATAACAAGAGAAATGGAAAGGATGATCTTCTTTACCAACCAAGAGTATATCTTGTTTTTGGAAGACAACAACTTGATGAACACAAAATATATCTCCAAGATCATCAAACACCAAGAAAGTTTGTTGAGAAATTAGCCCTAGGACACAAGCAAATCACCTCCTTTGTTGTTAAAATGGCCACCAAGCAATCAAGGCTTTAAGGTTACTCCATAATGTAGCTAGATAACAAGTATCTTGTGGCTAGAAAAGATCAAATGGTGGTGTATGGTGGTAGAGTGGGACGGCAATGGTAGAGAGTTGAGAGAGTTTGAGAGTTGTTTGCATGAGAGAAATGGTGGTAATGAGTTAGCTAGTGGTTTTTGTGGTTAGTGGTAGCTTAAGTGTAAGGCTAAGCTTACACTTGTAAGCTAAGAGTTATAAAGATGCCACATCTTTGATGTGGTGTCTAGTTTGGGCCGTCCCTTGTATAGTGGGGTGGGATAATTTATTTTGTCCCATCCCGCTAATTTACGGGTATTTCTCGATTCTAGTTTCCTCGATTTGTGTGCCCTCTGGTCGTTTTACGAAAAACATTTTTATAAATTATGAATCAACGGCACAAAACGAATCTAATAAAAATTGTCTCATCAAAAACGGAGTTCAAAAACGTAAATACGTAATCCTAAGGTTTCCGGTTTAGTCGTAAAGGACGCTAAATCATGCACGTAAGCCCAAATTTAAATCCGTAAATTGTGAGTTCATCAACCAACACAAAATAAGTTTCAAAATATTATACGAGAAAATAATTCACTACCTGAAAATGTTAGATTGTCACAGCTTTTCCTCCTAAAAGGGATCAACGTCCTCGTGATCCATTTCAGTTTGATGTCCGTTTCTTATTGAAATCGAAGAGGTGCGGATATTTCTTCCACATTTCATCCTCTCGTTCCCAAGTATATTCCGGTCCATGCTTTGAATTCCATCGGATCTTGAAAATAGGTATCCGACTTTGTTTCAGTTGCTTTACCTCACGATCCATAACCTCTACGAGTTCTTCGATAAAATGCAACTTCCCTTCTATTCGAACCTTATCCAACGAAATTTTCTCATCACTCACTGCTAGACATTTCTTCAGATTAGATACATGGAATGTGTTGTGAACACCATGAGGTTCTGGGGGTAACTCTAGTTTATAAGCCACCGGGCCTACTCTAGATAAAATCTTAAAGGGTCCAATATGACGGGGATTCAATTTTCCTCGCTTTCCAAATCTTATAACGCCTTTCCATGGCGATACTTTCAACATTACTTGGTCACCCACTTTAAACTCCATCGGCTTTCGCCGCACATCCGCGTAACTTTTCTGTCTACTACGGGCAGTCAACAACCTATTCTTAATCTGAACTATCATCTCCGTAGTCTCCCGGATTAATTCCGGTCCCGTGAGCTGGGTATCCCCAACTTCACTCCAACATACAGGAGATCTACACTTCCTACCATACAAAGCTTCAAACGGTGCAGCCTTAATACTAGAATGGTAACTATTGTTATACGAAAACTCTGCTAACGGCAAATGTTTATCCCAAATCTTACCAAAATCTATGTAAAACCCGCATGCTTTTATCATGAATAGTACCCTTAAGATCGTACGTACTAGATTAAAACTTTCCTATTATAGCATGATTACGATTACGTGTTAGGATTTTACGTATTACGTACGTGTTAGTACATGATAAGTATTTACTACGCACGAACACGCAATAGTTATTTGACAATAATTAATCACGAACATGCGATCATGAAATCATGAACGTAAAGTAATCACGAGCTAATATTAATTACGTATATATATTTATTACGAACACGAATAAATATATTAAGTCACGGTTAATATTTAACGAGAACACGTAAAACACGAACACGAGAACACACGAGAACACACCAATATTTTAGACAAGGAAAACATTCGGGTTACCCCAAGTGGGGCCCCTACCCGCGGCTACAAGGACAAATGGGCCAAGCCCATTTGTCAAATTTTTACTAAAAGGGAAAAAGGGATTTTCACTACTCATTTAATTTTTACAGAAGATTTTTAGAAAAACCTAAAACCCTCCTCCCTGTCTTCTTTGTGCTGCCACCCTAAAACATCACAAGGAGGTGGTTTGTGATCTTGGATCTTGGAATTTTGCTTGGTGATCGTGTTTGTTCTTCATCCTTTTGATCCACGAATTCGGTAAATCCTTTTTAAACCTTTTCTTTTGATTTAATCTTTTTATAAATCAAGAACATGTTATGTTTTTACAAAAATCTAATAATTAAACATGGATCTAACATGATTTGGGGTTAATAAAATCAAAAGATATGTTTTAAGGGGTGTTTTTTTTGGCCGCAGGCTGCACCGAACCCGAAGGGGTTTCGGTTTGGCCAAACCGACCACCACCAAGACCATACGGTCTTGGTTGGTGAGTGTGGGTCCCACGACAGCCCCAAGACAAGGGGTACCCCGAGTTGGTTCGGGGTACGGTGTCGATTTCATGTCCGGTTCATTGTTTTTAGCTTAGATCCGGTTCATGGTGTATGCTTAGTTTTTTTATGTTTTATGATCTTATGTTAAAAATTAAATTAATAAAATGATATGATTAATTTAATAACATGACTTAGGTTATTTAATTATTAATAAACATGAAATTAATAACCTAAGTATTTGTATATTTAAGACTTATAATTAATTAATTATTTTAAAACCATGGATATAATTAATTAATCAACATCACTTAGGTAATATTATTAATATATAATAATACATATTTTAACCTAAGTATTTAACTTATTTAATTAAAAACATGTTATACTTTATTTAAATGTTTTAACCTATAGTTTAATTTAATTACATGAAATAATTATTAAACTATACATTATATCATATGACTTAGAAAATAATCATGAAAACACTTAGGCTTATACACTTAGCTTATTTAACCAGCTTATTTCTAATTATGGAAACTTTCTATTTTTAGAAACTTATTTATTTCAGGCAGCTAATCTATTTATGGAAACTTATTTAATTAAGGCAGCTGATCTATTTTTGGAAACTTTCTATTTTTGGAAACTTTCTATTTTTGGAAACTTTCTATTTTTGGAAACTTTCTATTTTTGGAAACTTTCTATTTTTGGAGACTTTCTATTTTTGGAAACTTTCTATTTTAGGAAACCTGCTATTTTTGGAAAGTTAATTATTATTACACAGTAAGTATAATAATGCATGAAATACCAGAAATACTTAATCAGATTAAACAGAATATAAGATAGACACAGTTTAAGGCTTTAAAACAGTAAAACATGGTAAGAACACATAAAATAAGCTAAGACATGACATAAAACCAGCTACGTATTTAGTAAGCAGATACTTATTCATGTATGTATTTATGTAGCACTAGTGATACGGAAGTAGTATTCCTCTCAGTTCATCTTCTTCGTTCACTGGACATAAGGTACGGATTCCCGTCCTTTCAGTATGGACATTCTTTCCTTATTAGGATTCCCCGTATGCAGCCAAATGTTCTCCCGTAGTATAAGTTACGTGTTTGATTTGCTTATGTTTAATTAAGAATACCTATAGCCATATACATGCATGACCAGTTTCACCTAGTTATGGAGGTACCATAACCATAACATTAGAGGCACTGATGTTATGACTTCACCACGGCGGAGTGATTGCTCGTGGCGTCCCTTCAGCTTTTGGCCATTTATATTATATTTATCATGTGGGGCGTATGGGTGCATCCTAGTTACATGTTTTTAGTCAGGATTTCATGGTGAATGTGGTGTGTGCCTTGCATCCTTCACAAGGAGTTGATCCCTCCTACCCAAAGCCAGTATATTAAATTAGAGGCAGCCCCTCTAATTTGCATGATGAGGTCACCCCTCCAAGTATTCTTGCACGGTGGATTTTCATGACCTATATTGGCTAATGGTAAAATATGTTAAACAGTTTTCATAAGATAAACATAAGGCTTTTCAAACTATAAAACCAGTTTTATGAACATGTTCCAGGTTTTCCAAGACTTTTACATTTCCGCTGCTATTAAGTCTTTATTATGTTTAGTCATTCATACTATGTCTATATCCGTGCACTGAGCGTTTTGCTCAGCCGTTACTTTCCTTTCCATGTCCCAAAACGGCAGGTACCCTAGGAAAGACTCGAGCATTTGGAGGACGTGCATAGGATGGAAGCTGCTAGAGACTTCTTTTCCTTTTGCCTTCATATATTTATGCTTGTGACTCTTTCATTCATTTCTTTTTCTTTATTATGTTTTGGGCTTATGTTTGGGAACTGATGTTTGATTCCGGTTATCCCTATGGTCATGTAATGTTTTATACATTTATCCTTGTATGCTTTGATGATACGCCATAATTACGCGTGACATTTCCATTATCAAAATGGGGTGTTACAGTTATGGTATCAGAGCCAAGGCTTCGACCTGTAGGCTCTAAAACTCGACCTGTGACTAGTGGGTAGTCACCAGGAGCTTCCTAAGCCAACGTTTGTTATTCCACGTATTGATGTTTTTAGCGCATTGTTGTTTTAACCATGATGTTTTCAGCACCTTGAGGTTTTAACCTTGATGTTTTCATCGATATTGTTTTACTAATATGGATGGACAACCGTCATCCATATTTAGTTATGTGTCATTGTTTCATGCATAATGTTCCTTGTGAACTGTGGCTATGTGGATTGATCCCCAGTAGTTCATAATTAGCCACATAAATTTTTTTTTCTAATAAGTTTTGACAGATGAGTTTCATTTATTTATGTTTCATGTATCATTGTTGCAGGGATTATGACTAAGTAATGGTTGGTACAGGACTGGCCCTATTTAGTCACATGTGCTTTTATCGAAACTTTTAACTTTGGGACCGACCCATAGGCGTCCCCTCGCCATGTCTTTTGTTTTGGAACTGACCCATAGGCGTTCCCTCGCACATATAAGGTTTTATAAACTACATTACGCATTCATGCACTGTTTTTCATGCATAAATTTTTTCTCATGATTTAAATTGGCATAAAAAAAATTATTTCATGTCCCCTCATAAGTTATTATGTTTTTATGTCAAGTATGTTTTCATACTGTCATGGTTAACTTCAGTTTCATGCTGATTATGTTATACACTTCTTCGTGATAGATGGTTTCATGTTTTTCATGATAATTCCGCCTTCATGTTGATTACGTCTTACGCCTCTTTTGTTATTTATGCTTTCACGCAAGACATTGTTGGATTTCATTGAATTCTGATTTCATGATAGTCATGGTTGGTTTTCATTGATCATGCTGTCAGGCAAATCATCTTTGAATTTTGTGTAACCACACTTTAGCGTTTCTCTATGCAACCAGAATGAGGTATATACTAGCATTGCCAGGTTATCATGATGGTTTTCCTAACCGTTTAACCGATATACTTTCCTTAAATCATGATAAATGATCGACCCCATACCGATCATTTCATGTGCATTACACGTGTACTCCATGTACCGTATTCCATGTGTATTACATGTACCTTAATCCATGTGTATTCCACTTGTGATACTTCACGAGTATTCGCTAGTCGATTCTGAATCATCTCAGACGTATTTTCAGTTTCTGATATTCTACAAGATTGCTGATGCCACTCATAACTGGGAGATGTTACTAAAGGTTGATGTTGCTGACGTTCGAAAACGCTACGAGATGCGGATGCTGTTCACAACCTGGAGATCCTACAAGACGAAGACAAAGGCGTCGAAGCAAAGCAATTGGACGAGAAGATGCTTCACCATCAGACGATTCCCATCAATCATTGTCCCTAATTCTTAGTTACATGTCACACGTCATTCGGTTGTCATTTCAGCCATATGAGTGCAAACCGGTACCAGCCGGCCACTCAGCTGAATAGTTACATGAATCACGGTCATGAGAATGACCATCATGGAACTGACAGACAGGACGATAGTAACCACTACTATGACAGCAACTATCCTAGAAATCGCAACCGAAACTCTGGCCACGGACGTGATCAGAAATACAAGGATTAGTAGTCCAACCGATCCGCCAATTCTGGCATAATAACCTTATATTGTGTTATATTTGTTTCACATCTCGAGACACATGTCAAGACATCAGTCAAGACACATGTCTCACGTATACCTCCTGAAGACACATGTCAAGACACCAGTCAAGACATATGTCATGCTTATAGTTCCAAGAAACGAGTCAAGACACATGACTCACGTCCAACTATGGAACATTTCTAAGAAATTCATGGTACCCTCCAAGGGTATATCCATTTTGTTGTGCCATGTATTAATCAGGCCACAAGAATTTCAATACCATTACCGGCGCATCAGTGAGAACTGTCACGTTGCCGATGTCACTTTCATTTCTTTCACCATATTTCATATATTCATGACCATGAAGGACGCCTTTCGTATTCCCACGTATACGAAGGTTTTCCTTCAGCTTAATGATGAGATCCAAGCTGCTAACGCATTTCCTCGGACAGACACGAGATGAATTTTATCCTAATTGTGTACTATGAACAGCACACCATGCTACGATTCACAATTATGTACAGTAATGTTCAGGCCCCTGAATACATTCAGCTTGATTTTCCATCGGGAAAATCTGTACAAATTATCTATGCTTACAAGCATGTGCGTTGTTAGCCATGGTCGCTAAAATTTCTAGCTGTCAGTAAGACACGACCACTTAAGTCTTTACGCATAGCCAGTTGATTATTCCAAAATCTTCCCATACATTCCAGAAGAACTTACAAGGAGAAGGACGGTACCATGAGATTTTGTGTCGACTACCGTCGGCTTAAACAAATCACCATTCATGACCGTTATTCTCCTCCACGTATTGACAACATGTCCAATCAACCTTATAGTGCTAATCACTTTTCCAAGATTGAACTCATGATCGTGCTGCCAACAGTGACGAGGGAAAGAGCAGGACATGTCCATGACTGCTATTCGTACACGACTCGGTCATGCTAGATTTACGATTTTGAAATTGTCTCATCAATGCTCCAACAGCATTATGGACTTAATAAATTGAGTTTCCATGAACTCATAAGCAAAGTCATTAGTGTTTTCATTAAGGATAACCTGAATTCCTCTAAGCCTAGAGAAGAACAGGAAGACCATATCTGCACTATGTTGCAAATTCTATGACAAGCAAAATTTTACCCTGGAATTTTTTTTTCCAATATCAATTCTGTTTGATTATAGTGACACGCTGGATCACATGGATTTGCATGGTTAATCTTACCATGACTCAGCTTATGCGTAAAGGAGAGAACCCTACATTACATTAGGTGTTCTAGAAAATCCTACGCTAAGAGAAGTTTGGATTCATAGACTCAGAGTTTCGCAAGCTCCTATGCATCAAGTTCGATGAAGCAAGATACAGTTACGTCCATATCTTCATACCTGTCATACAAACAGGCTAAGATAGGACACCAACAGACTGGTATGTTTTCATCATCTGAAATTGTGAATTGATATGGAACAAGATCTCCACGGATTTTGGTTACCAGATTAATGCAAACTCAGAAGAAGCATGATGCTATCTGGTTTATTGCAAACAGTTTGATCAAGTCTGCAGAATCCTTACATCCACAGGGATTTCAGAACCAACAGATTGATCGGACATGTCCCAGCAAAGGCTCATCCGATCACTTGGCAATTCCTCAGTTATCGGGCCAGACAAATATTCATAATTGTGCTCCTTATTTACTTCAGGTCCTTGTTCTAAGTTCACGACTTGCTTTCACGCTCGTGTTCATGACACTATTCACGTTCATGATAGTATCTTGGCTTACGATTTTACGTTCATTTTTCTCATTCTGGGAAGTTTTGCAAGAACTTGAGAGACCAGACCCAAGTTTAGTATAACTCCCTATCCTCAGATAGAGGTTCCTCGTCATCTTCCATGTCTCACCTTGTAGCGTTTGGCGTTACCGCCATTATATTCTATGATCACGATATGCTTCACATGTCATGTTCATTCCACGTTCCTCATATCATGATCAAGATATGTTACACGTATCATGGATCACGATATGTTTACTCATACTACACTCGCCATATCTCCACGTAGCACGTTCAAAAATTTTCACGTATCACGTTCAAAATTTTTCACGTACTACGTTTCTTTATGTCTCGCACATCGTTTCTAATTATCTGTTAAGTCAGATTGTCTGGCATCGTAACGTTTCAGTTACCCTAGCACGTTAACTTTTTTTTCCTCGATCGAATTTAGGGGATCTACCTTCCGTTGATAACCAAGAACTTCTTCGTATTTCAAGTCAAGGTCAGGAGGACCAAGATTTATCATTAGTGTCAGGATCTTCTGAAGGAACCGTTCCAAGAGGGAGGCCACATGGAAACGGACAAGTTCATCCGGACTTTTATCCGTTTTTCTCTTATCAACTAGATATGTCCTTTCGGTCACGTCACATTCCATGTCCTTTCAAGACATGTCACGTTTCGCGTTCCTTCTGCCAGGTAAACCGCACGTTCATTTATCTTACATACCCTCTCAGTTTGATTCGGGTATGTTTCTCTTTCAGTTAGGTTATCTATAATTCGGGGACGAATTATTATTTTTAGGGGGGAAGAGTTGTAAAACCCGCATGCTTTTATCATGAATAGTATCCTTAAGATCGTACGTACTAGATTAAAACTTTCCTATTATAGCATGATTACGATTACGTGTTAGGATTTTACGTATTACGTATGTGTTAGTACACGATAAGTATTTACTACGCACGAACACGCAATAATTATTTGACAATAATTAATCACGAACATGCGATCATGAAATCATGAACGTAAATTAATCACGAGCTAATATTAATTACGTATATATATTTATTACGAACACGAATAAATATATTAAGTCACGGTTAATATTTAACGAGAACACGTAAAACACGAACACGAGAACACACCAATATTTTAGACACGGAAAACATTCGGGTTACCCTAAGTGGGGCCCCTACCCGCGGCTACAAGGACAAATGGGCCAAGCCCATTTGTCAAATTTTTACTAAAAGGGAAAAAGGGATTTTCACTACTCATTTAATTTTTACAGAAGATTTTTAGAAAAACCTAAAACCCTCCTCCCTTGTCTTCTTTGTGCCGCCACCCTAAAACACCACAAGGAGGTGGTTTGTGATCTTGGATCTTGGAATTTTGCTTGGTGATCGTGTTTGTTCTTCATCCTTTTGATCCACGAATTCGGTAAATCCTTTTTAAACCTTTTCTTTTGATTTAATCTTTTTATAAATCAAGAACATGTTATGTTTTTACAAAAACCTAATAATTAAACATGGATCAAACATGATTTGGTGTTAATAAATTCAAAAGGTATGTTTTAAGGGGTGTTTGTTTTTGGCCGTAGGCTGCACCGAACCCGAAGGGGTTTCGCTTTGGCCAAACCGACCACCACGAAGACCATACGGTCTTGGTTGGTGTGTGTGGGTTCCACGGCAGCCCCAAGACAAGGGGTACCCCGAGTTGGTTCGGGGTACGGTGTCGATTTCATGTCCGGTTCATTGTTTTTAGCTTAGATTCGGTTCATGGTGTATGCTTAGTTTTTTTATGTTTTATGATCATATGTTAAAAATTAAATTAATAAAATGATATGATTAATTTAATAACATGACTTAGCTAATTTAATTATTAATAAACATGAAATTAATTAACTTAAGTATTTGTATATTTAATACTTATAATTAATTAATTATTTTAAAACCATGGATATAATTAATTAATTAACATGACTTAGGTTATATTATTAATATATAATAATGTATATTTTAACCTAAGTATTTAACTTATTTAATTAAAGACATGTTATACTTTAATTAAATGTTTTAACCTATAGTTTAATTTAATTACATGAAATAATTATTAAACTATACATTATATCATATGACTTAGAAAATAATCATGAAAACACTTAGGCTTATATACTTAGCTTATTTAACCAGCTTATTTCTAATTATGGAAACTTTCTATTTTTAGAAACTTATTTATTTCAGGCAGCTAATCTATTTATGGAAACTTATTTAATTAAGGCAGCTGATCTATTTTTGGAAACTTTCTATTTTTGGAAACTTTCTATTTTTGGAAACTTTCTATTTTTGGAAACTTTCTATTTTTGGAGACTTTCTATTTTTGGAAACTTTCTATTTCAGGAAACCTGCTATTTTTGGAAAGTTACTTATTATTACACAATAAGTATAATAATGCATGAAATACCAGAAATACTTAATCAGATTAAACAGAATATAAGATAAACACAGTTTAAGGCTTTAAAACAGTAAAACATGGTAAGAACACATAAAATAAGCTAAGACATGACATAAAACCAGCTACGTATTTAGTAAGCAGATACTTATTCATGTATGTATTTATGTAGCACTAGTGATACGGAAGTAGGATTCCTCTCAGTTCATCTTCTTCGTTCACTGGACATAAGGTACGGATTCCCGTCCTTTCAGTATGGACATTCTTTCCTTATTAGGATTCCCCGTATGCAGCCAAATGTTCTCCCGTAGTATAAGTTACGTGTTTGATTTGCTTATGTTTAATTAAGAATACCTATAGCCATATACATGCATGACCAGTTTCACCTAGTTATGGAGGTACCATAACCATAACATTAGAGGCACTGATGTTATGACTTTACCACGGCAGAGTGATTGCTCGTGGCGTCCCTTCACCTTTTGGCCATTTATATTATATTTATCATGTGGGGCGTATGGGTGCATCCTAGTTACATGTTTTCAGTCAGGATTTCATGGTGAATGTGGTGTGTGCCTTGCATCTTTCACAAGGAGCTAATACCTCCTACCCAAAGCCAGTATATTAAATTAGAGGCAGCCCCTCTAATTTGCATGATGAGGTCACCCCTCCAAGTATTCATGCACGGTGGATTTTCATGACCTATATTGGCTAATGGTAAAAGATGTTAAACAGTTTTCATAAGATAAACATAAGGCTTTTCAAACTATAAAACCAGTTTTATGAACATGTTCCAGGTTTTACAGGACTTTTACATTTTCGCTGCTATTAAGTCTTTATTATGTTTAGTCATTCATACTATGTCTATATCCGTGCACTGAGCGTTTTGCTCAGCCGTTACTTTCCTTTCCATGTCCCAAAACGGCAGGTACCCTAGGAAAGACTCGAGCATTTGGAGGACGTGCATAGGATGGAAGCTACTAGAGACTTCTTTTCCTTTTGCCTTCATATATTTATGCTTGTGCAGTCTTTCATTCATTTCTTTTGCTTTATTATGTTTTGGGCTTATGTTTGGGAACCGATGTTTGATTCCGGTTATCCCTATGGTCATGTAATGTTTTATACATTTATCCTTGTATGCTTTGATGACACGCCATAATTACGCGTGACATTTCCATTATCAAAATAGGGTGTTACAATCTAACACACAAGATCTCAACATATCTTCTAGTGTTTGTATCGTCCTTTTACTCTGCCCATCAGTCTGGGGGTGATAAGCAGTGCTCATGTCGAGATTCGTTCCCAAAGATCTTTGGAGATATTTCCAAAAATTCGATGCGAATCTAGGATCTCGATCTGAAATGATTGATACAGGCACTCCATGCTTACATACAACATTCTCAAGGTATATACGAGTCAGCTTCTCCAGTGAGAACTGCTCTTTAACCGGAATGAAGTGTGCTGATTTGGTCAGTCTGTCGACAATAACCCAAATCGAGTTGTTTCCAGATGATGTTCTAGGAAGCTTGGTGATAAAGTCCATCGTAATTCTCTCCCACATCCATTCAGGATTCTTTGGCTGTTGAAGTAGTCCTGATGGCTTTTGATGTTCAGCTTTGACTCTAGCACAAGTCAAGCATTGAAGAACATACATAGCAATATCAGCTTTCATATTCGGCCACCAGTACAACTTCTTCAAATCATTGTACATCTTATCAGATCCCGGATGAGTGGAATACTTAGATTTATGGGATTCTAACATAATCAAATCTCTTAAGCCTCCAAACTTAGGTATCCACATACGACCTCTTAAGCATTTCACTCCATCAGCTCTAACCTCTAAAGGATCCCCTTCTCCTCGGAACCCTTCATTAACAAAATTTTCTTTCTTACAAGCTTCTATTTGCGCATTTCTAATTTGCTCAGGCAAATTATTGTGCACGGTCAAGACTAGAGAACGTACCCTGATAGGCTCTCTATCTTTCCTTCTTAACGCATCGGCAACAACATTGGCTTTTCCTGGGTGATATTTTATATCACAATCATAATCACTTAACAACTCTATCCATCTTCGTTGCCTCATGTTCAATTCCTTCTGATCGAGAATATACTGTAGGCTTTTGTGATCGGTGAATACCGTACACTTGGTGCCATACAGATAATGTCTCCACAACCTAAGAGCAAAGACTACAGCTCCTAACTCAAGATCATGAGTAGTATAATTCTCCTCATTCTTCCTTAATTGCCTAGAAGCATAAGCTATCACTTTCTCTCGCTGCATCAAAACAGCTCCATAGCCTCTAAGAGATGCATCACAATACACTACAAAATCTTCACTCCCGTCGGGTAATGATAAAATTGGCGCACTACATAATTTTTGCTTCAATGTCTGAAATGCTCCATCCTCATCACTTCCCCAAACGAAAGGTTTATTCTTCTGGGTAAGCTTAGTCAATGGTTTAACTATCAAAGAAAATTCTTTAATAAATCGCCTATAATAGCCAGCCAATCCTAAGAATTGTCGCACTTCCGTTGGCGTTGTCGGTGCAGACCAATTCTTAATGGCTTCAACCTTTGCAGGATCAACATGAATTCCATCTTTGTTAATCACATGACCAAGAAATTGCACAGTATCTAACCAGAAATCACATTTCGAAAACTTAGCATACAACCTTTCATCCTTCAACAAATTCAAAACAATCCTTAAATGTTCTCTATGCTCATCTTCATTCTTTGAATAGATAAGAATATCGTCAATAAACACAATCACAAATTTATCCAAGTAGGGCTTGCACACTCGATTCATTAAATCCATGAAAACCGCATGTGCGTTAGTTAACCCAAATGGCATTACTTGAAATTCATAGTGTCCATAACGAGTTCTAAATGCAGTTATAGGAATATCTTCTTCACGGACGTGAAGCTGGTGATATCCTGACCGCAAATCTATCTTAGAATACACACTAGATCCTTGTAGTTGATCAAACAAATCATCAATCCTAGGTAAAGGATATCGATTTTTAATTGTCAACTTATTCAGTTCCCTATAATCAATGCACATACGGAAAGATCCATCCTTCTTCTTAACGAACAAGACTGGAGCTCCCCAAGGCGACGAGCTCGGTCGAATAAAACCTTTATCAGACAACTCCTTAAGTTGCTCAGATAACTCCTTTAATTCAGAAGGGGCTAATCGGTAAGGCGCACGTGCCACCAGTGCAGCACCAGGAATTAAATCGATTCAAAACTCTACTTGCCTTATCGGTGGAAGTCCGGGTAAATCTTTAGGAAATACCTCAGGAAATTCACAAATAATAGGTAAATCTTCCAATCGCTTCTCCCTAGACTCATTCCCGGTCACTTGAGCTAAGAATAACTCACAACCGTTCCTGATGTACTTTTGGACTTTAATACTTGAAACGATTTTCAAACGGGATTCACCTCGATTACCATCAATTACTAACGTCCTATTTCTAAGAGGAATCTTAACTTTCTTCTCTCCACATAAAATAGTAGCATTATTCAACGACAACCAATCCATACCAATAATAATATCAAAACTACCTAATTCTATCAACATCAAATCAATCGGAAAGGAATAGTTTAAGAGATTTAGAGAGCATCCTTCTAATAGCTTGTTAGTTTTCACTAATTTACCATCAGCCAATTCCACCTCGTAACTGGTATTTATCTCAACAGGTTCAATGTCAATAAGGGCACTAAATTTAGTGGATACAAAGCTCCTATCAGAACCCGAATCAAATAAAGCAACAACATAATGATTGTTGAGTAAAAACATACCGGTAACGACATTCGGATCCTCTTTCTTCACCTCAATTGTTCCAAGTTGATAGACACCACCCTAGGGGTTTCTTCCAGGTACAATCGCTTTCAACTTGGGGCATTCCGATTTCCTATGACCTTCTTCGTTACAGTTGAAGCAAATGGTTCCCTTCTTACACCTTTCAACCTTGTGTCCAATCTTTCCGCAATTTCGGCACTTCCAGCAGTCGCCAGCATGCCTCTTGTTGCCACACTTAGGACATCTATCATCGTTGCGCGGTGTGTTATTGGTAAGAGCATTTGCATTCCCCTTTATATGGTTCTGACGGCGATTGAAATTCTTCCTATTATCACCTCTATCTACACGATCACCGTCTCCCTTTCTTTTCTCACCAACACGGGCTTCATCTTCCCTATCCTGAATTATCTGTCCAATGAGTTGGTAAGCCATTCGAACAGCATCATCAATGGTCAGTGGTTTAGATGATGTCACGTCCCCCCCGGATATTCTTGGTCAACCCTTTAATATATTGCTCAATTCGGATCTCTTCGGGTTCCACCAATCGAGGACATTACAAGGCTAACTCATGGAATCGGTTTGTGTAACTATTAATGTCCACACCTTTCATTCTTAAATGAATCAACTCTTGTTCTAACCTAATGATCACACTACGGGGACAAAACTCCAAAGTCATCCACTTCTTAATTTCAGCCCAAGGAGTAGCATTAGCAGCATCAATACCCATGAAAGCAATTCTCCCGTTCCACCAAGTCAACGCACGACCTTTAAGAGTAGCCATAGCAAAAGTCACCTTATCTTCCTCCTTACACTTACTAATCCGAAACACCGACTCAATCTTCTCAATCGACTGGCTTAATCCTACAGCACCTTCAGTTCCATTAAAAGGTAGAGGTCCACACTTCATGAACGTCACATAAGTACAGCCACCAACTTCAGGTGCATTAGTTCCAAGTCCTCCTATATTTCCTCCAGCATTAGCATTCACATTATTAGCATTCACATTCACATTAGTACCACCAATTCCACTACCGCCAGCTCCACTACCGCCAGCTCCACTACCGCCAGCTCCACTACCGCCAGCTCCACTACCGCCAGCTCTACTACCGCCAGCTTCATTTCTAGCATTTGCCATAAATTCAGTCATAGATGCGGTAACTTGCTCCGTAATAATTCTACGTACATCATCCTCAGTCACAGCCTTCTTGGGCGGCATATTTCTTTAATTTCACAATTTCAAAGTATTAAGCATTCACCCAACAAAGGATTCATACAATATGGATTGAATTCATAATCAAGATACAAATAAGGCACAATATGGAATTCAAGACAAGATACATATTTCATTCGATTTGAAACAAAATCATTGTCTTAATTACATCCCATATCAAAGTTCTAGCACTATACATACCCAAAATTCGTGCCATGTCTACTACTAACAAGTCAGTTCAGTCAAAGCTACAAAAGTAAAAAAGATACAGAGGTCACTACTAAATACAGACTGGTCTACTGAGAACCGCCATATGGTCCATCATCCATCGTCTTCTGTATCTTTGTCGGACGATCACTAGACACATCTTCAGCTGGGCGCTTACGGATCACTCCTCTTTCAACCATGTCAGCATAAAATCTACTATTCCAACCCACGGATATATTCAACTCCTTTTCAGCTTTCTCACGCATCGCACGAGCTACATTCAACTGAATCTCCATATAATTCACCTTTTTCTTCATAGCAGCAAACTCACCACTTTCTAACACCGATAACCTCGTAAAAGCCTCATTCAAACCATGCTCTACATCAGTCAAATCCAAACTAAGAAATTCCCGTTCTTTCTCACCAACCTTAGTCTTCGACTTCAAATAAGCAACATGAGTCTGAACAACACCTAATCCAATCTCTATCATACTACTCTTAACACGGGAAGCATCTAAATCACGTCTCAAGGCCCATTGTGCAAGACCATCAATATGAGTAGCCGCTCGAGAACTAGACGACTCTCCTATCACACGTCTACGAGTAGCAATACCATCAGTACCGTCAGGTGCATTATCATCCTCCTCATCCTCTGATTCAGAATCAGATTCAGACGATTCAGACATTTCATCCCTAAGTAGCTCAACCTCAGAATCAGACAAATAAACTGGTGGGGGTAAGGGCTCGCCCTCTGGAACATCATAAGGGTAAATAAGCTCGGCTTCCTCATCATCATCAACCTCATCGTCTATACCTATATCCTCCTCGACATCCTCGTCGTCAATCTCATCATCTAGATTATCTAACCCAATCTCATCATTATTCTCAATATCAACATTATCAATCTCATTATCTACCATATCAACCTGAGGGGCAATCTGATCTCCTAGTCCTATCTCGGGCTCGGGATCCTCAAATGGTTCCTCCTAATCATCCATATCATAATCTACTAAGTCTAAATAAGGATCATCATCTACATTAGGTTCGGGAATAGCATGGTTCTCTACAGGAATATTAGGGTCCGCCATGACAATCTGCATTTATATATATCTCGTATTAAGATAACATACTTATTAAACAATTACATACTGAAATCATGATATATACATATATATAAATTAAATTATATATATCAAAATATATATCTTCTCACTAGGGCTTGTTGGTAACGTCGGAGATCTTTCGCACCGTTATAGTCAAAAGATTTTTCAAATATTTTCTCAAATGTTCATAGTTAAAAGATTTTGAAAAGTTTTGTTCAAAACCTTGGTTTTTAAAATCTTTTGTTCTCTATAACGAGAGCTCTAGTACCAAACTGTAACACTCTCAATTTTCGTATCGGTACAGCGGAAGAGTGTTTTAGTGTGTTACGGGATAGCACAATAACTCCAATCATAGACAACACATAAAAATGGTTGTACAAGGTTCAACATACATTCATTCGATAAAAAGTTTTAAAGTGTACAACAGGTCCCAAATTATACAGGTCATTAAGTTTACAAAACATAGATCGAATGAACATTTTTAATATTTTGTGGGCCATCAGAGTCGATCTCCATCCGGATTACCTTCAAGCACCTGAGATAAAAACACGCAAAAATCATATCAGCGAATGCCGAGTGAATTCATAGAGTTTAATAAAACTGTTATATAAAACAATCGTTGAAATCAGAACACAAGTATAATATCGAAAGTAAGTCCTCGTATTGCTAGTCAGGCAATATATAAATCAAGCATACATCTTATACCGTCCATGAGACCGTAGCCTCAATATTACCATTATAGGTAATATTATTATCGTTATTAGCATCGTTATCGTATTGTATTGAAATACATTATAGATTACATTTGGATTATTATTAGCCGCATGACATTGTTACCTTACTATCAAAACAAGGGGCCGCGAACCCGACAAACAATTTGCCCATCTAAGTTAGCGTGTCGTCACAAAAGTCACGCTATGTAAATCTTCTCATACATAAATCCGCTTACCAATCAATGTGGTAGACGGGGATCAACCGTCAAGGCGCGAACTGGGGTAATCGTCCCCAAATAGTACTATCATATGCATAAGCGTCTACCAAATCCCGGTAGTTCACAATTCATGCTAATGGGACTTTGATGATTTTGTACATATGATGATGATCAAGTGGGTTTATATATTCTTATTTACTCATTTTAGTGTTTATGTATTGGTAACTTTTTACTAGTTTACTAGTTTTACCTATTTACATGTTTTAAGTCCAATAAGCTTATTATAAGTTCTTTAACTTGTATTACTCCATCTTATACTTGTATTATCAGTATTATACTTTACATGTTGGGCCCAAATGGGTTAAGCCCAGTAAGTACTTTTTATAAGTGTTTAACTTATTTAGTCCAATTATTAGTCCAATATGCTAACTTAGCTCGTTAATGTCCGTATGTCCTATAGTTCGGGTTTTATCGGTTTTTACTTGTATTAGATACTTATATATCAGTATATGACTTTTAAAAACTTTACATTAGACGGGTTTGATCGTCTAAGTTTTAATTGGCGAAAAGCGTTAATTTTACGGTAATAGCCGAAAAAGTCGTAAAAATCATGTTTATAGTTTTTATAACTTATAAATATTATTCAACTCCCATTTTTATAAATTGTCCATTTATTTAACCTTATAAATATTTATATAAATGAAATTCATAAGTTAGTGGGTTTTAATTTCACATTTTATACTATATAATTTGAGTGCTTATATAATAGTATTAAACATTAATTCTTCAAAATCTGATTTTTAGTTTCATCTTCACCATTTTTATCATATCTAGAGTTATACAATGAATTAGAAGCTCATTTTTGGATGTCATGAACTTCATATTATGTGCTACAATTAAGTTAGTTATAGCTACTGCTCATTTTATGTTTAACTATCTTTAACAGTCCCTACAAAATAGACTATTCAGATTAGCACACTCATCTTGTTTTGATCATATCTCACTCATTTTGATGATTCCATTGCATGGCCAACTCTCACATGTGTATGACATCTTATACTTACTGTAAATGGATTCCATCATGCAAAATTTATTAGTTTAAGTTTTGGTTACTTACTGTTTTTATACAGCCAACAAATTAAGCATGATTTTAGCCTTGTTTCTTATGGTTATTCAATTTTTTAAGCATATTTATCAACACTTGATCCCCACACAACATTTTTATCATCATATATTCATCATATACATATAAAACAAGAAAGAAAATACATTTGATCTTTACAAAAATAACAAGAGAAATGGAAAGGATGATCTTCTTTACCAACCAAGAGTATATCTTGTTTTTGGAAGACAACAACTTGATGAACACCAAATATATCTCCAACATCATCAAACACCAAGAAAGTTTGTTGAGAAATTAGCCCTAGGACACAAGCAAATCACCTCCTTTGTTGTTAAAATGGCCACCAAGCAATCAAGGCTTCAAGTTTACTCCATAATGTAGCTAGATAACAAGTATCTTGTGGCTAGAAAAGATCAAATGGTGGTGTATGGTGGTAGAGTGGGACGGCAATGGTAGAGAGTTGAGAGAGTTTGAGAGTTGTTTGCATGAGAGAAATGGTGGTAATGAGTTAGCTAGTGGTTTTTGTGGTTAGTGGTAGCTTAAGTGTAAGGCTAAGCTTACACTTGTAAGCTAAGAGTTATAAAGATGACACATCTTTGATGTGGTGTCTAGTTTGGGCCGTCCCTTGTATAGTGGGGTGGGATAATTTATTTTGTCCCATCCCGCTAATTTACTGGTATTCCTCGATTCTAGTTTCCTCGATTTGCGTGCCCTCGGGTCGTTTTACGAAAAACGTTTTTATAAATTATGAATCAACGGCACAAAACGAATCTAATAAAAATTGTCTCATAAAAAACGGAGTTCAAAAACGTAAATACGTAATCCTAAGGTTTCCGGTTTAGTCGTAAAGGACGCTAAATTATGCACATAAGCCCAAATTTAAATCCGTAAATTGTGAGTTCATCAACCAACACAAAATAAGTTTCAAAATATTATACGAGAAAATAATTCACTACCTGAAAATGTTAGATTGTCACATATTTCATTCATGCTACGCTTCTATACACACTTCCTTCTTCTTCCTCAACTCCTACCATACATCACGATGTGATGCTTCCCATCGTTTCTTCCCTTGCCATAATCCTTCATAAGGCATTCCATACATATTAGGCTAACTTTTACGCAAAACCCTCCATTCCATCACATCCGTACGCAATCCTTCCAACTTCTCAACTACGTGACTTCTCATTCCTCTTGAAATATGAGATGAATTAGTTAGTCTATCGACTATCACCCAACTCTCGTCGTACTTATTTCTCCACCCCATTATGTATCCCTTTCACCAACTTCGTCCTTACATCGCCCTTTCTCTTGCTACTCCTATCTATGTAGGAAGTATAGTCTACGTCCCTTTTCTCCATATGATTGTCCAAGCCACGCAACATACATGTTGACGCGTTCTCTGCTTTAGACAACTCAACTCGTGCAACCTACATCCTTCATCCAAACCCTCCTAATACGTCATCCATATAGTTCAAGTTCGTCTCAGCTTCACTTCATTCTTCTTATTCCATGTCTCATCAACCATGCTTGCCTTTCCCAGATGATACTTGGCCTTGCAATTTTCTTTCATCACTTAACTCCACCCATCACCTTTTCCAAATGTTCAATCAAGATGATTACATATGTGTTAGAGACGTTCATGATCTGTATAGATCATTCTCTACATCTCGTACCCCAAATGCCTCTAGCATTCTAGGCAGATATAACAATCCAGCTCCACTAACTAAGTCTATCTAGTCATCTATACGCCAAAATTTTCCAAGTAGCTTCACTTGTTTTTTTTTCTCACAACCTGTTCTCCTACTCCCTCCTAATAGGGACAGACTAGAGTTTCATGTGATTCCATGAGGATCACACTCTCATCTTATACCCACATTAGTTTCCATTTGTCTACTAAGCCATATTATGAATTCTTATTCAAATCTCATACTTCTACTTTGATCTTGCACCCCACATGAGGTATTTTAAATCATCATCTTCTAGGAATACTTGGTTCTCTCTTTCTATGGTTCTCCGTTGTTCCTACACTATCCCGTCCAACAAAAATTCCATACTTCATTCATCAAATCTATGGAAATCACTAGTGCATTGGATAATGCATAGCTGTCTCTTCCAAAGATCTTTCATAACACCTTCACAAAACCGACTCTCTAATCACTTCTCCACGAAACTTATTCAGCTCAACTTCACTTCTCATCCCTCGATATTGATTGCCACAAAAATTCTATCCGCGTAGTCACTCGACTCCCTTGTTACTTCCACGAGTTCTTAATCTCCCATGTCATGTATTCATTTCATCATGATCCACCGGTTCAGCTCTTTGTAGCTCCACTCCGATACTCGATCTGCCCTTCCTCGTCACGAACCATACGTAAATTTCCCATCATAGTGCTTGTCACCTTTCTAGTTCTCACAACTTTTGTGACTCCTTCGAAATCTCTTGCATCCTTCTTGCAGCCGACACGTTGTCCTTTCAGCTCCTTGCTTCGCGATGTAGCTCTTTACGCACTCCTTCTCGTCTCTATGATGTTACCTAGGAACTTCACACTACCAGTAGCTTCTAACTTCAACTCATCTACCACAATATTTCTAAAAGTACTTCAACCCCTCAATGGATCACTCTTCCTTACTTGTTGTACTTCACCGTTAATCAGCCTCCTACCAATCGTTCTTTCACATTCTTGTTTTCCTTCACGTGTCTACTACTACCTTGCCTCCATAACTATACCAATCCCTTGCGTGTTATTTACCCAACCTTTCCATTAGTATAAACTTTCTACCCTACCCTCACATCCGCTAGTACTTTCATCAATCTCCTAATGGTACTTCAACCAACTTCTCATAATATGACCTCTCGTTCCCATGACCACTCAACTAACTTTACTTACTCCCTTATTCCCGTAACTAATCTAAGTTTCAAAAACTCCACAAATCTTAATCATTCCTTCAACACAACCTTTAAACCAAAACACATCTCTCCATTATAGTATCTAACCATAAGTAATACTACCCAACTCTATCCTCTCATCCTAACGTTCCCACAACCGTAATAATAAATCAACCACGACGTGTAACCAAAGAATTCCAAACAATCGTGTCCCAAAATAAAATATAGGGTAAAACGAATCCTAGCCAAAACAACTGAAAACAAAACATTGTAATCCGAAAGATCAATGGAGTGTTCCAACAACGAAAAAATTAGACTCGTCACGATTAGTATTACCAAATTTCGATACGTTAGAAAATTTAAAACTTTCATCCCAATTAGTTACTTCTCATAAGAACCAAACTCCCATACTACTAAAACTAATCATACTCATTATTAACCATAAACTCATCCTTTATCTTCATCATTTAATCAAGATATCAACTAATTAGTATACTACAATCTTAACCATTATCTTGTTTACCCATATTAAACTTATTTCACTTGTTATTATGAAACTAATACATGTTTATAAAATACAGTGTTTTATTTTTTTTATTTTTATTTTTATTCTATGTTATCATTATTATTTTATAAAATCCAATTAGGCTGGTTATAACTAAACTACTACACGTTTACAAGGTGTGGTGTTATTATTATCATTACTATAATAAAACCTCCCTTTTTACTCTTTTCATCTTAGTTAAATACTTCAAAAAATTTAACTCCACTTAAGAAAATTATTGTAAAATTTTTTTACCCCTTTAAAATGTATGATCACATGTTACACATAAAACTAATCCAATTATTTTCCGGACAAATTTTTTTTTATTAGCTTACTACCACAAACTTTAAAAAAATATGTAAGCCACGATATCATACCATACACCTACAAATTATTTTCAAAATCGTTTATCTATAATTAGCCATACTTATTTGCAAGAAAATTTAGTAGTTCTCATTAATTAAAATACATACCCGAATGTAAACACACTTCAAAAAGACTCAAAACGTCGTTGGAACTCCATTAAACTCCAGCACCATAAAACACGAGCAAACACAAGGTAAGTTCAAGTTATAATAAGTTAATAACTACTGAACGACCATATATCATAACTTAACACATACTAGTATATATACATCCGCATATATATACCTATTAAATCACCCAAAACATACTCGTTACCATACATGTCAGATCAATCAATCGCGTCATACACTCGTTTTTTTACAAGTAACACCATCTTACCACAAGGCATAAAACCCATCACTAAAACCAGTCCATATCGTGTGACCCCATAATCACACAACATGACTATAACCCAAAACAATAACACACTCAAAAATATCCATATCGTAGGCAACCGTTACATAAACCCATATACTATACATATACCAATAATCCACATCTCATCATATACAAGCATGTACTAACCCTCTTTCATGCAATCATACTTAGGAACCCATTGAAGTTTTGGTACTTGTATAACTATTTTAGCCACCATACTTATACAATTACCCTTTCCCCAATGCACTCCCTCCTATGATGACACTTATAAGAATCAATACAACACATAACACATAAATCCATCAACTCACCTAAGCACATAACCACAAAAACAATAAGGTCAAAAACTCCAACTAATAAAATTACATAGTCAAACTCTTGGAATACAGAAATCCATAGTCTAGCTAAAACAGCATAGAAAAAATCCAAAACGAAAACATAATCAATTATAAGTCATGTCGCCCATCAGAATGGAAACATCTTAAAATCCTTCCTACCCATGTACTCCTAGTAACTCGAACCACCACACGATTCTTAGGGAACATGACTTAAACATCAAAAGAAAAATAACATACCTCAGGTACATAAAATAACTCAACAAAAGATAGAAACTACCTTGTACCAAATTATGTACTATAATGTACAATTTAAGCAAAATACAACAATGACTAGCGTGGATGATTATGGTTCAACCCGCACTAGTCACAACCCGAAAAGAAAATAACATGTGGCTAAGTATGAACATATTATGGTTCAATTCATACTAGTCAAAACATCGCAATAAATAACATCCAAACACATCAATTAATATAAAATGCATACATACTCCTATGACGCCTATATGCAGGGACCCTTAAGCTATAGACTAGGCTACGCGACTAGGCAACCTAATTCTCTATAACCATTGGCTCTAATACCATTCTGTCACACCCCACCATGGCGGAATATGGAGCGCGACGTATGGATATCATCACAACATGGCGTGTCTATAAAGATAACTAAATGAAATAAGAAATGTCATAAAATGGTGACACAAATGTCATGACAATATATCAACAATGCAGGAGTCTAGGTAAGTAGGTAACAGTCCTACCACTTACCCGAGACAAACAATCAACATAAACAAAGCAAACATATAGGTGTCAACAGTATCAATTATTAAACAAACAAAAGAAACTAAGAAGAAACGGGGATCTCCTTCTAAATGCATCCTAATGCCTCCGAAACTAGCCACTTCTATTCTCAAGCTTAACCACATATTCACCTGAAAGAGACACTAAAACACGTCAACATAAAGTTGGTGAGAGTCATAGGTTTAGACTCCAACGCCAAAATCAAACCATAAGCTGTGAACAACAACCACTAACAAATGAACATATGGACAATATGATACAAACATGCATTAACAACTGATATTCAAGATTTAACAAACCATACCAAATCCAAATCCAAGGCTCCTAGCCTTACCAAACACCATGGTACCATAGGCGCCCATACACCTATGTACCAATCCCAAGGCCCCGCCTTGTCATTATCCATTGGTCCCATAGATGCTCACACATCTATGTACCTCCCCAAGGCCCCGCCTTGTCAACATCCCCTTGGTACCAAGTCAAAACATAAAACAATCATGAATCAACTAGCAGTTAATCACATAAGTATGCACAAGTCCATCAAGAAACACAAAACATTCACATCATAATTTATAAAAACAAGACAGTGTCTCTTCCATCCCATCTGGAAGTCAAAATCATTAGTAGACATGGGACTATGAAACTCACCTGATTGAGCTTCTCCCAATAATCCGTGCACTAGCAAAAAGCTAACAAAGAAAAACACAAAATCAAAACATGAACCAATCACTAAAATGGCTCATCAACCTATGATGGACATCTAACCCTCTCCTATATATATACCTCATTTATATGCTCTAAGCATCTCATTACACCCCTCTATAAAGCCCTTAACTTAGTTTACTTCATAACCCGTCCCGTTAACATTTTACCCAAAACAGTCCCGGTTTTTAGGTCTCCAAACTATAAGCCAAACGCCCACCTAACCATACTCATGATCTCTGTAAAGGAAATCCTATGCCCTTACATATGTCAGCTAACTCCTCCCTTTTGCCCCAACCTTAAAGCTACTGTTAAGGCCCCGATATATATATATATATATATATATATATATATATATATATATATATATATATATATATATATATATATATATATATATATATATATATATATATATATATATATATATATATATATATATATATATATATATATATATATATATATATATATATATATATATATATATATATATATATATATATATATATATATATATATATATATATATATATATATATATATATATATATATATATATATATATATATATATATATATATATATATATATATATATATATATATATATATATATATATATATATATATACTTTTGTCTATCCGGATTTTACTGATTTTGAACATACAAAAAGTTTGTTATGATTAGGGGGTCTTACCCTAACCCACATTCTTAGCCCCAATTCAGATACTTCCTATAATATATAACCCAACTCCTATGTTCGTTTGAAATTCCCAATACAAACCTAAGTACCCCAAACAACCCAAAACTTTAAAAGAAAATAGGCTGATTTCAAAACTGTTTTGACCTCCGACTGTTGTAACCTGTTTTTGACCCACTTCCTGACCTCCAATTTAGTTCTCGTTTCTTGCATTCGAAAGCCACTTCAATTACCTTTCCAGGGATACTTGGATCGCAAAATAAGAGTTTGTAGAACTCCCTATATGATCAAAACAATTGACCCTAAATTCTGCCCAGTTTTTAAAAACGAATTTAACATAATTAACCTAATTAATTACCCTCATCATGTTTAATCACAAGCCCTAATTATTCTAATCATTGTTAATCATAAAAACTCAGGTTTTCAATTTTAGAATAAACCCTAAATCCATCATACATTGATTATAAAAATATCAAAAACAATTATACAGAAAAGGGATTTGAAGATTTACCTTTGATTTATGAAAACCCCAAAATTTTATGAAGAACCCTAATTTTTTGTTGAATGCCACGACTTCCCTTGTCTCCAGGAGAAAAATTATGTGATTTTTGTTTAGTATAAAACATTATATAGGGTGTGGGTGAATCCTAGTCCAACCCAAACCCAACTTTCCTTTTTTCTTTTTTTTTTTCTTTAATCAGCCCCAAACCGCCTATATATATATTTTATTTTTTTATTTTTTTTATTACTTATTATTATGTTATTAATAATAAATTAATTTACCTTAATTTATTTCAGCTCCTAAAACCTCCAAAACCTCAAAACCGTAAAACTAGTCAAATTTACGCGTTTACCGTAAAAGACGTAAAATATACAGTTTTAAAAAAAACCTTAAATTTTGAAATAAACTTTATAACTAAGTCATAAAAGACTTGAAACCATCCCGAAAAATACTCACATGACTAATTACCTCATCAGAGAACTCTAAATGCTAAACCGTAAATCGTAAAAATACGATTTTCTATAATATATATACGTATACGTAAACCACTAAATAACACCATCTCATTTCATAGTCACTATCATGTGAGCTCATGAACATGAAATCATCACACATCGTTTCACTCACAAGGTACCCCGTACCGGAAAAGATATCCAAACCACAATCTATACACACCAATTAGCACATAAACACGTAAAGACACGTAACTAGCACAAAATAAAACTAAGTGACGAACCTCAAAACCGCGGTTGTCACAAGAAGCCTAGAAAAACTTGACTTAAACACGTTAAGGATACTAGCTAGAGTAAACTTGGATAAGTAAACTCGGGTTGAGTCAAAAGATTCACAACGTTTTTTAAAAAAAATATTTAAAAAACACTTTATTAACAATTTATTCTAGTAAGGAAATAAAATAACTATAACAAAGGAAAAAATACAAGGCCAAAATAGATCAAAAAAATTTGAAAAATGTCGAAAAACCAATTTTCCGGTTAAAATGAGGGCAAATTAATGGAAAAGGCCACTTAACTTCGATAGAAGTCCCCCTGTACTTGATATAAACATTGTCCTCAATGTTTAAGCATGTGAGAGTAAACTCCCCTACACTTAGGACATTATGCACATTGTTTAAATCTTGCTAAGGAAGAGACAACTAAAGTGATTCCTATTTCAATCATAAATGATAAAATGAATCAAAAGAGTTTAGGATAGAACCGGGAAGACGGAGACACGGGATCACGGTTCGTCAAAAGTCATCAAGAATGGATCTTTGAAAGCTCGAATCCCTGCAACTGATAAGAAAGAAAACAACAAACACATACTAGGGTCTCCCCTACACTTATTAGAAAAACAGAATAAAAGGATAGATAATCGGGTTGCCTCCCGAGAAGCGCTTGTTTTTGTTAACCGAGTCACGAGCCTGACTCGTCCCCGAATTAAATGATCCATGGGGAAGCCTCGAATGTAATACCGGGATCAAAGACCTTGTCCTCGTTCCCGGAGCAATATACAACAGGAGAGGCCGGAGGATAAGTCTTGAAGGGTAGAAAAGTCCTCTCAACATACGAAAATTATGTGAGGTTGTGATCCACGGGAGGTGGGGTGGGTAAAGTAAGCAAATTGTCATCCCCCAAAGACAATTGATTATCACTGAGTGGCAAAGCCGTAAAGGTGTCAATCATGGAATGGTCAGTGTCACCTCCCGGGTCAAAGCACTCATCCTCCGTAATGGTGTCTAAAGGAGTGGATGAAAGGTGCTCGGGAGGGGGACTTGGGACAATATCTTCACGTGGAAAATTATCAAAAATAATATCCCCCTCCGTATCATCATCATCAATACCCGGAGGTATTCAGAGAATGTCGATTTCCTCCATAGCTGTATCATTATTCTCAACTGAAGTAATAGACGGAGGTAAAGAGTCGGAAATAGGAGCAGAATTCAACACTTCAATCTTAGCAATAAGAAGATGAACTTTCAGTAATTTGTCGCGAAGAATAACGTCTTCCACCTCATCTACAAGACCAAGTTCAGTGGTGAATTTCTCGTAAGTCGGAGAGAATAAATCAACATCGCCCTCATCTCTCGGAGGAGATTGAGAAATTTCAAAGGTGAAATTCTCATAGCATGGAGAAAAATCATCATCATTAAGAGCGACCTCGTCCGTAAGCTCAGTAAAAGTAGGGATATCACAAACCTCATCAAAGAATTTATCAAGATCAAAATCATTAATGTCACTCGATGTATCACTATCCTTAGACGTATTAGGGATATCAAGAGTAGGGGTAGTAATCTCAGAAGATGGGTTGAGATTATAGATATCATCATCGTCATCATCATAATAGTAGTATGGACGCACAAGAGGAGGAGTATAATCACTAAGATTGGATACTTGCTCTTATTGCTGTCGCTTTTCCTCCTCCCTTGCTTCGCGTATGCTAGCTAATTCTTGTTGAACATATTGAAGTGTATTCAAAAAAATGGCTCGTTCTTCTTCACTCATTCCAACAGAAGGTTGATGATCGAGGGTGTATTGTGGGGGCTCAAAATTGTGAAGACCATAATTATAGCACGGATGTGGTCCATCATAAATCATTGGTTGAAAAGAAGTAGAACACGGGTTTGGCTCATAATAATTCATCGGCTGACAATAAGAAGTATCGTGAGGCCCCCCACAATTGTTGCAATATGGGTATTGAGGAAAACCCGGTGCTTCTTGTAGATAGCTATTACCATTGTCATAATTATAACTCAGTTCTTGCTCGCCATGAGGCGGGTATCGAATTGGACACGAAACATGCCAATGAGAATCGCTTCCACAATATATGAAAGGGGAGAGTAGGTAGATTAGAAGAAAAGGATAAATTAGTCGAATTGCACGATGGACAAAATCCAAAATGGGAAAATTGTGAGTCGGAAACGGTTGAAAGATCTTTTCCGCATTGCTCGCAATAACACCATTCACATGATTCGAAACCATATAATCGTCTTCCACACCCTGCAGCACAAGCAACATACGAATTCATTAAGAACAATAGATAAGCAAGAAGAATATTTTTGGTGCAAAACTTTCAAAAAAGAAATGCTTTTTATGATTGTTTAAATGTTTTTGGGATTTTTGAATTTTTTTTTTTTTTTTTGGATTTATGAAAATTTTTGACACGAAAAATAACGTTCACGAGTGAACGGATCCCAAAATCCAACTCGTCTCTCACAAAAAACCGTTAATCTTAACGAAAAGAGCCGGCAGCGGCGCCATTTGAAATTATGATTTTACTAGTTCTGAAAGTCCGTTGAATCCAGTCTTTTCGAATTGATTACCAGTTATTAGTGCGACTCAGTCGTTCTTGGTGGAAAATTAAATGGTTTGTTTGATTATCTATTTTAAACTAATAGCAAAAATATGAAAAATGTCGTTGAGTAAAATAAAAGCTTTAAAAATTAAACTAAAAATTAAAAATTAAACTAAAAAACTAATAGCAAGAATTAAACTAAAAATTACTAAAAATTACTGAAAATGTCGGAATACGCCGATCAGAATCCCATCGGAATCCCAATCGGAATGTACTCGTCGGAATATGATCGGCATACATAAAAGGAATATGATCGGAATAAAGGAAAAAAAAGAAAGCTATCGGAATGTGTGAAAACTACAAAGCTATCAGAATATGAGTAAACTAGTCCTATCGGAATGACAAAAGGAATCCTGGTCGGAATATGGAAAAGGAACAAGTGTCGGAATACTTGTAAACTTAGGCCGTCGGAATCCCAATCGGAATCCCCGAAACCCTTTTCCGATCCTTTGATCAGAATGCTATTGGAATAAATGTGGCTTGATCGGAATGTTGGTCGGAATAGGGAAACTCTATTTCGATGGCTTTGATCGGAATACAGAAGGTAAAACAAGGAAAACCTTTTAGACGAAATCAAAAAGGAAATAAGAAAAACCGAATAAGCTATGTTTTTAATAAGCACTATCTAAAATTTAAACCGCTATTTAAAGAAAATAACTAAAAAAGAGCACGAATAAGAACTTTTTAAAAACTATAAATAAGCAAAACTTTGAAATCAAACTTTAATAAAACTAGACTTTTAAGAAAAATGAAAAGTAAATAAGCTAAATACTAAATAAGCCAATAAGCATGATAAGCTCAAAGCTTAAGTTGTATAAAAAGTTAAAGATTGATAAAAAGATAAACTTTTTAATCAATCAAACATCAAGATTAAACAAAATTAAAGATAATTTTCGGATCAAACAAGTAAAAATCAAGAAAGGTAGAAAGAGATTGAATATGAAAAATGTTAAGTTGGATTCACTATGAACACAGGTAAAAGATCCGGAGGTCGGGGAGGATAGAAGTGGTGTTTAGCCATTTTAGAGAGAGAAACAAGTAAGAATAAAAGTGTGTTTATTCTAGTGAGAGAAAGACAAGAAGGAAAATGAAAAGCCTCACCCCTCCATGGAAGTATGGAGCGGTTTATATAGCACGGGACTTGGACTTTATATATGACAATATTAGTCCCTCCAAGTCCTGGCTATGAGACTAATGTAATTACGTTAGTCGCACACACTTTAAGGCTAACAAAAAACTTAAATTTAAAGATGAAGATTACAGATTCAAATACAAGATTAAAGTGAAAAGCTTAAAACTTTAGAGAAAAAATTAGAGAGAGAAAGTGAAAAACTAGAGAGAGAAAATAAAATTACACTACTCCTAAGCTAAACTAACTAACCACCTCCTAATGACACATTAGGAGGGTATTTATAGGAGGAGTAAAATGTTGGTTCTTTCTTCCTTCTTTCTTCTTGTCTCGACTCGATTTAAATTCTTTGTCTTTCTCGACGTCGTCTCAGGATTTGTCGATATAATTTGAACTCGTCTTATAATTTCTTCTTTAATTAGACTTGGTTCTTCGACTTCATTAAACTTCCGTCTTTAGACTTTTTCTTCGATAAATCTTCAGAATAGGCCTTGGACTTCCGTTCTTTTTGCACTCTTGATCTTTTGACTTCGTCTTTTCTCGTTTTCTTCGATAAAAGCCCGTGAAAGCCCGTGTTTTCTTCCTTTTTCATCTTTTGGTCCTAAAACACAATAAAAACACAAATCGCGCATAATTCCGACATTTACGACATAAAATACACGTTTTGGCTTGGTTATTATTATAATTAAGTGGTAAAAGGATGGGTGTTTTCGCACCTATCATCTAGCATTACTCTTTTCCTAAATTTCATTTTTGACCAAAACATTTGTAAAAATGATTTTTATAAAAGTAACCTAATTCTCTATAGTCTCTGATACCAATCTGTCACACCCCCAATTTATCAGAGTAAGGGAACACAAAGGGGTGCGACGGTCATGACTATCATATGACATAGATATAAAGGACGACACTGAAAAGTCGTTTTTATTAATTAAATACAAGAAAAATCATTCGGAAGCGTTTGTTACAACATTATAAAATAAAACCACTTTTTGAAGACATTACATAAGTGTTCAAATTCTCAAAAGATAGTCATGATAAATCATTTATCTCCATTGCACAACCACGTCACTCCTCCGTTTTGATACCTAAGAAAAACATTACTAAAGTGTCAACACAAAGGTTGGTGAGTTCATAGGTTTAGCTACAAAATAAGTATGATGTACCATAGGATTTAATCAGGCAACCGGCATATAACCATACATGGCTATAATCAAAATAGTATATGTTTGTATTGCTACGTCATAGCTCATGACACCGAAGCGTTAACCAACAATATAACAAAAGCCCAAAGCAGATGCCTATCCTAGTGCATCAGTGAGGATGAAAATGTAAGTGTATCTAATTTGACCACACAGTCACAATTAGATAGGGAGGTCAGTCACAATAGATCTATCTAAAACATCCATGCTTTACAACAAAGTAACTAACGGTTTATGATAGTGGGCTAAAGGCAACTTAAGATATCGGGACTTAGACTTCAAGTAGGCAAACGTATTAAGTTTTAGCACTTATGTTCATCCGTAAAAATATAAGCAATGTTCTCACCCCAAAAAGCATTTAAAACAAGTAAAGAGTGGGGCTATGAAACTCACATTGATGAAGTAGCAAGCAGAAATAATAGAATGGCACGGAAAACAAGGTACGCAAATCGATGCGTAAAAGATCTACTCGTAACCTAAGTAAAACATCCGTACTTAGGATAAATACACAAAATAAAAATATACACGGCACTTGGTTGATAATATGTACTTGCATTTATTTTATGAAATCGTTTTACACGTTTTCACATTCATAAAATTTGTTCACGGAGTCGTCTTTGAAGGTCAATAACTTGTTGAACAATAGTCCGAAAAACAAACGGGTTGCTATTATAAAAACTAGGCCGCGAGGTCATTAATAGTTGATAGATACCACTCATTGATTTAGTCTCTAAGCGTTTCAAACAATAGGCCAAAGTAGGCTGCCCGGGTCAAGTATTTCATCTAGTTCAAGTAAGTCACTTTTCTACCATTTTTGAAAGCGACTTACGCGTTAAATAATAACCCATAGGCTAAACCAGAAATATCCTTAGAAAATAGACTGCATCGAGATTAATATTACGTTCTTTGTTTATGACTGGGTCTCGTTTGATAAGTTCGGTAGTGGTTTAAAACAAGGACAACAGGTTGAGGGTTAAGAACAACTAGTGGGGATTTGTTTGTTTTACTTCTTTATGCAAATATGTCTACATATTACTTTGTGTTACTTCTATTTCTGCCCTCCAAACTTAACTTGAGTTTACCACATGCCTACTTACTCACTACCCTTTCGCTACTTTTCTTGCCTTTCCCACTGTCCTAGGCTCACATATGCAAAAGTTTGTACATCCTATAAAGCTAAAGTGTACCTTTTGGTTTCCCTTGTTCTCCTCATGCACGCCCAAAACACACGAATCATAAGAAAAGAAAGCGCTTTTGTTGTTTAACAACATACATATAACACACACGTTGGTTTGTAATTTTGGGTTATCCCTATCGCACACACGCGTTTTCATACAATTCTTATTCAATTTGTAATTCACACACACACGCACACGAAATACACCCATATTAATAGTATGTACGAAATGAGGAGGGTGCTTTTGACATGCATGTAATTTAAATGAATAGGTGGTTATCTTTCCTCCATGTCCTCATGTACACACCTACGCACTACACATAATTTCATATGAAACAGATTACTGCTTCCTGTAACTATGCTTAAGAATACACACACCAACACTTCCTATGGTCATGATTTTACTTCCTTCTCGTTTGTTCATTTAGTTGTCGATTTACTTGTTTATTGTTTCTTTGAGAAGGTGACAGTGATAACTTTTCCGTAGTATATTTTGATCTTCGTTCACTCGGATCCTAACGATAGAAAAGCCCACCCAAAGGTCGTGATTTACTAATTTAGGGTGACTAAGAGATGCAGCGACTGGTCTTAAAATACCCCAGCCGAGACACATAAAATCATACAATTTCAACCTACCCTTAGGCTAGTAATTGAGGTCATCTAAGGTTTACTTTTGGCATGAGTGTTTCCAGTGTATACCATGTTAAAAACAAATGTAGTGTAATGGTGTCTTTAACATATTAATGTTTTATTTAGGCATCACGAAAGATGGTCTATTAGCAGAGAGTGTGTCAGGATAAGTGGTTGTTCATTGTTTTTATGGAGTTTATACCATTTCTAGTTCTAGGTCTTGTCAAGTCTTTGGACGGTGAGGGTGGTGGCTGTATAACCCACGTAACCATACATGCTTATTTAATACGTTTTAACCCAATTGTAAAAAGCCTTAGTTATGTGTGTGTTTAAGGATGATATCATTCATGTTTACAAGGTTATTGTTTAGCAAGTACATATCAACCATGTTATAGTTAGACGAGGTAGACAGAGACTTACAAGAGTCCTTAGCAATTGAAGGGTTGATAAAATGGTCAAGAACTAGTGCTTATGACCTCTATACTTGGCTTGAGTCTACAACTCCCTTGTTTACTTTTCTTTGGCAGTGGAAACACCTCCCAACAGTGGGTAAGGTGGCTAGTTTTATGTAGGCTTTGTGTGTGTGTGTGATACTTGATGGAAGGTTGGTATTTATAGAAGGTTTTAGTAACAAGTGGAGTAACTAGTATAGTTAGGGTTTCAAATCCTGTTAGTTGCTTATTACTAGTTATCAATTAGCTTAGTTCATTATGGGAATTTGTATTTTGAATGAGGAAGTGAAATTTTGCTAGGGCTTTGGTGCATGGAAGAAAAGAGAAAGCCTTGTGTATTTTGTGTTGACTACATTAAGTAGGTTAGTTGTAAGAATTATGTTGTAGGAAAATGCATGAGGAGGAATGGTTGTGTCCATCGGTTGTAGAAGAAAAGGAGGGGACAACATGGTACATTCATTAATGGTTGAGTGTAGTACTAGGTTGGCTTTATGGAAGTTCGTAATTTAAAACATGGTTTGTGGGAGATGCAAAGGGGGTCGGTTGATATGAGTGAAATTTTATATCAATTATATCATATTTAACCCAAAAACACAAAGTAAAATATCAGATTTTAATGTGTAAAAGCAGTATTATGGGTATACTTTGTTGTTTGTGCTTGTGTAGGTAAAAAGATACAAATTTGATGCAAACATGAAAATCAAGGCATTTATGATGAAGAAAAAGACAAAAGAAGGACAAAAGATGACAGATCAAAAGAAGTCAAAGGACCTTTCTTGACAATTTTTAAAGTTGAGGGACTAAAATTGACAAGTTGGAAAAGTCAAGAAGATAGTCAAACTTGGTCAAAGTTCAAGTCAACAAGTCAAGGGATCATTATTGTCCAAGATCAAAGTCAAAAGGGCCTAAAATGATAAGATATTGAAGTTTGAAGTTCAAGTTAATAAGCTGATAATAAGAGGGACTAAAGCTGCCAGAAATGAAAGATAAAACAAGTATGATCCATGTGACAACCTTTTCAGCCAATCACAAGCTAGTAAATATAGGACTCGGATTGCCAACTCATTGATGCATTTATGAGGAGAGATAAGTCGCCAGTATCTCAACAATGCCCACCACTTACTCTCTTTCCACCAATAGCAAGACGCCATGCAATATTCATCACTGTTCTAATAGATAATAATCCGCGTGACTATTAATGGACAAATAAGAACATTACACGTGGCACTCCCATTCCCAGAACATGGAGAACGACTGAGAAAACTTTCAGAAGAAATGCTTAACATGAAAAATGCTCGTCATGATGATACGAACCTAACCCAGTTATCCAATTAAGATGAAATCCACTAAACAATTTTCCCCTAATTTGGATGAAGAACACAAATCTGTAATTGGAAGAATGAAGACACTTGGCAGTTTATGATTGGTTACAACACGTCATCATACTTCCCCAACATCTAGTTTCAGTATATAAATACTCCTTGTAGCTCTCATTTGTAACACGTAGCTTAATGTGTAAAAAAACACACATTTCCTTTTCTCTCAATTCCTTTCTCAGTTAGTAGTTATAACTACTCAAAGTGCCTGACAAACACTTTGAGATAGTTAGTTAGTTTGTTAGAACAACTTGTAACAGATTTACGCCATTAAGAATTTCACATTTACCTAAATTCACTCTCCAATCTCATTCCACTACTCATTCTTTCTATCCTTGATGAGATTGCTTTTATAAATAGTCTCATTGTCCAAAATGGGCTTAAAATGCATAAAATATCATAAAATGTGCCAAATATATGCTTGTATTTGTTCCATGTGCATTTTAGGTACGGATATTGAGAAAATGGCAAAAGATCACAAGAAACAAGCAAAAACAAACACGGGAAACGAAGCCGCACAATGAACCGGGTCCTAGAGTTGATTTTCCAAGAAAACCCCTTGAATAATTGAAGATTGTACAAGAAGGGTCCTCCAATATTGAAGAATTGACACTTTAAACCCTTGTATAATCATAGTTACAATTTTTGTCCTGAAATTTTGTCAAAATTACAAAAAGGACCCTCAACTTTAAAGAATTGGCAAGAATGGTCCCTCAATTATGAGGACTTGTCACTTTTAGTCCTCCATAAAGTCAACAATACAAGTCAAGACCTTGAAGAATGAAGACATTACAAGATTTGTCCTTCAAATATCATCAAATGGGAAAACTAGTCCTTGAAATCCCTTTGTAAAACTTTTTGT